>CM024266.1:11559502-12264046 GCA_013621005.1 Aeschynomene evenia
TACCAAAAGCTAGAGGCATGGATACCATATTTGTGGTGGTGGATCACCTTACTAAATATGCACATTTCTTCCCTCTTTCACACCCGTTTACAGCAAAAGATGTCGCTACCATTTTCATCAAGGAAGTTGTACGTCTCCATAGGTTTCCATCGTCCATTGTCTAAGATAGGGACAAGATTTTTATGAGTGCATTTTGGGCAGAACTATTCAAACTGGTTGGAACGTCCTTGAAGATGTCTTCCGCTTATCATCCACAATTGGATGGTCAAATGGAGGCGATAAACAAGTGTTTAGAGACTTATTTACGGTGTTTAACAGGAGTCAAAACAAAACAGTGGCCACCCTGGTTATCTTGGGCTGAGTTTTGGAATAACACCAACTATCATGGCGCCATCCAAATGACCCCCTTCAAGGCCTTGTATGGAAGAAAACCACCACCGCTGTTGTGAGGAGGTTTGGAATCCAAGGTGGAAGAAGTTAAATTCATGATGTCGGAACACAATCAGATGCTGGACGAACTTCACTTCCAATTAAACCGAGCCCAGAATTTGATGAATAAGGGGAAGGAACAAAGTGGAAAAAATGTGGTGAGTGAATTTGAATGGAGAGTTTTTGGCCTCTCGAATGCCAAAAGGGGAAATTTATGTAATTGGCTCCGATCTTTGCATTTTGATTATTTCAGTGAATAAAGTTAGGGATTATCACTCAGATACAAATATTTCCCTATTCATATTATTCTGCTAGTAATCTATTTCTGATATTATACTGCTGAATTGTGAACATTGGGGAGAAAAATACTATTCCATTGGTAAATCTTCTTACAGATGACCTGTGAAGAAGTCCCAATAGAAAAAGTATATCTGAATGAGGATAGCCCAACAATTAAGGGGTTGTCTTAAATGTGTATTGTCTATTCACAAATCACAAGGTTTACAGTAGAATACATTAGCACCATTTTATATATTTAGCCGATCTCACCTGGTGAACAATAGGCTCCATAGTATTATTATTATTATTGTTATTAAGTCTATTACCAAATACCCAATAATAACATAAGACTGATGCTTCAAACTATGCCAGAACATTTTGAATGATAATTACCAGTATCAGCCGATTTTTGTGATATACATTAAAACCGTGAAAAGCAACATGAGGAGCTTCCTTAAGAAATCCAATTGTTGTCACAACTATTCCCTGCACATTCAAGCCCGAAAAAGAAATTAAATTACATATAAAAATAAACTTGTTAACAATATCAAAATATAAATATACTTGCATATTCAGCACAAGATAATTTTTCCTCTTGTATAAGTTTAGACAATAACCTCCACAGATCCGCCAACTTGTGGTTTATATACGATAAATTCAGGATGTTTAAGATCATCCGCAATGTTATGCGGTTCCACAACTTTCCCTCGCAATATCATTTGAAAATTATTATGATTACCCAAGTACAATATGGACATGTAAACCTGTCAGACGTGAGAATATTAGGCTCAAGAAATCAACCTTTTACGCAGCCATTAAGCATAATTTCTAGATTCAACTTACACGTAAAGAGTATCGAAACCGTGCAGCAATGTGTTGCTCATTTATTTCCTTCCAAGCACGCAATGTGTCAACCTTCTTGATATCCCCAGCAATTCGAATGTCCTGCATATGAGAAGAAAACCCCTAAATAAGCAATGAATGCATGATTCCAAAACAGACAGTATAACAAAAGGAAAACATAAAACAAATGAAACATAAATATAACCTCAGGGTCCGTATCAAAGTCTAGCTCCAAATTGCCATCATCATTGCACCATAAGTTGTAGATAATGACTTTAGTACCATGATATCCAATGTCATCAAACTGTCAGAATAAAGAATATTTGAAGTGAATCAGAATGTTACTAATCTATCAACATCATGAAACAGAGACCTATAAGTACACATAAGGCATTCTTTAAAACCTTGAGGAAAGGTTTAAATGCATGTCCTCTACAAACAAAAAAGAAAATAATCTAAGATCTCAGAAGCAATCATCTCAATGTCCCTATTGATAAAAGAAATTTCATTTATATTTGAGGGGGGAAGTACAATTAAGTAGAGGACAAGTGGTTCTCCAAAGTACAAAATACATATACCAGACATCTAATCTTATTTCATAACATTTCTTTATCAGAGAACTTGTCAATGAAAATTTGGGAATTGCATTCCAACCATATGGTCCACATAGTGACATATTTTGCACAACAACAACGACAACAAACCTTATCCCACTAAGAGGGATCAACTACATGGATCAAACGACGTCATTGCGCTCTATCGTGAATAATGTTAGGGTTTAGACCGTTAACTCTTAAATCCTTCTTGATAACCCCTTTCTGTAAGGTACGCCTGACTAGAACAGTAAGAATAGAGATGTAGAGTAGAAGTACAGAGAGTTAGAGAAGGAGAAGAGGATGGAAGGTAGAGAGAAAGAAGGGAGGTGGAGGTAGAATCAGTGTAATTCCCCTCTCAACCCTCCTGTGTATATTCCCTATAAAGTATAACAGAATGAGAAAATAACAGAAAGATAGTATGCTTGGCTTTCGAGAGGCCAACACTCTCCCCACTCACAATTCACTTTCCACTAATTGCCTACCTCTGACAGGTCACTATTCCACTATATCTTTCATTCTAACTAACTTCTCTTCCTTCATTACAAATTCATTCCCTTCCCGCATTTTTCTTTCCTTTTCTTCTATAAGTGAACCTAAAAGGGCTAATTCCCTCCTGCTGCTCTTGATCTACATGGTTCATTACACTTTCAGAGTCTTTTTAGGTCTCCCTCTACCTCTATTCATCGTCGTATCTCACATCTGATCCACCCTTTTGACTGGATGTTCTTCTGGCCTTCTTTCCACATGACCATACCATCTAAGACGAGATTCCACTATCTTATCAATTATCGAGACTGCTCCAAGTCTCCCTCTTATGGTTTCGTTTCTTATCTTGTCTATTCTCATGTGTCTGCACCGAAGTATCCTCATCTCCGCTACGCTAACTTTGTGTTCATGTTGGCCCTTTGTTGCCCAACACTTTGTCCCGTATAATATTGCGGGTCTGATGGTTGTGCGATAAAATTTACCTTTAAGTTTTAAAGGTACTTTTTTATCATATAAAAAGACTGAGGCATTTCTCCATTTTGTCCATTCAGCTTGAATCCTATGGCTGACATATCTCTCTATCTCTCCGTTATCCACCTTTATTGCACAACGCCACAAAATTAAAACTTTTTTTCTATTCCCAAAGCCCACAAAACTCGTGATTAGAAACTCATCTAAGGATGTCAGACAGACCCAACAGTCACGACAGGGGCCAAACAATTTGTTCCACATGAATATGGTTATTGGGCAATGTAAAAACAAGTGTGAAACAGATTTTGAGCTTGCTCTACACTACACATGACACACATGTTAGGAGATGTTAACTCACTGTATAGAATTATCATCCCCACCATCAGCCCAATAAAGTCTCCCTTTTCTGTCTACAATCTATTTCCTCCCTAAAAAAACATAATTCAAGATTTAGCTCTTTCCTCCTATCCCAATTATCCTGAATGAGAATACCCCAACATCCAATCTATCAAAAGATAGGGTTGTCTTGAAATGTCATCTTTCACAACTAGTGTCCCCAACGATACACTTATCCCACTTTTTCAAATTTTCCTTGAAATTCATCAATTTTACCGAGAAATTGTAGTCTTCAAGACCACCAATGGAAGGTATATACCAAACTTCCCTAACCAAACGGATGAAAGAATGATGACTAAGCCACATAATTTGAAACCCTACAACAACAACAAAGTCTTATCCCACTATGTGAGGTCGGTTACATGGATCAGATCAAATGATGTCATTGCGCCCTATCTTGAATCATGTGTGAGGTTAAATCCCATTACCATGTACCAACCTCCAAACTTATGGAAAATGAATCAAGAAAAGTGCCCTCCAAGAAAGTTGTAAAAAGACCCACAAGTATCTCGACCAATAGATTTACACATAACAACAATGACCAATATTTTCCCTCACACATTTATACATAACTATAAAACAATAACAATTGAGAAGTCTGGCACCATAGCGATGAAGTTCGAAGAACAGCCTAATTTAAAGGAACATAGAACAAGGAAAATGAGGTCTTAAAAAAACTGTATGTTCAAGAATCAAGACGGTAGGCCGTATTGTCTACAACAATGAAGAAGAAGAAAAGCCACAAAGACAAATAAGCATGGCTATCATTCAATATGTACTAGAAGAGACAGCCAATTTTTAGGGATGAAAAAAATGTAGGAACTAACTTGTTGTAGAAGTTCTGCTTCTGATGAATATGGAGACCAACGCAACATTAAGGACAAATTAGCAACAAAATGATCTTTGCCATTCAATACATCAAGTAATCCAGTTGATGTATTAAACACGTAATTCACCTGAAATTGACAAGGCCAGTTAGTGGTGGAAAATGAACCACAAGAGTCTTCACTCTAGAAAAGGTAATGATGAGATAGACAATACAAAGAATCATCTTTGTACTCATTTCTTCTCATCTAATCTACATTTGTACTCTCCTTGTCTAATCTAATTTATTTACGAGTGAAATACACTACCCTCCCCTTAGAGAGATTAATATTACACTCTCCTCCCCTCAACTATATAAAAGTAAGTTACACTTCAATCCTCCTTAATCCTTATATATTTTCCATTAAATCATGAGTTAGACAATACAAAGAATCATCTTTGTACTCTCTTCTTGTCTAATCTAATTTATTTATTTATGAGTAATATACACCCCCTTTCTGAGAGATATTAAAATTACACTCTCCTCTCCTCAATTATAAAAAATTAAGTTACAATTTAATCTTTTTTCTATATTTTTCGTTAAATCACTCTTAAACACTATTAATTCATCTTAATTTATTCAATAAGCATTATACCACTGTGTTATTTATTTCATGTTGTGTTCCACCTTATCAGTTTACATTTTAATCTTTTTTGTGTATATTAATATATATATATATAGTGTAATCTTTCTAACAAAATAAAAAATAAATTGTGACTAATAACAATAAAATATAATAATTCAAATATAGAAAAAGGATAATTGAATAAATTAATTAAGAGGAGTTAATAGTATTTAAGAGTGATTTAATGGAAAATATAGAAAAAGGATTCAAGTGTAGCTTACTTTTAGACTAGAGGGGAGTGGAGTGTAGGTTTTGAAAATAGAAGGGAGGGTAATATTATCATTTCTTAAAAAAGGGGAGTGCATTTTACTCTTTACTTTTCTATTAAAGTAACACATAATATTTGCCTAATATATCTCCAAAATCAATCAACATGTAGAAGAGAAGTAGTATTTGAAGCTAATGTACAACATAAACCAAAACATTTAAGTAGTAAAAAATAGAGAATATAACTCACCATCGGTACTACTATTCTGTCGAGCTGTGTTTGCACCAAATATGTATATGACAGAAGTCCAATGCTTTGAGTATATATCCTGGTTAAGATAGAAACAGTATGAAAAAAGAAGCATAGTAAAAATATCACTTTTCTTTTCCCCATTTCATTTTATGTCATAAAACTGCCTCACTGTCACATGAGATTAGGGATGTCAAAACGGGCTCAGCCCGCCGGGCTAGGCGACCGGCTCGGCGGGCTGGGCTCAAATTTTAGGACCGCCAAATCAAAAAAGCCCGCTTAGCCCGCCCCGTTTTACCTACGGGCAAAGCGGGGCAGGGGCGGGCTAGCCCGCCTAGCCCACCAAGTTTTTTTTTTATTAATTAACCTACCTAACCCATTAACATTGGCCCAACCCAACTAAGTGACTAACCTAGCCCTAATTTGCCTACATCCCATTCAGCCATTCCCACACCCACACGCAGCACAGCCCCTCCCTTGGTTCCCTCGGTCCTCTTCCCTCTCACTCTCTCAAGCTCTCACTCTCACTCTCACTCTCAGTTTCACAACACAACTCCATCAAAGCTCAACCCTCTTCCTCGGCCTCCCTCCCTCCGACTACGACCGCCGCCGCGGAAGGGAGAACGGCGACCTCGCCGTTGCTGCAGGCGAGGAGCAACACGACTTCAAGAAGGAAGGCGAGATCTGGAACAGCGAGATCAGGGCTAGCTGGGAGGAGGCGCGACGCGACTGCGGAAGTGAGGGAGCGGCTGAGGGCGGACCGAGGCTGGGCGCGCAATCGTGGAGGTCGACGGCTCTGAGGTTGTCGCGGTGATGTTGATGATGATGTAGGTGATGGCAATGGTGATTTTGAATTTTTGATGATGATGATGATGGTGCCATGGTGGTTGTGTGAAGATGATGATATGTGATATGCTGATGGTTTTATTTACTCCCCTATTTGTTTGTTTTTGTTTATTTTTATTGTTAATTTCTTTTATTAAGGTGACATATAATGGTGTTAAATGAGCATGATGATGATAAAAAAAAATGATGGAAAATGGTGATTCTGAGGTTGTGATGAAGATGATGAATAGTAGTATGGAGGTAATGATGGTTCTTGATTTTTATTTTGTTTTATGATTGATTAATTGTTTTGAATTGGAATTTTTTATTAAAAAATGTTGATATTTTTTAAGATTTTTAGATAAAAATTTGATAATAAAAATAATAAAGTATAAAATTATATAGTGAAATAAATATGCGGGCTAGCCCGCCAACCCGCACTAAAGCGGGGCAGGCTCCATTTTTCGGACCGCCATTTTGACGGGGCGGGCCTAAATGGGGCGGGCTACCCGCTTTGACATCCCTACATGAGATAACTATGCATTCTGCAAGATAATACAGTAATAGTTAACACAACATAAAGCACATTTTCTAACCAACTTTAGTTTATCGATATGCATACTAAGTATTAACCCATACCCCTTATCCAGATGGCGACTGAACACTATGACATCAGCACCAAGCCTCATAGTACTGGTTTTAAAGCCATTTCCATCTGTAATACCAAATCCAAAAATAAATAAATAAGAGAATACCAAAACAATTGAAGAAAAAATGCCAGGATCCTTACACTGCCCAATAGCAAGCTCTGATTTCTTATTTGAAAATCCAAAACTCATGCAATGACGCATTGTTTGAGGATCCATTCCAGCACCATCATCTAGTTGCCCAGAGTCAATACCAAATATTAGACAAAATGTAGAATTGTGAAAATAATGTGACAACAAATCATTATACCTAGGTTATGTTTGGTTATGGAATCAAAATGGAGAGTAAATTTTCATGGAAAAGCTCCATGTATAATTTTACACATAAAACTCATACATAGAAACTTACTACTTTTATCCCCTAATCTAACAGACCCCCAGTGTAAAAATGTTCCTATAAGAAGTGTTAGAAGTAGGAATTTAAAACCACAATTGACCATTGTACCTTGAATCAGCAATGCCGGACTTCCATCCTTTGGATTTGAAGTTTTATCTACAATGACAAAGGTAGCCCCATTTTGGATCTATCCTAAGCACAAATGTCAAAAATGCAATACAAAATAGGAACAAAAAAAACATGAAAAATATGTGATGATGACTTCAAACATGGAAAAATCACAACAATAGACATTTTACAGCATTCTATGGAATGACAATTACACAAAGAACATCAAAATAAATATTGTCATGGCCCACAAACCATTTCTCTGAAAATCTTAAGATATTAGGCAAAGGCATATAAATGGTTTATATATCTGGCATGCCTAGCATGCCCTGTTATGAAACAAAATCTTAAGCTATTAGGCAAAGGCATATAAATGGTTTATCCATTTCTCTTGAAGCATGAATACTGCAGAGGTCGACCTACCTTGTGCTGAAACTCAATCTATTTTATTCATAAGAATAGGTGAAACAAAATTGATCTCTAGACCACTTGGTCATAAGAGGTTCTAATACCATAACAAAGTGTTCAAACTGTCAAGTGGACTAATTCTTATAATATTCATAATTAATTTTTTATATCTAACAAACATGAAGCTGAAAGAAATGGAGGAAGAAAAAAAAATAAGTTAAGACATCTACAAAAAAGGGAACTTCTGGTGGGTTGGGTAAACATCACTTGTAATAGACAATGCACTCTAAGGAGGTAAGGGCTAACTTAGTATGATGCCGATGAACGAAACAAAATGACAACTTATACAATATTTGAAAATTCATGCAATTCAATATCTGAAACATAAAAGAAATTCACCTCATCAACTGCATTATCAATAAGCTCCGCTATTGCTGTAAACATAAACAAAGAAAAGCATTAACATGCTTAGAAAAGTCACAAAAGTGGCCAATTAAAGTAGTCATTCAGGAAAAAAGTCCAAATAGATCACAATAACATACCACCAAATGCCCACTTATGTGAAGTTGCATTTGAATGAAGGAACATAGGGTGAACATGCAGATAGTTTTTGGAATCTGAAATCCAATAAAAATAACAGGAGAATGAGAAGTGAAGAATGGATATAAGTCTTCGTACCTACAGGTAACAATGCTTAGCAAGATTTGAAAATTATAATTCCTAGAAAGCCAATTTGGAATAACAATCTGTTAGAAAATTAAATTGTCTTTATATAAGCTTGGTTGACTGAAAATTGTGCAGGGTAGTTACAGGCTTACAACCACGAACCAAATTAGCAAGCAACTTAAAAAATTACTTTGGGTTGTGACTTTAGAACCAAGGCCGCTATCATAGTTCCCAGCTTTCCAAAACTGCCTACAGAGAGGTGCTACACAGATGGTTGATGCATAAGAAATGTCTGAGTCATCAATTGGTGATAACCCTTGCTCCAATACACTGGAACTATGACCTGTACTTGGTGCATTAGAACTTATATTTTCTTCGAAATCTGGTTTGGTAGAATAACTTCGAAATCTATTATGCTTGGCTAGTAGTAGCCCATTGCCAGTCTCATTTTGTTGCTTTGACCCCAAAAGAAAATCTGGTTCCAACTTAACAGCTTTGGGAATAACCTTTTCACTTTCATCATCACTAGATAAATCAACAACTTCTATAGTGCTCATATTCTCCCTATAACCAAAGGAAATCATTAGAGTTTGATTAGCATGCATGATAAAATAAGAATTAAAGAGTAAATAAATAAAGGAAGCAAATTTAACCAATAACACAACTGCTAGCATGTATACTCACATGCAAGTGATATGATAAGAACTTTAAGAGACACACAATTCCAATATGTATACCAGCAAGCATCTTAAAACAAGCATGAAAGGCTACTTGCTAGATATTTTGGGTATCTGAATACAATTATTGCAATCAACGTATTTTGATATAGTAATCGAATGTACACAGATAATAACATTATCAGGATCAAAAAATCGTCATAGAGAAAGAACAAAATATCCAGGAATCTTGAATCTTGAAGTTACTATAAGCAATAAAATAGCAAGTGAACACTTGTCACTTCCATATGAAATATAAAAATAAGGGTAAATTACACTGACCTCCACTAAGGTTTGGTGAAATTCACATTACCTCCCTCTATTTGTTCATGATGTCACTGACTTTGTAAAATTATTACACTAACTTCGCCTAAATAATTGCACTAACCTCCCTTAAACAATGCATTTAAGGAAAATCAGTGTCGCCTAGACAAATACAAGGGAGTCAAGCTGAATTTTCCACCAAACCTCAGGGGAGGTAAATGTAATTCACCCTACACATAATGAGTTTTACTAACAAATATCCTAACAATAGTATTTTTTTTAATTGAAAAGTAGCATTTTCGAGTTTTCAAAATATTTATGGGGCATATATTTCGCGAAATGTTATTAAAATTTAGCGAAATTTGAGGATGATAGTGGAAGATTCTTATGTTTGATTCGCTAATAAAGAAACATTCACAATAAAAGTTGTATTCCATAAATAAAAATAAGCCCATTTCTACTCTCACATTGATTCCACAGTAAAGAAACAATAGCTCCCAAACCCAAAACCTTGAACAACTACATAACGGTCAAACCATTGTCGACTAACTATGGGTCACCTCCAGTTGATGGGGAATCACAATCGATCAAGCCCAGATAACCATTAGCAGACACCAGTCCACCACCAATTGAGGCTAAACAATAGCAAATGGATGTCAGACCATCAACAATCGAAGTTAGATCACTACTAACACAATCCTAACCAATGCTAGTTAACCCTAGACTCGCAAATTGGCGGTGGTATGCCACCAATTGAAACCAAACCACCGCTAACAACATTGAACCACCAACTATTGGTCCTAGAACACTAAAAGTGGGCTCTAGTGTCTAAACTACCATCAACAGGCGCTAGACCACCAATAGTCAAGGCCAAATAACCGTTTGTTGGAACAAGATCACCATTGTCGATTGACACCATTTTGTCATGGGAAATTTTGTAAAAATATATCGCACCTAATCTTGTAAATGTTGCTTGGTACTCAGTTTGCAAACAAAAAGCTTTTATATTGTATTCTCAAGAAATTTGTTTTTGAGAATAGAACTTTCAAGAATAATGTCCTCTGAAATGAAAAATCATTAAGTGACCTACACGCCCATGATATGTATTAAAAACTTCAAATAATGTCCATTCTAAGTTTCTTATCAAGCGGCCTAAGGACCCTGGTTAAGAGTTAAGAAAATGAAATATGGCGAAGGTTTTGATATACCTAACACATTAAAAAACATATTTTATTCTATGCAAACTTCTCTTTCTCAAAACCTAAACAAGTAAGGGCACAAATTAGATAAACCTCAAACTAAATAGTATATATATAATATACATCTAATGTTAAACTTATGTAGTATGATCATAATACTAATCATGGTAATCTTAACTTCAAAAGCATACTATGACAAGATATATTCCACCCAAGATGCAAAAAACCCAATCAACTCGACAATTAACTTAAGTTAAATGGTTACATGTTGAAATTAATACAACAAGGTATAGTCAAGCAACTATGCAAATTGAATTATTGAAACTAAGAGCCTAGATGGTATTGGTTTCTATTTCTTGTGTTCAATATGTATCTTGTGAAATGTTTTCACTCCATCTTTTCAATATCTCCTCCTCAAAATTTTAAAAAACATATTGAAAACAAGGAATTGGGAACGAAAACCAACTGATGTATAAGATTATTAATATTACACTAAAACTATGCTTGGATAAGACCATGGGTCAAATGAAGGGAAACGATAGGAAAGAGAACTTTTTATCTTATTTGGGAGATTTTATAACACGTAGGAAAACAAGGAAACTCAAGAGGAATAGTTCCTCTCTTTTCCCTCGAAAGCAAGTATATCCCCCCCCCCCCCTTTTTCAAAATTGGAGAGAAATAAGAGGAACTAAAACCTTGGAAAGTCTATAAATATAAGAGTGCACTTGATTTCAGAAAATAGTTTTCACTTATAGTTTTTTCTGTTTCAAAATCTTACGAAGGAAATACTGAAAAGTGGAAACAGAAAATGAAAACTGAATCATGGAACCAAACACACCCTAAAGTAAATGCTCCATTGTGTCACCTCCTTTATTTCGTTTCCCAACCTCTTCCCACTAATCCTTTTCATTTTGTTAAAGGTAAGTTACATTGTCCCCCTCTAAGGTTTAGTAAAATTTAGTTTGACACCTCTTTATTTATTAAAGTGACACTATCTCCATTAAATGCATGTTCATCCTTTAGATGCGTTGTTAAGTGAAGGTCAGAGTAATACTTTTATAAAGACTAAATATCTAACATGGCTCTTAAAGATTAACATGAGGGATAAAATAGTCCCTCAAGATACAAAATTAACAAAACGGTCCTTCAAAATTTGACATGATGGATAAAATAGTAGTTCAAGATACGAAAATGACAAAATGGTTCTTCAAAAATTGAAGTTTTAAGACAATGTGGTTCTCAAAATTGTAACGTTAGGACAAGTTGACGGACCATGACCATATTAACACTTACATATTTCGAGGGACTGTTTTGTCCATTACATCAAATTTAAAGGACTACATAGTCATTTTCATATCTTGATTGATTATTTTGTCCCTCATGTTAATCTTGAGTGACCAATCTCTAAAAGCATAGAGGAGAAGATGAATTTCACTAAACCTCCCATTTGTTAATAAAAAAAATTCCAAACACAAACTAATTGCATCTTGGAAGGATAATGATGGAAAGAAAAGGAGAGGAAGGAAAAGGGAATCATACATAAATATAGAAACTTTTGACCATAAATTATATGAACAAATATCCAAGCAAATAATGAAACTCTAATGGAGCTAATGGTGTGTATGATTGGGGAGTTAAAAAACTAAAAAAAGAAAGTTAGTAGTAAATTTTCTTAGATCTATATGTAATTTTACAAAATAAGCTACTCAAAAAAAATTTCATCCTAATTTTTAAACCTCAACCAAACACTTCAAAAAAATAAAAAGTAAAAAAGAGGAAATAAAAAATGAGAAACTGTGAAACTAAGAAACATATTGGTAGCAAACAGATATCCAGATCACATGCAGAAGAGTGCATGAGCTACCGAGTAAAACACAAGCACATTTGAAACAACATTGAAATAAACTGGGCGAGTTAGGGTTTCTATCAAAATGCAAGGGAAGCTTGTGTAGCTTACTGAAATTGAAGAAGGAACAGGAGCAATTTTAGAAAAAAGATGGCTAAGGAAGCGGAGATAATGATGTGTGAAGGTGAAAGAAGGGGTTTTCGTGAAACGCAACGTAGTGGAGGTGCCAAGCGAGGTGAGTTGTGTTGTGATATAACCTTCTTCTTAGCATGCAACTCCAGCAGAAGAGAGAAATTAGAAGGATCTTAAAAATCGAATCGAATATTGAATCGAACGAGATAATGATTCAAAGATCTATAAATAAATAGCCAAGTGAACAGCGCCACAGACGGTGCGGCAGCAGATCTGTCAATGTAGATGAGCTCATAAGAAGCAGGCGAAAGGCATCGCAAGGCACAATTCTCCCTCGCTATCACCGGATCACTCTCTTGTTAGTTGTGTCTGTGAACCTCAAATTCCAACTATGGAAGACTCAAATTCCAACTATGGAAGAAGAAAGGTGAGGGGCTAGGGATTTAGGATTTCCCCTTTTTTGTATGTTGCCATTAATTGCTATTAGGATTCACATTTGCCCGTTCCTCAATAATAGGAATGGGGAACCTATCAGGTATTGTGATCTTATTGAGGGCGCGGTAATCGACACAGAATCGCCACCCACCGTCCTTCTTCCTGACTAAAATCACAGGACTAGAAAACGGGCTCGTACTCGGGCGGATGATCCCCATTTGCAACATTTCATCTACAATTTTCTCAATTGCTTCTTTCTGATAGTGCGGATAACGATAGGGGCAAACATTCGGAATATCCCCATTCTCCTTGAGGGGAATCGCATGGTCCTGAAGACGCGGTGGAGGTAGGCCGATGGGCACCTGAAAAACATCCTCAAACTGCCTTAACACCGCTACAGTCTCAGAAGAAATGGAGGGGGTAGAGGCCATAGAAACTGAATACAATAGAGGAGTCACCAAAAAACCTTCCTCTTGATTTTTTAAAGCTTTGAGAGTCATCTTACCAGATTCTTTACTTCGGCTGCGACTAGGATCTCCTTGCAGAATCACCTGAGATCCGTTGGACACCCAACTCAGAGTCAAAAGATTATAATCCCCTTCGAATTTACCTAAACTAGCGACCCAACCGGCGCCCAAAATCACCTCGGACTGCCCCAGCACCATAACCAAAAAATCTTGGACTATGGAAATGCCCTGAGCACAAATCGTCACCCCCACACAGCCCTGTACTCCTTTCTCGATCGCTCCATTCCCCACCTCCACTCGGAACATAGGGAGCGGCACGGTCCTCAGACCCAAAACATCCACCAAGGAAGGAGAAATGAAATTAGCTTCTGCACCTGGGTCCACTAAGACCACCACCGCCACGCCATTGATGGTGCCCAGAAACTTTAAGGTGCGGTGAGAGGTAAATCCCCAATAGCTCATTGAGGATAGATGACGGGTAGATGAGTCAGCTTCGTGATTGTCTTCATCAGATGCCACGTCTTCAACAAATCCTTCTGGAATGCCCTCGTCCTCACCCAAAATGATCATACGCTGATGCCTGTACTTACACGAATGTGAGGGGTTCCATTTATCTCTGCATCAATAGCACAGCCCTTTGCGTTGACGTTCAGCCCATTCTTCATTCAAAACCCATCGGGAGGGTGTTTTGGATCCAGTGGACCCTGAAGCGAAATTGGGCCCAGATCCATGTGGCCAACTGGGAGGATTAGCGTTGGGTTTGTTGACACCTGAATTGGGTTGAAGTGGGTTAGGTTTGGTGGACTCAATAGCCAAAGGGACATTGGGCCTGGCCCAAGAATTGGGTTTGTGGGAGCCCCAATTTGCGCGTGTCTACTCGTCTTCCCCAACCGTCACCGTCCCAAGCTCTGTTTCTGGCCTCGAGCTTCATTGCTCGATCCATTAACTCCTGTAACGATTCGAACTTCTTAACCGGCAGCTCCGCTCTGATTTTTGGTTGCAAGCCTTCATGGAACATACACATCAGGGTCATCGACCCTAAATCGCGAAAAGAACGCGATGCGATTTCGAACTCCCTCCTATACTCCATAACTGATCCCACTTGCTTCAGCTACAACAAAGGCGAGAGAGGATTGAGCTCGGAACCAGGGGCGAATCGCTTCACGACATCGTCCTTAAGACAGCGCCAAGTTTGGAAAGCGATTTGAGTTTCCCACCACTCAAACCAAGTGAGTGCATCACCGTGGAGCCCAAGCACGGCGTGGTGGAGTCTGTCTTCCACCGCGACGCCCGCCGCCTTAAAGTACCGATCCATGTGCACTAGCCACCCGTGCACATCAGAGCCATCGAACGACGGAACCTCCAGTCGTCTACCACCGTCCCAGGCTGCATGAGGTGGTCCCGGACGTCGACCACCGTCACGTGGTTCGTCAACGACGGACACATTGTCCGTGTTCTCTGTGTTCGCATTCAGAGGAGGATTCTGAGGCGGAATTCTCACTGCGAGATCCGCAAGCTGCTTCATCACTGCTTCAAGCATTCTCTCCAAGCCTTCAACCCGGGTCTCCATTGAAGTTGCAGAGCGGGTGGTGACCATTCACAGGTAAATGCCCAAGATCGAGAGACTGATACCAATTTGTAAGGATTCCCCTGCAATACCTTAATAGAACAGTAGAATAGCAGTGTATAGAGTAGAATAGCAATGTTAAGAGAAGAGACGAAGGAAGGTAAGGTAAGGGAAGTATCAGTGTGATATTCCCTTCAAGTATATTTCTCAGTAAGTATAAAGGTAATGAAGAAGACAATAGAAACAATATGGAAATTCCCCTCTAACAATTCCTCCCTCCTGGCTTTCGAGAGGCCAGTCTCTCCACTAATTCATTCCACTCACAAGTCTACCTCCCAATTCTCTCACTTCCACTCCTTATACTATCAAAATCCCCGTAACTAACTTCTGACTTTTGCCCATTTTACCCTTCTTCTGTTATTTTCTTATTCTTTCTCTGGTATGTTTTCATGAAAGGGGTAAGTTTACCCCTCTGCCCTTGGCCTACAACACTGCTGAGGTTCCTAATAAATTGTTTCTATGAAGCCTCCTCCAGGCATTTTTCCCAAAAACTCAGATATGGTGTGCAAGCTTAACAAGGCCATTTATGGTCTGGAACATGCACACACGGGCCTGGTATCAGTCCCTTACTTCCAGACTTAGAAATTTTGGTTTTCACCCCACTGTTTCTGATATTTCCTTATTTGTTCGTAATCGTATTACTGACTCCTCTACCATCTATATTTTAGTATACGTTGATGACATTTTAATAACTGGTAATTCCTCCATTGAAATTCAATGTTTGATTAACCAACTTAATACTCTTTTCTCTCTACAAGACCTGGGCAGATTAGATTATTTTCTAGGGATTGAAGTCTCATATCCCACTGCCACTTCTATGTTTCTAAGTCAAACCAAATACATTTCTGACTTAATAGACAGAACTTCTATGCTTGAATCTAAACCAATTCCTACACCCATGGTTGCCACATCTAGACTCTCTGATTTTAAACATCCTACTGAGTATAGATCTACCATTGGTGCATTACAATATTTACTTTAACTCGTCCTGATATTTCTTTTGCTGTTAATAAATTAAGTCAATATATGCAGTGTCCATTAGAAGTTCACTGGACAGCTCTAAAGAGAGTTCTGAGATATCTCTCTGGAACTTTAACACATGGCTTGAATTTTAATGCTTCATCTAACTTGTTTTTAACTTCTTTCTCAGACTCTGATTGGGGTTATGATGTCGATGATCGAAAATCGACATCTGGCTACTGTACTTTTCTAGAACGAAATATGATTTCTTGGGGGAGCAAAAAGCAGAATGCTATCAGCCAATCCTCGACAGAACTCACAGAAGCTGAGTTCCGCAGGCTTGCAGCTTCAATGGCAGAACTATTATGGATCAAGACTCTTTTCCAGGAAATTAAGTACCCTATTCATACTGTTCCTACCTTATATTGTGACAATTTGAGTACGGTATTGCCCTCTGAAAATCCAGTACTTCACTCCAAGAAAAAACACTTTGAACTGGATTTATATTTTGTACGAGAACAAGTATCACAGAAGAAGGCTAAAGTTATTCATATTCCAGGGACTGAACAAATAGCTGATATCCTTACTAAGCCTTTAACTGCTAAAACTTTTCTTCCTTTTAAAAGCAAACTCAAAATCTCCCCCATCAATTTATGAGTTTGGGGGGATGTTAGCTATTGTATTAATCTTGTATTCTTTAAAGATTCTTTTCTTTATTCTTGGATTGTATTCTGTTGAGCTATTATATGTAAAGCCCATTGTGTACTCTCTAAGGTGTGTCTTGTATTCTTTTTAGTTCAGTTCATATTGGGCTCATATTAAGTGAGACCCGTCTATTGTTTCTACTCTGTAAGAAAACCCTAACGGGTATTGTGTTAGAATCATAACCCTAGTTTTTCTTTTCTTCTTCTACTTGCTCAGTCGTCTCTGTTTCTTCTCTCTCTAATATTTGCTTGCATATTTCCTCACACTGACCATGGTAATATAAATTTCTAAAAAAATGCTAACAATAATACAAAAATATAAGATTCGACCAAAAATACTAATATAATACAAATTCTACCAGTAATCTAAAAAAGCAAACCCAAGCAGTGGATATAAACATAATGCCTGATCATGGCAATATAAATTTCTACAAAAAAGCTAAAAATCCAAGAAGTAATTATAATACTAAAAATGCTAATAATATAATATAATTTCTACAAAAATGGTAACATAAAGTAGTATGATACAATTTATACAAAACCAGAAACAAGCAGAAAGACTAAACATCTCTTCAATTTGAATTTCAAATTCAGTTTAAAAGAAAGATTAACTGACCTTAAGGAATGAGAAAAGCGCAACAGCGATGGTGAACAGCAGCAGCAGCAGAAGACAAGGACAGCAGTAGCAGAGAACCGTGGGTGATGAGGGATCGAGCTGCAGCAGCGATGGTAAACAGTAGCAGCAGCAGCAGCAACCGCGAGCCAGAGAAGCTTACCGCGACGGAAGCTGGCAGTTTGAGAAGCTCGCTGCCACGATGGGTTGGGACTAGGGAGGCGGAGGCGCAGGCAGCGACGAAGGGAGGCAGGCGGCGGCGAGAACACGAGGACGAAGAAGGGCAGCGAACTTGAAGGTGGCAGGCGGAGGCAGCCCCAATCTAGGGTTAGGTGGGTTTGTGCTCTGTCGATTTGGCCATTTGGGTTTGCATGTATAAAATCAAAAGGGGGAAGAATGGAAGAAAGTGAAAGTGTGAAACGGTGCCGTTTTCGGTTCAAGAAGAAAAAAAAAAAAAAAGCAAAAATGGAAAAATGACTAAACACGCCGTTTAAAAAAAACAATGTTGTGAAACTAATAACAATAACAAAAAGAAACGGAGGAGAAGAGATAATAAGTGTGCTCTTCTATTAGGATTCATATGCTATTTCTAGTCAAACTAAGAAAGAGATAACATCAAATCAAATCTTAATAAGAAGAGATAAGATTTGGATAAGATCAAATCAGATTTTATCCAAATCTTATCTAAATCCATTAAAGATATATATTCACAATATTATCTCATAACACCCCCTTCAATATCTGTTGTTAAAATATGTCTCGTTAAAACCTTACTAAGAAAAAACATATTAGGAAAAAGTCTTAGTGAAGGAAAAAGAGTACAATTTCATTATAATGTAAGACTTTTGATTACCTCATTAAAAACCTTGTTAAGGTAAAACCAGATGGGATAAAAACCTTAATCAAGAAAAAAAGAGTACAATATTTTCTCCCCTTCTTAAAGACATTATTTCATATACTTCTACCGTCAAGAAATTAGTACACAGGATTGAGATGTGTTGGTAAAAGAATATCAAATAAATTGGGGAGGAACTATGTCTTGCTAATACGTTTACAGCAAAAGTTATATCTAGTTGTGTATAATTAGCAATGTATATGAGTGCACCAATGATAGTAAGATATGGTACATCAGGACCAAATAGACTTCTTCCCTATTTTTTTGAGGAAGAGATGAATCTCTTTTTACATCCAACGATCTTACCACCATTTGGGTACTTAATGGATGTGGTTTATCCATATAAAATCTCTTCAAGATTTTTCCAATGTAAGTTGATTGACGAACTGAAATTTCATTAGTCAAATGCTCGAACGGTAAGCCGAGGCAAAATATTGTCTTTCAAAAATCTTTCATCTCAAATTTATCTTTTAAATCTTTTATGAATATATGAGTCTCTTCAGGAGTTCCAATGATATTTAAGTCATCTATATACACAAATATGATGAATTCATTTACACATGGGCAAACAGCATCATCCTGAAATCCCTTCTCAATAAAATACTCACTAAAACGGTTGTACCGTATGTTCCCAGATTGCTTTAGACCATAAATAAATCTTCACAGTTTGATTGAATAAATTTCACAAAAACGTTCGTTAAACAATGTTGATATCTTTAATCCTTCAGGGACTTTCATATAAACATCATTGTCTAATGAACCATATAGATATGTTTTGACAACATCAATTAGATACATATTTAGCTTGTTATATGTAGATAAGCTAATCAAATATCATAACATTATTACATCAATTACAGGGGATATGTTTCACCATTATCTATATCAGGTCTTTTGTGGAAAAACTTTGTGCTCCAAATTGAGCCTTATAGGATGTGTTTGTTTTTCCTGACTCAAGAGTCTGAGTCAGGGAGTCACTCAATTTATGGCTACGTTGAGTGTTTATTTTTGGGGTCACTGAGATAATGAGTCAAAGTCACAGTGAGTATGTGAACAAAATTTTAATATTTTTGTTCACCTCTCAAGTGGAGTCACGGGGCCATCATGGGAGTCACTGGACTTTAATGAAAATTTGTCCATTTTTTAGCCCTAATTATTTTTTCATATTCCAGAATTGTCCTTGTCATTACCTTCTCTCGTTGTTTCTCACTGTTCATCCTCCATGTTCATCGCCGTTCCTCATGCCTTCGACCCTCCGTCCTTTTCTCTCTCTCCTCCGCGGTTGTTGCAGCGCCCTTCCTCGCCCCTCTTTTCTCTCTCTCTGATCTAAGAAATAATGTGTTTGTGTGTGCTCTTGATTCTCTCTCTCTGTGTGTTCATCACATCTAGGTTACAGGGAAGAGAGAGAGAGTTTAAAGATGGATGTGGTTGCAGGGAAGAGAGAGAGAGTTCCGAGATTTATGTGGATGCAGGGAAGAGAGAGAGCTTGATGCCGTCGATTCTGCTACCATCGGTTGCCGCTTCTGCCGCCACCGGTCGCCGCTTCTGTCTCTGGATCTTGTCGCAGTTCTGCTTCTGTTGCCATCGATCTTTCTTTTGCTTCAATGTTTCTTGTTTATGTTTTTTTAATAATAAAGATTATGTTTATTAATAATTTTAATAATTTTGCTTCTGCTCTTGCTTCAATGTTTATGCTTCTGCCATCAATTTTCTTATGCTTCGGCTTCACTGTTTCTTGTTTATGTTTTGTAATAATAAAGATTTTGTTTATTAATAATTTTAATAATTTTGTTTCTGCTTTGGCTTCAATACTTATGCTTCTGCCATCGAATTTGCTTCTATTATGGCTTCAATCTTTACTTTTATGATTCTGATGTTGAATATTATGATGATAATGGTGAAGTGGGTGGTGGTGAGCGGGTAGAGATGGTGAGAGGAAACCCTAGGGGTACTTTGAGGTCATTTTAGTAGTGCCCCCACTTTTGTGACTCTGATTCTAAATATTTTACCAAACATAACACTACTAGAAACTATCGGATTATCGACGGACATTATCGACGGATTATCAACGGACGTTTTTTACAAGGTTATCGACGGAATTATCAAGGGATGCAGCATTGGCGTGGTTTTTTAATCAACGAATATAGTTATCGAGGGATATTTTAGAAAATATCCGTCGATAATGTCTTCCCGCTCAAAACAAAAAAAAAAATTTGGTCAGGTTGATTTTATCGACGGATAAAGATTAAAATATCCGCCGATAAAAACCTAAACCCTAAACCCTAACCCTAGAAGACAACTATCGACGGATAATATTGGTTTCATCCCTCGATAACTGAAACGCACTGTTTCATTAAATCGAGTGCCTTTTATCGAGGGATAGTATCGACGGATGGTTTAAACCATCCGTCGATAACCCGCGAATATGAGGAGACATCGTCTTCTTCTTCCTCATTTCGCGAACGAGCCTCTCTCTCTCTTCTCCGTTTTCTCTCTCTCTCCGCCGCGAAAAACGGTCGTTTCCGCCACCGTCCGCCGCCCGTTCGCCCTCCGGGAAGTGCCAACAGGTTAGTCTCTCTGTCCTCTACATTTTAATCGGTTTAGATTTTTTGTTTGAGGTCTCTAATGAGAACTCATTGTAGCATTCTCCGCCTTCTCCGCTGCCACCGTCGTCGCCGCCGTCCGCTGCCATCGCCGCCACCGGCCCTCCGCTGCCACCGCCGCTAGGAAGCATCTCTTGGTCTTCCATTAGGTATTTTTTTTCAAATTTTAACGTTTTCATTGTTTTGGTATTTTTATATATTGTATTTATTAATTTTTTTTATTTTTTCTATTTTAAAAAATTAATATGTTAAACTTTCTGTTTTTAAAAAAATAAATATATTAATTTGTTTAAAAGGAAAATTGTTTTAAACAATAATAGAAAACGTTATTCCAAAAAAGATAGATTTAACAAACTTATATGTTATTTAAAGTAAGTAATTTTTTAATAACGTAACAAATATATTATTTAAATGATATATATGAGAACAGTTGTTGATATATTCGGGCGATTGGAGCTTACAGTTTTTAGGAGCTTATGTTTATATTAGGTATGTTATTTATTAATTTTAATTTAATGATATGATTCTGTTGTTATTGTTGCAAAACCTTAGGGTAGATGACTTAGTCTGAGACCGGTCGTTAAACTCCAGCAATACTGGTTGATTGATTTGTAAAATTAAATGAGAAAGTTTGTTTAAAATTTAGGGGAGACTCTGTCAAAATTTTGTGAAGTAAAAATTTTGAGAAATTAAATAACTCTTGTTAAGTTATGTAAAACTAAGGGAAACTCTGTCAAAATTATGTTTGAGTAAAAATTTAACAAATTTGTAAAAATCATTAGTGTCGTATTAATGGTAAATTTAGATTAACTAAAAAACTGTTATTAATAAGTCTTAGTTAAACTTCTCATTTTTTGTAAAATTAAATGAGAAAGTTTGTTTAAAATTTAGGGGAGACTCTGTCAAAATTTTGTGAAGTAAAAATTTTGATAAATTAAATAACTGTTGTTAAGTTATCTAAAACTAAAGGAAACTCTGTCGAAATTATGTTTGAGTGAAAATTTAACAAATTTGTAAAAATCATTTGTGTCGTATTAATGGTGAATTTAGATTAACTAAAAAACTGTTATTAATAAGCCTTAGTTAAACTTCTCATTTTAGGATTCTCCAATATTCAAGGGCAATGTCATCAACAAATAGATCATGGATGTATGATAGGTTACACCCGAATAGGGGGGAATTAAGCCGGAATTTTATGCTGGAGTTGAAGAGTTTGTGGGGTTTGCTTCTATGTCTGAACAATTTAGGACTGAGGGAAAAGTCAAGTGTCCATGTGCCAAGTGTGTTTGTAGGTTTTTCTATGATGTTGACACGATTAAGGTTCACCTGTACAAAAAGGGATTTATGGATAATTATTATGTATGGACAGTCCACGGGGAAGTCGAGTCAGTGTCAGTACAGCAGGATCAGTTTGTCGGAGGTAGTTCAAGTGGGTTTGATGGTGACCAATATGGGGATCGTAATTTAAATTGGGGTGGTGATAATCATGGGTGTTATGAGGAAATGATCCATGATGCCTTTGGGGGGCAACATGATGAAGATTATAATGAACCCAGAGAGGAGGTTAACCATACACGACGATTTGGTGCATATGATTCTTTCATCATTGCACAGAATGCTCGGCAAGTGTATTACACAAGGTATCCGGGGAAGTGCAAGAATAAGTGGTTGGTTGTTTTCACAACCAAACCTAGGGGCAGAGTTGAAAGTGATGATGTGGATGATATAGCTTACCAAGTCGAAGTTGCACGTGCTCCAAGGGTGGTTGTAGATACAGGAGTCCCTGCTACTTTACACGATGATACTAGTGAAGATGACATTATTAACATGTCTCGCCAAAACATAACAACTCAGGGTGATGACTCCACTGAAGGTAGTGACGAAGAAGAAGATGAACTTGACAGTGACGATACAGAAGACGAGAGTGAAGACAGTCCACAACTTTCTGAATAAATAGTTTTTAACAATTCAATTTGTTTTCAAATAACACTACCTCATTTTAAGATACTTTGTCAAACACTTTAATTAATGAAAAGTAACTTGTATTGTTGTGAATAGATATGGCAGATGATGATAGGGGTAGGGGTAGGGGCAGAGGCCGAGGAGATCGAGGGCGAAGGAAGACCGCCGCCCAGCCTCGTGGTTATCTTTCCAGGGGTGTTCAGTTGTATGACATCCCTGGTCGTGAGCCGAGGCCAGAGACGGAGGAGGACCCCGACTACGAGCCAGTACCATCACCATCATCATCACCATCTGTTGTTGGGGGACCATCATCATCACCCATTACTACCTCCCCACATGACATTGGGGGCAGTAATGAGGTGGCGGTCGAGATTGCATCAGCAGCTTCAGATTCACGTCCTCTCCCCTCCATCAGACCGGATCCATCCGGTCTAAGGTATATGATTTAAGTTGTTATAAATGTCAATCTTTTATAAATAAAATATGTAAAAGGGATTATTATATAAAATGGAAACTAATTCTTTATAAAAATGTAGTTTTGTGCCTGCTACCCTCAGCACTCATCAGATCACGGCCACGATACAAAAGATGTATCGTAGGCCGATCGAGTATTTCTCGAAGTTGACCGAGGAGGAGAGGCGACGATGGTATCAGGAGTGGAAGGTAATATGAACTCTTCAATTTTAGTAATTACTAATTAATTATGTTGTGGTAACTAACAAATTAAATTTGTCTATATATTGTAGTCTCACTTCACCATTAGTCCTGCCAATGATCCAGTATTGTACCGTGCCTTCTGCCATCGGGCACCTAAGAGGCTCGGTGACATGTACTTATGGATCCGTAATGGCAAGGATGACCAGCACAGGTGGCTCTCAGATGCCCACCACCGTGTGCTGCAGAAGTATTGGTCTTCTCCGAGGTTTAAGGCCAAGTCGGAGAAGGCCAAGGCTAGCAGGGCCTCATTGAGGGGTGGCTCCCTTCACTGTGGTGGATCCGCTACTGTGGACCCCACTAAGAGACGGCTGGTACGTAATATTCCGAACGCAATATATTTAATTTTATGTTTCTTATATATGAATTGATTAATTAATGCTTTGTTCAATTGTTTTAAACTTACAGGAGCAGAGGCTGAAGAGACCACCCACGCAGGAGGAGTTGTTCAGGGAGACCCACACCAGGAAGGGCGACAAGACGACGTGGGTAGACGAGCGGTCGCAGTGCACTCATGTAAGTGATTTCATCATAGTTGTATAAATGTTTTCAATTAATATGATTATGTATTCCACTTAAAATGATTATGTATTCTTCTAATTGTAGGCTGATTATACGCGCCGTTTGGATGAGGTCCGCACCGAGCTGGCAGAGGCATCACAGCCCGGTGAGTCCGTCCCACCCGTCGATGAGGAGGCGGTGTGGACCGAGGTTGTGGGCGGCCCTTACAAGGGCCGCATATACGGGCGGGGCGCGATCGCGAACCCCATTGCTCGTTCCTCCCACGCATCTGCTGCGACAGGAGCAGCAGCCTCAGCGGAGAGCAGCGACGCTGAGGTCCGTGACCGGGTTCACAATCTGAACCTGGAGCTACAAACCCGGGTCGAGGTGCTGCAGGCGCAGCTTGAGGAGGAGCGGGCCGCCCGACAGCAGGACAGGATCGCCCAGCAGCAGGAGATTGCTGCGGAGGTCAGCCGCCAGATTAGAGAGCAGATGTCCCAGTATTACGGGATGTTTGCTGCTGGAGGGTCATCATCTGCACCACCACCACCTTCTCAGCCATCACCCTTCCCTCTCACTCCCCCACAGTATCCTTATCCCCCTGCATTCTGGCCTCCTCCTCCACCTGCATATCATCCAGGATATCCACATCCCGCATCTTTTACACCACCTCCACTTCCTGCTGCTGATGCTGCCGCTGCCCAGACGACACCGTCTGCTCCTCAGCCTGATGTTGCCGCCGCTGCCCACACACTGACTCCTCGACCTCCTCCTGCCCAGACTCCTCCTACTCACCCGGATGCATCCAGAGATGATGCTGGTGATGGTGATGATGATTGTGACATTGATACGATGGATTTTGTATGACTTTTTTTTATTGTTTATGTTTTGGATGTTCAGACATTACGTTTTGGATTTTTTATGACTTGACTTATATAGTGTTTGGATTTTATCTATTTTGTAAATATTGATTAATATATATATTATGATATTTCATTATAGTTTTATTTATGGAGATTATTACTATTTTGTTAAAAATTTTGATTTAGTTTAAATATTATTAATTCAGAAATTAAAAAAAAAAAAAATTTCGGCTACTGTTATCGACGGATGCATCCGCCGATAACTAAATTATTTTTTTTATTTTTTTTTGTTGGAAAAATAACGTATCGACGGATAAGTATCCGTCGATACAAATATTTAATAATTTCTTATTATTTTTTAAATAATTTTATCGAGGGATATATCTTCCGATACATCCGTCAATACTATCGACAGATGTCGACGAATATATCCCTCGATAAAAATATCGACGGATGTTTTGGTTTAATCCGTCGATAAGTGAATTCCGACTAGCAAGTAATCATGGGGGACTATCCGTCGATATATTGATTTATCGACGGATATTAAGGGTATCCGTCAATAAAATCCGTCGATAATCCGAGAGTTTCTAGTAGTGTAATTTTCACTACAATGACTCCTTGACTCTGACTCCAGAGTCGGAAAAAAACAAACGCAGCCATAGTGTACAAATTCATTTTTCTCATTTTTGCTTTCGCAAACATACTTATCTGTATCTCATGGGTTTCACACTACCTTCCAGGTGTTTGGACTACAACTCCAATCAACAAATGAGTCAAGTTTAGCCTACAGGACTTATTTCTAATTTGGCCAATCATTTATATATCAATATATTTGTTGATGATTCTTGACTCAAGATCCTCATTTTCTTCCATAAGTGTAGTGCTACACTATTTGCAAATATATTGTCGCGACAACAATTACTTGTCGGTTCCTTAGTTTCTTGTGTAGACATGTGGTTTATTGAGATCTCATCATTTTCAATATCTTGACAATTTTCAGGTACCTGAACGTCTTCCAACGTTTCAATCATGTCAAATTTTGGACCACAACATGTATCCTTATCATGTCTCTATTCTCTTCAACAGAAAGATTATCATTTGCCTCCATAACAATATTTTTGTTTATTTGCCTCTTGTTTCGAAAATTTTCATTTTGGAACCGACTGGCATATCACGCTTCTGGCGTGTGATCTATTCACTAGCCAATTGCCTAACAATGGGCATCAATTTCGAATAAGGGTATCTCATTCAACTGATATATATATTTTAGTCATTCTATTTCATCATAAAAATGCATCTCACAATGCATTTACTACTCTCTGCAATAAAATTATGAACTTCTTGTTTATATTGTCTTTTTATGAGGATCTAAATAGAGTAGAGTGATGAATTGCACTTTAATTTTTTTTCAAATTTTGTTTGATAAATCATATTGGATTTTATTAGTTTAGTTTATTTTAAAATTTTGTGAAAATTGATAAAATTTTCTAGAAATTAATTTAATATACAATTTTTTTTTTGTTTACGGTGTGGGGAGTTTCGCCCCGACTAATCCGTCGTCCCGGATCGCGTACTTGGGAATGGCAGGTGAGGCTCCCAGGAAGGATTTTTTTTCATCCACAAGGCTCGAACCTGAGACCTTATTACTTAAGGAACAACAAGCCGCTTACCACTTTTGTCAATCCTTGTTGGTAATTTAATATACAAATTTAATTTAATCTTATATTTGAAGATATCCTTCAATGCAGGGTATTTGTTCATAATCCGAAGGAAAATGCTACTTGTACATACAATAATACACATTCACTCATTTTTCACTCATTTAAAAAGTTGACAACTTTTGTGAATATGTTGGCAACTTGCTAACATTTTTATAAAAGTTGCCAACTTTTGAATTGATGAAAAATGAGTGGATAACACTATTCTATGTACAAATAGCATTCCTCTAATCCGAATATGAACATGAGACCCAATAAGATGATCCAATGTAGTGACATCAATTAAACGAAAATAATGATTTTCCATGCATGGAGAGAAAGCAAATCGAATTATTAATGAGGTAGACCGTATGTATATATATCAATAATATTTGTCGTGCAAGAGAAAATATGTCCAACTAATATTCAATATGTGTTATATATAATATGGAATGTGTGTTATATTCTCATCTACTCATCATGAGCGATATAATCACTAGCAAAAACTGCAGCTTGAATTTCCTCAGATGGTTTCCAATGGCGCTTCCTTTGGTTTATAAACCAATTGTTTATCTGCTTCTGGTCCAATCCTGTCCATTCAGCTAGGGCAACCTTATCTGCATCCTACAACATACACTCTCATAAATTAAAGAGGATTGCTATTTGCTAATGTGAATATTATATCACAAAATTAACTATCATATTCAATAATTCAAATTTTTAAAATTATTCATACAATTTTTAATATTATATATTAATTTAACATTTTCTAAAAGTTAGAGTAATATTTTTAAAATATTATTTTAACTAATATATATAATGACTGATATGGAATTTTATTCTAGGTATATAAATTGAAATATGAGCACTAAATAATACTACATTGCTCAAAGAAATGTCTAGATAACTATATTAAAATAATATATCAAAAAAATATCTAGATATTATCTTATAAAATATTATAATAACTAGAAAAAATATAACTGATTAAATAATATTGTTAAAGTAAGTAATATTATAATGCATTTGCTAGAATTTTCTAGCATGAAGTCAGTTGTGCTTTGCCTGAAGGAGGATATATATATTAAATGATATTATTAAAGTAAGTAATATAATAATGCATTTACTATAATTTTCTAGCAGGAAGTCAGTTGTGCTTTGCCTGAAGGAGGCTATATATATATATAAGCAAGAGTGAAGAGGTAGCAAGCATATATAAGTGTGGAAAACAAGGAATTAGAGTGTATAAAGTAATTACAGTAAATGTCTCATTATATACTAAATATTATAAGATGTAATAATAGTATTAAGTCTTATAATATTTTTATCATTAATAAAATATTATTTTTTGTTTCCTTGTTCAACATATATAACATTACTATACTATCTAAGAATTGGCAAAAAAATTAATATAAAAGATTGGTAAGATTATAAAAAAAACTGAATAATAATATATTAAATATCAAATATTCAATGTGTTATATATATATATATATATATATATATATATATGATATGAGATGTCTGTTATTAGTATATATAACACACGTAGGTATAGGACACATCTCATATTATATGTATAACACATGTTGGACAGATGTATTTAGGTTGTACGACAAACATTATTGAATATCTATACGAATTATAATAATAAATGTTAAAATAACATTTCTCTAACGTCAAAATCAAATATCTATATTGGAATTAAAAGAAGAATAAATTAAGTATTGATTATTAATTACCGTAGGGTATGGCCATTTGAAGTGAATATCCCACCATACTTGTAAAATTTCTTTTGCTTCATTTGGAAGTCTTTCTTTCTTCTTGTTTTTGGAAAACTCATTCTTCAAGCTTCCAATGTATCCGCTATATCTTCGTAGAAGATTATCCTTCAGTTCTCTATCTTCATTATTATTATTATTTATCTTCTTGCACTCATCAATTATTGTTTCTTTTTTCTCATCCCTAATAAAACCCTTTCCAGATAATGATCCTGTAATAAAGATGAGGATGATTATACATAAATAAATAAACTATTGACAAAAATATGAAAGAATATTTAATTAACCGCAATTGTATTTTTTTATCCACGGTATTTGAATTCAGAATTAAATTTTTGTAAGAACTAATTAATTAGTTCATGATATATTCTTTTTCGGTAAAAAAAAAATATTATCAAAATTTGACATTATTTGAGTGCCTTAATCCATGCATGGACTTAAGACTTAAGTCCTAGAATTTGACTCTCTATATAACATATACCATATGTGCTATTAAACTGAATGGATCTGATTTGATTATGAATTTAATAAAAAATTAAGCAATGTCATATACCGTGTGTTAAGAGTGACTTTGGGTAGATTATAGAGATACATACTGAGTTAGCTTCTATATTTTTTGGTTCAGGTGAATGTAATGTTAGTATATATGTATGTAGCTAAATTATAAACTTTATTGGGCACTAAAAAAATCGTCATAATCCTGATATGTAATAGAGAAGAATATAAATATAAGAGACAAGCATGCATGCAATCAAGTGAAAAGCATAAAAAGTCATCATCTTCAAAATAAAGTGTGTCCAGCATCTCTGTGTGTGTTTCATAACTGGATGATCAAAGAAGTTAATATTAATAATCTTTCCACGTTGAAGGCTCTACCATAATCTTCAGAGCCAGCAATGCTCAAATTAATTAATTAGTTAAAACAGCTTTATCAGGAACTCGTATATATATGCCTAAAATAGCCAACAAGCATAGTAGTGTGTGTATATATATAAACACCATTGCTACATGTGTAACGAGCCAAAATAGTTACAACATATATAATATAAATTGCACAACAAATATTACATGTTATACATGTCATATATCACATGATATGCACACCATATATCACATGTTGTAAAGAAAGATGATGTTGTAACATGTGATATATAGTGTATACAATAGGTGATATATGGTGTGTACCGCATGTAATATACGTTGGATATCATATATCACATTTGCAACATTATCTTTGTTTGCAACATGTAATATATGATATTTACATTCAATAATATATGGTGTATAATTTTAACTGTTTTGACTAAAATTTTGCTGTACACCTAACAATGTTGTTTAAAATATAATATTTTTTAATGAATTACAATGATTCAATCAAAATATATATCATATCAATAAATATTGATTAGTTACCACCCCCACTAATTAAAAATTTGTGCAAAATGGGTGATTTAATAATTAATGAAGAATGACAATGTAGTGTATAAATTAAATTAAATCTCTATATATATATATCACCGTTACAACATATAATCTCAATCAAAATGCATAGCCAATAACTTTTGATTGATTCTTCAAGTAAGTGATTCTCACATGAAAATAATAAAAAAATTATTAGAAAAACATTGCATGAGCTTTACCTAAAGCCTGTGCAAATCTCTATATATACCTGGCCAAACTGATCAAGATCTAATTAATGTATATAAATTTAGGTAGAAGAATCAATAATGATCATTATTCAACATAATTACGTTCAACTAATATTTAATATGTGTTATTCATAATATGTAATGTGTGTCATGTGTATAGTACGCGTATGTATGACAAATATTGTATAACAAATATTGCTATAAAAGAATAAGAGAATATCCAACGAACTCCAACCGTTTTATTTCAAGTACAAAAAAGCTTCAAATAACGATGTGTTCTAATCTAAGAAAATTAATTAATTATAGCCTCAAAAGCAGCAGGTGAAGCAGATTAATTAGATCGAATAAAGAAAAGGAATTAGAGACAAAGCATTTCTAAGGAAAACGATGAGATCAGTACACAACACGTGCAACTAGCAGTATAAGTACAACTACATCCAGCAGAATCTTAAATTTTCTATATTATTGTAAGAATTTAATTTCTATTTGTACTTTTATTACAAACCAATTTTATACTGATATCCAATTAAGTACCATAATAACATAGACAAGAGTGGATCTTCTTTAGATAATGAGTTGTGAAAGTCAATAAACAGAACATATATATGTGATATCATTTAATTAGATGTTAATGTAAAATTATTTTATACTTAGAGTTAATAAAAGTTATACTATTATTATTATTATTAATTAATTATTATTGTCAAAACAAAGCATATATGATATATCTGCCCTAAGATTCTGGGTTTAGTGATAAGTTGTGGCTGCAAACTGCAGTTTATCCAAGTGAGTATACATACCTTTAATAAAATATATACTTTTTCTCCATATGCTTGAAGGTACTGTATGATTTATTTATTTATTTAAATCATGACTTCGTGTAGTTCATTATATCCACAAGATGTAGTAGACATCATTATATACATCATTAAGTAATGTTATTTTGGACCTACAATAATATTTGATACAATGGATTCATCATATGGTGAGATTAACACATTCCATCCATATATATTTTATATCTAAATAACATGCATTTTATAAAACATAATTACTAAATGAAATTTTTTTAATGTTTTATATGGTAGTCAATGCAATCAAGCATCAAACTCAAACCCTAAAATGGAAACGGCACGTTATTAGGGCTAACAGAGAAAGATGATGCATGTAACTGCGTATGGCATGAAAAACTGTCATAGAAAAAGCAAAGCACCAAAATGTTAATCATCTAATAATGTTGTACATCATAAATAATTCATCATACGTAATAATTTAACTTTTTAAAATTATTATTTTAATTTTTAAAATATTAGATTAATGTATAATATTAAAAATTGAATTGACAATTTTAAAAGTTAAATTATTACATATGATAACTGATGATGACTGATTTTAATTTGTAATATACAAAACATTTCTCTTATCTCAAATACCTAAATAGGTCACCTACAAAACATTCTCACTTACTTTTTTTCCCTCTCCATCATATATATTTAATACTCATCATTTGATATCAAAATAACTTTTACATTTTCAGAATATTCAAATTAAATTATACATATATATATAATAATAATAATAATAATAATAATTTCATGATGAAATTGGAAAAGAGGGAGCGAGAGAACGTACCTTCGTAGATGATGGAGTTAAGCTGCGATTTCATGTCACTGAGGAAGGCCGTTGCCTCCTCAAAAGGCCTTGAAAGTTCATATTTGTACTTTCCCAACAAATTGCAATACGTTTCCTATAATTATTCCATGTAGTATTGTAGTATTTAATTAACAACTAAAATTTAAGGTACTATTAGCTGGTATTATTATTATTATTATTATATGTGGATTTATCATAATATATATAAAAAATGAATTAGAGAGACCATGAAATCGTCAAGCTCAGGATCGGCAGCATAGAAGGCAGATATCTGACATACACCATTATTCCCTTCTCTTACTTCATCTAATACTTTTACCATATCTGCGGGTGCTCCCACCTGGTGGAAAATCACATAATAATAATAATACTATGGGAATTAATTCACTGAGAAAAATATTATTGTTATATATAAAGGCTCATAAACTTTAATTTTATTAAGTAAATAAAAAAAAAGAATTTTATTCTCATCATTATTGGGATATCCATTATCGACCACAATGACTACTCCTTCGTTGGTTTATAGGCACCTCAAAGGGTGAGACAACTGATCCGAAATTTTAAAGTTTGTCCATACTCATGGCGATGATATATACCGCCAGCCTGATGACAAGTCGTCAGATATTACTTGATATTAATTCAATGACCACAACTTTTTTTTTCTAGCTATGTATCCAATTAAAACAAAAGAAAAAAAGTTAACTAATTTTGCTAAGAAGTTTGATTAATCGGTAGAAGAAAACAAATCCAATCAAAGGGTTTAATTAAGTTGGAACTTAATTTATATTAATTGAAAAAAACTCTATATAATCTCTATATATGGCCAAAGATGTGTAAATGATAACTAAAAAATTCAAAGCAAAATAAAAAGAAACTAGACACACATATATTGCTCAAGAGTCAAGAGAGATCGAGTAGTTTGTAGGAAAAAGAAGGAGGGGTTTTGGTTAAAATTAGCAGTGTGAAAATTAAGGATCTCTTATTATGTGGTAATTTATATTATCCCTTTTGCTTAATTAATTAGTTATGGTAATTAACTATGACGTTTTCCGGAAACCTAGCTAGCTAAGAAACAAAACAAAGAGGAGCGTTTCAAATTAAAAATCTCTCAACTTATGAGATTTCCTTCACAAATTAATTAAAGAAGAAATTAAAACCTAATAGCTAGCTAATAAGACTACGATTTAATTAATTAATAATCATCTCTTGTGTGTGAATGTGTCTAAAAACCATGCTTTGAAATTAAATTTCTTAATAATTAGTGCTATGTTTATATATATATATACCTTGTGGCAATCGATATAGTTGTGGAGGAGTTGAGGAAAAAGAGGATGAGATGCAACTTTAGCTCGAATAATCTCTTCTTCTTCTTCATCTTGCTGCAAGAAAGCATTAGTTGTTGATGACGATGATGATACTGCGTGATGATGAAGATGTTGCTTAGATGATGATGAAGCCACGAGGTTGTTAATCGAAGGCGGTGGCGGCGGCGGCGCAGCCATTGATGATGACTGCTCGGAATAGAAGTTTGTTGTAGAATGGAAGCCACCATATAGCATGTGGTGGTTCTCCATTTCACTTTATTTTCAAGAGAAATTAAAGCCAGGTTGATGAGCAACTAGATAGAATTATATAGATAAAGTAATAAAGTGTAGGCGAAATGGTCTCTTAAATATTTGTATTATTTTTCTCCTATTCACTCTATTTTCTAGGAATTTTAATTTTAATTCTCCTAATAATTATATTTTTATTTAGTAATGTCTGTTATATAATAAAATTATATTAAATTAATATATAATGTGTAATTATATATAATATGTGTCATTTAAAATATTTCTTATGTAAGATATACACTATGTGTGTGACACATAACACATATTGAATATTAATTAAATAATATATTTCTGTTTTACAACAATTATTACTGATTTTTATTTACTGTGGTTTAAATGTTATTTAACATCACCACTCACTTCATTATCATGGACGTACACCACAAAATCAGCCACTATCAACTTCATATGTAATAATTCAACATTTTAAAACTATTACTCAAACTTTTAAAAATGTTGGATTAATGTATAATCTTAATAGTTTGATTAATAATTTTAAAAAGTTAAATTATTACATATACAATAATATTTGTCGTACAAAAAAAATACGTCCAACTAGCACTCAACGTGTGTTATATATATATATTATATAATATGTAATGTATGTGTGCTATATGTATAACACATGTACGTATAACACATATTCTATATCATGTATAATACATGTTAATAGATGCTAGTTGGACATATTTATGTTATAATTCTTCATACATATACTAACTTATGTTTTAATATACATAAATTGATTCTCATTTCTATCTTAATCTACCCTTCTACCACATTTAGTTATGATAGTATCATTAACACAAGTGTTTCCATTAAATAGTCACTTTTTGAAATATAACAATTATCTAAACTAGCGTCTTGTCGGGCACTCCGTGTCCGTTAAAGTCATATTTTTTTCGAGTTATATTTTTTTTTAAAATTTATTATGTAAAATGGAGAAAAAATTTAAAAAGAGTAAAAGAAATAATATAAAAATAGATATGATTATTTTGTAATTTTAATTTTGAAATTCAAAAAAGAGTGATGCTAAATGAACAATACAAAACCAGCCCAACCAGCCCAACCAGCCAATAAATGAGATTTTGAGTCATAATTACTCAGCCAATTACATTCTCAATGATTATTTGGGCCAAAACCAAAGCTAAAATAGGCCCATTGGCTATATGGGCTGGTTTTTCATTGTCCGCTTAGCATTATTGTTCAAAAAATAACTACCTAAATGAGTATGGACACCAAAATAGTAGTATTTTTTATATCCTCTTTATATATAGTATAGATATATATAGTATAGATGACTAAATATAAACATATATATATATATATACAGAAATAACATTTTATGGCTAATGTGTGTATATTATTGAATACAATGATCTCTACCCAATATTGTATCTTACTTGCGATAATTAATAGTAAAAGATAATAATGAGGCGGTAATTCAAAAATATCCTAATTAATTGATAGATACCGAAAGAAACAATTTTATTAGGCGTATAATAATATATCAGCTAAAATCAGCCAAAAATTATTATTGAATCATTATTTCTGTTTATCCATGCGGCTAAAAAACTACATTTTGGGTCAGAAAAATTTATAATAAGTTTTTTAGCTGTTTTTGCAGAAAAACTTTCGTACATTATTAGGAGTTTTAATTTTTAAAGAAATTTTATAATGGTAGTCAGTTATATATTGTTACAAGAGATTGATTTAATAATTATTTTCTTACTTAAAAATCTCATAATTAAATAAGCGTACGCAATTGGTTGAACATGTAAATTATTTGTTTACACAATTCTAAATCAAAATTGAACTCATTAATTAATAACAATTGTTATTTCATTTACTGAAATATGTGTATGTAAGAAAAAATCAGTAAAAATAACTAATATTTTATGTATAATATATACAATATAATATTTACAAGAGTATTGCTATGTATAATGAAAATATAGTCGAAACAACTAATATGTCATGCACAATAAATATTATATAATGCGCACAAAAAATACTATATGATGTACACAACATATATTATATATTATGTACAATATATATTAGATGTTGTAACGAAAGACGATGTTGCACATATGATATATGTTGTGCATAATATGATGTAAGATATGATGTGTATAATATGTTATACTTGTTGTACATGTTACATATTATATATTATACACAATCTATTGACTGATTTTTTATTATGTATCAATATTTTCTCTATTTTATAAAAAAAAAATATTTTCTCTATTTATAATGTCATAATGTAGATATCATATATCACATGTTGTAAAAAAATAATGTTATAACACACTATATATGTTGTGCACAACATATTGACCATTTTAACTAATTTTCTTATTATACATCAAGTATTTACCCCTAAGGCCCTAATAATATATTTAGTGTCTGTTTGGTTAGCCGCTTCATCCATCAAATGTGCTTTTGGTTTATTGAATGAAGTGAAATAAGTGTTTGGATGTTTCTCATCCAAAATTTTTTCCGTTGAATTTTTATCCCAATCTCCACATTAGGCAAAAGCAAGTTTTTATTGCTTTAACATTCATCCAACTTCCGTTTGTATTAAATAAAACTAGACAAAGTCAAAATTATCCCTATATTAACCTACTTTGGTTTATAAAATTTTTTTTTTAATATTATGACAATAATTTTTCAACTGTTGATTTGAAATTAAAAATATAGTAAAATTTGAGCACTTCATATATTTATGCTTTGGTTTTTAAATAATATTAATATTATTTTAAATAAATTGATAAAATAATATAAATTTACTTAAAATAAATTTTAATGATAATTTAAATCTTTTAAAAATTGCATAATGTAAATATTTTATTTTTTAAACTATAAAATAATATTTAGGTTTTTAAATATATTTCATTTTGTTATAAAAAGTAAATTACAAAAGTAATATAAAGAATTATATAAATTATATCATTTCAGTAATTTTACACTCTAATGTGATTTTGAGTAACATTATCCAAACAATATTCATTTTTCTAAAATCACGTTTGACAAAAGTATCCAAACACAAATCACATTAGCCCCAATCCAATTTTGATCAAAATTAATTTTACAAAAGCACATTTGTATCAACATCCGTTTGCAAACTCCAAACACACACTTCACCGCTGTAATAATATTGTTTTTATTTTATAAACCTATTCAGTTCTTCCTCCCAACAATAGGAATCAGATAATTGGTTAAATTATTAAAAGTGATGAAAATTCCTATCTATATATTCTAATGATCTTCTGCTCTTGCTCCTTTTAAATGCATGATGCCGTCGTTCTTTTCCCTCTTAATTAGGCAGAGGTGGCTTCTGCGCGCCTTTGCCTTTCTCTTTTCCATTTTTTATTCTTTAGCTTCTTTCTTTAGCCGCATTAACTGCATCTTCATTTTATATTTTCATACACGAGTTAAACATTAAATTAGTCCTTTATTTTGTATGCGTAAATCAAATTAGTCCTCCACTTTAATTTTTGCTCAAAATAGTCTTCCACTTTGCAATATGTGAATCAAGTTAGTCCTCCTGACATTTTTTTTATAACTCTATTAACTTCTGCTAATATGGACGGTTTAATACCAACTTGACAAGTGACATGTAACCCTATAAATACATATAACTCATATTAGTCCTCCATTTTACTTGTTTTGAATCAAAATAATCAACCACTCGTATTTAAAGAGAATTATTTTGATTCAAAACAAGTAAATTGGAGGACTTATAGGAGTTATGAATTTCTAGGATTACATGGTACTTGCAAAGTTAGCAATAAACAATCCATTTCAGTTTAAATTAACAGAGTTATAACATAAAAAATAAATAGAGGACTAATTTGATTCATATGTTGCAAAGTGAAAGACTATTTTGAATAAAAATTAAAGTGGAGGACTAATTTGATTCATGCATGCAAAGTGGGGGTCTAATTTAATATTTAACTCTAACATACACACATGCATCATTTATGGTGATAGTTATATATATATATATATATATTAACATAAGTGATAGATGTTTGAATTATTTAAGTATTATACCTCGGGTTCGATTATTTAAATGATCTGTATGTAGAAAATTTTGTGATTAGCTCCCTACTTATCGAAAAGTAATTTTCATCGGAGTTAAGAATTAGTTCTATATTAGCTATAGAGAGAAAACCCATATTTATATAACATTACAAAAATTTTCATCCATGCACACTTATTTATTTATATATATATATATATATATATACTCCATGAGAGCAGGTATTAGCCAATGGGGTGAGCACAATTGTTTAAATATGCATGGGATTTATATTATGAAAGGAGAAAATTTTGGTGAACAATAAAAAATGAGCATTGCTAGAGGTACAACAAAAAATCAGCAAACAATCAATAAACTGTGCACGACATATATAATATAAATTGCACAACGAATATTATATGTTGTGCACGCCATATATCACATGATGTGCACAACATATATCACATGTTGCAAAGAAAAATGATGTTGCAATTTATATTATATATGTTGTGCACAATTTGTTGGCTGTTTTGACTGGTTTTTTGTTGTGCCTCAAGTATTTTCCATAAAAAATCAGTCAAAACAGTCAATAGATAATATGTAATATCACAACGTATATTACACACATATATATATATATATATATTATGCACAATATATATGACGTGTGTTGGGCACAATATATATCATATGTTGTAACATTATCTTTCTTTATAACATGTAATACTGTTATATACATAATATGTGATGTATGTTATGTGTATTGACTGTTTTTTTATTATACTATAACAATGCTCTCATGAAAGAACATGAATTCACGTTGTGTGAAAATCGTGTTTGATGCGTGCAATATGTAATTTCTCATGGATGATGAAGAGTAAATGAACTTTTTCTTACCATAATTGATGTATAAAAGAACAACAATAGTATATGTATAACAAGATTATTATCCAATAACTATCTAACGTGTGTTATACATATATGAAATTGATTGAGTAAAAACAGAAAATAACACACATAAAAATACACCATACATATGTATGTGTCATTATTAAAATATATAATATGTATCACTTATTCATTTATAATATGTATTATATATTTAATATTAGTTGAATATATTTATATTGTGGGATGTAGCCATAAAAGAATGAGGCTCTTTTCTTTTTTTCTCTTTTCACTTTGCTCCTGAATATCTGCTTCCTTTCGCCTTTAGTACATCGATCCTCTTTTGCTCTTTCCTTATTTTAAATAGTTATGCACAAATGGATAATGCACAAATGTCTTACTCTTCTCTTGGAATATGTATGAATATCATATGATAATATCTAAGAAGTAAACCCATAAAACTATATCTTCTAAAATGCTTAAGATGATAAATTAGGGTACATGAACAATTTTACATTTTTTTTCGATAGTTATGAATAATTTTACATTATAATAATATGTTCACAAATAATAACAAGCTAAGTGCGATAGTGTAAGAAAATTTCAAATGATAGTCATTTAGTTAGACGAAGCACTTCTCAAAATTTAACTTTGAAAATAGTAATAATAATAATACTAACAATAAATACAAAATTACAATATATAGAAGTAAGTTAAACGATAATAATTATAGTATCGTAACAGTTTAATTTGTATGCACATAAAAGAGTGTTTTATGTCAATATTTAATCATGTTTTGCTATATAATTATAAGCTTTATATTTTATTATAGAAAAAAATATTTTTATTTATATAACATCGTTTGATTGAATTTTTTATAAAACTATTTTACACTGACATACAATATATAAATTTAACTCATATAATAATATACTTATGATAATATTTGATATAATTCTTGGAACATTGCACTTAATACCTCAAGTATTTAGTTATTTAAAGGTACATGACGTGAGAATCCTATAATAGTTGACAATAATAATTTTCAAATAAAAAAATTGTTGGAGTAGTAAGAATAATATACAAAAAGTTTAATTTTGATGTATTTAATTAATAATATAAAAAGTTATATATATATATATATATATATATATATATCGTAACATCAATAAAAAAAAGTTGACTCAACTATTTACTCATTAAAAGTTCTCACAAATATATAAACATAATTGGTTAAAATATAAAATTTCTTTACTGTGTGAGTCCACTAAAATTAAACTTAGATATAAGTATCATATAAATAAGGTGATGAAAGATGTGGGTATAATTCAAATAAAAAGAAGAGGTGAAAAGAGTAACAAGAACTAACTAACATAAAGTAAGTATAATTATTTTTGTCAATAATCTTATGGATTTAATTTATATACATATCTGTATAAGTTTTTTACGTAGCTATATAATTGTCACATTAATTATATTAGTTAAATTGTATTACTGGTCACTACATACCACTTCAAAAGTCATGTAAATGAAAGAGCTTCAATTGAATTACACACGCATTTATATTTTCAATGTATTAAAATTAAGAGTGAATAACATTATTTTTAGTCCTAAAATTTTCAATTTGACATAAATCAATTTGGTCCTAATGAATTTTTTTTATTTCAATTATCCTAACATTTTAAATTTTAATAACACTTAAGTCATTTTTGTTGAATCTTCACTTTAATCGAATGATTAAATTGATGTTAAAATTAAAAAAATTAAATTAGAAATAAATTAATGTAAACATTTTTGTTATGATACCAAATTGTCGTAGAAAACTTTTTTTGGATTAAATTGATATTAAATTAAAAATGCTAGGACCAGAAATGTTGTTTATCTTAAAATTAAACACTAATAATATTCAGTGATGAAAATATTTGTATTTCATGCATTCTTTATTAAAAGAGGCCAGGCCAGTATGCATTGTTGTTCAAGTAATTAACTTGCCATTACTCTTTTTTCTTTCTGATGATTCTGCAATAATAAGAATTATTACATCATCTTTATCTTTCACAAACATTATCAATAACAAATATGATTAAAAATATAAAATAAGCTCTTAAAATTCTTCAAAATAGTAATATTTTTATAATTAATGTATACAAAATATATTTCTATAAATCTAATAATATTTTTAAAATATTACTAATTTCAATTAAACAGTAGATCTAAGAAACATTGTTCTGAAACCAAACCGGTCAGTTCGTCTAGTTGAACTGAGAACTGGACCTCATTCAGGTCCAGGTGGAGGTTGAAAACCAAAAACTATAAAATAGGTTAATATTGACAAAAATCAGTAAAAAATCGGTAAAAATCAGTTGAACTGATCAACTAATTTAATTTAAAAATAAAAAATTTTACTTTTTAAAAATTTAATAAATATTTTATAACAAAATATAATATATAATATATTTTAAATACTAAAATTAAGGACTATTAAATCTCTAAATCTATTGAATGTTTTATATTTCAACTTTTAATTAATACTTTTAATACACTTTATTTTTTTTATAACATATAGTTGATCATATATATACATTTTATTGATAAATATATATTTAATACATATTTTAATTAATATATCTGGTTGAATTTCTAATCGAATCGGTTGTAAGCTGTAACTTCATTCTATACTTCTAAATCCCTCCATTTATTCAATTGAATGTCTAAAATGATAAGGATACACACGAGCACAAGAATATCATTTGGCAAAGACTTTATTCGTGTTTCTTTTTTGTCAAGAGGGCATATATAAATCCATAATAACACTTACGATGTTGGAGAAAAGTATTTGTATTAAATTAATCAGCCTGCCGAATCATTGTTCAGAAATGTGATCAAAACATAGCCAAGGTACTTTTGAAGAATAAAACAGATTCTCCACATGTTTATGTCTCTGTGTTGAGATCATTTAGGCTCTTTCACGCCCTCAAAAGGTGTCCCCTCTTCAAAAAAGAATAATATTAATATTTTTTATATGATTTTTCTTGGCTATCTTATGGGTTTAGGGTGATTTGATTATTAGTTTTGATGAATTTTAAAAATTAAATTAATAAAAAATATACATGATTAATTTTTAATTACAAATAACTAAAAAATTAAATATCAATATATTTGAATTTTATACCGTACATAATAAATATTTTTTTTTATTTTTTTGACTTTTTCTATATGAATGAAAATTTCTCGGCTTCATGACAAAATTATATCCAATTTTTAATAGAGTGCGAAAATATATTCAAATAAAACATACACTTCATTTAATGATAGATACAATTTGATCGGCATATAGGTCCAGAAAAATTATAGTTCACACATCATTTATCTTAATTTTTCTTTTTGTTAAATTACACTTTAGATTCACTTGAGTATTTCATTATTCTTTATTAAGCATGGGGCATCACACAAAGCAATAACGAGATTTGCAAGTTGTGTGCTTAGTGCTCTCACAATAGTACTATATATATTCTGATTAATATAGGCCCACGAGAAAAAGGAAGTGTGTAGATTTGTACATGGACTCAGCCATAGAAGAGGACCTTCATTTTTAGACCCCTCATATCAAAGGAAAAAGGCAAAAAGCTTTGGTGACCCCAAAAATTTGAAATGTTGTCCCTAGCTTTCCCAAAACTAATCCATAGTAAATTAATGTTCTTTGAACATTTTTAAAAATGCTATATTTTAAAAGGTTAACTCAATGAAAGAAATTGAGTCATAGGTAAGCACCTCAAAAAGTGGGACAACTAATCCAGAGTTTTAAAACTTTTCCATATCCAAGACAAAGATCGAACCCTCGACACTTGATTAAGGGAGGATGAGCCACTACCGCTTAACCACACTCCCCGGGTTAACCTCTTCAATTATTTAATCTCATCCAAAATAGTATCTTCTATCATCTAACACCACCAAGGGCTCAACACAACAAACACCTAATCGCAGTGCCCTATCATTATCTAGCTACCACCACACCTGGGGCTCAACACCATCTGCACCTAAAACACTATGCAATTAGAGCTCATCATCATTACTTAATTAGTTGACAAAGCTTCTCCAAATTATCCCATATAGTTCAAATTGATCATGAGAATATAATCTCAATCTTTTGTCTTCCCAATTCAATGGATAGTATCATACTCTTCTCTAGTAGATAGTAACTATTCAACCTATGTACATATTTTAAATATTGGGTATTAAGTGTGAAATGAAGTCCAACCTTACCGGAGAATATATATACTAAATCAAAAGTATATAAGATGAGGGGGATTCATATATTTATTGTTTTAAGAATTTTAGTCAGTATATTGGATGTCTAACTCGTTTACATAGGATTTTCACTTAACCTGTTGATTTGGATCTCTTCAATGTTATGCTTTACCATTGCATCAATTGACCGAAAGTTAAAAGACTTGAGGGATATCAGACCACCTACCCTAAGTACTATACCTTAAAACAAAATCCGTGTGAATAAAGAAATCTAAACATCTTGATGGCCTTAGGTACCAAAGTTAACAACTTAAAACCAATTAAGAGAATTCATCAAATCACAGTCATAGCAAAAATACTATTGATACATATAATAATACTATTCACATCTTTTCCACCTCATAAAAAATATCGATAATCTGTCAATATATTCATCAAAATTGCTAATATTTTATTGAATTAAAAATAGGTAGATGATACTATTGTATATATCAATAGTATCACTCAAGCAACTAGTGATGAGATCCTAAAAGAGTTAGGACAAAGAGTTGAGAAAAATATAAATATGGAAAAACATATATTAGGCGGAGATAGATCAAGAAGGGAGGATTATCTCAAAATTAAAGAAAGCACATACGCCCAAAAAGGGATGTTATCATAATTAATGGGGTGTTTGGAACACCATTGGAATTCAATTTCGACAAGAATTAAATTGAATTCCAGTGTTTGAAACCAAAAAAATTATTTAAGTTGGAAAGGAATTGAATTCAATTCCATAGTTTTGGTCCAAAAATAAATCGGAGTCATTTCACTCCGATTTTAATTGAATTCCATTGGCAATTCACTTAAAATATGAAATGTCTAAATTATCCTCTTCAAATTACACTCTTTAAATTACTTTCTTCAAATTTCAAAATGCTTTAGAATAAATTTGTCTATTAAAAAAATTTAATTCATTTTATAAACATTCCAAACATTGAAATTCAATTTAATTCTACAATTTTACTAATGTATTTCAAATATTGAAATTCAATTCAATTCAAGTATGACAATTCCTAATAGAATTCAATTCAATTTCATCTTATTAAAAATTTTCAAACAGTTAGTAAGTAATTGAACTCCCGCGTGCTAGTGTCCTTGAATGAAATTTACAAAGAAATCTAGCACACTAAAATATTGTTTGATGGATTATATATGTGATAATAACACACGGTAGGATATAAATCCTATTAGTCACCAAATATATATATATATATATATATATATATATATATATATTATAAGAAAATAATTTTACTAATAATTTAGAACAATAAAAAACGGTTTACTCTGAAAGATCTATGTTTGTCTTACCTTGGAGACCATATATAACGCAATGATTGTTGCTAGTTGCAACATTTCTTTATGTGAGTACTTGCTCTTTTGTTTTTCTTTTTTCTTTTTTTCAACTCCTTAACCCATTTTCAAACTCTTTTCATGCGTTATATTATTTGTGTGTGTACATAAGTATATTACATTTACATAAAATATTAAGTTGATTTAAGTATAACTGATTGTTTAATGAATACATACAGACGATTTCAAATAAGATTTACTTACATTCAATTTAATAAATAATAAATAAGATATAAATCATCAATATAATGTTTTCCCTCTTCTATTATATAGTAGTCAAAATTTGAGAGTAGTAGCTGTCAAAATGTGAATGATTGTGTCTAGTAGTGTGCGGGATGGGATTGTTGAGTTCTATGATTAGATTTATTTATTATATATTTATAATGCAACAATTGGCCAATATAGATAGAGATATAGAGAATAGGACATGGGAGATAATGTTTCTAAGGTTGTGCTTCGCAGACATTTTATCTTACTCGAATCATTTTTGTCAATATCTATGTTTGTAAGATGAAAAGAGAGAATGGAACATCTCTGGTCTCCACTCACCTTTTCTTTTTCACTTCTGGTCTCATTCCTATAGGGGTCCACACATAATTGAACCTCCATTTTCTTTGCTTATTAGGCTTCACATACATATATATGGTTTCATTATATTACTTTGCATTTTCTGTGTTTGACTCAAATGATTGAATTGGTAATAAGTAATTAGTACTTAATTAGTTATTCAACACAGCTGTAACAATTGGATTGGATTTGTAATTTTTACCACTTTTACTGATTCTATCCATGATTTATGTACCCCTTTTATGAACACTTTTCAAGAGGTACTATGACTATGGGGTGCTATTTAAATATTAGTCCATAAAAAGAATTTGAGATTTACCATCAATTAGTATTTAAAGTACATTTCCCGGTAATAATGTTGGTCGTACAACGGAAATACGTCCAACTAGTATCCAACGTACGTCCAACTAGTATCCAACGTATGTTATTCATGATATGGAATGTGTACTATATATATACAACACATTCCATATCATGAATAACACACGTTGGATACTAGTGAGATGTATTTCCGTTTGTACGACAAATATTATTATATTTCCTAGTTAGTGTTATAACAAAAATATCATATCTTAAACACACATGATTAGCTGTAGTGATAACTATTTTTTCTTAATTAAATTTGAGGATCGAGCTCCAAATACATTAATTTTTCATTAAATTTAGTGTAGAAGGGCTATGTCTTAAAATGAAATCTCAAAAATGGTAATGATAGTGTTTTTTTTTCTTCAATTTCTTACGTTTTTAAGTTTTTTTATGAGATCCTCTTAAATATTCATAGATCGGTAGCTGACGATTAATTTCGAGCTCTGATGAATATCACATTTTGAAGGGTAAAGAGCTGACTACAAATTTTTTACATACATATCATCTTAAACATTGAATCTAAAACTTAATGTTTAAGCCGTTCAACCATCTACGACTTGTGCTAACTTAACTTAAGTGATTTATGTTTTTGAGGTTTAAAATAATCATATCCGCATTAAAAATCTATGCATGATGATAATGTTAAAAATGTGTACATACATTATTAGAATATTTACTCTCATGATCTTATAAGCAAAAACTATAACTATCCGTGACATTTATCTTGTTACACGTGCTTCTCTTCTGTTGATTACTACTTCAAAGGCCATGAAGCAGAGTATTACTATTATATTGTCCTTCACACACAGAGACATGTATGTACATGTTTCTTTTTTCCTTCTTGCTTATCCTTAATGCTATCATCAATGGCCACTAAACACTCAACACTCTCAATCAAACCCTTCATTTAAGGAACCTTCCTTCTTAACTCAATCATTACTTCACCACAAAATCACTTAATCCTACATGCAAAAGCCTTCATTTTCACTAGTGTCCTCAAAATTCAAGAAAAATGCCACTCCCTCACACATAGGATAGCATAAACTAGTACTACTAGTTCTTCTAGTGTTTTTCTGAGATGGGTCTGGTTAGAGTATTGCATTTGTGCATGTTATGTTGGTTTGTTATTTCAGTTTTGTGTTCAATAACCAAATGTGATGGCTCAGATTTCTCTGTCAAGTTCTTGAAAGCCCCTCATGCATTCTCTCATTTGAACTCAGCAGTATTTTCTTTTCAAGTCCTTGATACTGCCACTTGCTCAAATTGCAGCCTCAGTTGCAAGGTTTGTGTGTATTTTATCTACTTGTAGTAACATTTTTGTTGTGTCCTGATTTTGCTAGTAATTGTTCATCTTTTTCTTTTTTGTGAGAGGGTAATATATGAGTTTCACAATTTACTATCCAAGTTTTGCTTGCTTGTTTTATTTTATATATATATATATTTGTTCACTAATTCGAAGGGGGCTGAGCATGTTTTTATGCAAGACTAGAATTTGTTATGATATTAAATCATCAATTTTTTTTCTGTTCCTAGATTACTAGAACTGAATTGTGTTGGAGTTTTCTTTTTCAAACTTCTAAGGGAAAATTACACTTACTTCCTATTGGATGTGATAAAATTCACCTCGAGTTTTCTCTATTTGTTTGGATGATACTGACCTCCCATAGATGCACTATGCAATGTGAACTCGAGGGGCGAACAATGTAATGATTTTTTAAAATCAGGGGAATTCGTAATGATTTCACAAATTCAACGACTTCTTGAGTAGATTTTATAAATAAAGGGGAATTTGGGTGAATTTTACCAAATCATACATAAAGTTGAGTGTAATTTGTCCTAATTTGAAGCATGTAAACTCTGAAGGACTACTTTATTACATTGAGTGTAGATTAGAGCTAAAATGTAGGCTAATGCGTTTAATTTGTACTTTTATTTGGATAAAGCTAATTTGATTATACTAAAAATTACTGTGTGTGCAGCTGGATAATGGGGTTGCATCAGTTTGTACAAATAGAGAAAGAATTACATACTCAAGCTTGAATGATGGAAATCATACATTTGAAGTATGCACCAATGGGACTCAAGGACTTGGCTGTGCTAGCTATAACTGGACTGTTGGTTAAGAACTCATCCTTTTTATTATTCCTTAAATATGCTTGTTCTGATATAGTCAGAGATTTGGGATTTGGTCTCTTTAAATTGATCATTGTTTTGATGAATCAAGCATTCCATGTTTCTTTGGAAAGAAATAAAATTAAGACTAAAGTATTTTTTGTAAAGTTTTAAGGATGAAGTTTACTAAGATCAAGTTTACTTAGTTATGGAAATGGTAATAGTATATGTACAACAATTATACATCCAACTAGTATCCAACGTGTGCTATGTATCATACGTAATGTTTGTTATGTATGACACACATTACGTATGACATATAACACATATTGAATACTAGTTGAATGTATTTCTGTTGTACAATAACCGAAATTAGGGAAACTAGATTGTTTGAACTTTTATGTCAGAGTGAATTGAGTTCTAATAGTTGTTCTATTTTGTTTTTCAGATACAGTTCCCCCAACAGCATATGTGACAACTTCAACAACTTTCACAAGTTCTTTAAATGTTTCAGTAAATATATCTTTCAGTGAACCCTGTATAGGTGGAGGAGGTTTTGGATGCAAGTCTGTGAATGCCTGCAATGTAAGTATATAACCATCTTCAACTGCTCGGATTTCCGAAATTCTGATATCTCTTTCGATTAAGCCAATAAAGATGCACAAAATAAGGTGGATAAGTATTATTGTGTTAACATCGGTAATAATATATGTACAATAATTATACATCCAACTAGTATCCAACGTGTATTATGTATCATACGTAATGTGTGTCATAAATAATGTTTGTTATGTATGACACACATTACATATGACACATAGCACACGTTGGATACTAGTTGGATGTATTTCTGTTGTACAACAACCATTTCCCGGTGTCAACATATATAGCAGTAGCACTGAATCAGATTTTAACATATTGCTTGCTGCTATCTTTCTCTACAGCTTCTTGTCTATGGTGCTGGCGAGGTCATACCATCTTCCCTTAGTATTTTGCAGCCAAACCTCTCTTATTCTCTTCTTGTTAGTTTGTCGCCTACGGTTCAATACGGCCGGGCAATCCTTGTAATGGACAGAGGATTCTGCACAGACATTGCTGGTAACAGCTTTACAAGAATGCCAAATTCAAGTGTTTATGTACATTTTGGTGAGTGCTTAACATAATGTTATAGATTTTGATGTCAATTATTGGTTTTCAATAATGTTTGTCGTACAACGAAAATACGTCAAACTAATATCCAACGTGTGCTATTCATGATATGGAATGTGTGCTATACATACGTGTGATATACATATAGCACACATTTCATATCATGAATAGCACACGTTGAATACTAGTTTGACGTATTTCTGTTGTACAACCAGCATTATTGGTTTTTTATGTTCAAAACTTGATTTCCTTTGTTGTTGGGCATGACCTACAGATAGAAGAGAGGTTTATGTCAACCTCAGGACTCGTATACCCGAAAAGCTACTTCAACTTAACAGCGAAACTAGAACAGTTCAGGCAACTAATAACCATGACAAGCTAAAAGTGTATTTGTACTTCTCAGCACCAGTTCTGAATTCATCAAAACAAGTTATGAATTCTCTCAACATCAGTCAGGGTTCACTTCTTCCGATTAGTGAAGAAAGTCTTGAAAATCGCAGATTCGGATTCTTGGTTAGTTTGGCTCATGCATATATATCTTACTAGTTACTACACACACATATGCATATCTTGTGCTTTATTCCAAGTGTATCACTTCTCCTTACACTTTTTTCTTTGGCCTATTCTAATTTCAGATTTCTAATATCTCCCATACTGCAATTATCTCAGTTGACTTCAATTCGGAGTCTATAATAAGCAGACAAGGGACTCAATTTTCTCCAACTGCACCAGTAACTTTCCTTTATGGTACATTACATGTTATCTATTTTTTTCTTCTTTTTCTTCGGTCGCATTTTTGGCCCGAGGAATTCGAGTTTTGATTACTCTCTACTGACATAGCCATACATATGGAATTCAGATTCTAAGAGACCTTCTGTGATGTTGAGCACATATAGCATGAGGACAAAAGAACATGATCTCCATATATTAATCAAATTTGCAAAGCCTGTGTTTGAGTTCAATACCTCTTGCATATCTATTTCTGGGGGGCAATTTAAAAGGCAAGTATGTTATATAGGCGCGCATTTTCTATGATATTGCATAGAGTAGTGATAAAATCTGTCTCTCTAATTTGTATCTGCGAAAGTGCTGCATACAATTTGTATGCAGCACTTTCGCTATGACTGAATTATTGTAAATCTTAATGCAAGTTGATAATTGATGCTTTTTGTTGCAATTGTTTACTTCAGCTTCCAACAAATAAGTAGGAGCATATACATTGTTGAGCTACAAGCAGACGATGATTTAGTATTTGTCAGTGTTCCTGAGAATTCAACTCGGGACGTAGCTGGAAACACAAATCTAGCTTCCAATGTTCTACAAGTGAGGCACTGTAAGAGTATTCTTTTGCTGATTATCATCATTTCATCAGCTGTTAAAAGCGAAACATTATTTGTTTGAAATTGTTGGACATATTTATGATTTCTTGAATCATGCAGATTCTGTACCGATGATTTCAACCGTGATTTCTGCGTTTGCAACCGCTTCTTTTGTACTGACTTCACTCGCTGCGGGATTGCTTACTATCTCAACTGCAAGCCTTCAATCTGTTGGTAAATCTATGGGATCGTCTTCTTTCTTGATCGTCGATCCAGCAAGAAATCTTTTTGTAAGATACCAAACTCGAACAATATCATGCTTAATCCTATAGCTGTTACACAAAAAAGCAGAGAAAATAGATCATAGTGGGATTTTTTCACATTCAAGGCTAGAAACATGTGTTTCTTCTTACAATAGAAAGACTTTTCTTGATTTCACAATTCAGTTTTCTGGAATTTTGGTTAACATTTTAAAATATTTTACTTCAATATCTTAAATTTTCAGTTTTGCTTCAGCTTCATAATTATTCATAAAAACTACAAAAGTACTTTATGTTCTGGTAGTGATTATGCAGAGAATAGCATATTGATAAGGTAAACTTTTTGGTAATCATGCAGAGAATTTTGTGCCATATTCAAGTCTTTGCACTGTCTAGATGGTTAACAGCTAAGTTGCCAGTTGAATTTTACGAATTCGCCAGACATCTGCGATGGACGATACCATATTTTACCGTTCCATGGGAAAAGGGACAAATGAACATCTTCATGGTAGGTTTTGTTCCCTTTGGAAGCACTAGTTCACTCAGCAAAGCTTCATCAGCAATCACAAGTACACTTTTAGAGCAGAATTTGACCAAGGCTGCTTCAGTTTATGGATCACCACTTACTTCTTCAGAGTACCAGCAATATTTTGAGGTCAGAACTAGTTAACTTTTCCATCAATCCATTGAACTTTATATCAATGAAAATTGGACAATTATCCTTATTTAAATCATGCATACCTGCAGAGCCAAAATACGAAACCGGAAGCTGAATATATTTTGGATTCATGGCATTCAGATGGGTAAGTAATAAAATTGTCCCTAGTATGAACATCATTGAAGCTATCATTTCCATATGAAAAAGGTCAAAATTAGGATTAAACTACTAGAACACCAATTTTTTAGCTAGATTTTAATGGCTCGTCTATAGACAATCAGATATGATTTATGATAAGATGCAATACCGTCCTCTTATCCATATAGCCGACAAGATTAGTTGTTGCAATTGTAATTTATTTATTGATCAAAGTATTGCAGCCAAAATATTTGTTACCAATAATCTACTCTCAGATTGATTATTATTATTTTTGCCTTATAGTTGGACAGAGTTTTCTAGAAGCATGTTTTGGTTAGCTGTTATATGTTGTGGTTTGGTGGTTCTGCATGCTTTTCTCCTCATTGTTCTGAAATTTGGGAAGAGAAATTCTGATAAGCCTAAGACATATGGAGCTCTCACATTCCCAAGATTTGAGATATTCCTTGCAATTCTTGCACTACCTGGCATTTGCAAGGCCTCTTCTGTTCTTATTAAAGGTAATATTGATGATATTCTTTTTTGTTATTCAACCACTTTCTTTAAACAATAATAATTTAAACAAAAAAGAAAAGGTGCATAAGGTTTTTGGACATTGCAATCTACTGAGTCTATTTTATGCAAGTTCAGATTACATAGCATTATTACATAGCATGGTTAAATCTCGCCCTTCTTCCACTTCGTCCGAAGAGTAACTAGGACAATTCTGTCAAATTTTGATATTTCAAAGGAGAAGATTATTCTTTTTTCCAAACATGTGGATTCAATCATTCTTTGAGAATAAGAAAGATCCTTTTTTGATCAAGTTTGAATTTGTTTGTTTGGAATTTGAACTCATTTTTCTCATCAATTGTATGTGATTGTGTGTTGTGGCCTTAGGGGGAGCTTCTTCAGCAGTAGCAGTTGGCATTTTGCTGTTAGTTTTTGTGTCAATTCTGCTTCTTGCTTTGTTCTTGTTCCTCTCAATCGGTATCACATTTGGAAAACTTCTTCAATACAAGGAAGTTCATCAAGAAGGTGAGAAATTCCACTGGTATCAAGAGCTTGTGAGGGTAACTCTTGGGCCGGGAAAAAGAGGCCAATGGACATGGAAAGAAAAACCAAAATCTTTTTATCTAACCATCTTTGGTCCACTCTTTGAAGACTTAAGAGGCCCTCCAAAGTACATGCTATCGCAGATATCCGGCGGCAGTCTTCCTAGTCAAACCGACCGAATCATTGCCTCAGACGATGAAACCGAAGATGCAGAAGCACCTTTCATCCAAAAGCTCTTTGGGATTCTCAGGATTTACTATGTGCTTCTTGAGACCATAAGAAGGGTCTCCCTTGGAATCTTGGCTGGTCTCTTTGTGCAAAATGGATCTTCAACGACACCGGTAATCATTATGCTGTCGATGACCTCATTTCAGCTATTCTTCATGCTGCTAAAGAAGCCATTCATAAAGAAAAAAGTTCAGCTAGTTGAGATCATCTCACTCACATGTGAGGTTGCCTTATTTACTACTTGTTTAGTCCTCTTAAAGAAGAACTTTTCTGTGAAAACCGAGACGAAATTCGGGATATTCATGCTTGTTTTGTTCCTGGTGGAGTATTGTGCTCAGATTGCAAATGAATGGAATGCATTGTATAGACAAACAAGGCTTCTTGACCCTAATGAGAAGTCATTCATGAGAGGGCTGAAAATAGCTTCCATAGGGTTTCTCTTGTACTTCATGCCTCAGAAATGCATAGGAAACTTGGAGAACAAGTTACCACATAATGGACATGGGAAACAAGAAACTGGAGGGAATGATTTGGGGGCAGAAACTTCTAGAAGCTCAGGGAGTATGAGCTTAGGTACACCTGATAGACCATGGTTGAAGAGATTGAGGGAATTTACAAAAGCTAGTTTTGCTAAGGAAAGATCAAGTGGAACATTGAATGATCCTTCTACTAGTGGTACTACTAAGTGGAGTGGTTTCTGGGGAACTAAAACTAGTGGAAGCTCTTCTTCTGATTTCAGGTCAAAGCCTAGTTCATTGTACAAAGATTTGGAAGCCATTTTTGCTTCCAAGTGAGAGAGTCTTAGAAACATAGATTTGTAATTTGTAATTTGAAACAAATTCCAACATATTGTAGCTCTGTATGGATTTGCTATCTGTTAGGAGTTAAGGATATGACTAGATTGCTTTCACAAGACTTGGACATAGCAGAAGTTGGTGATACTATGCTTTAGTGGTGGAAAATGTTAAATTAGTCAATGTGAAGACTAAAAAATGTTAAAAAGTTACATTAATTTATTTAAAATTGAAAATGTTGAAGAGTTTCAACAAACTCTTCTCATTTTCCCTCAAGAATTGGAATGTAGGGTAAATTAGTGAATATATGAATTGAAAGTGAAAATATAGAGCATTTAATAAATTTAGAGATTTAATAACTCTTAATTTTAATAATTAAAATATATTATATATCATATTTTATTATAAAATAGTTATTAAATTTAAAAAATTAAAATTTTTATTTTTAAACTGGCTGACGATTCACTAATTTTAACGATTTTTGATCAATTTTTTCGATTTTTGGCTGATTTTTAAAATTTCAGTTCTTAACCTCAACTCAGACAGAATATAGATTTGATTTCCGATACAGCTGATCGAATAGGCAGGTCTGATCCGATTTCAAAACAAAAAGAGTAAAGTAGTGTTTGGTAGTTGTCCCGTGACATAAAAGATAGAGACGGAGAGAAACTAATCTTGTTTGGTTTATGAGACAAAGACACGTATGAACAAAAATCTGTGTCTATAGACAGAAAAAACATAAAATTTGTGTTCACTCGAGAAATGAAGGACACATATGAACAAAAATCTGTGTCTATAGACAGAAAAAACATAAAATTTGTGTTCACTCCAGAAATGAAGGACTGAGATGGACTAAAAAAGACGGGTCTTTTTAATGAAATTTTATAACCAATATACCCTCTATCATTTAACATAATTTCCATCATGTATATCCAATGAAATTTCAACTTTTTTCAATTTCATTTCATACTAAATATGAAATTGTGTTAACAAATAAATATGTTTACTTTAGAAAATTAAAATTGTGTTAAGTACGTAGAATTTAATACAAATTTATATATATAATTGTATTAATATTTTAAATATTTAATAAATATGAATAATTTTAAATATGTTCAAATTAGATTAAATGAAATAAATATAATTTAAATATTTAATAACTATACTTAATTTTATGAATTATTAATAACATGATTATTTTTTAATATAAAAGAATAATTATAATTATTTTTACATGTCTCTATATCATATTATAAAATATAATACAAAAATATTTTTTTTGTGTCTACTTGTTACTACTAAACACCATAAAAAAGACACAATTCATTTCTATCTCTGTATATCTGTTTTCACTCTCTTTGGACAATTATCAAACAGTAACTAAACGAAATAGTAGCAATCCCAAACGAGACAAAATCCCAAATTAAACCCAAACCCTAAAAACTTAAACAACTAAATTCACCCCTTCCAAAATTAAAACTTGCTTCTGAATCAAATTTGCAACATCAATTTTTGTACTTTCGCTATTAAATCACAAACCCTGTGTCGTGGCACAAAGCAGCTTCAAATCCCAACACCTGTGTTCTGTTGTTCTCTCTTCTTCTGACACGGCGTAAAATCGCGAGCTTCCGTGTCCAATTTCCAAAGCTTCAATTTTCATTGCTGTTATATATACAGAGAGAGAGAGATAAAGAGGAATGGGATCACTGATGAGTTCACCGATGAGCAAAGAAGAACTAGAAATGGCTTTGAATAAGGCTAAGGAGATAGCATCCTCCTCCCCCGTCGTTGTTTTCAGGTATTTTTTTGGAAAAATATTTCATTTTCATAATTTGATGATAGTTCATTAGTTCGATTTATTTGACTTATCAAACCACTTTTTTTTCGCGAATTTTATGAATGAGTGAAATTTGAATGATAATTCTAGTTTTCAGTGTTAGTGTTACTCATTTTTGGTTGGTGGAGTTCTAAATTTAGGTTGTGTTACTCATTTATCTAAGAGTGAGTTTGTTAACATATTCATCAAAATTTATCAAAGTTGCCAATATTATGAATGAGTGAAATTTGAATGAGTGAAAGAGTATTGTACTATCTACCTTTATCAAATGGTTAAGCCAAATTAACTTACACAAGTGGTTATCAAATGGTTAAGCCTAATTAACTAACACAAGTGGTTGGTTCGAACCTTGGAGCAGTGTCTATATAATATAGAAAACCTTGTGAATTGTGATCAGCTCTCTTCCTACCGAATCTTGATCTACGTCGAAATTAGGAACTAATCTTCTGGCCCCGGGAAGACCATTAAAAAATGGTTAACCTAATTTTACCCTGAGTTTAATTAGTACGGATACATAAATCTAAGCGACAAATCATGTGGTTGTAATAGTAGTGGTGCTCTTAATCAAAATGACAAAACACTGTAAAGTTGTTAAAAGTTAAATTCTTTTACTCCATACCATACACATCCTTGAGGGAGTGTTTATTTAAGTGTGTGAGACACCGGACACGTTTACACACGACCGGTGGATAATAGTGTTTTAAGACATAAAATGAGATACATTTACCTACTAGTGTCTAAAATTTTTGGGACAATTGTGTCCACACACTAGTGTCTATGTCCCATTATGTCTAGATGGATATGTCCATAATATTTTTGTCTTACAAACGAACACTCCCTGATTGATTGAGTGTGAAAATAGGGTGGAAAATTAATGAATAAATTTCATATCTAATTCGAGATACAAAGTTGATCTATGGAATTTATTTTTGTCTTCATTGCCAAGACAAGTTGTCTTTTATAAGCCCTACTTATCCATTTTGATAAAACAACTTTTTTTTTCTTTTTTGCTTTCTCCATCATCTTAATAATTCTATTGGTAATTTATATACTGCCAGTAAGACTTACTGTGGTTACTGCAAGAGGGTCAAAGATCTCCTCACACAGCTAGGAGCAGCCTTCAAGGTCATTGAATTGGACGAGGAAAGTAAGTTTAATTTTGTTTGGCTCATTATTATAACAAAGTTGGTCCATTTGGTTGCTTAATCTACTTTATGTAATACAATTACAAGGCAATGTTTGGAAGTTGTTCTGGGACACAAATAAGTGAATACATAAACCTATTTGATGGGAGAGAGTAGAGACAAGTACACAAACTTAAAAAAATGTATTTAATTTGGGACACGCTCAAAATTTTTGTCCATGCAGAGAGTCAAAATTAATATGTCTCTATCCTAACATGTCTGTGTTCTTATTGTCTCTGTATTTCTGTGTTTCTGTGAGAGCTTCGGAACACGGCCTTGATTTGTATTTTTACTTTCTAATGCTGCTGTGTTCTTTATACAATCAAATATCAATAACATTTGAGGTCTATCCTCTTCTGTTTATAGGGCTCAAGAAACTAAATTTACTTCACTTTGGTATATTAGAAAACTAATGTATCTAGATACAAATTGTTTCGAGGTACAATAGTTTTTCAAGAGGAATTCAACTGTGGATATGATTGTTGTATAAGTATTGTACAATTTTTACATAGCATTAGTGTATCATGTACCAAAAAAGTCAAAACGATCATTATTTTGAAATTGATGAGTATCGATTTTATGGATTGAATTTTGTATACCTATCTGTTTTGAAGGTGATGGAGGTAATATCCAATCAGCTCTTGCTGAGTGGACAGGGCAAAGGACTGTGCCTAATGTGTTCATTGGAGGGAAACACATTGGTGGTTGTGACAGTAAGAACTTCAGTTTCCTTTTAATTCAATGTTTCTTATCTTTCATGAGACCAAGACCAAATATAGATCTTGCTATTGTTCCCTTTTTTTCTTTTCTATTTTCGTCCATAACATTTATTACTTGGGTCTTGCTGTCTAGTAGTATCTTCTATGAGGTGCAGATAAAATACATAAATGGTGCCATATTTTTTCACTATTTTTTGAATTTTTGTTTTTTAACATTTATCACTTGTGTACTTGCAGATGTTTTAGAGAAACATAGGGGTGGTCAACTGGTTCCACTTCTCAATGATGCTGGAGCTATTGCTAAAATTAACTGAAGCTCAAATTTGAGTAACCACAGAATATTTTCCCTGCACAAGATTAAATAAGGAGAAAATGTACTCTGAAACTACAAGTATTTGTTTGTTTACTTTTTTTGTTTTGGTCTTTTGTATGAATGTAAAGAGCAATAAGGATGTGTAATGTGCTACTAGTACTCCCTTCTTTTTTTTATCCTCCCTTTCTTTTTTATACTCTACTCTTAATTAATATAAGTGAGAATAGATTCAGTGAGTAATTAATAATATGTTTAAATTTTTTTAGTTTTAGATATTATAAAATATATTTTTAATTTATGTGTCCAATTAAAATTAGATAGATAAAAAAGACGGAGTGGACATCAAATATGCAAGTTAGGTAACTGAAGACTGACAGAGAAATAAATGGACAGAGATATAAATGGTTCATATATGGTGTTTGGTAATAGTGGATAAGATATAAAAAATATTTTTGTATTGTGTTTGATAATAGTGAACATGATATAAAAACATGTAAAAATGATCTTGGATATACATAATGAGAATTATGTTAAGTAATAAAAGGTATACTGGTCATAAAATTTTATTAAAAAGACCTGTTCATTCACTTAAGGAGTGGATACAAATTTTGTGTCTTTTTTGTACATGGACATAAATTTTTGTCCATCTGTGTCTCTGTCTCATAAACCAAACAAGATTAGTCTCTCTTAGTCTCTATCTTTTATATCATGAGACAGCTAGTAAGCGCTATCTTAGTCTCTCTTACAAATTAATGTGTCTAATAACTAAAACCGGATAAAAAAAATGAAATATGCATACATCAAATATGCAAGTTAGTCTCCAATGGATTAGAATGGATGGATTAGTCCTTTTTAATGAATTCTAATGAAATTTTATTTTATGACTAAAATATTTTTTATTACTTAACATAATTTTTCTTATGTATATCCAAGTAATTTTAATCTTTATTTTACACTGAATGTGAAATTGTATTAACAAATGAATATTTTTATTTTAGAGAATTAAAATTGTGTTACGTATATTAAATTCATAAATTTATATGTATAATTATATTAATATTTTAAATATTTAATAAATAAGAATAATTTTGAATATATTCAAATTAGATTAAATTAAATAAATATAATTTAAATATTTAGTGAATATACTTACTTTTATACATCGTTAATAACATGATTATTTTTCTTATTAATTTTTAATATAAAAGGACAATTATGATCATTTTTACATGTCTCTATATTCTATCTACTATTATTAAATACAATATAAAAATATTTTTTATGTCCTGTTTATTGTAACCAAATATCATAGAGAGACACAATCTCTTTGTATTTCTGTCTATTTATGTCTCTGTATTTTTGTCTTCATTATCTTAGGATACTACCAAATGCTACCTTAATGATTTATTATAATGATGCAAATGCATGTCATGCAAATATTCTATCTTGGCTAAAGTAATTCACTTTTATAAAGTTAATTGATATGTCTACGTGTTATTTAATGTTCACGTAGCACCGTTATAAATTATAACATATCACTAATCACTAAATAATTCTATAAGAGGGACTAATTTAGGTGATTAATTGATTCAAAAATGTAAAATGAAGGATTAAAGAAGTATTTCACTTGTTTTCTAATCCTCGATACTAGAGTAACAAGTTTCAACTTTTTTTATCCATCTATACTTAAATTTTTTTTTAAAAAATAATTTTGATAAACTGATAATGTAAAAAAAAATTACACTATTATCTAATTATGAATTGTCATAAATCATGACAATCAATTCTTTCTCCCGTTATTTGAAGAGTTATCAAAATGAACTATTATGATTCGTTAATGTAAAGTTTGTCTACACTGATAATGTATTAAAATTAATCTCTTATAAAAATATATATAAGATTTTCCTTTATTAACTCCATCCATAAATACTAAAATTTATTAGGATTTTATTTGTTAAGATTTAGATTGTTATTTTAATAATGTATCTATATAATAATACATCTAATATTATATACATCTGAATTCAACTAATTTCTAATCAAAATATCAAATATGACTATTAGCTATTAAGAATAGAGGGAGTTTGTAGCCATTATTGGTATTTAAATAAAAAATAAAAAATTGAAATATCTAATTATATTATAAATGCCTATATATTTTTTCCTATTTTTTAATTTAATTCTTATAATTTAAAAACTTGAAATTGAGTTAATCCACATTTGAGAAATTTTTAACTGGGTCTCTACCGCAAATCCCTCTTAAAAAGATGTTAAGTTGGATTGAGTATTGTTTATTCTTTGATCACGTGTAAATATACAAATCACACATACATGATTAAGGAATAAGTAATATTCTTTTCGACTTAAAATTTTTATGAGGATGATGCTATGGATTAAATTAATTTTTTTTAAAAATAGTAAGGATTCAACTCTAGCTTTTTAAATTATAGAAAAATTTTAAAAATTATAGATATTTATATTAGAGTATATTATACAAACTTTTAAAAAAGAAGTTTTAAAGAAATCTTTTTAAGATTCTGATTTATTTTCCAAAAAAGATTCGAATATATGTATAATGTATTTTTTACTTGAGTAATGGTACACGTACACCATTAAATCAGTCACCATCAATCACTATATACAATGATCCGACCTTTTTAATTTTTTTTTTCCACGGTGTCCAAAGCTTCGCCCCGACTAATCCGTCGTCATGGGTCGTGTACCTAGGAATGACAGGTGAGGCTCACAGCAAGGATTATTTCCATTTACAAGGCTCAAACTTGAGACCTTGTTTAAGGGGCAACAAACAACTTAATTACCACTTGTGTCAATCCTTGTTGATCATTTTTAAAATTATTAATTCAACTTTTAAAATATGAGATTAATATATAAAATTAAAAGTTTGATTAATAGTTTTAATAAGTTGAATTATTGCATATAGTGACTGATAATTAATTCTTTGGTGTTCATGAATATTTTTTTTTAAAACCTTTTAGTGTGATTTCCATTAATAAAAACCTTATCTAAATGGACAATTACGCAAATCAATGGATAATTGTTGACTACGACATACGTGTGACAAGTTATGCATTAAATAATTGGAAATTAATTCATTCAAGATGATGGCTTATACTAAAAAAATTTATGGACAATAATGACTCGTGCTTGCTAAAAAGTATCTATTAGTGACTAATCGTGTTAGGTTTCATGCTTTTTTTAGTGATTAATCAGTGGTTAATCGTGTTAAGTTTCGTAATTTTTTAGCATGATTATGATATGTTGAGAGCAAGGACGAATGCATCTTATGTACTGTAGGGTAGGCATGGGAACAGGTCAGGTCAGACCAGGCTTTATCCTTAGCAGGCCAAGCCTGTATCATCAAAATTAGGCTTGAGTCTGACCTATAACCTGTTATAGGCTACTTTCTAAGCCTGAGCCTAGCCTTTTCATAAGTCTGGCCTGACCTGAAGCCTGCTAAAAAGACTTTTAATTGTGAAAAATGTGAAAATGTCACATACTAATTAATCTAATACAGTTCACAGGCTAACAGGCCGAACATGCCTATGCTTATAAAAAGAATAAATCAAGATAATCACTAATAGACTCATAAATTAACAAGCTCGGGCCGGCCTGCCAGGCTTTATAGGCTTTTTAAAAAGTTTAGGCATGACCTGTTAAAGTCAATAGACTTTTAAATAGGCCTGAGCCTGACATTTTTTAAAATCAGGCCAGGTCAGGCCGAAGGTCCCTGACAGGCCGTCTGACCTATTCCCATCCCTACTCTGGGGCACATACCTCCTCTAGTATATTTTAATATATTTTAAATGTCTATATATATATATATATATATATTAGGAATTAATTACAATACTCAATGTAAATATATTTTATATTATCAGTTAATTATAATGTCACACATTAGTTGTAGCGGATAATTTTTAGAATTCATGAAGTAGTTAGTATTAAAATACAATATATGACAATTTTTTATTAGTTAACATTGTAATTTTTTTATAAATGCCAATGAATGATACTCCCTCCGTTTTTTTTTAATTGTCCAATTTAGAGTTGCGTGCGTTTTTTTTTTAATTGTCCATTTCAAATTTTGAGACAACATTTATTATTTTCTTCCCCTTTTACGCATATTTAATACTACTCACTAATCTCTTTTACTCTTTTACCAACTAAAGTAATAAAGGATAATTTAGTAAAGTAGGTGTACATTTTGTTAATTTTTATACTATACCAATCATTTCCTAAATACCCGCGGGCATTTAAAACTGGACAATTAAAAAAAATGGAGGGAGTAATTATTTTCTACTAGTGCCTTGTAGTATGTGCCCGTCAAGCTGCATTTTTATTAATGTGTAGTGTCCATTGCATTTTTATAATTATTTATTTGATTTTAATTTAATATTTTTATTATTTTTATTTGATTATATTGTAGTTTAATTTAATAATTATATAAGTTAAATATGTGTTTAGAGGTGATTATGTATTTAGATGCGGTTATTTTTATTATTTATTTATTTTTGTTTTATTTTGAGATTCAAATAGTAGCTACCTAAATGAGTGTGAAGACTAAAAAAGATAGTTATTTTTTGAAATATCTTTTATATAATAGTATAGATAAATTATTAGGTGAAACTTATTGTTATGCTATTAATGTATTATATTTATTTGCCCCATAGTTCAAACTTTTTGGATGTGCCATTGGTTGAGAGTGCATGAATTTACAATTTTTTAAATATATTAATGGTTATAACAATTTAATCTATATGAGTATAGAGTTTAGAATATTAGAGAATTCAAAATCATTATGTGGTTTTAAGCTAAATAATATGCTGCCTGTTGAGAAAAAAATACTATCATAAATTAAACAGCTTTAATTATAAGAAGTATTTGAAAGAAAAAAATTGTAATAAAATATTTTTTCCTATTCAATTAATTTATGAAACAAATACCACTGTGTATGTATATTTTTTCATTTTTTGATAAATTTTCAATTATAATTATTATAAAAAATGTATTTTTAAATTTTTTTAAAATATATCTATTTTTACAATTTAATGAGTATTTTTATTATAAATAATATAACATAAATATTTTAATAAAATACTATATTTTTGATACAATATGAGCCAAATTAGGAAATAGTATAAATATGTATAGATTGCATTATATTAGATATTGAAAAATGATTGATATTTTCTCTCTTTGACCCTTAATTTAGAGATTTTTCTCTGATTCTCTCCATTTCTCTTTGATTCTATCTATTTTCTATTTTAATTCTTATAACTTTTCTTCTATATTTTACTATTTTTCATTTGTTCTTTTCAAATATAGCTTATAAAAGATTTTGTTTACCGATTATTTAAATTCAAATTGAAAGTAAATATATATAATAGTTCAAATTTATTTTTTCACTATCAGTCTTTCTGCATATGATTATTCTAATTAACTTGCAGTGATTATTATTTATTTATTATAAATTTTATTCATAAAAAATTAGAGTATTTTGATGTCAGTCTAAATGATTGCTCTTATGTTAAGTATGATTATAAAAGTTACTTGTTTAATATTATTTTAGTTATATAAATTTTTATCACTTTATGTTAAATCCGTCCAATTATAGGTTTAAAGGTTGTACTCTTTTTATCATTACTTTTTTAAGTATGTATAGTTTTCTCTTTTATAGTTCCATCCAATTATATATTCTCTCTATTTTATAATAATAATCATTTTAATTTTTAAATTCCATTAAAATATCAATATATCCAAATACATTTTATTAAATTGTGTCAAATCTTAAGGAATCAAATTATTATTTTTATAATTTAAAGGACTATTTTATTCCATCTTTTAAATCTTAAAGAATCATATTATTATTTTCATATATTTAAAGTTGTTTTGATTGTCACGTTAATTTCTAATTAGGTATTGAATAATGGATTTACTCTAAATTGTATACCTAACATTACCACTCAAGCAAATTCAATTCACAATCGGTGAATTAGATGGGAGAGGAATAAACAACAACAATAACAACAACAACAAAAATAATAATAAAAAAAATAATAATAATAAATATTTGTTTACACCATAAAATTAATCATCATCAAGTTACCATATATGATAATTTAACTTTTAAAACTATTAATTTAATTTTTAATATTTTATATTAATCCAACATTTTAAAAGTTGAATTAATAATTTTAAAAAATTGAATTATTACCAATAATAATTGATATTGATTGATTTTATGGTATAATAAGCAATAGAGAAATATTTCATATACACCATAAAATCAATCATCATATGCAATAATCTAACTTTTAATATTATACATTAAACCAACATTTTAAAAGTTATATTAATATTTTTGAAAAGTTGAATTATTATATATAGTGACTAATAGTAACTGATATTGACTGATTTTATGATTGAATTATTATATATAATGATTAATAGTGACTTATTTTTATTTGAATTTAATTTTTATCCACTGATAATGTACTATTTTTTTACATAGTCATCCAATTATATGCTATCATGTCAATCATGATTGTATTTTCTTTCTCTCACTACCTGAAAACGGAACTGAAACATTTTGATCAATGTAAAAAGTTTTAAAATTAAAATTTTTTATTTTATGATGTATATGTATTATTATTACTAATAATTATGATAAACAATAATTCTTCATGTATACTAGAAATATTTATTCCCATATACTCCATACATACATGGGTAAGTAACTAACTGTAATTTTTTTTTTTTCTTCTTCTCATTCTTCTTTATCTTTTAGTAAGAGTAAGTCCAATATTTATATTATTGGAGTGCAGTATAATAATACTGAATGAAAACTGCATTAACTCAGTTACTCCTTTTGACTAAACAATATAAAGGTAACTACTTTACCAGATTCATGTATCTTCCTCCACACACACACCATTCATGGAAAAAACGCCATTTTCAATCTGAGGCCCCAACACACACACACTACAAAAACCCAGAATCACACTCATTCTGAAAAAGTAAAAATAAAAAAAAAAAAACGTGTTTTTTGTTGCTCTGCTTCCCTCTACCATTTCCAGCCAAACAGCCCCTTAGAGCCAACATGCTGCCACAATCTCTCTCTTCCCATTCTTTCCTCCTCACCCCAATTCTTCATCACAACCTCACCCAACCAAAATGCTCCTTCTCCCTCCCAATCACTCCCTTCAACCATAAAACCTTCGCTATCGCTGCTTCTTCTTCTTCCGCCGCCGCCGCCGCCGCAAACGTCGCCGTTTCGCAGAACATCATTGCAGCAACCACTTCCTTCAAGTCCACCAGCGAGGTTAGTTAGTTAGTTACTATTGATTTCAAGTTTTTTTTTTTAATTAAAAAATGTTTCTGCAATTTTTAATAATTTTCTGCTCTTTTTTTTTTTTATTTGTGTGGTTAAATGGTTGCTGTAGCTGATAGAATCGTTGATCAATGGGGTGAATTTGTCGGAGGCCGAAGCGGAAGCTTCTCTTGATTTCTTGTTGAACGAGGCTGATGAGGCTCTTATTAGCGCTGTTCTTGTGCTTCTCAGGGCCAAAGGGGAGACTTTTGAAGAGGTTTATTTATTAGTGATTTTTTTTTCCTGCTTCGATATTTCGCATATTTTACATGATGTATAGTAAATTAATTAGATTTAGCTGATTTTGTTTTGATATGCTGTCATAATTGATGGAACTATGAAATAGAGGATGGTGAGAATTGATTGTTTTCACAATGATGTGCCATAAATTTTTAGCTTTCAGAAAATAAATTAATGGGTTGTACCATTTTATTTCATTCATCAGTTGCCGTGATTTTTTGTCATGGATTTTGTATATGTCTTTCTGAATGTAGAGCATTACTCATTTTTAATAACATGGACAGATTGCTGGGTTGGCTAGGGCGATGATCAAGCATGCAAGGAAGGTTGAAGGTTTGGCTGATGTAGTTGACATCGTTGGAACAGGAGGGGATGGGGCGAACACTGTCAACATCTCAACAGGGGCTTCGATACTCGCTGCAGCTTGCGGTGCCAAAGTTGCTAAGGTGTGAATGCATTATTGGAGTGTGTGTGTTGACTTGGATGTAGAAGTGATTTTCTAGCTGTTGATATGATTGGAACTGTTTTGGTATTGATGCTTTAGTTTGATTGTTTTCCTTGTTGCAGCAAGGAAACCGGTCGAGTTCTTCAGCTTGTGGAAGTGCTGATGTATTAGAAGCACTGGGAGTGGTCATTGACCTGGGTCCTGAGGTTAGTGAAAATTACATTGAGAATGCAAACCTCAACATTTTATTGAGTTCATACTAGCCTTGTCTGTTATCTGAACGATACTTACATCGTTGACATAATCAAATGAATTTTTGTTTGTCTAAAACTTCAATATTGGTTAATTATAAAATGAAAACAGGGTAAATTTGCTGCTTACTTTGCATTCATAACAAAAAGGAAGCTACTCAAGCTGCAATATAAATAATGCAGATTGGAGTGCATTTACATATATGTCTGCTAACTTCTCCATAAGAAAGTGGTTATTCTAACTCTTTATGCGTGTATGTATGTAATTAATAGAGTTTTCTAACAGAAATTGTCATTGATTAACGTATTCTGTGATTCTTTTTTTCTGTTCTTGCAAATCAGGGGGTAACAAAGTGCGTGAATGAAGCAGGAATTGGGTTTATGATGGCTCCAAATTATCATCCAGCAATGAATATTGTCAGGCCTGTGAGAAAGAAGCTAAAGATAAAAACTGTATTCAATATATTGGGTCCCCTGTTAAATCCTGCACAGGCACCTTTTGCAGTTGTTGGAGTATACACTGAAGACTTGGTAAGTTCCTTCATTCAAAATTGATTGGTGATATATTCAAATTATTTTACTGAAATTGACTTTCCTATCCAGCTATATAATTTATGAGCTCAATCTTTGCAAATTTTTCAAAAGCCAGATTTTTGTGTAAAGGGTAGAATTGCGTAAACAAGAAAGGAGAGAAAAGTGTGTAGAATGATAATTGTGAAAGCAGCTTGATTTCAAAGAAATTGGTTTATATTGGAACTTTGGACTTTGTAAATGAGTTCAACCTGTTCTGTTTTACTTGTTTCTGTTAACATTGAACATACTAATTGCCTAGAGTCATCCATGTTTTTTCAAAGAAATAGTTGCAAAGATATGTTTTCTGGTGTTTTGTATTTGAAAAATAAACTTTGTGGGTCTTACGCTTATTCTATAAACACTGAGTTGTTTTCTTTGTCTTTGGGTAGGTCTTCAAAATGGCTAAAGCACTTCATAGATTTGGCATGAAAAGAGCTTTAGTTGTTCACTCTGAAGGCTTGGATGAAATGAGTCCTCTTGGTAAGATCACTTTCATGTTTTGCATCTGGAAATCATTTAATGGAAGATATAGGTATATGAATCTGACTTGATTGTTCTCTTCTAACATCTTGTATGCCGTTCATGTAGGACCTGGTCTAGTGCTTGACATTACTCCAGAAAGGATCGAAAAGTTCTCATTCGATCCCTGTAAGCATGTGATATTTCATTGTTTTTCGATATGTTTGTGTTACAATTTACAAAGTCAATTCATACAAACTCACATGCTACTAGTTGACTGATATAATGGATCTCTATTGCACATGCATACTTCAATGCACTCATTACATCCTATTTTTTATTGGAACAGTGGAGTTTGGCATTCCCCGATGCACTCTTGAAAATCTCAGAGGTGGTGGTCCTGAATATAATTCAGAGATTATGAAGCGTGTTCTAGCCGGAGAGAAAGGGCCAATTGCTGATGCTCTTGTGAGTATCTTCTGTTTTCCTGTATAATTGTATCAAACTCTATATGAGTGCACCTATCTCTTACACGATATACATTTCGATTATTTTGTAAAAAAAAATGGCTAGGTTCTTAATGCAGCAGCAGCTCTCTTGGTTAGTGACAAAGTAAGGAACCTAGCCGAAGGTGTATCTGTAGCGCGCGAAACACTACAATCAGGAAAAGCTCTCAGGACTCTTGAGTTGTGGAAGGATATCTCAAATGTGAGTTAAATTGGATCATGCATGGTTGAACCTACTTCTCTCATTGTCACAAATTGCTGATTTTCTTTTGTCTCCTTTCTTCAATTATTGCAGAAAGTAAAAGATGATGCAGCCAATGAATAAGCTTCATTACCTGGATTTGAAAGGTAGGTACCTTGAAGGCCTTATACTGTACATGGATCACTGAAGAAATGTACAATAAGAATGTAATTTAATACTAGTTGTAAAAGTATGCACCCTTCAGTACTTAGCAAAAATAAAATGTTTTAGAATAGGACAGAGGGATCAGAAATCAGAGGCTGTTCTTTTTTAAAGAGGGAATAGAAGGTGGCATAGGAAGTCAAATCTTTTATTTTTTTCCAAATGAATCCACAGATTTGATGTAAGATTTTCATGGACAAGTTGATTTAATAATGCTTTCTGACATATCACTTCTTTTGAGATGGTTGGGGTGAAAACTATATTGTTGCTTCTAAATATGATTGTCCTCTTTATGGATCTTTGCTTATATAGCAAGTAGTTTTTTTTTTTTTTTTTTAATCCTTATTGACATCTAAATTTAGATATCTGAGATATATCATAATCAATAATGTTTGTTGCTCAACAGAAATTCATTCAACTAGTATTCAACATGTACTATATATCATACGTAATGTGTGTCATATGTATATATAACATCTTACGTATAACACAATTACATATGGTATACAACACATGTTGAATATTAGTTGAATATATTTCTGTTGTATATGAAGCATTATTGCATTCATAATGGTGCATAGAAAAATTTAAATATTGGAGTGTGAAGTATATTAAAATCCAAGAATGACAGAATGAAAGAAATAATATACAAAATACTCAAATAGTGTCTTTGATTTATTATTTTATTTTGGTCAATGGTGAGAAAAGAGCTAGTAAGTAGTACGAGGATGGAAATAATAAATGACTAAGAAAACTGCCATGGGCAAGTTTACACTTCCGAATAATATTTGACTTTGGTTTTCAAGGACTTAAGATAGGAACCATGATCCTCTTTATAAATTTCTTTCCTATAAATATTGTACAATATTGTTCAAATCATGAGTGACAAGTACAAGGAATCCTACCTTGATCATATATAATTATATATGAAGAGTATAATATATTCTTTTAATATGATATTTGAAGTTTGAACCTTGGATTTTAGGTGTTTGTCACTCCATTGACCGAAAAAAAAATAGAAAAGAAAAAGAGCACATAGATTTTAAACAGGAATATTATAAAAAGGTTGGTTGCTTTAATTTGGTGCAAACTCAATCGTTTTCTTTTATTCATTAAGTCCGTTCATTTTTTGAGAAAATGAAATTTTGACATCGTCTAAAATGTAGATGTCTCATAAGACATTAATTTTCTACTATTGGATGAGTTTTTTTATTTCCACTAACTTAATTTTATCAAGAAAGTGAACGTCATATTAGATATTATTTTTGTATGTCAAATTAGTATTTTTGTATTTTGTGAAACATACAATTGTACCATTAGACAAATATATAGGGACTTTAGAATTTAGAATTAAGTTGAATTGATGTTAGATATCACCTAAATCCAACAAAACCAACATATATATCATTCAAAATTGTAAAACTAAAACATGACTTAGTGAATTTTGAGAGAGAGAGAGATGCATTGTGAGTATTTTAGTCTATGATGGATGTATCACTCTTGTATTAATAAATATTTGAGGTCGTTTTCAGGGCTGTACACAGCGAATATAGTATTTCACCATTTTTAGCATCTTTTTTTTTCACTTAAGCAAGGGACAAGGAATGTATTCACTCACTTCTTTCACGTGATGAGATACCACAACTTTTTAGTGCACCTAAAATGCTAATAGATTGTATATAAATCAAAATAATTAATAAATTGTATATAACATATAATATATAATATGCACAACATATTATTCATATTATATATGATATGATGTGTATAATATATATACATGTTGTAATATTATCTTTTTTATAATATATAATATATAATATTCATAATATATGATATATGTTGTGTACAACATATAATATAATATATGTTATGCATATTATATAATACTTGTTGAGTCTTGCTAGGTGTACAACATAAAATACACACAATGTATAAAACAACGTACAGTACGGAAATTAGGCAACAAGATTGAAAAGCGCGCGTTTTATATACCTACTCTCACGGACGCGCGCGTGTACAGTACGCACGTAAACGAACACATTCCAAAACATAAAATGAACACATATTTCAATAGCAAATGAACACATTTGATTATCAGAAATTAACACATTTATTCATTATAATGAACACATTTAAGTAGAAAAAAATGAACATGTTTACCTAAAAAAACATCTCAAACTCATTAATCTTATCTATTTGCATTATATTATGTGTAATTAGTTAAGATGTATACATGTGTTCATTTTGCATTGTATTATGTGTTCAGTTACAGTATAAATATGTGTTCACTTTGCATTATACTATGTGTTCAGTTGCAGTATATTTATGTATGTGTTCACTTTGCATTATATTATGTGTTCAGTTACGATATAAGTATGTGTTCACATTACATTGTATTATGTGTTCAATTGCAGTATATATGAATATGTGTGTGTTCATTGTTTCATATATTATGTGTTTATTGTGACTTAACTTTAATATATATGTATTCATTTGCTAATAAATAATTTTATGACCGAAGTATTACTTGATGTGTTAATTTTAGGTTGTCATATGTGTTCATTTAGTCTTATACAATGTGTTCGTCGCACAAAATTAGTTCTAATCTGAGAAGAAAAATAATGTTCTTGTTTGAAAGAAAAACAACATGATATAAACAAAGATTGAGTTGTATGATAAAAAGAAATCAAGAATCTCATTAAATATCATAAGAATCATTGTTAAAAATGAATTTAGTTTATAAATATATGAAATCCAATTCTTCTTCATCATCAATAATGTCATAGAGCAAGTTGCAGAAAAGAATTACAAAAAAAAAATTCTAAAAATAAAATGAAATAAAAACAATAATTATACAAGAAGAAAAGAGTGGGTATCTTGATTGAAAGAAAAATAAGAGTGGGTATGTTGATTGAGAGAAAGAAAAGAAGAATAAGAAGAAGAAGAAAAAGAAAAAGAATGAGGAAGAAGAAGGAGGAAGAAGAAGAAGAAGAATGCAGGAAAAAAAACTGAAAGAAAACAAATAAGAAAAGAAAGAAACGGGATGTAAACAGTAGCGCGTTGGTGTTATTTGCATTAATTCTGTATATGTGCATCACTTCTACGTTGTACAGTACGTTGTTATTATACAGCATTGTATATGTATATTAGTTGTTAAGAATATATTTCATTTTCATATCTATCATAATAGCATAAATGAACTAAACGTGGAAGTTAAAGAGACATGCCATAGAAAAAAATGTTATTGTGTTATTAAATACGAAATTTACTAGTTAATTAGACTCGTGCATTGTGCAGGTGATACAAAATATAAATAGGGACAATTACTCTAAAATCTAATAAATAATAACAATAATAAAACATATAGTTAAAACATTAGCAAGTCCTTTGAAATAAAAAACATTATCAAGTCATACTATGATGTGGGTCATAGTATTCTAAATAAGACCTAAGATTTAATCACATAAAATTAATTTTATGATTATCTTTTTATTATTCTCACAAATTCATGGTAACCCAAAAAAAAAATTCAGACTTTGTTTCACATTATAAAATACAAATCCCTAATAACTTTACAATTTGATCAACCTTGACTCAATCAATTAGCAATAGAATAAGAATCCATAAATAGATACTCCCTCCGTTTTTTTAATTATCCAGTTTTAAAGTTTTAAATGTGCGCGGGTATTTAGAAAATATTGATGTAGTATAAAAAATAACAAAATGTGCATCTACTTTACTAAATTACCCTTTGTTATTCATCTCTCCTCAATTATTATTGCTATTATTGTTACTCATCTCTCCTCTACTAAATAGGGGTAAAAAGGAAAGAAAATAATAAATGTTGTCTCAAAATTTAAAATGAATAATTAAAAAAAAACGCATACAACTCTAAATTGAACAATTAAAAAAAAACGGAAAGAGTAATAAACTCTCATATTTTTAGATTCTTGGGTTACGAGAAGAAAGTGGTGAAGAAATAATGTGTCATGAAATTTGCTTGAGTAGTGAAATTAACTCATAAGTGAGAGCATGCAATGCTCTACTATATAGATGGACCATTTAATCCGGCACCCAATCAAATATAAGCTAATCAAGTTTTCTTCTTATGATTGGCTTTATTGGATAATGAGAAAGATGAATAACAATTGAGAGAGTGACGGGACAGAATATAACTTTAATTTTGATGCACATCATTCAATCATAGTCAGTGTTGTAAAATCCGGTTCGGACCAACCGGTTCGACCGCGAACCGAGTATCAAACCGGGCCGAGTCTGCATTCGGATCGGTTACGCATCAGAACCGGTGAAAACCGGTTCGACTCGGCCGGATTCCATCAAAACCGACGACCCGGACCGGGCCATGCATCTTTTCGGACCCAGCCCACTTACTCGCAAACCCGACCCGGCCCGATCCACCAACCTAGGAAATTTGGAAAATACTCCAAAACTTACAAAGGTGAGAGTCAAACCTGAGACCTTAAGCAAAGGTGGATTGAGCCAAACCACTAAGCATATGAAGCTCTTTATTTCTATAGTGCCAATTAATATATTTATACATTCTTAGTTGAATTAAATTTAAATTAACAATACATAAAAGCCTGCTAAGTGATTCGAACTCTGGTGTTGTTAGATAACAATATACATATAAACCACTAAGCTATGATTTTGGATACTGTTTGGTTATCTATTAAATTTATTTATTATAAACTATAATTTTTTGAAAATTTTATTTTATATATAAATTAAAATATATTTAATAGACCAGTTTAATTATCAACCGGTTGAACCATTGACCCACTGGTTGAACCACTAACCTGGTGACCCAGTGCCTCGACCGAGTCGAGTCCCGGGTCGAGTCTGATAACTATGATCAAAATACTCTGTTTGTATAACTATTCAGGTACTGCGAGAGAATCATGACTGACGTGATAATATATGATTGAATAATTGTGTAAAAAAATTTGCACTATCCATAAATAAAAATTAAATATATAGAATATTCTTTTTTTTACTCAACCACTTAACCAATCCAAATTGATTAATATATAGAATATTCTTTTTTTTTAAATATATAGAATATTCTAATAAGATCTAATGTGCTTCTTTTACTATAGATAATACTTGTTTCAGTTTACCTCTGAGCCTTCTTTGCCAAAAAAAAGTTACATTTCACAAATTCACTTTTTTTTTTGTTCCTCGACCATCTGGACTTTATTGTATAGATGCGCTTTGAATTATTCAGCTAATAAATTTAATAGTATACATTTATTGTACAATAAAAATATATTTAGTTAATATCTAATATATATTATGAGTTATACATATGACACATATTAGATATAATACATATTATATATAGTACATTTTGAACAATTGTTGGATATATTTTTTATTATATAACAAACTGATAAATTTAAATTAGAGTGTAATGACCATATTGGTCAGAACAAAATAAATCTTGAAGTAAGAGATTCAACCAATCAATCAGGTTTAGTTTAATAGAAGTTAGTCAGATTTTAGACGTTTCAGTTCATCCAAAGAAAGAGAATCAAATCCTAGAGTGATTAAGAGATAAGTTTTAATCCTGAAAAAATGTGTACACTTGTCCACCAATTTCTACACAAAAAAAAAATTCAACCAATTACAAAAGAATTACAAATCAGAAAAATAGTAAAAAATTACTAGAGAGAACACAATCGAAATCTATTATCTAACTAAAATGAAGAAAAAAACAAACAAACAATCTATTATGACTAAAAACAAAATCCCAAAATCGATTGAACAAAATATAAGCAGAAAAAGCAAATTAGATTGGTCAAACTTTAGAATTCCTAAAGTACACCAAAAAAATTATCCGTTTGTCACAATCTATCTCCATGCTGAGTTTTGAGCTGTTTGATTGTTAGGTAGTAAAAATAAGGCACAACATAACCATTATATACCGGTAGTTTTGAAAACAAAAACTAACAAATCGGTAATGCTAATTTTTTATTTATATTTTTATTTTCAGTATACAAATAAAATATAACTAAAAATATTTAATTATATTTTATTGAAATAGAAAATATTTTTAAAATTATTGAAAATAAAAAATGTGAAATTCTTACTCTTTGTATTTTCAATTGAAAGTGTAAAATAAAAAATAAGTTAAATGAAAATTATATAACATATTACCTATACGAAAATAAAAAAACAAAAAATATTTTACCCAAACACTATTTTTTTTATTTCTATTTTTATTTTTATTTTTTGCAAGCATCGTCGTCATCTTCGGTTCTCTCACTGTGCTCTCTTCTCAAAGAGACATCGATCGAATCCTCCGTTACGGTTCCTTCAAGAATCTCACTTACCATTACTAATCACTACTTCTCCTCTCTCAATTTTTTCAATTTTTTCAATTTTTTCTCTCTTTTTTATATTATTTTAATTTCTTCTTCTTCTTCTGCTTTTTTTTTCTCTCCCTTGAAATTTCATTATAAATGATCAATGGGCGAAAGAAAACCCGATCCGTCAGATTCGCTCCCTCCGCCGCCGCAACACCAATCGGACGGTGAAGACGCCGGAATCGCCGCCGCGTCCCCTTCCTCCCGGTACTCCTCATGCGGCGCCGACTCGGAGTTCGACCGCTACTGCAGCGCCACCTCTCTCATGGGAACTCCCAGCACCAGCAGCGCCATCACGCTCTTCAACGATTTCTCCGACGCCGCCGATTTTGCCAACGGCTGCGATAATTTCAGCTTGGGAGGAGGAAGAATGGAAACGAGTCACGATATCAACGATCGCGTAAGGCTCGGTGGCGCTTTGTCGTCGCGGAGCCTCAGATACGGTTCTAGCGGGTTGGAATTGTACGGTGATGGCGGTGACGAGCTCGCGATGACTGTGTTGGATTCTTCGGAGCTGTTAGGTTTTGGAAACGGGAACCGTGACGGTAATAGTGGAATTGGGAGTAGTGAGGAGAATAGTGATGGTAAATTGGGAAGAGAGATAGAGCGGGATGAGGATTTAGGGTTATCGGATTGTGAACATTTGGAAGGTGAGGGCTTGATGTGTGTTTTAGGTAATAGTAATAGTGATGTGAAATTTGACGGTGGATTGTGTATTGAGGATGATGGTGGAATAATGGATGGATTGGATGGGTTTGGTTCACGGTTGAGGGAGGAGGTGGTGGAGAAGGGAGAAGAGGAGGGAGGGTTGTCGGAATTCGAGCATTCGGAAGGTGAGGATTCTATGTATGGCTATGGCAGTGATGGTGATGATGAAAGAAATGAGCCTTTTATGGCGAGGAGTGTCCGGTATCGCGACGAATTGGAAGCAAGAAACGAGAATCCATTGCTTATAAACTCCTCTGTGGCATTTGGTTCAAATGACTTGGACGATTTCTTACTAGAGAATGAGAGATTTGGACTAGGTTCCACTATGTCTGTTCTGTTTCGCAAGAAGCAAGAAAAGGATCATGTTGTTGAAAAGGACGCGGCAAATCTTGGTTCTGCGAGCATTGGGGGTTTTGCAAATGCTGTTCGAGAAGAGGAAGAGGAAGGGAAAGGGAAGGACAAGGTGGAAAGTGTTGCAGCTGGTGAAAATGTTGAAGAAGTAAAAGATAGGGTTGAGAAAGAATATGTAAAAGAGGTTAGAGATATTCCCCCAGCATGTTGTCAAGATCAAGGTGGTGATAAGTTGAGTCACATAACAGACAGTTGCAAACATGCCTCCAATGATTGTCCGAATACGGTTGATTCGCAAGTCCATTGTCCTGAAACTTCTTTGGTCGCCAGTGTGAATGTAGATTTGGATCCACTAGCTGAAGAAGGTCTTCAGCATAAGGGTTTAAATTCTGCTGATGGTGGAAACATCGAAAAGGGGAATCGATATATTGACGATGAAGAGGCGGTTGAGGCTAACGCTGCTCAACAAGTGAAAAAACGGGAGTTGGATAATGCTATGTTCAAGTTTGATCACTATTCTAATAGCACTGATCATCAAAGTTCTTCCAATCCATCCAACAATATAGGGAAGATAAATGGAAAGTCGTTTGAAATCCATGAACAAATTGTACATCCTTCAAATGTTGGCATGAGGAAAACATTAGAGAGCAATTCCGCATCGACAATGGACCAATTAGAGAAAAGTCATGTGGTTTCTAAGGTGAGTAATTGGTGCCCATGTCTTTCAAATTATCATTACCAGCTCTCTTCACTTATAGTATTCAGTACTTGAGCTTGTGAAATATTTTAATTCTAGTTTAGTAGGAAACCCTTTATCTTTTGAACGGTATTTCTACCATGATATCTATAAAATATGCATAATTTTCAGGAAGACTGTTTTGGCTACCAATTGAGTTTATTGATTCTTTAACTTAATTGAAAAGATGTATTGAGTGCTATCTAGAGCCTTTGATCTAAATGATTCAATTTTGAAGAAGAAAAAATGCAAAGGGTTGGATGAAAATGGCATTCTCATTCCCATTTCGAACATTTTTAAGAAAGGCTGTTTTAACCAACCTCTCCTTTCCAGAAAAATGGTGTGAAATGCTGTCATAGTGAAATGGTTTGAAGCACCTCATTTCAGCTGCACATATTTTAGTTGTGCATTTGCACATTTGGTTAATGATCATTCATTATTCTGCCTAGATGAGTTCTCTGTCTTTTAATATTTCACTAACTATTGCAGACAGAGGACTTTGAGCTAAATGAATTCTACGATGAGGTCGTTCAGGAAATGGAGGAAATTTTGCTTGACTCTATGGATTCGCCTGGCGCTAGGCTTGCCGTGGGTAACAGATTGTTTGAACCACAATTGTCTTTGCCTTCAAGAGATGGTGGGCTGACTGCTTCTACTTCTAGTACGAATGATGCTTACCTGGCTCAACGCCCAGCAAGAATAGATAGGATTGAAGTGGTTGGAGCAAGGCAGAAGAAAGGGGATATTTCTTTCAGTGAAAGATTGGTTGGGGTGAAGGAATACACTGTATACAGAATAAAAGTGTGTAGTGGCAAGGATCAGTGGGAGGTTGAACGGCGATACCGTGATTTTCTCAGCCTCTATCGGTTCTTGAAAACCTTATTCACTGAACAAGGCTTGGCTTTACCTTTGCCTTGGTCTTCTGTTGAAAGGGAGTCCAAGTTGTTTAGGAGTGCATCTCCTGATATCATTGCGAAGAGAAGTGTTCTCATTCAAGAGTGTTTGCAATCTATTCTCCGTACCCGGTTCTTTTCAAATCCCCCAAGAGTATTAGTTTCATTTTTGTATCCTGAAGATTCACACCCTATTTCACATATGTCAAATAATTCAGTCTCTCAATCTTCTTTAACAAGAGGGACAAACATTAGGAACTTTTCCACTTTAGGCAAGACCATATCACTTATAGTTGAAATTCCACCAAACAAATCCGTGAGACAGTTGTTAGAAGCACAACATTACACTTGTGCTGGATGCCATAAGCATTTTGATGATGGGAAAACTATGATTCGGGATATTGTACAAACATTTGGATGGGGAAAGCCCCGACTTTGTGAATACACTGGTCAATTGTTCTGCTCTTCTTGCCATACAAATGAGACAGCAGTGTTGCCAGCAAGGGTTTTGCATCATTGGGATTTCATTCTCTATCCTGTTTCTCAGATGGCAAAGTCTTTTCTGGATTCCATACATGAACAGGTAAATTTAAAATTAAAGTTTGCCGTTTAATTATTGTTTTAGCTTTACGATCTTTCATATGTATGTTCATATCTATAGTCTCCATTTATATGTTAACTACAAAGATATGTTTCTCTCTCTTCCCTATATCTGAATCCAACTCATTCTAGGGTCCCTAGGAAGTTCAAAGTAGAAAGAGAAAAAGTGCATAACTTGGGGATTAAAAATGTAAATAAATACTTATGTTGCTTAGCAAGGACTTGTTTTGTATTATTCAATTCATAGATGCATATTATTTTCTTTACTTTCCATCCATTCAAGTCTGTAAATTTTGAAGTTATTTTTCCCATTCACTTACATTTTTGTTTACAAAATTTCTCCTGCAGCCCATGCTTTGTGTCACTGCAGTTAATCCCTTCCTTTTGTCAAAGGTCCCAGCATTGCTTCGTGTTATGAGTGTCAGGAAAAAGATAGGAATCATGCTTCCATATGTGCGGTGCCCATTTCGGAGATCAATTAACAGAGCACTTGGAAACCGGAGATATCTTCTTGAAAGCAATGACTTCTTTGCTCTTAGAGATTTGATTGACCTCTCCAAAGGAGTCTTTGCTGGTTAGCTTCTATTTCTGGCTTATTGCTGATTTGTTCTTTGAATGGAAGTTCAGTTTGCTTTTGTTTCCACTTGTGTTTCACTTCTTCTCATAAATAAATTCCTGTTTGATCATGCAATGATATATAAAGCCCAGATTCTACAAACACGTGCTTTGATGCATGCTTGGTGCATCCTTTATAAAGTGGGCATCATGATTTGTAACATAGTGACTTCATGCATCTTGCCATGTAATGTTTCATCGAAATTTCATTTCTTTTGATTCATGAGAAAATATTCTTTTGATTATACGTTTTTAATTTAACCAACCAATGGTTTACTTTAAAAATTTTACGTTGCATTTCCCATAGCTAGTGTTCCTGATATATGGCAACTGTTGTGCAGCACTTCCGGTGATGGTAGAAAATCTATCACAGAAAATCCTGGAACACATTACTGACCAGTGCCTCATATGCTGTGATGTGGGACTCCCCTGCAATGCCCGGCAAGATTGCAGTGACCCGTCTTCTTTGATTTTCCCATTTCAGGTGTGTACATATGCCGTCTCGTGTCCTTTAATTTTTTAAATTTGGTGTGTCCGTCGTCTCTGTCGTGTCTCGTGTCCGTGTAAGCGTCTGTGATTCATAGTGCCATCCTCTAACGCCACTTCTCTTTTACTTATCTCGTGTCTGTGTAAGCGTCTGTGATTCATAGTGCCATCCTCTAACACCACTTCTCTTTTACTTATTATCGCCGTCTTCTTGTTATTAGTCTGTAATTCTTTCGATTAGAATCAAATAGCACTCTAAATCCGAGCTAAATCTTCAACAGGAAGACGAAATCGAGAGGTGCAAATCTTGTCAGTCAGTCTTCCATGCGCGCTGCTTCAGAAAGCTTGCAAGCTGTCCTTGTGGGGCTGGGGCACAGCTCAGATTGAATGAGACAAGGACCTTAGCCAACAGAGCAAGCCATCAGAGGGGAAGTGATTCCACTCTGGACTTGTTAGGCAGAGGACTAAGTTCTGGTTTATCATCAAGATTCCTCTCTGGAATATTTACCAAGGACAAGCCTGAGAAGACAAGGGAGCACAGAGATGAAAATATTATCTTAATGGGTTCCTTACCAAACACCACTTTATGATCACAACCTACACGTTTATGTTGTTTCTTCTTGTCTGTACCATGCATTTTGTTACATCTTTAGGATGTTTGATCAATAATCACAATTGTCTGTGTAGTCAATTTTGGGTTTATCATTTGTAACAAAAATTTATGTACAGTATTAAAGCTCTTTTCTTTTTTCTTTTTTGTATGGGTTATGTTCTTGTATTAACTTGTTTGATCCATTAATTGAATAGAAGCTCTACTAGGTTATTGATCTATACCTGCATTTTAATTTCTCATTGCTTTACTTATTAATTTATATATTTACCTTATCACAATGAGCTTACAGTTGGACATTCATATATGAAAATAAGTGCATTTTTTTTTTACCCTGTATATCTTTTCAGGTGGAAATTGACTCTCTTAATAAATTGAAAGTAGGTGGAAAATGAACTAAATTTAAACACACATTACATATCTTTAAGTGTTCAAGACTAAGCTCAACCATCAATGCTCGGTCTTCAAAAAATATTGGCAAGTGGATGTTGATTATGGAGAAACCAAGAGTCATTGATCATGGAACTATTTTGATAAGTTTTAGCTGAATGTAAAAGCTATATTCTGGTTCCCTTTGAAACTGTCATTCTCCCAAAATCAAAGACTATACATATTTTGCTATACATATTCTTTTAGTGTATGAAATCACACTTGACTGTATTTTTTCATCTCTTCCCTCTGTTCTTATTTCTGTGGTAAAACTAATATTACTTAGAAAATCAATCTTGTTTAGTCCTAAAGGCAAAGTCATCTTGAACATTGATACTTGTCAGGGAATCGTGTTGACAGCACGTAGTGTTTCAGTTTCATTAGCAAAGCAAAAATACCATAGCAAGGAATATGCAGTAATGCCACAGCAAAGTACCTAAAAATCAATTACAAACCATAGAAAAAGGATCAGAAAATCATCACAAATGGTTAACGCAACTATATTCAACAATTTTATAGTTCTTATAAGGTATAACAAGAATAGGAATGGAAAAATAAGAAAAATTGCACATTGGGAATATTGGTATGAAAATTCATACCACAGTGGGGCAAAAGAGGATGACAAGTCAAGAAATGGATATGGCCACCTGTTTTTCCAAGACAAGAAACTCATATTAGACAATCATCTACAAGAACTTTTTCACAATAGTTGAGTCAGAACAAAACTTAAGACTTGTTACCATAGATTGATGCAAGCATGAACTATCCATTGGAAGATTACATATGTAATTGTCCACAGGCAAAAGTATCCTATTCGAAACCAAGGGAACCGCTGAAGAGGAAAGGAGAAAGGGTTAAGAACTTTCAGATACATAAGCATTCATTGATTGGTAGGGAACAACAATCCAATGGAATCAAAATGCAGAAACTCACCAGGCTATTTAAAGCCGTATCTCCTATGAGAAACACAGCATTGATTGTGTGCATATTGACTATCAACTGCCACAGAACAATTTTACATATGGTTAAGCCATAAGGTTTTCAAAGAGAAATTTTAAATTTCTATGCTTATGTGATTGAAGTTATGAAAGAAATTATCTACAATGATACTTACAAAATTTAGATTGTAATCTTTGATGGTTAGAAATGGAACCAATATGAACCAGAATACACAATCAGTGAGCATTACAGCACCTGCATTCATCTGTTCACAAGTGAAGAAACAAAATCAATAATTAGGTCAATTCCAATCCAATACTAGCCACTACTTCAATAAAGATAAAGCTGAAACAAAACAGACATTTAGCCATTTAGCCATTTAGGTTCAAAGTTTTCATAATAGGTAGTAAAATAAGAGCACATTGTATTAAGAATTGAACTCATTGAAGTTCTAATTCATTTTTCAACAACACAAAGAAAGATGCATCATCCTTGAGGATATATATCTGATCTATAAAACTTTACCTGGAAAATTATTTGAAAGATATAACCCCAAGTACCGGCTTGTTGGCGAACGAGAAGTTCTTGCGGGGCTCCTAATGTTTTATCTTGGTCGTATGCGTTAGTACTTCGTGGGAGTTCAGCATCACCAAACATTCCTTGCTCTGCATCTCCTTCCACATTACCAACCTTATCACCTGTTGCTTTCTTATGATGTTGGTAACATCCATGAATGGAGAGCAAAGATCCTAGCTGCAACATCAAGAACACATGCAGAGATTACATTCAAGATGATGATAGGCAAGAATAAGTTAAGTAACATAGCAACAGAAAATAAAGATATGAGGGAGGCTCTTCATACTTACCCCAAAATAAATGGTGATTGAAGCAAAAGTCCACCTGTTTAAGAATCCAATGGAAAACAATCAAATATATGCCAACAAAGAAGTTTGTGATATGCTTAATTAATGCAGCAAGAGCTGAAATAGGCTTCTTGCCATAAACAGCAATTGCTACAACTGCATTCTTATGAGAAATTAAGAATGTTCAAATCAGATTGACTAAATGCATGACACAAAAAAATCCTTTAACTTGCAAAAGTGCTAGTATGGTTTGTGACTAACTCTATTTTAAAAGCTTAATATGGTTCCAAATTTGTGCTTCTGTCACAGACTATATATATCTATCCAGAGTCTTAATCATAGGCCATATTGATAATGTTCCTTTTCCAAAAGCAGCCAAATTCTCTATGACAAAACTCAATTAATGAATGAGAAGGACTTACTGAGTATAATAGTAGAAAATGCTTCCTCCATCAACAACAGCATTGATTATGAGAAGCACCAAAAGCACAATAAATGCAACAACTCTAAAAGCCAAGAGCCATGCAGGGTGAACCCCTTTTATACAAGGTCTCCAAGTTTCATCCTCATACAAAATTGCTGATGTTTCTTCTTCTTCTCTGTCATCACCATCACCATTATTCCTTGCTGGTTTTCTCTCATACTTCCATATGAGCAATGATGAGAAGATTAAAGTAACAAGGACCCAAATTGCACAGAGAAAAACTTTCCAATTAAGCCAATAACTCTGAGTGTTTGTCTTAGCAGTCATGATAGGATGCCATGACCCTCCTGTTAGAAAACTCATTGTATTCACTTTACTACTTCTTCTTATGCCTTTTTTCCCCTCTCAGATTTCTCACTGTTGAAAATGATAAGGTGGATGTGGTTTTTTTTTTTCTTTTTTCTTTTGTTTCCACTTCCCAGATTGTTACAGTGTGGAAATGAATGAAGAAATTGAAGCAGCACCTAACAAATTGAATTTTCTTTGTTACTGATCCCTCATAAACCAAGAACACAGAAAATGAAGAAAAGGTACAAACTTGTGAAATGGGGTCTAATCAAAATGGCTCAAATTTCACTTTCCTTTTATAAATGCTAAGAATTGAGGGAAGAGAAACAGAGCCCAAATGGGATTCTTAACTAAAACATCATGTACAAATGAACCACCAGAATATGAGAAACAGAGAGAGACATTTTTTATGCAACCAGAAGTGTAATTGAATGGGGAAAGTAATCATGGGTTTCTCATGCATTTCAGAAAAATGCAAGAAACATGGGCCATTAAGGACCAAAAAGTTGAAACTCTTGACACATTTTGACTGAACTAAGCATTTGGATTACTTAGATGCTCCAAACTTTGGGGTCTGATTTTTGCACAAAAAACAGATACACCGACAGTTTATAATACTAGATTATTATTCAGCCTACACAAAGGAACAAAGATTTAAAAAGAAATTGTTGAAAGAAAGTGGGAACAAAACTCTTAAGCAAGGAAGAAAAAGTTTGAATTGAAACTTGCAAGGGAAAGCAAGGAAATGTAATGTGGATTGTACAATGTAAGAGAAGAAGATGCTTTGCTTATTCTTAGCTTTTGTGTTTAGGAATCTATCTATTCAGAGAGAGAGAGAGAAGAAGAAAGGGATTGTGTGCTTTGAGCATAAGCTTCTTGTGTTGGTGTTGCTTTTCTCTTTTGATTATTTGATTATTGCAGTGTTAAATTACTCACAAAAAGACATGCAAATGTTGCTTGTGGGGTATTCTAGGATTTACCAATCATATTTTAGTTTGGAGAAACAGTAGATAACCAGAAAGTTTTTATCATGATTTTATATTCAGAATCATATATCATAATTGCTTTCCTTAATAATGTCACAGAAAACTAAATTGATTTTAAAACAGGTTGAAATAGGAAAATAAATAAAATTAATTAAAATGAAATAAAAATTATTAACTTATATATTAATTTAAATTCCCTATATTAACTAATTTGTAATAACATTATTATTACTTGTACCATTGTTACTATTTTTGTTCTCTAATAGTTGTCCACTTTATACTTTTCACGCGTATTAAAAAAGTATAATTGAATAAGCTTAAAAATAGATAACATTTATTTTACATTATTACTTTTATTAATATCACCTTTTATATTTGATTTTGTATTATAATTTTCTCTCTCTTATAAGAATATAGAAAAATTAATTAATATTCTCTTTAATTCTTAAATAAATAAATATTATAAAAATGAACACTTAATAAATAATTTGTTAATTTGATGATAGTGAGAGGCAGAGAGAAGAAAGGGACCATAGATGGGGGCACAACATGTATTTGGATTTTGTATTGGAATTGTTGCATTTGAGATGCTTCATGCAACCCAATAATGCTTTGTCTTTGTGTCAAAATAGAGAGAGAGAGTATGTGTCAATTTGTGTGTCCTTGGTTGCTGTTAAAGCTGGAAATTGCTTAACTAACCGAGAAGGACATGCCAGGAACAAAATCCCAAAAAAGCTAAATTATACATTAAAATGTTGTTTTGATGTTCCAAATCATCAATTCACAACTTAAGTGAAGTGTGAGAGGAGAGAGAGGTGAGGTGGGGTTAAGTGAAGTGATGATTTGGACCATCAAAACGACGTCATTTAGTATACGATGATGGTGATGTGTCATTTATCGGTGCCACGTCATCACCGTTACTGCCAGATCATCATTTCCATTTGAAAAGATTAACAAAGGGACTAATAAGTCCGACATTTAACATGTCATAGACTAATTTTTACTTTCTCATTCTGGGGGACTATAATATCCAATTGTAAATTTTGGAGGGACTAATTTGAAAGTTTTGTCTATAAATTTTTTCACTAAAGCACATTTTCTGAATTACTATACATTAAATAGATCTAGTGTTGGAGGAGATTATAGGGTACATTTAAGAGCAGGGAAGGAATCAATGATTTGGAAAATGATGGTTGAAATATTTAGGAATGATTCATCAAACTTAGGATATGTGTGTGTGGTTGTGGGGTTCACATTATTGGTAGAAAGACACAGTTGCAATCTACTTTCCTACTCCTACAATGGATTGAATGATTATTTTGGGAATGAAATAAGGTTTTGTTTAATTAAGATATCAATCATGGTCATTGTTTGTTGTTGATGCTTTTGGGACCAACAATGAAAGTGGGACCCACCAAGTTGAGACCACACACAAAAACCTTGACTTCTTGGAATTGGAACAACAGTGACCACTATTGCATGATGTTGATATTTAGTTTACCACTAGATAAATTTTAGATTATTATTACCACATTTAATACATAATTTAAAAATAATTTAATTTTCATCCAGGGATATTGTATAGCTATTTTATTCAGTTATTCAATTACATACTATCACACCAATAATTATTATATATATTTTTTTATTACTTGAAAAGTCATACTTTTAACTGGATGACAGTGTAAAATACCCTTTAGCATCAAAATTAAACTTTTTAAAATATTTATAATTATATATTTTAATTTATAATATGAGTTTAATTTTAATATATTTAGCGATATTTACAATTGAAATATTATTTTTGTACGAAGTTTTAAAAGAAAAAATACTATTATAACTTATATGATTGGATGATTGTGTAAAAAATATATACTATCAATAGATAAAAATTAATTTTTTATAATACTTATATGAAAATATGGGATCATAAATATTTTGAGATCACACGTTATATATGATTTATAATCAGTCAAAAAATTCTATTCAGATTTCAGAGAGTACATGCATCTGCGTTAATAGCTGGCTGGTTTTCACGCTTGAAAGACAACTATGCATATATGTGTAGGGTAGGGCCTGAACACAAAACAAGGACCCTACATACCTATACTGTAGTCTGTATATATAGACCTACAGAATTTCCTTATGAAAAGACATTCTTCAATTCACATATGATTTTTTAATACATTTCTTTCTTGGAATATTGTTCAGAGAGAACATTTATTTATTTAATTATTGTACTCCATATATTTCAAATTACAGATTTCCTTTAAATTTTTATACGTGTTAAGTAATTATTAATTTATATTGATATTTTAAAAATAAAAGTAAATAACTTTTTTATTAATATGTATATTTTAATTACATGACATTAAAAATAGTAATTAAAATTTATGAAAGATAAAATAAAAAATAAAATAAAAGTGTATTAAAAAATGAAAGATGGCTTATATTTAAAAATGAAAGAAAACAACTAAAAAGATATATTTTTGAAATGGTGAGTAGTTTTTATTCAAGATATATGATATATTAAATTTTTTTTCAGAGTACATTATGTTGTATAAAAGCTATATGGAATCGGTCTAATGATAAATAAAAATAGTTAGAAAATTTAGATAAAAAATATATTATAAATTAAAAAAAAAATATTGATATAGTATACGAAATTATGAATTGACAAATAATATTTTTTTATCTGCATGACAAGTATAGTTCCTTTTGACTTGGTAACTTTAATAGAACATGCAGTAGATAACAATTCTAGGAATATATTCGATATATACGTCATTAAGCTTAATTAAGGATGTATCTGCTGGTAACTAATACAATACAATAAAATGTAGAAATAATATTAATGTTCATAAATATATAAACCAATATCACCAATAAAACAAAATAATAATTTATTCACTAACCTGTCATACAATTAAGAATAGGTTGTTTCAAAAATGCAGTATTGAATACCAAACCAACAGTAGTCTATATATTTTAGACTATAGTAGAGGCAAATTAAATCTTTAAATTATAGAGGCATAGTAAATAAAAAATAAGACAAAAGCTACGTATCTAATAGTGAAAAATCAAATATTGAAAAAACTTACATGCCCTCGAATTCATGACTCTAAATCTCTGTCCTGCTCCAATGGAATGATGAGGGAGAGGTGCAAACCCCAAAATTAAACTTTACTTGAATGAATCTAATTAGTATATATCTAATTATTAATAATGTTACACTTTGAATTGCCTTTCAAATGCTAAAGTACACAAACATATATATAAGCATATTGGGGGGATGATATTCTAAGAAGCATTTTCCTTTGTAATTGCAAGGTGGTCCTAACCTAAAGTCCATGTGCCTTGTCCTTGGGGCTTGGATTGGTATGTATAGTGGGATTAAAACAAAATTGGAGCACTCATGCATTGTGAATTTTTGTGATGGTGTTAGTGTGTGGGGTAAGGTAATTCATTTGGTTGGCCATAATTGGATTGGATTTGGCTCATTTTAATATGAGGTATGTGTTCTATCTATAGAATAAACAACATATGCTATTGATAAGAGTAATATCATATCTTATAAAATTTTACAGCGTTCAATATTTTGTTGCTAAAGGAAAAATATTATTTTGATATCTAAAAATAGATGATCCAATTAATTAGTCATACATTTTCTATTATTAAATATGATAATGATACTCATTTATTACTTTTATTAATCGATCACATTTAAATATTTAAAAGTGAATGTTAAATTAGGACTCCACTATTGAGAGTGTATAACTGAAAAAAGAATGTTGCTATTTGCAGTGACGGATACAGAAAATTTTAACAGTGGCGGTGAAAATATTACATTGCTAATATATATAAACATAAGATGATGTTTTTTGAATTTTTTTTAGTGTGGGACAAATTTAATAATACAATGGGGGAAAATATATACATTTATATACAATTAAACTAAAAATAAAAAAATTCAGTGGGGGCATAAGCCCCCATATGTATCAATGTGGATCCGCCCTGACTATTTGCACAATAAAAAAAATAAGTAAAAATTAAATTAATCAATATAGGAATTTTGAGTCATAATCACTCAACTCACTAAAAATTAATTTCTTAAAGAGAGTTTTCTTTGGATAAAAATGTTATCAAATTGGTCCATTGACTGATTTGACTGTTTTTCCATTGTTCACTAAGTAATTCCTTTACAAAAATACTCCATATATTTTGAGTGATACTATTTTTATATGAGTATAATTTTGATATACTGACAGTGTAAAAATATTTTACACTGTTATCCAATCAAAATGTTCCGTTTATATGACTTTCAGGTGAGTCTTGCTAGGTGTACAACATAAAATACACACAACATATAAAACAACGTACAGTACGGAAATTAGGCAACAAGATTGAAAAGCGCGCGTTTTATATACCTACTCTCACGGACGCGCGCGTGTACAGTACGCGCGTAAACGAACACATTCCAACACATAAAATGAACACATATTTCAATAACAAATGAACACATTTAAGTAAAAACATGAACACGTTTTACTTAAAAAAACATCTCAAGCTCATTAATCTTATCTATTTGCATTATATTATGTGTAATTAGTTAAGATGTATACATGTGTTCATTTTGCATTGTATTATGTGTTAAGTTACAGTATAAATATGTGTTCACTTTGCATTGTACTATGTGTTCAGTTGCAGTATATTTATGTATGTGTTCACTTTGCATTATATTACGTGTTCAGTTACAATATAAGTATGTGTTCACATTACATTGTATTATGTGTTCAATTGCAGTATATATGAATATGTGTGTGTTCATTGTTTCATATATTATGTGTTTATTGTGACTTAACTTTAATATATATGTATCTATTTGCTAATAAATAATTTTATGACTGAAGTATTACCTGATGTGTTCATTTTAGGTTGTCATATGTGTTCATTTAATCTTATACAATGTGTTCATCGCGCAAAATTAGTTCTAATCTGAGAAGAAAAATAATGTCTTGTTTGAAACTAAAACAACATATGATATAAACAAAGATTGAGTTGTATGATAAAAAGAAATCAAGAATCTCATTAGATATCACAAGAATCATTGTTAAAAATGAATTTAGTTGATGAATATATGAAATCCAATTCTTCTTCATCATCAATAATGTCATAGAGCAAGTTGCAGAGAAGAACTACAAAAAAAAAATTCTAAAACTAAAATGAAATAAAAACAAGAATCATACAAGAAAAAAAGAGTGGATATCTTGATTGAGAGAAAAATAAGAGTGAGTATCTTGATTGAGAGAAAAATAAGAGTGGGTATCTTGATTGAGAGGAGGAAAAGAAGAAGAAGAAAAAGAATGAGGAAGAAGAAGGAGGAAGAAGAAGAAGAATGCGGGAAAAAAACTAAAAGAAAACAAAGAAGAAAAGAAAGAAACGGGATGTGAATAATAGCGCGTTGGTGTTATTTGCATTGATTCTGTAAATGTGCATCACTCCTACGTTGTACAGTACGTTGTTAGTACACAGCGTTGTACAACTAGAATTTCCGCTTTCAGGTAGTGGAGAGAGAAAAGTACAATCATAGATGATGTGGCAACATATGATTAATTAGATGACTATGTAAGAAAGTTGTACAATGTCAGTGGACGAAAATTAAATTCTTTTTATATATATCTTATTTTCAAACATCTAAATATCATATTTACAAAATATGTGTCTCATATATTTTATTATGGGATTAATTATGATACACTGATAATGTAAACATATTTTACACTGTCAGCCAATTATAATATAACACATAAGATGTAGTTGGTGATTTTTAGAATCCATATGGTGATTAATAATAAAATAGAACACATGACATTTTTCGTTGACTAACAGTGTAAATTTTTTTACACTGTCATTGAATGAAAATTATTTCCTTTTATTATTTACCTTTTCTTTCAATTAATTCTACCTATTTTTTCAACGAGTAGTGTTACATGTACATATTAAAATCAATCACCATATATAATAATCCCATTTTTAAAATTGTTAATCAAACTTTTATAATGTTTAATTAATATATAATATTAAAAATTGAACTAATAATTTTAAAAAACTAAATTATTATATAAAGTAACTAATAATAACTAATTTTATAATTATAATAATATTTATCTTTTTCTATATATACATCCATATTAATCAATGGATATCCAAAAATTAATCATTTCAAATACACTTTAGAGGACTCATTCAAACCGAGTACGGGCTATCATCAACATAAGAAAAATGAATATGAAAATAAGTGGGATTTCATATGCAAATAAGTGGAAGAATACCTAATATTTTTCTTACAAATTGCAACCGCAACAATCAAAGCAAGTATATACAGAGTTATACGGTGAAAGAGTCTTAAGTTTCTAATAAGCGTACGTCAATAACGGATTTTTAACGTTTTGTTTTTCTCTTTTTCTTTATAACGAGTGACAAACACGTCAATTGTGGGTCTCATATTTTTCTTTTCCATTTATCTTAATGTTTGCCTAGCTTCTTGAGTTGAAGGCTAACAGTAATACTATCTTACTACTATGCAATAGAAGACGTAATCAAATGCTATTTAATTTACCTTAATTAAATGCAATTTAACTTTTCATTAAATTAACTAACATGATTACCAAGATAAATAATTAACTTATTTACTCCCTCCGTTCTCTAATAAGTGTCCATTTTTTACTTTTCACATTTATTAAGGAAATGATTGAATGATCTTGGAAGTATGTAATATTTAGTAAAATTTACATCACTACCCTTATTAATATTATCTCTCATATTTAATTTATATCTTAATTTTCTCTCTCTTATAGGGGTATCAATGAAAAAAAACAATTAATGTTGTCTAGAATTCTTAAATGGACAAATATTAGTAGAAAACTAAAAAGTGTAAAATAGACACTTATTAGAGAACGGAGGGAGTAATTCTATAATAAGTTTGGTGAAAAATGGACTACTTAAAGAGAATTTTAGCATGTAGAGTTTCATCACTGTACAAATGGGATTGACATGAGTAGGAAATGACTCTTTATTTCTTAAATAAGGTTTTGTGTTCGAATCTTGTGAATGGTAAAAAGATCTTCGTTGAGAACCTTATCTACATTTTCAAGTATGTAATCTATGACGACAGATTAGTAGGAACAAAGCTCTTAATATCGTGGACGACCAAAAAAGAGTTATATCATTTGCATACCAAGAGTCATTAGTTTCCAACTAATCAAAGATTAAGTTAAAAAAGTTTGATATGAGCCTTAATTAGGAGAGATAAATTGGTCCATAAAGTTGATTAAAAATTAGCAAAAAGATGAAAAAAAAAAGAGATCCTCAGCAAGGAATCAAGACCAGTAACACTTTCAATATGATTCATGTTCATCACTTTACACTAAAGAAGAAAAAAAGCATCTTATCCTATAATACGGTATTAACACCAAAAAGGATGATTGAGGCAATTGCTGCTTGAAAAGTATTGATTTTAATTTTGCAATTAGTTCTGTTCTACTAGCTAATAATAAAGTTGCAGTGATGAGATATTTAGGAACTATTTCACTTTTTTTGCTTTTTAAACATACATAATGCGTCTTGAAAATAAACATGCAATATTAAATTGAATACGCACATTTTTTTTAACATGATCTTATCAATAATGAAAATGTACGTATGTATTTATGTCTAGATCATGTATATAATTGTTCTTTATAAATCCAATTCATTATCTATCTTAATATTTAAAAAATAAATAAAACTATTCAATAGTGGTCCTTGTGTATATACTCACAAAATTGGAATTTTCTGGACCTTAACAAAACTGCATATTTATACCGTTTTTCTAGTTTTTGTCAGAATATATTTTTTCTTTTTGAAGTCGAAGATATTTATATATGCTATTGGGGTTTTGGTGGGTTATATAAAATATAGTTGGACCTTTGAGATTCAACAAGTCTGTTTATTTGTCCTGCCCTTCTTATTTGGGCCTCTTGGCCTTACAATTCCCAAAAATATTAAAAAGCACCCAAAAATTAAAACATATCAATGTGACTTTCATCGTACACAAAAATTAATATTAAATTTCAAACCTATTTCCACCAAAGCGCAAATTGCCAAAAAGCCATCATGTCCATCAGAGTATAAAATATCCAGCAGAATATCCGTCCAACATTTCAGAATCTAGATTCATTCATTTTTCTTTTCCATTTTTCCATCCTCCACCCATATAAATAATTACTATATTCCACCAACTTTCCAATTTTAATTCACTGTTATTATGAGTTGAGTTTGACGGTCATGCACTAACAATGTAAATTCATGCAATAAAACATGTCATTTGATCTATTATATATATATATATATATTACTAAATTCAAATTTTAAAAAGTTGGATAAGTGAATAATGTGTCAATTATTGATTTATTGAATATGTAAATGAAATTTACATAAATAGAGAATTATAATTAAATTCTTATGATTTATATGGAGTATATGTTATATGAAAATCAAAAGAAAAATGAACATTTCAGTAATCTATACACATCTTTTTTTCTCCAATAATAATAAAATAAATAGGATTTAATATTTATCCACTAAAAGTATATAAATTTTTTATACAGTCATCCAATTATATGTTGTCATGTCAGTCATAATATTATTTTCTTTCTCTTATTACCTTAAAAGTTATACAAATGAAAAGTTTTGATTGTATGACAATATAAATCACCTTTACCTTTACACTATCAGTAAATTAAAATTAAACCTAAATATATATCCTATTTTTAGATATTTCACAAACATTTTAATATTATTGGACTATAGTACACTCATTACAACAACAACATTTTCATGCTTGGATCTTGCTAGTAAAAGTATCTCCCTCTTTTAATTTGAAAAATACTAATATAAAATCGAGTTTACAGTAAATTCTACCCGTAATAACATATTAATAAAAAAATTTATAATATTATTATAATTAAAAATTTAAGTCATGTGTTAAATTATTGATATATTATCACAAGTATAATTTACCATGAAATCAACTCTATATTAACTATAATTTCAAATTAAAAAAAAAAAAAACACAAGTCCATCTTTCTCTCTCACACATACACTAGTCTCTTCTCTTCTATTACTTCCTTTTTTTATATACCTACTTCCTCCAATTCACACCAACCCCCACAAACAACAACATTGCTGGTGGCGGAAACAACGAGGCTCTCTCTCTCTCTCTCTCATTCTTTTTGTCCGTTAAAACCAACATAACACACACAACACACAACAACCTCCACAAACATCTTCCATTGTCGTTTCAGATTCATTCACTTTCGTTTTCATATTCCTCAGATCTCCAACCAACCACCATCAACAACAACAGAAAAAATGCAGAGCGTGGCTTTCACTCTCTCACCTTCCCTCCCTCTCCGAAACACCAACAAGCCATTCCCTCACGCGCCGCCGCGCATTTCTCACTCGCTCCGCTTCCATCCCTTGCGCTTCTCTTCCAAATCCGACGCCAATACAAGCGTCACCTCCAATGGCGCTTCCTCTTCCTTCACGCGCCGATCCTGGTCCTTTGATCCCTCTTCCTCGTCCTCCTCCGCCTTCAAGTTCCGGCCACGCACAACCTCCCTTGCTCCTCCGGGATCCGCTTCCGATGCCGCCGGATTTGAGGCCAGAGCAGCCTCCGTCCCTGAAAGCGCCGGCGACAGCGCCGCTGCATCCGGCGGATGGGTCAAGACTCTCGAGCTTGGCTCCTTGTTTGGTCTCTGGTACCTATTCAACATCTACTTCAATATCTACAATAAACAGGTATTTCACCTAATTCGTGTTTTCAAATCTATTTAAGATATGTGAATATTATTATAGTGTATATTTCTTTGTCATTATCGAGCTAGAAAATTGTTCAGTGGTATTCATTTTATTTGATCTAAGTTATTTTTATCTGTTTTGTATTTAAACAGGTTATAATTGATGAGTGTGTTTGGATTAGCTTATGATTAAAATGATTTCTCTTAGAATTTAATCTGTAGCCAAACATGCCTTCGGTTTGTGCTTATTGTTGATTGTGGTCGATATGAACATTGGATTATGATTGTGAAGTTTCTTGCTATGTACTAGTGTACTAGCATTTCATTTTCAAATTATGAAAACCAAAAAAAGACTCTCCGGAGGAATATAAATGGATGGTGATATAGAGTTTCCTGATGCTAGTATAGAGTGGGAAATTGAATTTGGTTGGAAGTGTGTGTCGGATTTTGAGCGGCTTACTGTTGTGGCAATTTGGAAGATGTCGATCTTTTACTGAGAATTCGGGTGCAATTTAACCTAATGTGGCTTTTCACTCGCTATGATTTGCAGGTCTTGAAGGTGTATCCATTCCCTGTGACTGTGACTTTGATTCAATTTGCTGTTGGGACTGTCCTTGTTTCATTAATGTGGGGTTTGAATCTGTACAAGAGGCCGAAGATCAGTGGTGCTATGGTAATTTTCGGTCTATGCCGAGTTATGATCAATTATGTGTTCTGTATTTTTTGACTGACTGTGTGAGTATTTTTTTCGCAGCTTGGAGCGATATTACCACTGGCTATGGTGCACACTATGGGGAACCTTTTCACTAATATGAGTCTTGGAAAGGTGGCCGTGTCATTCACTCACACGATCAAAGCCATGGAGCCTTTCTTTTCAGTGGTTCTTTCTGCAATGTTCCTTGGAGAGGTTAGAATACTGTGTATTCCTACAACCAGACATTGCTTGTTGCACTAAAAATAAAGCCAACTTCTTATGGTTACTTATAGTTGGGGTCACTAGCAACTTTTTTCTGAGTCCAACTCCAAATTGTTATTGTTGGTTTTCATTTTTCATTATGATGAGAATTGATGAATATTATACTGGTACATTTCTTGCATAGTTGTCTGTGATTTGTGATTACAGTTTTGTGGTAAGCATTTCTATGAAGAAAAAATAATTAACATTCAAGACATTATGAATGATGTTTTACACTTTTACTGCATTGTTTTTTTTTCTCTCTCGCAGTTCCCTACACCGTGGGTGGTTGGTTCCCTTGTGCCTATTGTTGGTGGAGTTGCACTGGCATCTGTAACTGAGGCCTCTTTCAATTGGTAAGATTGCCTGTGTCTTATTCCTTCTAGGGGAAGAGGATAGGGGAGATAGTATGATTTGGATTGAAAAATATTTGTTCACGTTCGAATTCTAACATGCTGTGGTGGAATATTGGATAGGGCTGGATTCTGGAGTGCAATGGCTTCCAATGTGACAAATCAGTCGCGTAATGTTCTTAGCAAAAAAGTCATGGTTAAGAAAGAGGTAATGTCATCTGTGAATACTTCTCAAAGTATTGGGTATATTTCTCAGAAGGCATTTCATGAATCTGTTTAAATTTAGGAGGCAAAAAATAACAAGCATTTGTTCTTCTCAGGATTCTATGGACAACATAACCCTCTTCTCAATAATTACGATCATGTCCTTCTTCTTGTTAGCACCTGTGGCTATCTTCATGGAGGGTGTCAAATTTACCCCTGCTTACCTGCAATCTGCTGTGAGTATCTTGATGATTGAAATGGATTGATTGCTATTGTAATTTTCTTTTGCCACAATCAAAAGAAAAGACATAATAGTGTTTATAGTCTTAATTTGTTGTTGCATCTTCTTTATTGGCAGGGCTTAAATGTTAGACAATTATACACTAGATCTCTTCTTGCTGCACTCTGTTTCCATGCATATCAGCAGGTGAGTTCTCTTTTCTTCTCAGTATCTATATATTTAAGGACTCGGGCTGATTCCACAGTCGATACATTGTTGTTTATATCGGCTATTCAATAGAGTTTTACTAGTTCTTCGACATTTTATTTTGTAACTGCTAGAACTTAGGCAACTGTTACTTATTGAAATGAATCTTTTTATGTGAAATGCTTTGCCAAACCTCCATTAGATGGTCGGTCAAGAAAATTTTACAGACTGTGATTACTATTATGGTGTGAGATATTGTGTGTGCTTCTATTATGTATGATGCCACTTACTAAAACAGTAGTGCTTATTGTACATCGAAAATATATCCATCGAGTATCCAACGTGTGCTATATGCTATACGTAATGTGTGCTATAAGTATAACACATTACGTATAACTCACATTACGTATGACACATAGCACACGTTGAATTCTCGATGGATATATTTTCGATGTACAACAAGCATTACCGCTTACAAAAATAGTTTGCATTCTGACAACAATGTGTTCTCATCTTCAATGTGCTGTCATCCATTAAAAATTTTGTTTCTTTATCGAACACCAAATTCATCGCAGGGAGTTTTTATCATAAATTACCATTGTTAAAATGAAATGAAGGAGAAACAAAAACTAAGAATAATTAAAATGATTCTTTACTCCTTGAAGATATATAATGATAGTTTTTCTGTTAATGGTATATGCAGGTTTCTTACATGATATTGCAGAGGGTATCACCTGTTACCCACTCTGTTGGCAATTGTGTGAAGAGGGTTGTGGTCATCGTTAGCTCGGTCATTTTCTTCCAAACACCTGTCTCTCCCGTGAACGCTTTCGGTAAAACTGCTTCTTTCCGGTTCCAACTCGAAAAACATTCAAAGTTCTTTGCTTTGAAGTTTCAATCAACCATATCATGTTCATATCCTTGCACACCTGTTGCTTAAGTTTTATTACATGTTCTTCTTCTGCAGGTACTGCCATAGCTCTTGCTGGTGTTTTCCTCTATTCAAGGGTGAAGAGAATTAAGCCAAAGACAAAGACAGCTTAATTTTCAGGGGTGAAATTTTGCTGGTTGCATTAAAAAAGAAAAAGAAGCAAAAATAGAGATACATTTCTGAATTTCTTGGTAGGTCAGATAGGGAATTTGAGGATTATTTCTTCATACCCCCAACCCCCACTTTTCCATTTTTCTTAGTTTGCCTTGTGGATTTCATTATGTTTGAGTAAGTCCCTATTGGTTCTACTACATGAAGAAATTTGTCAACTTTCCGAATTTTGATCTAATACCACATCCAAGTGTGTGTGTTTCTTTTTTATAATGTACAAGATTTGCTTAGTGGAATTAAACAATTATATCTTCTTAAGTTTTTTTGTTTGTTCGATAGAATTATATCTTCTAAGTTGTTCTGTATGATTCTTGCCTTGTCACAAAATAATCGCGAGTGAAGTTTGTGTAACATTGGTATACTGTACACACAAAATTTTGTATAATAACACTTTTTCAGTAAAAAAAAATAACTCATTTTAACCGTGTAGATCTAAGTAGCATTTTTAATCATGTATAATTTTTTTAATAGGTCGAATAATTTAGACATAATCTCTTTTTTTTTTTCTGCGTAAAATTTTATATCATTATCAAAGTTCTTCTATACAAATCTATGGAAGACACCACGAATAAAATCCCGTGCATGAAATTTCACTTGAAGCAATGTCATGTCATGAGTATCTGTTTATATTATTTTAAAGTACTCAGATAACATTATAATATAATATAATATAATATTAAAGCATAAATATAAAATAATGAGTTTAATTATTGAGTAATAGCTATATATATATATATATATATATATATATATATATATATATATATATATATATATACCACAAAATCAGTCAATATCAGTCACAGTATATAATAATATAATTTTTAAAAATTAATAATTAAACTTTTAAAATGTTGGATTAATGTATAATATTATAAGTTTGATTATTGTATATGTAGGCTGATTTTGTGGTATACAAAAAATATTTTTTTTAATTATTATACATCTTCTTCAAGTGCTTATGGTCAGACTAAAATCATGCCAATAATGTATAGAAATTAAACTATAATTATATTAATTCATTGAAGAAAATTTTATGATGAATTAGTTATTTGATGAAAACAACATTGCTTAGAGTGGAAAAAATTTTACATTATAATATTTTTTTTTAAGAAAATAATCCTTACATTTTTGTCTTCTCTTTTATTTTCTGTTACATAAAAACAAAAGGGAAATACTCGGGGGCATAATAAAAATTCAGTCAAAATAACCAATATATTATACACAACATATATAATATAAAATGCATAATGTCTATCACATGCGGACATGCGGTGCATAACATATATCACCTATTGTGCACAACACATATCACATGTTGCAGCATCTTTCTTTGCAACATATGATATATGTTATACACATCATGTGATATATGACGTGTACAACATGTAATATTCATTGTGCAATTTATACTATATATGTTTGCATATTGTTCACTGTTTTAACTGACTTTTTTTATAACTATAGTAACTCAAAACAAAATCTTGTCTTCTCTTTGCAAAATTACAAGATCAACATCATTTTTTAAAAAGCAAATGGCTTCCTGCATAATTTGTACAGCCAATTCAAATCAGATCATCAAACCAAGATAGAAGTAAAGATGCTCCCTTGTTCGCAAACCATCCAATTTGGGAGTAATTAGTCTTTTCCTCCTAAATGAAGGTTACAGTTACACTCTGATCTTAGTAAATGATATGTTATATTTGCAGTTATAGTACTTACTACTCTTAAACATGTTCATACCCTTTTGACCATGAGTCCTAAAACTTTGACCCTTTATAATGCAAAATAGAATAAACATAGAAAATTAAATGCCCTTTATGACCTAAGTCTATTTCTTAGTTGAATTTGTGTTGACTTGTGTAGGATTATTCATTCATGGTTAATAGAAAACTCCCACATGAACTTGCATACTACTGAATAAATTCTACTCTCAATTTAGGTTTGACCATAATAATGGATATATAAATGTGTAAATAACATAACCGCAAAATTATAATTAAACTATCCATTAATCTTAGTGGAAGTTACCAACTAAAAAATCTTAATAAGAATCTTATGCTATATTATAGAGGCTTGAACCATGTGACCAATGTTCAAGTTGTGAAACAAATCCTTACCATTGGATTCATACAAAATATCAATAATGAAATTTCTACTGCAATTAATGCATTATTCTCTAACCCTCCACTATTAAGTAACACAAGCAAGGTGGATTGAAACACACCTTGATTTCTTTTCCTCAAAAACTTTGTTATGTCAATGGATTTCCAAACAAATCTAAGAGAAATCTATGTCTCATCACAACCAATGTATTCATCAAAACAAGAGAACTATATGATGAAATCAAGCATGAAAGAAATTGATCTTCCCTTTGGTGTCCCTTCATCGTCAAAAGGACTATTCTTGCAAGATTTTCAACAAATGGATCATCAATCTCATTACAATGGTGGTTCCGGTTCGGCTTCCTCATCCAATAATCATAGTCTTTTCGGGGTCCAAAATCTTGCTATGCTAGATCCCTTTGGTACTACTGATAACTTCACATATGGCTCTGCATCATCATCAACATGTTTTGATGTTTTTGAGTGCAAGCCATTTTTGGAGAATAATAGTAATAATAATTATGGTGGTGGCTATCCTCATGCTATAGACAATTTTCAATATGGTGGTTATGGATTGAATCTCACTCATCAGAGTAATCAATTGGACATGATGGTTCCGAATCAGAGCTATTTGCCCTTTATTAATTCTTGCCAAGAAACCAAGTCTGTGAATTTTGTTGTGCCAGATGAAGTGTCATACATGTCACCAATGAATTATTATAAAAAAGTTGCAATCAACAGAATCAACAGGGAATCGTCATATCCGAGCTCTAGAAGGGGATACAAAAACAGGAAGAAGTCTAATATAGTAAAAGGACAGTGGACAGAAAGTGAAGATAGGTACCTAAAGAATAAAAGTTGGGATCATTAGTTTAATTTCCATTTAGATCTATTGATTTTTGTGGCTATTTAATCTTCTAACATTATACAATTTTGAATTGTGGATAAACAGTTTGTTGATTCAATTGGTGGAACAATATGGATTGAGGAAATGGTCACACATTGCTCAGATGTTGCCTGGACGAATAGGGAAACAATGCAGAGAGAGATGGCATAACCATCTAAGGCCAGACATTAAGGTTCCAATCTAATTATTTGTTATATTGTGCTTGTTGTTTTTTTTTCTTTTTGGTCATTTCATTATGATGGTCGGTGTGTGTGGAATGTGTTATGAATAAATGGTTATGCATTAAGGTTTGAAACTCATGCAGAATAAATGGTTATGGCATAACCTATTGCTGTATGTGTGGTTGTTGGGTGCTTAATTTGTATTTTGCTGTCTTTGTGTGTTAACTATAGTTATGAATTATTACTATGAGAGTGGAAAATAAAGAGTAAAGATTTGGCATGAGATGTCCTTATTGTGTGTTTGGTTGTTAGCTTTGTTTTTGGTGGGTTTCTTGGGGTTCACATGCCTTCTGCTCTAAGTGCTGTTAGCAACTTTTTTTTCTCTTTAGGCCAAGGAGGTGGGTTATTTTACCTTAGTACATAGATCATTCTTTTTTTGGTGTCTTTTGCTTATATTTATGAAAATAAAGTCAATACAAATATAAATATCATTTGATTTTAGTATCCTTTTATGATGAAAACAAATCTTAACTAATAGAAAAATTATATATGTACATATTGTTGTATATACTTTTTACTACTATTAAATTTGATGTGACTCGCATTCCAATCTTTAAACTATTGTTTTCCACTATTTGATTTTAAAAGTTGCTTGTACACCTCAATTTTACTATGTACATATAACATGACTCATGAAATCACATAATTTGGTCTATATGTGATGGCACATTAAAACTAGTTACATGCAATTATATATACACTTGTAACTAACTATATATGATGCTTTTCAATTCAATTTTGTGTCTTCAATTGTTTTTCAGAAGGACATATGGACTGAAGAAGAGGACAAGATACTGATAGAAGCTCATACAGAGATAGGAAACAAATGGGCAGAGATTGCAAAGAGATTGCCAGGAAGAACTGAAAATTCAATCAAAAACCATTGGAATGCAACAAAGAGAAGGCAATATTCAAAGAGAAAATGCAGAACAAAGTACCCTAGAGGCTCAATCCTTCAAGAATACATCAAGAACTTGAATTTGGACAAGAATCCCCCAATTGACTATAGAAGAAGATCTGTTAACCCAAGAGGCAGCATGAAAAACAAAATTGCCACTAGTACTAATACTAGTACTAGTAAAATTGTAGCACTGCCACCGCCGCCGCCACCGTCGAGCCAGAAAGAACATGATGGTCAATTTGTTCCTAGTGACAATAGGTTGGTTCTGGATTTCGATTTCAATGAGGTCCCTGAATTTTGCTTTGATGAGACTCTGTTTGAAGAAGGGTGTGGAATTGATTCTTTGCTAGATGAGATTCAATGTGTTCCTGTTCCTACTATGCATGATCATGATGATGAGAAGAAGCAAAGTGGTACTAATAATAAAGTTGAAGAAGGGTCAAATTTTGACTCTCTTGTTAATCTTGATGAGAATGATTTTGAGACTGATATGTCACAAGAGATTATGGAATCATTGCTTGGTGCTCAAGTTATTAAGAAGGAGATGGATTTGGTGGAGATGATTTCTCAAGTCAATAAGATTGTTGATGGTTAATTCCTTCACAATTTTATGCTATGGTGTGTTTGTTTTGGATTTTTATGATAGAAAAATGAGTTTTTTTAAAAGAAGTTATTTATATCAACTTCTACTTAAAAGTTAAAATTTGATTGCTTCAAGCAGTTTTTACCTTTTAAGTAAAACTGATATGAATAGTTCTGATGAAAATAAAATCATTTTTTTAATTTTTAAAAATATAAAACAAACACACCCTATATGCACACAAGGGTGATGCAATGATGGAACTTTTGAAGTCTTGAGTTATCATCTCAATTACTCTTAGCTTCATCACCATGTTTTCAGCAACAACAATGGATGGTGTTAGGAGCACAATAATGCATAAAAGAAGAGGGAAAGTAATATTATTACAGTAGTGATCATCACTATATATTAAGAAATTTACAGTTTTAACTTTTAATATTTTATATATTATATGATAAATAAAGAGTGTAGTTATAACTTTTGGTTCCTTTGGTTGAAAGGGGACAAAATAGATTTCAAACAGCATGAAATAGGAAATACAATAAAATTGCAATATTTTTGTTGGGCACAAAATTATATTATGATTTTTAATTTGATATTCTATTTAATCGTTGACTTGATAAATTAGAAAAAAAAGTTGAGTTAAGGAGACACATGTCTTATTTATAGTCCTAAATCACCGTAAAATAGTGATATCTTTGAATTTTATAAGTTAGGTATATTTACTCTTCTCTATCAATAATAGTGGCGATGGTTAATTTCATTAAAAGAAAATATTATAATGTTATACTTTATGATAATTTATACATTTTTCTAATTTTAAATTATACAAAAATGATATAATTTTTGTAAAAGTTTAATTTTGATGCACTGACAGTGTAAAGATATTTTACATTGTCGTCCAATCAAAACACTTTGTTTGTATGACTTTTCAAGTAGTGAGAAAGAAAAAACAGACGTGACAATACATGATTAGGTGAATGTGTAAAAAAGTTTTACATTGTCAGTGGATGAAAATTAAATTCTTTTTGTAAACTATCAAAAACAAAAAATAAATTATATAATCTATTCATAACGTGATTAGTTGCAAATTGTATTGTAGGTGGACATAGCAACAATAGAACTGAACTGAACAATTGTTTTGTTTTTCTTCTGATATTTCCAAAGGGAACATGACTGAAAGAAACAGTTAAAGAGTGCGTTAATTAAGTATTAAGCCTAATCTGAAAAAATTATTGTGTCTGTTTCTTTTAAAAGATTAATTAAAGCCTTAATTAATTTAGTGAATTTTCATTGCAAGCTGAATTCCCAGCAACGCAAAACTGAATTGAATGAAATATTAGCAACCGTAGAATAATAAAGGACAGTTATAAGGGACATTAATAAAAACGATTCTATGAATTTTACCTATTAATGCATGCTTAATTCATTATTTACCTTTGAATTTTAATATAATATTACTTTAATACTCAATTTTTTTATCATTGGATTTGAAATATCTAAAATACACATATCACTTTATAACTATATCTATGAATATCACCACTCTCACTCTCGAGATTATGTCATTCAATTGAATTCATGTCTTGATTTATGTATATATTCACTCTCGAGATGTTAATATAGAGTAACAAAAAATTGACAATTTCAGTTGGATACTAGTTAAAATGACTCCAAAAATAAATTAATTTATTTGATCGTACAACATAAATACGTTCAACTAGTATCTAACATATGTTATACATAATATAGAATGTATGTTATATGTATAACACACGTTAGATACCAGTTAGACGTATTTATGTTGTACGATGTAATTTAATAATTAACAATATGAAGCCTTAAAAAGTATTTGTTCACCTCATTCTTTGTGGTGTGAATTTTTGGACACTCGTATATGTGATATGTCAAAGTCACCAATCATGCAACCATTATTGTATGCTTTCCACTACTTTATACTTCTTATCTTAGCTAAGATGGGTCCAAACGAGTGCTGTGAATCCTCATTCCATTCTTTGAAACAAACTTTTCAAAGTACCTATATATCTCCATGCAAACATGTCTTTTCTTTTTTATACAAAAGCAAAAAAAACACTAGAGTCCTCAAATCATATATAATGCATTGTCAGAGAGCAATGAATTGAAGAGGACATCTAGGGACTTTCAAATTTTATATTAAAATCAAAAGGCCAAAAAAGAGTGATTGATAAGATATATCCATTATTAAAAGATCAACTTCATGCTTGAAGTGATTTTTTTACCTTAAAATAAACTAATCTAAACACATGCCAACTCTTCAATTCTTTGGATCACAAGAAGTGTAATACTAGGAAAGATGTACACAATCATGTTCTCTTCTAAAATTTGCCTCTTTTTTCTTATTCTTCATGGGGATTTGAATCCCCACAATTATATGTGGGTTTGTTAAATAAATATATGAAATCCATAACCAAATATCAAATACAACCTAACCAAATTTTCTGATATATATTTATACATGTAAGTGGATATTTAAATGGTTTTAAATAAATGGTAGATTGATGACAGTTTATTAGGTTGAGACCTCACATGCGATCCTAATTCCATTTTTTTTATATTATCTAGGGTATTTATCATTAAAAATATTGATTAATTTCTTTGAGACAGGAGCTCTCACGTGCACATAAACTTCTAATAAAAAAATCTTTTCGTATATATTATTAGGAATTGAACCCTAAATACTTGAGAAACTTATTAGCTAGTTACCAATTGTACAAGATTTTACTGTTAAAATGAAAGTAAACCATTTAATAACATGAGACTCGGCCCTATCCTTGTGGGGACTAAACTTGTCCTTATTCCTATCCTCATTGCAAGTAATCACCATAATACCCACCTAAATCTCTAACTTTACTTTAACTAACATTTGTGCAAAATTGTGATTAAGCCATTATTTTAAAGGGTTATAAACGCTAAGTGTATCTACACTACAGCTATGAAAGGATTGTTTGTGCTTATTAGGAAAAGGGTTTACCTTGATTGATATCAAAGATGTAGGACCATAGAGGTTCATTTGGCTCACAAACTCATATGTCAAGATTTCTGTTCTCTAACCATCAAAAGTAAATGTTTACCTAACACATCATATCATTGGCATTTTGTATATACATTCATAGTCACTATAGTGCTTCACCACTGAAACTTGAGCATGAATAAATAAATATATACAAATCATCCACAGTCACTACTATCTCCTTTTAAAGATATTCAGTCAAAGAATGAATAAACATGAGCTTGAAATTATGCATCAACATATTGAAAGGAAAAAGACAAAAAAAGAAGTAAGACCTTTTAGATATAACTTGTCTTTGCACTTATGGTTATATAGTGTTGCATGTTTATCATGTTCTTTGACTCCATTACCCTTTACATTCTAAACAAATCATGTAAAATAAATAAAACTTAAATTCAAGACAGAAATATTACTACCAACAGGATCTTGCCATCAATAGGAAAATATCTCTGCCCATTTTATATTATGTAGAATAATGTAGTAAAAACAACAAACTCTATGGTAAAGGGTTAAAAGGAAGAAAAGAAAGATAATAGATAAGATGACATTTTGTTGCATAAATCAAGTTCATATAACCTCTAGAGCATCACTTAGGACTACCTTTTGATATGTCTTATAAGATACTACATTTTAACTTGAAGGCGAACCGTTGGTATCTTTTCCGAGATTTGATGGTCGCGGACTCGGAGTTTGCTTCAGCTTGATCTCCTTACCGGCTGGTCCAAGGCTGCTTTCCCCTCTCAATTCAGTTACACGAGGGCTCGGAATCCTTCTTGATAATTGTGGACTATTAGCAGGCCTTATATCTCCAAATGAAGTAGGAGTTGAACTTGTTGTTTTGGGGCTTTGCGTCCGGCGGAACTCTCCACGACTCCTCGTAATAATTTCATCGAGAATTTCCCCACCACTGATGTTGACTGCTGCCTGACTGTTTGGATCCTGCTAGGAGTATCGACGTTAAACTATGAACATAAGATTTCGAGCTAACTTGAACGAGTGTAGTTCAAACTACTTACTTCAAAGGACATGTTGAAAGCAATTGCAGGTGCTTCTTCATATGCTGCAGCATCCAACTCTTGAAGATGGGCTCCTTTGAAAAACTTGGGAAGAATATACTGCCGTACCGGTACAAGAAGCATGATCAACAATGGGAAAAGGACTCCAGCGATTGGTATCCAGGTTATGCCGAAGCAGAGAAGCAAGTAAATTGTCTGAAATACGGTAAACAACGCAATTGTTTTGAAGGGCACCGTCTCAACAAACGTAGCATGGTATTTCTCCAGCAGTCTGTTAAAGTATGAAAGATAAAAGGGTCATCATCATCATCATCATGCTAATGCTAAATGGGCATGTAAACACACAAATATATGCTAACATGGATTTATATATAGATGTCTATTGCATATGCACAACAGAAATCAGTTACCAACAAACATCCACAAATCGTGACTTAGAAGGGAAAAAAAAAGATGCAGGCAGTGGAATTCTCAAAAGAAAAGAAAAGAAAACAAATTAGTGATGAATACTTTATGCATTAGAATTAGGAATTTGGTAAAGAAAGGAATTTTCGGGCACAGAAATCAAATTGATGAGAACTAGTACTATGGCAGTGACAAAATTGACTATGAGCATAGATATACTTGTATCTGCGGCTTGGAGCAGTGAAAAGATACAATATTCTCTCCCAAAACTGATTTCCAGGCAAGCTTTCAATTGCCATGAAGGCAAAGTAACCCCAAAGCACCGATGTTGGTATCTTCTTCAGAACAGGCATGGCACCAACACAAGCCCCAACCATCAATGCCTGCAGTAGATTGCTAAGACGCTGCTCTTTAACTTCAACCGGCAAAAGGTCATCGATGTCCTTATTCACATCAAATACAATCTCATCAACAGGGGCATCAATGTAGCCATGACTCGAAGCTAGTTGAATGGTAGATTCCTTCAGCTCTTTCAGCCCCTGTATGATGAAGAAAACGAAGGATAAAGGAGAGAGAATACCACAGAACTCAAATCAACTGGAAATCTTATGATCATTTAATTTACCAAGGTAGGAGGCATTTGAGGAACCAATGGAGTCTGCATCTCATCATACGCTTCTCTCATATTTTGGTATAACTGACTCAAGTTCATATTTCTCCGCATGCTTTTTCGTGCAGTAGATACAAGTTTATTCCGTAAAAGCTGCTCCAAACAAGACAAATAGCCATGATAGTCAAATTAGCTTAGCTATAAATATAGAAGACTTAACAAAATGGGCAATAGCAGTTTGTCGATACATATCAACATGTAGAATGGTTAAGTAGTAGCATGCATAATCAGATGTCAAAGCTATTCAACTACAAATATGAATGAAGCCCACACAAAACTATAAGATGGTTATGTTATGTTCTGGGAAACCTAAAAAAGAAAAAAGATTGTCTACCAAAATAAAATAAAGAAATTGGTATGAAAAAAGGATCATGATGAATGTTGATATACATTGTATTCAAAAGTTAGTAAAAATGATATTACCTGATGTTTTAGGGTAGCTAAGCTTTTTGTATGCATTGGAGATTGTGGAATAACACCGTTGGAAGGAGGGATTCCAATAAGCCCACACAATATAGTCTGGCCAGCAAAATGAATAAACATTTAAAAGGAAAGTATATGCTAAATGTAGTAGAAACATTATCCATTTGCATTCACTTGTGTTGTAATTGAATTTTCAATAGTTTCAGAGAATATGTACCAAAAAGCCCAAGAGTAGCAGGTCATAGTGATAAGATGAGGGTTTTCTTAGATTGAACTCCTTCTGCTGCGCAAGTTGTGATGCAACGCTGTGATCAAAGTAGTAAAGCACGGCAATCATAGTTGCAGGTATAAAGGCCCCAATAATATATAAGATGGGCACATTCAACATCTCCTGCAAAATGTTTAAAAGAAAATTTGAGCAATGAACCATGATTGCTTCACAGAAGGCAGAGTCAGAATGGGGGTCTCCATATAGTGACATTAACTATTGTGTTCTATGGATTAATAATGTGCATGTTAAATAATCAGATTACCTTAATAACTGTCCAATTTGAGTATGCACCCGGAGACCATGGGTTTGGACTGAAAAGTCGCCTAGGGATTCCCTTTGGAACCTGATTAACTGGTATGTAAGACACAGCAGTCCACACAAGAACCATTAGAGGGACTCCATAATCAGCAATAAATCCCCGTAGCCAACCTGTAATATAACCACATTTTAGAAGAATGAAACATTGATCAAACAAGCTACTTTTACTGCAAGAACCAACTTAAAGAATCGGTTAAGGAAGGCAATATTTGATCGATGGGGAAAAGGGTAAACAGACTGCAGAATATCAGTATAATTATTACCTGTACCGTAACGCCAGGCTCTAGCCTTGCGGCTTCGTAGTCCAGTAAAAAGAAGGCCAAATGACAAAACCAATGCAAACATGCCATTGCCAAACAGCCAAGAGGATTGGAGTGCAATCTGATTGCTACCTTCTTTCTGGTTCTTGGGTGCACCAAACTCTTCAACAAGACCCTTTGAAATGGAGATTATTAACCTTATTATTAAACCGAAGTTTCACTTTACATGATTGGGAATGAAAGGTTCCTATTTTGGAACCACATATAAAGGTTGCAGATTACCCAGAAAAAAATGATTAATGGTTGATTCATGCTCACCTTTATGGCCTGCTGCATGAAAAGCATTGCAATTAGCAAACCAAATAGTTCACCAGCAAGCCGTGTGAATCTGTTGATTATGGAGCACGCACCAAGAACGGCCAGCAAGAAAAGCAACAGGGCAGTCCAAACACACACCCTAAAAATAAAATAACAAAAAAAAAGTGGAGAAAGTTACTTCGATTCACCAGTAACTATTCCCTTCATTAAAAAAAGTTCCTTCAATTCACCAGTAATTGCTCCATTTATAGAAAATAATGACTCAATCAGCTCAAAACATACCATCCAGTCCAAGGCAGGAATAGTTTGTGTCCCAAATCTTTTCGATCTTTCGCAAAGTTGTACATGAATGTATACATCAGAACGGTTGGCTCGGCTACACCAAGTATGAGAAGAGGCTGCCCTCCAATGATTGAGTGAATAATGCCACAAAGTGCTGTTGATGCAAGAGTCTGCACTGCAGTGAGAGTTCCATCTGTAAAATAAAACCAATGAACAATTTCTTAGCAAACAACAAGTGAAATACTAGCAGGACAATGAACCTGAAAAATAGTCTTGTACCAGTATTTCTCTCCAATTGCTCCCCAAAAGAGATAACCGGAATCGCTGAAGCAAAAAATATGTATGTGGTTGGGGCTAGGATCCTATATAACAACACAACATCAAAATTAATTCATTAATAAATTATCTAGCCAGTGTTTTGAAAGACAAAAACTTTCAATTTTTGTATGCAATAGGCATGATTAAAGCAGCCTGCCTGTTAGTTTATCAGTTACACCAGAATCATCAAAATTTATATCACTAACCTCACGCCGGATTGTAATCCGCTGGTCCAGTCTTGTTTGTAGCACATAATTCTTGCTTTGAGATCATTCTTAATCCCGCGGAAGGGGACAAATGTTTCTTCCATGAAAGCCTGTCTTGGACTACCAAGAACTTGATACTGATCTTAAAGTTCTGGTTTATAGATAATTGGAAGGCACAGACTGTTTTTGAAGTGAGCTCTAGAGGTAAATAAAAGTTACTAATAAGGCTGCATAACTGAAAAATCTCAATAAAACTCAGGGCAGGGAAAACTGAATCCTACATATATCATCCTAAACAGGGGAAGCAGGAAAAAGGTATACTCATTTGTTTTGGCTATTGTTGAGCACATGATGCTCTTTGGTGAAGAAAAATGAATAAATGAATCCAGCTGAAGAATTTACATGTCAAATAATCTATGAAGAACTTTTTGCATATATTGGTTATGAGTCTTATAACGAACAAAAAAGAATGAGTCAGTAATTGAACAGGAAAAAACACTTGGATTACATATCCAACTGAAACTCAAAACTCAAAGATTGCTTTTTTCAATAGTCAACAAGAAGAACAAAAGACACTTTCTCCAAAATGAAGACTAGCGTTTAGCCATGACAAAGCCTAGATCCAACACAAACACTTCTTGTAGAACACCCTCCATATGCTATCCAAGGAAACCAAACTTACAACCAGAAACAATCCAGTAGAAGCAAACTTGCAGCATTCCAGTTATATATTCAAAACCCACAAGCTGTGAGTGACAAAACTAACGAAAATCCATCATCATCACAACCTGCATTTGCTATGGTTCAGAAGCACTTGAGAGATGAATGAGCATCGAGATGACAAAGGGGGTCAAAAGATGAGGTTTTTTTGTTTTTTTTTTAGTTAAGATTAACGAGATTCCATGCTTGAAAGCAGTGATGTGAATGGCTCAAAATGACACTTCTGAGGATTTGGGTATTGATTGGAAGCCAAAAGGGTGTGATAATCTAAAGTCAAAATTACATTTTCAGCAAGCGGCATTAAAAAGTGGGAAAGGGAGCAGAATTGGAGCACAAAAAAGAGGATGAAGAAGGGGGAAAAAGTGCAGTTACATTTAGCTTTTGGGACACAACAGGATTGAGAAGAAGGAACAATTTTCGAGGCAATAAAAAAATTAAGGAGGAAAAAAAGGACAATTGTGCGAGAGATCTTGGTGGAAGGAAAAAAAATAAAAGTAACAAAGTCTGCAATGAGGGGATTTTTTGGTTTGAGAGTGGTGGAGAAGAATGGTTTATTTATATGAAAGTGTTTGAATGAGGGATTGAAGTGGAAATAGAAAGAAAAAAGAGAAAGAGAGAGAGTTGGTAATGGTGAGGTAGTAGTAGCAGCAAGGAAAATGAGTGTGAGACAGAGAGGGTAGTAAAAGAAAGAAAGAAAAGAAAAACACGACAGTGATGAACAAGTTGTTTTGGTAACCGTTTAGGACAATGATAGTTGCGTGTTAATAATATTTTAACACAAATGTTTAAGGAAAAAAAAAAAATATCAGCAAAAATAGATAATAAAGTTCATTTAGTATTTTATAGTTCAAATAACATTTTAATCATGAGCTGTGTGATTGTGGCCCAAATTCTTATTTGTTGGCTGTTTTAGCTGGTTTTTTGTTGTACCTAGTGATGTTTATATTTTAATTAGAGTTTGATTAATGAAAATTAATTTTATACTTACCATTTAATCAAATTCTTATTTGTTGGCTGTTTTGGCTGGTTTTTTGTTTACCCCTAGTGATGATCATATTTTAATTACAGTTTGATTAATGAAAATTAATTTTATACTTACCATTTAATCAACTATATTATTAATGTACTTTATTTTATAATGAACCTAAAAGTTAACAATTAAATTTAATCCGTCCTTCTAAAATGTCTTTTTCCATTTTTTCCATTTATTCTTTTATGTCCCAGTTTTACAATTTTATAAAGCATTTATTTTCTTTTCCATATTATACCATTTATATTTTTGTCTATTTAGAAGAGAAAGAAACTACAATAATTTATAATAGTAGGATAGTTTTGTTATTTTAATTATAATATTTAGATTTTCAATGAAATTTAATAATTGTCTTAATTAGCATGTATAACTCAAAAAAGACATTTAAAATGGATCAAATGGAGTATGTAGTAAACTATTCTATATTATATTGATAGTATATAAAATTAAATTATTTTAATTATGTGTTTAATTTTGAGATAATGATAATTCAATTATAATATTTTATTTGTATAATTTTTAAGTACTCAGTGATTGAATCAACAATTATAATTGATGCAGAAAAATATACATGAATGTCTCTGTATATAAAAAATTAAATCATTTAGTTATTTAAAAAATTAATTTTAATATCCAATAATAATTTTAAACAGATATTCAATTATATATTGATACATCAGTAAAAAAGTCTTAATTCAACTACTCATAAATTAAAAAATTTCACAAACTAATGCATATGATTGGTTAACATTGTAAAATTTTATACTTTATAATTAAACTCTTTAAAAAATGTTGAAATAATTCGAGAACATAAAATATATTTCAACATGTTTATTAGGAGTTAAGCCAAGTAATTAGACATGCACCTCTCATGCTCTCTAACTTAATCAAAACATCTTCATTAAGATTAAAAAAGAGTACTTTGTCATTCTAATATATATCCTATTCGACTCCAATGGAATATTCTTCGTTGAAAGTCTAAAAATAATTGCACGACTGATGAGCTATTTTGTTCAAGTTCAAAATATTAATAGGTAAATATGTGTATTTTAAATATGAATTTAATTATGATATGATCATGATAGTGTAAACAAAATTTATAATGTTAGTTAATTATGAATATTCATATTAATTATGCTAATTTTCTTTTCACTTTACCTAAAAAATCATTAAAATAAAGTAATATGTTTTGGTAATCGTGTAAAATTTTTTTACATATCTTTATTAAAATTAAATTCTTAAATATGTAACGATGGAATGATCTTTCTTTTGGGCTTAGTTATTGCAAATCCAAGAACAACAATAGAATATTGAAGATAGACTTTTATATTGTATGCTTTGTTTTTCGATTGAGGGAAATATATGCTTTATTCTAGCTCTAGGTTCAAGACTTGTAATTAAATTATAATTAAATTATAATTAATTTATAAATAACCAAAATACCCAATCCAAGTCGCACAAAGAATGAGCATAAGACTAGTTAGATGTTAATTACTCGTATATAGACACACTTTTATTTGATTTTTTATATTACTTTCTCATTTACTAGTAAAATATATAGTACAAAATTTAATCAAGGACTTTATTACTTAATAGCGCTCTTTTTTCCTACTTATGAACCTAAAAATATAGAACCCAAGATCATGTTTAGGAGATGTATAAGTTCCACCTTACAGACTAACGCGTTGTTGGATAATTTTCTCATTAATATAACAAACTAAAGCGCGTCTTATTAATTACCAAACAAATAAAAGTAAGAACATTGCTAGAGGCACAATAAAAATCAGCCAAAATAGTCAATAAATAGTAATTTGGGCCACAATCATCCAGCCCATTAAAAATATTCTCATGATTAAAATACTATTTGGACCATAAAATGTTAAATAGGCTTTGTTGGCTGTTTTAACTGAAAAAATATTATTCCTCAAACATTTGTGTAAAAGTAATTAAATGTCTTATTTAACTATAACATAAAAAAAAAAACACACACACAAACATATATATTAAATTAGAAAAATATATGATCAAACATATCCTATAATTTTATATATAAATTTATGTAGGGATATATTTGTGATTAATTATCATATACTCGTAATAAAATTATTTTACATCATCATCAAATGAAAAGATGACAACTCATTTAATTTGTAGAGTTTTTTTAATTTAAATTTGTGATAATCTCATGGACCATATGACACATTTTGATTGCTCTAGAAGTATAAAGTGATTTACATTGTTAATACATGATAATTAAACACATTTTTTATTCAATTTTATCCTTTAATCAAACATATAACCTAAAATAATAATAATACTAATATATCTTCTAATTTTTACTTAACTTACAAATTTAAAAAATAATATATTTCAAGTTGATATATGATAAAAAAAATCAATTTGTTCTATAAACTCCATAAAAATATTAAAAAATTTATTTATTGAAGTATGTTTTTAATAGATTAACTTATCTAATTTATTCTAATAATAATATATATTATTGTCTTAAAAAGTTGTAATATATAAAATATTTTTATAAAGAGACTAAATATATACATAAAATTAAAATAAAATTTCAAAATTTCAGAGAGCATATCACCCTTAAAGTAGCAATCACAGCATCCCGAAGTAGCAAGAACTTCACAATTATATCAGCCTAAGCTATTCCATAATATAGCCTAGCAATTAATAAAGTTTTGTACTATCTTGCAGTCCTTTTTTAGAATCAAGATAGAAAGAGAGTGTGTATTTAATCATTTAACCCTAAAATAAGTAAAGAAACAAATTTAAGATAACTATAAAAAGAATGTTGTATATTCTGAGATCCGGCTTTATCCGTGTGCGAAAAGCCATTAAAACCAATATATTAATGTATTACTATTAAAGTATTAATTTAGAGCATTAATTAATTCATACATAATAAAAAATAGTCAAAACAGTAAATATGATATGTATTATATATATTATATATTATACTCAACATATCTCATATATTGTGCACAACATATATCACATGTTATAAAGAAAAATGATGTTACCATGTGCGATATATATTATGCATAACATGTTTTATATGTTGTACATAATATATAATATATGATTTGTATATTACATATTATATATTATGTATATTATTTATTGTCTGTTTCGACTGATTTATCATTTTACAAGAATTTTTTATTAATTTATATTGATGTCTAACAAAATAATAATAAGATTTGAGGAGAATAGTCTCTAACTTGTCAAGTGAAAAAATACTTTGAAAAATAAAAACAAAGAAATTACTTTCTCTAATATTATTGTATTTACATAAATTGAATTTCAAACGTATTAATGTAAAATTTTAGGTAACAGTCCAAACAATAAAAGAAATACGTACTATTGTTATTAATATTTAATTGATATTTATTTATTTATTTAGTTAATATAATGTTGTAAAATAAAAAAATATTTTTTATTATTCCGCAATGTAGTACCGAAATAAAATTTTAAAAATTAAACGATTTTAGTTTTGAAAAATGCAATTATATAAATATGAAAAGGAAATGTACAATCAAGATAAAGCTTTATCGGGGACATCTGGATATCCTATCAGTTTATTCAACTTTTTCTCATAAAAATGTTTTTTCATTTTAGAAATGTGTTTTGACAGATTAGAATCCCACCTTATATTACTCTCTTTATGCTTGTATGTGGTGCCAAATCGGGTGATTATGCTTTTCTTATCCTTATTAGCTTAGTATATATATATTTTATGTTTTGTGATTTAATTTAATTTATACCCTAATGTAATATCACGCACGCATGTATAAATATATTTCAATTAAATTAATTTATAAGGAAAATAATTACTTTAATGAAGGTTGGATAATATATATAGATATTTTACAAAAAATTATTATATGGTGCAACTATATTTAAAGATATTGATTTAACTTGATCCTAAACTTAACAATCAATTTCATATTATAAATTACATTGGATGATAACTTAAAGTTATTAAATAATATATATGTTCATTTACATATACTAACCTTATGTTGCACTTCCAATAATGAAATATACCTTTTTAAAATTTTTAATTGGTTTTTCAAAGATAAAAGACATATCTTTTTAATATACATATCAAGGTAAGTCCAAATAAAAGGCAGATGCTGTGATTTAATTTATTATAACATGCACTAAATTTGCAATGAAACAATATATATATATATAATTTAATTTTCATCCACATATATTGTATAATTTTTTATATAATCATTCAATCATGTATATATTATCACACGTCAACCAATATTTTATTTTCTCTCTCTCACAACTTGAAAAGTTATACAAACAAAATGTGTTGATTGGATAACAGTGTAAAAGATCTTTACATTGTCAATGTATCAAAATTGAACTCATATATATATATATATATATATATATATATATATATATATATATATATATATATATACATACATACATAATTTAATACTCGAATCAACTAAATTTAATTTCTTTATAAAGAGCTAGCTATTAAAATGTAGAGTAAACCCCAATATATATTGTTATCAAACCTGCTATATATAATTTTTTCTCCACGAGACCACGACTCTAGTAAATACATACTCTAAAATAAATATAATATTAAAATAATATTTTTGAAACAAGAATATCATGGTAGGTACACTCGACTGATCAAGGATTTAACCTACATATCAATTATAGAAGAAGAAAAAATCCCACATATATCAAAAGGATATTAAACTTATTTCATGATTATGAATACCGATGATTACTAGTTGGAAACCCTTTTTTACCCACCAATTATATATACACACACCCCACGTATTAGAATTAATTTAGATATAGTTTATGTTTCATATATATTTGAGATGACACTTTTAAATAAAGGAATATTATAGATACACTACAAAATCACTATTAACTATCATATGTAATAATCAAACTTTTAAAAAGTATTAATCTAAATTTTAAAATATTAAATTAATGTATAATATTTAAAATTGAATTAATAATTAAAAAAAATTAAATTATTATATGTAGTGACTAATTTTATAATGTATGAAATACATTTCTCTTTAAATACAATAGTACTAGTTAGGAGATGATGAAGCCGTGTACCTAACATGCTACGAGTGATAAGAATCTAATCTAATTGGTTAGATTTATCAGAATTAATGTACTAATGGGAATCATGCATTACCTAACAAAACCTAAATGTATAATTAGATTAATTATACAATTAAAGTTTATTTGATGAAAGATAGATTCGTAGTTAATTAAGGGAAAGATCATTGGTGATCTTCTGGCACTTAATTTGTTGAGACTTGAGATAGTCAAAAGTTTGTGCACCTATGAGCTTGTGTTAAAATATCCACTGGTAATTTAAAATAATATGATTAAATAAAAAAATAAAAATTAAATAATTCCACAACTATCGGTGCCGCCCGTTCCATTTATGAGTTAAATAAATCTCAATAATTTGGATGACTCGAACTTATTATTTCCACATTTTATTTCCGTTCGCTTTCATCGATAGACTTGAAATTGTAATATATAGTCTTAGGATTTGGAGGCGTCGAAGATTATTTAAAGAGTTTTCCTACATAACAAAAAAATCAGCCAAAACAGTTAACTATAAGTAATTGAGCCTAAATCACTCAACCCATTTAAAAAATATACATGGTTAATAATACTATTTAAGCTAAAAGTGTTAATAAAATGGTCTTTGTTGGCTGTTTTGGCTAGAAAAATGTTGTTCTCCAAGCATTTATGTAATTTAAAATATAATAAGTTCGAAAATAATGTGTATATTGTCTATATATACGTATGCTATTCCTCAAATTATTAATTACTATTTGGATTACGATATCTATACTTCAAACAAATTTTCCTTTTGATCCGCGTGGTTATATATATTAAAAATAATAATATTAATGAAGAAACGATTTCATGATAATATTAATTATAGTGCGATTTACTGATTTAGATTACATTATAGTGATTTGAGAAATAATATATATTTTTTCCCCTCAAATCAGTATTTCTGTATCTGAAGAAGTGTATTACATTTTGATTAGTTTATGGCATGAGTGTTTTAGTCCACTAAAAAAAGCTAATTTAATTTCTTCTATCCATAAAATTTTCGGACAAAAAAGTCCATAATATTTAAACCCAGAATCTTACTTAGGAGAAAATAATATATATCATTCATATATATATTTGATTTTGCATTTATAGAATGGTGAAGTACCAAAAAGAAACACAAAAGATTTTATCGTCGACAAAACCAGCCACCAAATATGTTTTTGACAAAATAACTCATGAAAGATGGTTTAAGTGTGACAAAATTCTCCAATCGTGTCACAAAATGTCCTTTGACTCAATTAATTGTAAATAGAATTAATTTATTGAGAATTAATTTAATTTTAAGATAAAATAATTTATTTTTAATATAGTTTATATAATTTTAATAGAAAGTAAATTTCGTTCACTTCTCCTGCAATCAATTCTACATACATATTAATTAGAATATACTCTAGTACCAAAAAAGCAAATAATATTTTAGTCTATATCAAAATAAAAGACTAAAGTACAGTTTAATTTGGTCAAAATGTAATTAAGAAAGAAATATCAAAATAAAGCCGAAAATTAAAAGGAAATGATATCTTTCCAATTTGATTTGATTACGATTTTCGTTGGTAATATTTTCTCGGATGATACTAAATAAACAATACAAAACCAGCTTAACCAGTCAATAAATGAGATTTTGGGCCATAATTACTCAGTTCATTACAATCTCAATGAATATTTGGGTCAAAATAAAAGTCAAAATAGACCCATTAGCTATATAGGCTAATTTTTCATGGTTCACTTAGCATTATTAAATTTTCGTTTGGCAGTTGTTATTCGGTGCAAATGCCTAATGTGTGACTCAAAACTGATCTGATGACAAATGAATCGTCTCAATATCAATATCATATCATCGTGCAAAAGTTTTGGTGAAATTACATAAAAACTTGACACGTACAGTTCCCAAATGATTCATAAATAATTTCGTTCCTTCCTTTTCTTCTTTAGCTGTCAAATTTAAAATACATATTTTTTTTATACTTATAAGAATATAAAGTAAATTTAATTAATTTTTTCATCTTTTACTTTTACTTGATACTTTATTTTCTATCCAGTAATATAATAAATACATATTTTATTCTTAATAAAAACAATACTAAAAAAGATAGTAAAGCAAAATAGATATATATTTTATTAATTTTAGGATTCTATTGATCGTTATCTAAATTTCTATGCACATTTAAAATTAGATAGATAAACAATAGTGTGAGTAAGATTTTTCTTATCAATCCTACGATACTAAGAAATACAATTAAGATATTTTTCTAGGGTATTGCTTACAAAAATATTAAAATGATATTTATATATACAATTTTCTTAGAAATACATTTTTACATAAAAAATTAGTCATATCATATGTAATAATCAATTTTTTTAATTATTAATTAAATTTTAAAATATTTAATTATTGCACATGATGACTAATTTTATTATGTACTTATAGTATCACTCTTTTTTTATTTATGATGTTATCTATTTTTATTTTATCATCTTTAAAGTCTGAAATAACATCACTTTAACATTCAAATTTATATTTTTCACCCTTCAACGTACTTTTATATATATATATATTGTACGTACATTTAGTATGAGTTACAACATCTCTTCTAGAACTTTGTGACAATTTTATATAAGTATCATTATTCTACTCGTAATAAGTCTCCTAAAATATTTATTTACATATAATAATATAAAAAATTCATCATAATATTTTAAATTTTATCATAATATAATATGCTAATTAAATATCCTGCACTAAGTAAACTTTTCTTCAATCCTAAAAGGTCGTTTTCAGTACGGAATCTGGGCAACATATTTCATTGGTGCAGGCAATAGAATTGGTTACGTATAGTCCAACTAATTACCACAAATGTCACGAACAACATAAAATCAGCTAAAACAGCCAATAAAATCTATTTAACATTTTGTGGCTCAAATAATATTTTAATTATAAATATATTTTCAATGAGTTTGGTGATTGTGGCCCAAATTCCTATTTGTTGACTGTGTTAACTGATTTTTTATTGTACCCCTAACAATGTTCTTTAATTACTATTAAAAAAAGTTAATTTAAAAGTAAATAATAATAAAATTAAGGCAAAGAAAAGGATGCATACTGGAAGAGTGCGTAATGGCCTCAGCAAATTTGTCCTCAAGTGCACACAAGTGGAAGCTGTACCAAACAGCAGAAATTTTAGAGTCAGTTAGTTTTGGCTTAATTTCATGTTTGGTAATTGGTTTATTAATGATGACCCTAGTGGATGCATCACATAGACACAAAATATGTCCACAATTTGCATGTGTAGGACTCATATTTTTCAAAACCGAATAGCCAAATTGGGAAATGGGGTTGCTGGACGGATTTAATTATTGTGAGTTGTTTATTGTTTGTATATATTTGGATTTTAAGATTAAGATTAAGTGCAAAGCTTTGAATTAGTTCCTTTATTTAATTGGGTAAATGAACGAATATTGGAAAGATACCAAGGAGAAAATCGGAAAAATTTCATTAATGCACCCGTGAGACCGGATAAATCTCGTGTCTCAGCTTGTTGTCTCAGTGTCTTCTAATGAATTGCATATTGAAAAGTCATTAATTAGTGTACTGTGCCTCTCTAGAGTAGAATCCATGTTCTTAAAAAAATTTCGTGTCTCTCTCACCAAACGGATATGATACGATAATAGTATCACTGTGTTTGTGTTTATGTGTGCTTATTGTCCCGCAAACAAACTCACCCTTAATGAATTATGAGTGAGTGCTAATTAAATTATATGTTTTATTGGGTCATGTAGAACAATGATTGATGATGGTCAATTCATGTAAGAAGCACAATAGGCTACCTAGGAGTAACAAGTGATTTTGGCTCGATTCTTAAATATGGAGTGATCAGTATTGGAAGAGATGTGTTCTTCATAGAATCTCAAATCTTCAAATGGAATTGCCATGCTTAGATAAAAAAGGATCATACATAATCTGAAACCACAAAAAGAGAATATGCTAGGAGAATCTCTTTTTTATGCTAGTAAAATGTTGATTATAAATCAATAAAGACTGATGTACAGTAAAATTACAATTAAAATAGTTAATAAATATGTATAGTATTGTGTTACAATTGTACACAACAAATAACATTTAATATGCACATTAGTACATAAAAAAATACATATAAAAAATCAGTGCATTTAGCCTTCTATTTAAAAATACTTATTATAAAATAATTACAGAAGTAAGTTAAATGGATGAGATGAGTTGAAAAAATGATCATTTTATTTTTAGAGCATTGTTATATGTATAATGAAAAAATAATCAAAACAACCAATATATTATGCAAAACAAACTAAGTATTATGTAACATGCATAATATATATTACATTTGCACACAATATACATCACATATTATATATAATAGTATCACATATTATAAAGAAATATGATATTATAATATATAATATATATTATACATATTATGTATTATATAATCTAGCTGTTTTTTTTTACATCAATATTTTTCTTTATTTTTATGTGGTTAAAGATGAGAATAAAAACAGTACCATGCATGCGTGGGGAATAGAGTAGGGTAGATCAGTAAGCACCTATCAATATTGGATTTTCATAGGCCATATATATATATGTCCTCATGTAGCCGAAAACTTTATAATAAAAATTAGAACTGATGCTGCCTATACAAATTAAACTAGGTAGTGATGATATAAGATTAATTAGGTCAATGATTATAAAAAAATTGTGCAACTCATTTTTTCTGCTAGAAAGGTACTCTCCATCTTGCAATGCCAAGTTTAAAAATTTGAAAGCATTTTTTGTCGTAACTCAAAAAAAAGCGAATAATCATATTTGGATGCATGATAGGATTGGAGTCGGTGGATTGAAGATAATAAATAATACTTTGAAGACAATAATATGATAATTAATTTGTATCCATTCATTTATTGTTTTAAAATAACAGAGTAGTTAATTAACTAAGTCTTGATGGTAGTAGTATACGTATCAGGGGCGAAGCTAGAAGATTTGCTCAGGAGGGACAAAAAATTAACTGAGTTCTAATATATTTTTATTTTAATAATGATATAATTATTTTATGAGATTTTTATCTTTATAAAATAATTAAATTCATATCAAAATTAAAAATATTAAGATCAAATTGATATTAGATTAAAAATATTAGGACTAAAATAATTATTCACTCTAAATTTTATTATGAAAATTAAAAAAAATTGTACACTTATATAACATATTATCAATTATAGTATATAAATAATCAATTAAATATAAAATTGATAAATATTATTAAATAAAATATTTAAAAATACTAAAATTAAACAATTTTTAAAAAAGTTAAAAGAATCAGGGGGGCCACCCCCCTTCTCTCATACGTATGCTTGTTACTCTTATTGCCAAGTTGAAAAATTAAGTCCTATGAGAAACTATTTACAGGTGTTCATACCCCCACACTATGTACGACACTTTCATCATGATATCTCAATTTCTGTTAAGATGTCACAATTAATGATTAAGTTCACTCCATTAAGGGTATAAAACTCGAGTTAATTCATAAATTTTTATGGGTTTATAAATTTAAAATTTTAGTTGAATCGACGAATTTATAAGTAAATTCTTATAAAATTATGTGTTTGACTTTACGATTTAAGTTATCTAAACTCATAAAAACTCAATAAATTTATATATACTCTCGAATTTGGTAACATTGTATTTAATTAGTTAATGATAAGCCTTTTTACTATATTATGAGATAAAATGTTGTGTGTAACATCATATATAAATAGTAATATAAAAGAAATCGCATTCAATAAGGTAGTATCCAACAATCTCAAATTCGTTGAACATAGCTAGCTTCTTAACCTTTTTTTTTTTATTATTCTTTAGGCATTAGGATTGGGATGATGATTAGTGACAAATATTAAAAATAGCGTACATGAATTAAACTTCATATTGTTATATCATCAACACAGTTTAATGATATAGCTAAGATTTTTTTTATAACATACATTTAAATGGATGTATATATAAATATCAATAATGCTTTTTGTACATTAAAATGCTGCCACCATCAGCCACCCATAATAAATGCATATGGTTTGTCACTAATATTTTTGTGGGTCTCATCTTAAAAAGTTATTGGTGGCTGAAAAATAGTGTACATGTAGCATTGTTGTATTAATAATTATGAGAGATGAGGTATAGAGAGAATGAGCTGAGAAAAGAACAAGTGATAAAAATAACGGATCTCACACTGTTAGTGCATAAAAATTAAACTCTAAAAAAAATGTATAATAAATTCATTTATCTTTCTTATAATTAAATCAGACTAGTTAGTTTTTACAATAGTGCAACTCAACTATAGGTTTTGTTAATAATTATTAGTATCTTAAAAACAGTCATTAATGAAATAAAAAAGTACACAACACAATTTCTCTTAGGGTGTGTTTGTGAGTTGGGTTTTGGAGGAGAGGGGAGGGAAAGACTTTGAGAGGTTTGGTTGTGTTTATGAGTTGCATTGATGGGGAGGAGAGGTGTTTGAAGGATTTTGAAAACTCTCTAAAATCCTCCAAACTCCTCATTTTCAAGTTCCCCCAATATGGGAATTTTAAAACTCACAAATAAGGAGATGTTATCTCCTCCAACCTCCTCCATTTCCTCTCCCTATCTTTCCCTTCAAAACCTTCCCCTCTCCTCCTCTCCAAACTCCCAAACAAAGCCTTATGAAATCATACGTTGACTTTAAACTTTTGGATAAACGTACATAAATAATTTATTTGAGCTAATGCTCATTGGCTTATTTATTTCTACGTTCTTCCTTTTGGATCATCTGTAATTGTAACTGTCATCCTCATCTCTCGAGTGTTTTTTTCTTTACTTTTTGGTGTTCATCAATCTAAGTTTTTTAACCTAGCCTTAATTTTTGTTTCAAGGAACTTTATTTAGTGACCCAAATATATTATACAAGCAATAGAAATATAGGCCCAATAGTGGCCCAAACAAGCTTCAAAGACTTGAATTGGGCTCAACATGAGCCCAAAAACAGTATGGGCTGAACATTGTTACAAGATTCTATTAGAAGCATATCTTCATCTCAATCTCTATTTACCCGCCACGTAACCAAAGAGAAACCGCCATAAAGGTAATTTATTCTCTTCTTTCACCTTCTCCTTCCATTTCCATTTCCATCACAAAAATCAAATACCAAAGAAAAAAAAAAAAAAAAGAAGAAGAAGAGCGAAAATATGCTGAGGCTCGCTGCTAAGAGGCTTCTAGGAACGACGTCGTTGGAGGTGGCGGCGGCGTCACCGGCAGTTAGGGTTCCGCCACCGCGGATGTACCATGAGAGGGTGGTGGATCACTACAACAACCCACGCAACGTGGGTGCCTTTGACAAGAACGACCCCGACGTCGGCACCGGTCTTGTCGGAGCTCCTGCATGCGGCGATGTCATGAAGCTTCAGATCAAGGTTGATGAGGAAACTGGAAAGATCGTCGATGCTCGCTTCAAAACCTTCGGTTGTGGATCCGCCATAGCTTCTTCCTCTGTTGGTAATTTCCTTCTTTTTTTTTAGAATCCAATTAGTTTGGTTCGAGTTAAATTGAGCTAGTTTTCGGTGAAATTTTCCTAGAATCCTTGTATTAGTAGAACTAATTTGAGAGGAATAAGAAGGAAACAACTTGAACTAAATAAGCTATAATAGACTTCTTTTTTTTTTTTAGTTTTCTGATAATAAAGAAATTGAATAAAATAGAAGGATTGTATTGTTAGGGAATATGGAGTTTGTAAATTTTGAACCTTTTGTCGTCCTCCTGGAATTTCGGAGTTCCTGAAAACGTATGATTTTGATTGTGATTATGATTAGAACGAGGGTTTCGGTAAGGTGAAAGTTGCTAAAATATTTGTGTGTGTTTTTTTCCCTGATTTGTTGTTTTCTCTCTTTTCAGCTACTGAATGGGTGAAGGGAAAGCAAATGGAGGAAGTTTTATCAATCAAAAACACGTAAGTATATCTGATTTATAGAATCTTGGAATGGAAACAAACATATAATATAGGTTGCAAGTGTATGTCACTGTTACTTTTCTGGCCATGGCTTTTTTTTTACTTGGGTGCACAATGGTTATGCGCTTGAGAATATTTGATAGGGTGATGCTAAATGTACAATGAGAAATCAGCCAAACCAGCCAATAAATGAGGTGTTGGGTCACAATTGTTCAGCCCATTACTATCTCAATGATTATTTGGGTAAAAAACAAAGTCAAAATAGGTCCATTGGCTATATTGGTTGGTTTACCATTGTACACCAAACATTATTGTATTTGATACTCACAAAATTAACTAAATAGTAAATAGTCATATGTGTTAACCGCAAGCCTGGAGAAAATTCTAATTACCTTAGTCTTTTTTATATATATTGAGTGATGCTACATGTACATCACAAAATCATATGCAATAATCTAACTTTTGTATTATTGCATATGGTGGCTGATTTTGTGGTGTACAAAAAGAGCTTTGCTAGAGGTACGAATTATACCAGCCAAAATAGCAAAACATAGGACTTTGAGCCTACATCACTTAGCCTATTAGAAAAACACATATGATTAAAAATGCTATTTGGGCCAAAAAGTGCTAAGATTGGCTTTTTTAACTGTTTTGGCTGGAAAATTGTTATTATCCAAGATTTTGTGGTACAGCAAACATTTCTCATATATATTTTGCTCGGCAGCACCGTTAAATTATATGGCCTTGTCTCTATAATCCTTCATATTCAGTTTTATTGGGTGAAATTGAAGAAGTGAATAGTGATAGATGGATTCATAGATCGTGATTTACTTATTGTGTGTATGAATGGTTTAGTTGTGAACGCCAACGGTACTTGCTAAATACAAGGGCAACTTTTTTTATTAGGGTGTGTTCAGTTCGAGGATAAAAGTGGAGGGTAAATTTTTCATGGATGAGTTCTATGCCTAAATTTGCGTAAATTCACACATGAACCTCATCCTTGAAAATTTACCCATATTTTTAACCCCAAACCAAACATACCCTAAGTTTAATTATTTACATTGTAAGAAGTGTTGTTGTTCTTCAGTACATATCATGTTTTCATCTCCTTTGAAGATGATTATCAGTTGATGCTGCTTAAGTATTTTTTGATTGTTTGCTGCTTTGTTTTGTATATTTTGGCTCCTCTTGATCATGCACCATCTCTTGGATTTTGGTCATACTTCAATGATTAATATAGTTTTGGTATGTTGTTTTGAGTTTTGAAGTGACAAATGATTATTGTCATGCAGTGAAATCGCAAAGCACCTTTCACTTCCACCGGTCAAGCTCCACTGCAGCATGCTCGCTGAGGACGCCATAAAAGCGGCCGTTAAAGATTATGAATCTAAGCGTGCTCCCTCAACTGGTACTGGAGGTGCAACAACTTCAGAGTGAGCCGACGCCACTCTACGTTTTCCATGTGTAAAAAAATGATGAAGACCACCACTAGTGTGGTTTTCTGAAGGGTGTTAATGAGCAATTGTACAACATCAGAAAATCTTCAGGTTAGAGTTTTTCTGGGTGGAGCTAGTAGTTAGTTAGATTGTATATCATCAATCATAATGTGAAGTGAATACTTGTGTTGCTGAGTGTATACTCTCTTATCTCCATGGTTTGTAGGAGCAAACCATGTTTTACTATATATTGAACTATGTACTCAATAAATAAAGCAGAGCATCATGTTCAGACAAATTTTTACCTGGCAACAGTGGAAAATGCGTCCTCTGTCTAGTGTTTTAAAGTTAAGATATTTGATAAAATAAAGTTATTTTGATTCAAAATAAGAGATTTAACCTAAGGTGTAACATCTCATATATTGAAATAAAATTGCACTATTAATAACAATTATAGTTTTTGGTGACACTTTATCAAACACTATTTTTTTTTATAAAATTAAAATGATTGATACAAATACTTGCAGTTTTTTATGTTTTTCTCAACAAAGTTTGAACTGAAAACCCTACTGAATGGTGCTATGATGATGGATTACGGGTTTTGTTTGGTTTCCATTTTTATTTCTTATTTTTTCTGCTTTTAAAATTTTGTGAAGAAAATATTGAAAATAGAGAAAACAGAAAATGAAAACAGAAAATGAAAACGGAAATCAAACAGCACAAACGTGAATTTCCAGGGTTGGTTCATACTATTCCTAATTACTCAAGCATAATAACATGTTTATCTGCTTGATAAAAATCTGGAGAATAAATGATCACAATCATGCTAAATTATTCACCATTATTCGGTACAAAGTTAGGATTACAAATTATTCTGGAAAAAGACAAAGAACCAATCCAAAACCAAAATACACCAGAAGACAAAACGTTATGAACACAAACACCAAGTTCCTGTTGAACCATGATTGAATATGGTCCACAAGTCTGAAAAAGCAAAGACAACAAAAATTCAACATTCTGTCTCATTCTCAATTATCTCAGTCTCACCTACCTGATCTGAAGCTTTGTTATTGCGTACAGAATCCAACAAGAAATCAGTGAAAAAGTGCTCATAATTTGGCAACTTTGCATAACCAGGACAATGATTGATGTCAATCACAAAGTACCTCGTACAATCCTTAGCATCTCTAATCAAATCAACATTGAACAAGTTCAGCCCCATTTCTTCCCTCAAAGCCCTTCCAAATTCTCTTATCAGAATTTCTGGTGGCATTTCAGCTTTCTCAATATTGCTCAAACCACCATCATCATCACCGTTTTCTTGCATAGCTGAGTTTGATATCAGAGAAAATTTGAGTGTCCCCTTTAAATTTTTTTGCTTCTCCTCTGTTATATCAGGCAAGGACTTTCTCTTAACACACTTCACATGTTCCCCTGCAATATAGACTTTGAACACAACACCACCATGGTTCACAAACTCTTGCAAAACCAAAGGGTTGTTTTTATTTGTTTCCAATGTTGTTGCTAGCCCTTCTATGTCGAAAACCAGACAGAGCTCGTGAGATTTCGCGGTTCCGTCGACATGGAAGGGCTTTGCAATAACAGGGAAACTAATTTTATCCAAACCAGTTATCTTTCTGGGTTCGTTGTGGATTTGATCCACAACAACCTGGTTTGGAACACTGATGGTGGCGATTTCGAGTGGAATTCGCAACTTGGTGATGGAATCAAGCATTGAGACTCTGTTGTGGAGCTTGTTCACAAGCTCTGGTGGATCAATGATTGTTGTTACACCATGTGGAATATCTTCCAAGTGAAGATTGTTCCAATCTTGGGAGTGAAGCTTGTGGATGATACAATGGAAAGGGCCTTGTTGGATCAATGGCTTTGTGATGTCGATTTGTATGAGATCAATGCCATGTTCTTTGGCATGATCAATGAGGGAGGTTCGAATTAAGTCATGGATTTTCTTTAGTTCCAAAGCATAGCCTATTCTGTATCTTTGATCATGAATTTGTGTTTGAGGTTTTAGTTCAGGCATGTTTGGTTTTGCTTTGCTTTGAAGATGAATAAATGGGAAGGAAAAAGGAATTGAGAGTGGAAAATGGAAAATGGAGAGTGGTGATGAAGATGGAGAAAGGAGAATTCCTTAAATATATAGAGATTCAAGAGTCCAGAATAGATGCTAATATTTATTTATTGATTTTTTGTTTGAATTATTTGTTAAATTTAACCATAATATTGTAGAAATAGTTAACGTGTTCATTAATTTTTGTATAAGTACTTGTGATAATTGGTTTGTATGTCAAATGAAATTCAATAAAATATGAGACGATTAAGAGAAGACTAAATGTATATTTTTTTAATTTCACAAACAACTAAAAGTTTTAGAATTCCTAGCTTTATAATAATATGACGTGCATAACATGTTGATTGATTATTATTTATTACTTCCTTTGTTTAACTTTATTTGTCTTTGTGTAGAAAATTTTTTTGTCTAATATTATTTATTACTTTAGATATTAAAAAAGTATTTATTATCTTTTTTCAATTTTATTTTATACATATATTTTATCTTATCTCTTGAAATAATTACTAAACAAAAACTATAAGAATACTTTATTAATTTTTATATAAATTTATGTATTTTAATTGCATTTTTAATAAAAGTGTAATTTCTTAAACCGTTACTTAGTTTTGAACAGATGGAGTATGCACTAATATTATTTTTTTTGTTTCTTTATTATAGTAAAGCACGAGCATTAATTGTTATGGTGATTAAAAATTAATGAGTGCATGATAATTTATTAAGAGAATAGTATAGCATATAAATAAACAATAATGCTTGACGAACAATAAAAATACGTTTAACTTGTATTCAACGTGTGCTATCCTACAGGATGTGTGCTATATGTATATTATTTATACGTATAACATACATTCTGTAACATGGATAACACACGTCGGATACAAGTTGAACGTATTTGTTGTACGTCAAACATTATTGATAGTCATCGAACAATGATCAAAGGTGAAGTGTCGGTGTGGCTACTAGATACGAGGAATTGGATTCAAAGAACAAATTAAAGTAGAGAGTCAACTATATATGGAGAAATTTAATAGTGTTCACATTGTATTCTTATTTTCCCCATAAGATTTCATTTGTTTATCTAAATTTTTTTAGAGAAAAATCAGTCAAAACAGTTAATAAATGATGCACAACATATAATATATAATATACACAATACATATTATATATTATATACAATATATATAACATGTTATATACAATATATATCATATGTGATAATATCATCTCTTCTTATAAGATGTGATATATATATAATACATATGGTGTATATTATATTAACTATTTTTATTATTCTTTTATTGTGTATATCAACTTGCTCTTTGTTTATATCAAATTCAAAGCATATCACAAAGTTAGGTTCTTTACGAGAGCACCACCTCATGAAAGAAATATATAAAATACATTCTGTAAAAGGAAAAGTATCTCAGACCATAGCCCAAAGTTAGAAATTAAAATGAAATGGACATGTGAAAGAAATACAATTTATTATTTTTAATTTTTGGATAGTGCTAGCTCATGAGATGCAAGAATCTAATCTGTACTAAAGGGGAAAAGAAAATTCATAATAAAGAAATGAATATATTATTATTATTATAAGGGTGATTCTTGCATGTGCAAGCGTATATTGAAGCTAGTAATTAATTGAAATAATAAATCAATAATGAATATAATCAATGTGGATGACTCTCCTAGTCATACAGCACGAAATAGGAGGTTAGGATGAATATAAAGGGTGGCTTGTTTTTTTTTTTTTTTTTTGGTTTACAATGAGTTCTTAGTGGAGCTAGGGGGAATTGGGGAAGGGGTAGACATATTGGGATAGAATTCTTAACCCCTTAGTCACTTAAACAAAAAAAGGTGTCATTTGAGTTAATGCTCATTGAAAGGGTGGCTTGCTTTAAGTTTAAGGATTCCTCAGCTCTCAAATAATTTCATGGGTTTTTTTTAGGGATACCTCTTGAATGATTCGGGTCAAAATAGGGATAGGCCATCGGCTTGTTGGTTTTGTTAGAAACATGGGCTGCGGTTAAATGCTATCTCACAATTTTGTGGTTTACTTTTTAGGCCCAACTTTGACAAAATGGTGTTGACCAACTATTCAATTATTCTTGGACCAAACCACACAATGAACTATACCAGATTTTCACCCCAAAAAGCAAACTTTTACCAAAAGATAACAATAAGAGTAAATATCTTATTTGATCCCTCAAGATTACTACGAGAGATAAAATAGTCTTTTATAATACGAAAATGAAACTATGATGTGTCAAGATTTAACGTGATGGATAAAATAGTCCATCAAAATATGAAAGTGACAATGTAATCTTTTAAGATTGAAATTTTCAGACAATGTAGTCCCAAAAATTGAAAATTTAGGATAAGTACTTGGGAAATCATGTTGTCCTAAAATTTTAATTTTAAAGGACCATATTGTCACTTTTATATCTAGAAGGACTATTTTGTTCATCACATCAAATCTTGAGTAACCTTATTATCATTTTCGTATGATAAAGATTATTTTGTCTCTCATATTAATCTTGATGAGCAAAAGTGCTATTTACTCTAAGACGACCGTATCTCTTCAAATAAAAGCACTTCCTCATGTGGTAATGTGGAAGACTATTGTAGTCATGTAGTACCATAACTATAAAGTTTAATATACCATATAATTGAGTCTGGTAGACTTTATATATCTCGTTAAATATGTGAATTTGACATTTATAAGATAAGATTAAACTGAGTATTACGGTGTTTTTGTAGATATCCTTATGATATTAATCGTTTTCGAACACATGGGTATTTCATTCTCCTAATTATACATTTTTGGTCAACGATCAAACTTAGGGGTTTATCAATCATAAATGTTTGAGAAAAAATATTTTTCCAGCTAAAACAGCCAACTAAGTCCAGTTTAACACTTTTGACCCAAATAGCATTATTAATCATGTGTATTTTTTTAATGGACTTAGTGATTTAGACCCAATTTTCTATTGTTGACTGTTTTGACTGGTTTTTTTTTGTTATATTTCTAACAATGATCGTTTCTCAATAGTCAATCACAAAGGATTTGGGGTTACTTTTGAAGTCCATGTTTAAGAAAAAGTTTTATTAAGAAAAAGTTTTATGAACAAAAATATAGCTTTGGGAGATAAAGAAAAACAAAACAGAAAACCTATATCGTATTTCTAAGAGCAAAGAAAACAAAAAACCTCTACATTATCTCTTAAGGAGGGCCAATATCTGCTAATAAGATAAAAAAAATATTTAACAGAATTAGTTGCATGTGAGATTATAAATAATAAGTAAAGACACATCTTACCATTTAAACATTGGAGTTCATGTAAATACCCAAGACTTGGTGTAAGGACCAATTTAGTACCCAAAAGCATTGAAGAATCTTGGTAAATTAGGTAATATTTAGTAGCTATTTTAGAACACAAAAGATAGAGATCGAAAGAAGCTAATTATTATGTTTTATTTATAAAACAGAGGTATATTGTGTCTTAGAATAAAAAAGATACAAAATTTATGTCCACTCATAAAATAAAGGACTAAGTTAAACAGAGAGATATGATCTTTTAATAAAATTTCATAACTAATTACCCTCCAACATTTAACCTAAATCCAATTATATCCTCCTCAATTTTACCCCTTATATCCCAATATCATTTATTCATTTCACTACTTGTTAACTTTTTAAGACTTTTTTTATTGGAGCTTTAACTCCTACAATCATGAATATGTTAATGTTTGTTTAGACAGGAGCTTTGATTCTAAAATTATTTTTTAATATAAAAGAATAATTATTATCATTTTTATATGTCTGGTTCACTGTTACACATAATGCAGAGATATAGTATGTGTTCTATCTGTTGACTTTTATTAAATACAATATAAAGACATAATCTTTTTATATCTCTGTCTTTTTGTATCTTTGTTGTCAGTATCTTAAAATAACTACCAAACACAATCTTATACTCTACGTAACATTTCATTCTAAAACTCAATACTAGACGAATCATATCAATTGTAGAAGAATTTAATTGGATAAAAGAGAAATTAAATTCTAAATACTGAATGAGAGATTTTTAATTGAAAAAATAAGAGCAAAAGATTTATATATTTTATATCACTTGATTTTTCAGAAACACTTTATGTATAATGAAAATATGCAACAATTAATCAACTAATATGTTTATACATTACATATATTAAGAACTACAAATTACATATAACACCTATAAATTACACACAAGAACTACTGATTACACATATTAAGTGTTTGTGAGTGACTTATTATTAGTGATTGGTTTTTGGTTGGTTGGTTTGATTGAACATGTAGCATCAGAGATTATTTTGATATATGAGTAAAATATAATTATTTCATACACTAAAAAATTTAATTTTTCTCACTATTATAATTGACTTATATGATTACATATTAAAAAAAGGAGAAATATTTTTTATACGTTATCTATCACCATTTATAATAATATAACTTTTAAAACTATTAATTCAACTTTAAATATTATACGTTGATTTAATATTTTAAAAATTGAATTAATAATTTTAAAAATTTAGATTATTATATAAGATAACTGATGATGACTGATTAAATGGTGCAAATGTAACATCATTCTTAAAGAATAAATAGTACTCTCTCAATTTTTTTTTTATCTGCCCAATTTAGAGATGTGTGTTTTTTTACTTGTCTATTTCAGAATTTGAGATAAATTTTATTATGTTCTTTCTATTTTACTCCTATTTTATTCGAACTTATCTTCTAAAAAATATGTTTTAAAGTTCGGCTGCGAAGTCGAAATATTAAGAATGAATCATAGTTCTAATACTTTTAAACATATATATTTTTTTTACCAAACATACACGTCTTATTTTTTATAAAAACAATTGTTAAAAGAGATAATATAGTAAAATAGTTGTATATTTTATTAATTTAAAGACTCTATCAATAATTATCTAAATTACTATGCATATTTAAAACTAGACAGATAAATAAAAACGAACAAAGTACTAAATTAAACAAATGAATCTCTCTAGAATTTATCTTATTGAGTTTGAAAATCCATTTGAGATTAAAGAGATAGAATTTATCTTATTGAATTTGAATTCAAAAAACAATATATAAGATTAAAGAGATGCACCTTATCCTCACAGTCTCGAATCCAAACACGAACATACAAATATCCTCCAACCGAGATACAGCAAAAGACCCACAGCGACACGTCAGAGTAAATCGAAACTAACCGAAAAACACGCGCTCAATAAGCGCGTCTAATTTAAACGAGATTACGCACGTGCGTCGTCCCCACCCAACACAAACACAAATCATCATCGTATTCGTACCTTATTAGTCTTCACTTCAATTCAATCTTCACAACACACACACAACCTTTCGAGGTAACCCAAATTATTATTATTATCATAATTTTTTGTACTTTTGTTCTTAGCTCTCTCTGTGTTCTCACTTTCCTCATGTCCCTTTCATTCACTTCTTCACTAATCTATTTATAACCTCAAAAATAGATTGGTATCTATGATCTCGCCTCAAATAAAAAATAAATTTAGTCGATTCATCAAATTCTAGGAATTCAATGTAATTGACAATTCTGCAAAAAATTAACATTTTTGTTGTAGTTGAACCATATTAGTTGTTTAAATATGGTTTCAGCTTTTTCAATTGTCCCTTTTGTTGTTTTTCTAGGTGCACAAGCTATTTCGCATGTTAATGTTCCAATAATCAAATCAATACTACAATTATTTATTTATTTGAATTGTTTTTTAACCTCATGAACTTGGAATGGATGAAAAAACTAGTGTTGTTTGTTTGTTGAAGTGTAGGATAAGGGCAAGTAAGAGAAAGAGTTTGGTGGGGTTAGTTAGGAAGAGGGTTTTGGATCTGTATCATATATAAATATGGCTGGATTAGCAGAAGAGGCTCGAGTGATCAACAAGGAGAAGGAGGAGGGTGGTGGTAATAGAGATATGCCTCCTCCTGCAGCAGGGAGTTCGATCAAGAGGTCCGGTTCGAGGCCTCAACTTGATGCCAGCAAAGCCGAGATTCAAGGGAGTGTGGAGGAGAAGTACCCTTCCATTTTGTTGCCTAATCAATCCGATGATTTGTCTCATCTTGCTCTTGACATTGGAGGTATGATATGATATGATACGATACGATACAGTTCATTGATTGCTAGCATTGGTAATTATAGGTCTGAATTCTGAAAATTAAGCTAAGTTATTCAATTATATGTGTAGGATCTCTGATAAAGTTGGTATATTTCTCAAGACACGAGAACCAATCAACCGATGATAAAAGGAAGAGAAGCATGAAGGAGAGATTAGGACTTTCTAATGGTAACAGGAGAAGCTACCCTGTTCTTGGTGGGAGGCTTCATTTTGTGATGTTCGAGACAGGAAAGATTAATGAGTGTTTAGATTTCATTCATTCAAAGAACCTTCACCGTGCTGGTATGTATAGTCTTGTTTGTGTTCTCATATTCATCAGCTTTCATTGCTAAAATATGTGAATGGTATTCTTATTACTCGGTAATCTTATAGTTCATTCAAATTATTTGAGACTATTATTTTATATTTTACAATTTAATGGATTCATGATTACCCTTGCTAATAGGATCTGAATCAAATTACTCTGATGGCGTGGGTGACGGAAATGCAATAATTAAGGTACCTTCGATTCTGTTTTATCCGGCTTATTCAGAGCATTTTCAATGTGTGTGGACTATTTCATATCGTCAAATCATCAGTTGTATTTTATTTTTTCTTGTCAGATAGTAGTTATTGCAATATGATGAGTGATGCTGTTGAAATACTTATACTAACTAATGCCCTCATTTTTGTGACAAATTAGGCTACCGGTGGTGGAGCATACAAGTATGCTGACCTTTTCAAAGAAAGACTCGGAGTTAGTCTTGACAAAGAAGATGAAATGGATTGTCTCGTGTCCGGAGCAAATTTTTTGCTAAAGGTGGATCCCTGTTTTACTTTTTAAATTCTGTTTCGCTTGCATTTTAATTTTGATCAGCTCGATAGGGGAGGATACATTGCATCTTTGAGTTTATATGTATGTATGAACCTTTGATATGTATGTATGAACCCACACACTATGCATTATCTTTCTGTCTGATTATACTTGTTTAAGTCAAATTATGGTGTTTCCGCCTTGTTTAAGAAGATAACTATATTACTCCATTTCTGGTGTAATAGAACAAGCTATATCCTTTATTTTAGAATGTGACTGGCACAACTTATGCTATTCACTCATTCTTGTTGACTGATTTATGAACAATTTATAGTCTTTCCTTTTTCATGGTAAATAACTAATTTCTTTTCTATAGTAGGCAATTCGTCATGAAGCTTTCACACACATGGAGGGCCAGAAAGAGTTTGTTCAAATTGACCCTAACGATTTGTTCCCTTATCTTTTAGTTAATATTGGGTCCGGTGTTAGTATGATCAAGGTACATTTTGTCTTCTGCTAATTTTTTTGAACTTTTGATTTTTATAGATGATGTTTGATAAGGACTAACGAGTTGCGATCTATTCTTTTAATTTGTGTTGACATAGGTCGACGGGGATGGGAAATTTGAGAGAGTTAGTGGGACAAATGTTGGTGGTGGTACTTATTGGGGCTTGGGAAGGCTGTTAACAAAGTGCAAGAGGTCATTTCTAATTTGATTCGTTATTATTTTGATCTAATGCTATATTTTTACTCGGGTAGCTTGACAAGTTGTTTGTTGAAATGAATTCCAGCTTTGATGAGTTGCTTGAGCTGAGTCAAAAAGGAGATAATAGAACTATTGATATGCTCGTTGGGGACATTTATGGTGGTTTGGACTACAATAAGGTAAATTTTGCAGTTGAATCTATCGTAATACAAAATTCCATCCTATGAAAGCAAAAGTTATTCCAATCTAGTTTTATGAAGTATGTAGATATGAGTTATTTGATCTTTTTTAATCAATCACTTGACTGTGTCTTGTGTGGTGGTATAACATAATTCTAGATTGGCCTATCGGCTTCCACTATTGCTTCAAGTTTTGGCAAAACTATATCAGAAAAAAAGGAGCTTGAAGACTACAGACCTGAAGATATATCACTTTCTCTTCTACGGATGATTTCGTACAATATTGGCCAGGTCAGCTGATAATTATAGGTTTATCCATTTCTTTATTCATACTTTTTCTAATGTGAGCACTTTTTGAAGTTCTTGAAATTATTGGTTAGAATTCATACAAGTTCATATAACTTGTTGCCTGAAATCTCTTGAGGGATATTTTATAAATTGGACTTGTAACTGTGTAGGATTATGAAGTTCATTGTGTTTAGCTAAATTGAATATTGTCATGCTAAATATAAGCATATAACTGTGATTTGGTAATACATTGAATTTTAAATTTATTTTCCTTAGAAAGATTTTCCAGAAATTTTCATGTTTTTATTTATGCTCGTACAGCACGCTCCTGACCAATCACGTGTTCTTTTTCATCTCTTCTGTGTAGATTTCTTACTTGAATGCATTGCGGTTCGGGTTGAAACGTATCTTTTTCGGAGGATTTTTTATAAGGGGTCATGCCTATACCATGGACACTATTTCTTTTGCAGTTCAATTTTGGTATGTAAAATTGTTAATGAATTGACGTGGCAAGAAATTTTCCCCTTTACATAAGATTTCTGTAGTGCCTCGCAATTTACATAATTTTTTCATTTAGGTCCAAAGGCGAAGCACAAGCAATGTTCTTGCGACATGAAGGATTTCTGGGAGTTTTAGGAGCATTCATGAGCTACGAAAAGCATGGTTTAGATGATCTCATGGTGCATCAGTTTGTTGAAAGGTTCCCAATGGTTGCTCCGTATACAGGAGGCAAGATTCATGGTCCACCCCCCGGAGATTTGAATGAGAAGGCAAGTGATAAGGAATTCAAAATATTTGATTTAGTGTCAGTTTCCTGGTTGCAATAAATCGAGATAATCTTTAAATGCTTTTTGCTTAACTTCTCAGTTATGGAAAAAGGTGTATTTGATAAGAATGTGTTTTCATGGGGCATCAATTCCATTGCCATCGAGAAGGTCCCACTTTATCGCATCAAAATTTTCTCTGGAAATCGCAATAATAAAATTGCTAAAGTAACTCCACTAATGAGATTCTCTGTATTAACTTTTCATGTCATGCTCTGGAATCATATTCAATTGAGTTTTGTGTGGCTTATTTTATCATTTCTTGTAAATTTTCTATACGGTTATGACTTTGATGTGCCATTTGTTAGGAACTGTTATCTGGGGGTTGAATATAAATGTAAACAACTCTATATAAATGATGGACTCCTTCGTAACTCACCAAGAATCCCTAAAGACAACAATGATATGAGAAAGAGTTAGAGCTCTTTTACTCTCTACAAGTCTAAAGACTCACTAATCAATTGACAAAAAGACACTAATCCTTTTTTTCCTGTATTATAGCTAACTAACTTTTCTAACTGATTAACTAACTAACTATCTCCCCTAACTAACTACTAACAGAATCCAAACAGTATTTAACCATGTTTGGAATAGGAGGAAAAGAGTTATAGTGTGGAGCAAGATTCTGGTGTGATTGAGAGAAAAGAATTTCAGTGTGAACTTGTGTGACTGGATATTACTACTTGCATCATTCTGGTCAATCTTTTTTCTTTGTTTTCCTCGTCTAGATCATTTTCCACAACTGGTTTCTAGTTTTTAAAGAAAGCTTCTTCTGTTGTAAGGAGTTAGAATCTTTTTGTTTGATAAATAAGTTTCAGTTTTCAATTGCCTTTTCTCTCAATGTATTTAACTCAGATTTTCTGATGCAGATTTCTTGGATGGAGAAGTTTATGCAGAAGGGAACTGAGATTACAGCACCCGTGCCAATGACTCCAGCCGCCGGAACTACTGGACTTGGCGGTTTTGAGGTTCCTCTGTCAAAAGGAAGTGCTCTGCGGTCTGATGCAAGTGCTCTGAATGTTGGTGTTCTGCATCTTGTACCCACTTTGGAGGTGTTCCCATTGTTAGCAGACCCAAAAACGTAAGTGTGATTGTTTCGCTTGCTGCCCTTATTGCGTTGATAGTTTTTGTTAATTTCAATTGCCAGAGATGGCTGTAGTTTATAGTTAAAGAAGCAAATCTTTATTTGATCATCCATGAAAGATCCAATAATCAAGATTTGATTTTCTTGCTTATAACATCTTTATTTGATCATCCATGAAAGATCCAATGTGGTTAGTTTATATTTATTGATTATGGTTTGCTTGCTCATTCATCACTGAAGTTACATCTTTCCAAATTCTGTTTTTTGACGTGATTATTTGCTATTACTATTTTTTCTTAATTGCAAATCTGTATGTAGCCAATTTGGATAAAAGAGGGGGATTGCGTAAGACAATCAAGAAACCTATGTAAAAATTTTGTTAAATCTTTATGGCATGGGTTATATTTGATCCGATCTTGTGGGACAAGGATTGGTTGTTACTTAAGTATTCTACTTTTTAAACATATATTAAATTGTGTTTGTACAGGTATGAGCCTAATACAATTGATCTTGGTGATCCCTGTGAATTGAAGTAAGTATATTACTATTGTTTCATGCTTAATCTGGGATATGTAGTTTCCTATGCTTCTTGTGTAACTAACACGAGATTTACATTCGCTATAGATATTGGTTCACTATTTTGTCCGAGCACTTGCCAGATCTTGTGGACAAGGTAATTGTCTTGTGTTAACATTCGTTTCTAAAGCAGTATATGATTGTAAGGTTCTGAGTTAAAATATGATATAGGCTGTAGCAAGTGAAGGGGGAACAGACGATGCAAAAAGAAGGGGTGATGCTTTTGCTCGTGCATTTTCTGCTCACTTGGCAAGGTAATATCGACATAAGATTCCTGATTTAAGGGCTCGGTATCTTTATTGAATAATGGTTATCTAATTGCTTATCTACTGAACCGATTCTAAGTGTTCATACTACACAGTATGTGTCATCACAATATTTTCATATGACAACTTGTATTTTGACTTCTGCTTATCCTTTTCATAAAGTTCTTGAGTTTTAGTCTTTCTGGCTCAGTTTTTTTAACTTTGTTGATGTCAAAATATTTGTCAAGTTAATTAAATTTTTAAAATTCAGTGATTGTACTTGGCTTATGCTTTTTACTCCGACTAATTTCCACGCCAATTGAATAGGTTGATGGAGGAGCCTGCTGCATATGGGAAGTTAAGCCTAGCCAATCTATTGGAAATGAGGGAAGAGTGCTTGAGGGAATTCAATTTTGGTGATGTCTATAGAAGTATAAAACAGAGGTAAAAATTCCTGCTTGCGATGTGAACATAAACAGTGTGATCTTTACACATATATCCATCTAACAATTCGTTTTATTTGTGGGCGAATGTGCGTGCGCGCGCATAACAGGGAAAATGAGGCATCACTAGCTGTTTTACCTGACTTGTTGATGGAGATTGATGGTATGGATGAGGTATGCCTGACTAATACCATAATCCTCTGAATTTGAAGTTTTGGGCCGAGTCAATTAAATTTCCATGTGTAGTACTTATTACTGGTTTGTCCAATCATAGTGGTAACCCTTTTAAAAGAAAATATTGTCTTTGATACATCAATTATTTGGGGTAAAAGTTAAACAACAGTATTCGAGAATTAGCTTAATAATGCTGATGCTGCCGTAGTCACAAATATGTAGTCTCTTCTGTTATCTGATTAATCCCTTATTTGTTTCAGGAAACGAGGCTTCTTACTCTGATTGAAGGTGTTCTTGCAGCAAATATTTTTGACTGGGGATCTCGTGCATGTGTGGATCTCTATCATAAAGGAACTATTATTGAAATTTACCGAATGAGTCGCAATAAAATGCAGAGACCTTGGCGGGTATGTCCAGATAGATAGACATAACTATTGATGAGAGGGTACTTAATTTCTGAATTGGATGGATTACTAAGCTAACATTTTGTGATCTAGGTGGATGATTTTGATGCCTTCAAAGAGAGAATGTTAGGGTCTGGGGACAAGAAAAGGCCCCCTCATAAAAGAGCTTTAGTTTTCGTCGATAACTCAGGTGCTGACATCGTTCTAGGGATGCTTCCCCTTGCAAGGGAGCTCCTCCGTCGTGGAACTGAAGTGAGTTTACTTTCTGTATTTCAGAAAATTAAAATTATTATATTTTGACCATATCTGTACAATTGTATTCAATCATTAGTGTTAAACTGTTAATCTCCTAAAATATTTTGATTTCCTTAAATTTGTTCGGGTTATATTTGTATCCTTGGTAACAAGTAAATACATAATCATCTCGATGGTAAAATATGCCTACTTACCCAAATTTTCCTCCTTTATTGTGGATTCTCCTATGTGAATTTTATGATTTTACATTAATCAAGTATAAATTTTATGATGTTATGATGATAATGATGGATTCGTTTCGGCAGGTGGTTCTGGTTGCAAATTCCCTCCCTGCTTTGAATGATGTGACTGCAATGGAGCTTCCTGATATTGTAGCTGAGGCTGCTAAGGTTTGTATATTTCCTTTGCTAGTTCTATCTTTGTTGGTCTCTAGTATATGTGATTTCTAGGGAGTGTAAAGTGGTTTTACACTGATAGCCAATAAAAATTGAGGAAGATGCCAAATTATGGTGGATAGTTATTATAATTGGTGGTTTTTAGTGATGATTTGTCACTTTCTTAAATTTTTATTGGCTGACAGAGTAAAACAACTCTTGAATATTGTACCCTACAGTTACCGTTTGTTGAATCTATTACGTCCGGTGAATCCTTGGGTGGAACTAATTCTTGTATTTTTACAGCATTGCGACATTCTTAGGGGTGCTGCTGAAGCTGGAGGATTGCTTGTCGACGCAATGATTAATACCTCTGACAGATCTAAAGAAAGTTCATCTTCAGTCCCCTTGATGGTTGTCGAAAACGGGTGCGGTAGTCCGTGTATAGATTTACGGCAGGTCAGCTCTGAGCTCGCTGCGGCTGCAAAAGATGCTGATTTGGTGGGTAGCTCGTTCCATTTCATTAAAAACTCTATGTTGTACTTAAGATTTTCATGGAAAATTATGTCCTAATTGAATTATTTTTGTTATCTGCAGATAATTTTGGAAGGGATGGGTAGAGCTCTTCACACTAACCTCAATGCTCGATTTAAGTGTGATGCTTTGAAGGTAAAAATTCATATGTGGAATGGTTTATAGCTATTATTGGATTATATGCTTAGGTGAAATTTTCTTGCAAAGCATAACTTACCATTAAGGGTAAATTACACTAACCTCTCTTCGGTTCAATGTAATTCACCCTATCCCCCTCTATTTGTGAAATTTACTCAAGTGGTTCTTGAATTTGTAAAATTATTATACTGACCTTCCTTGAAGAATTACATTGAAAAATTTGCAAATTCTTGTATAGTTTTACCCTTATATTAAATGATATATTCTTTAATTATATTTATTTTGCAGCTTGCAATGGTGAAAAACCAGAGATTAGCTGAAAAGTTGGTCAAAGGGAACATATATGACTGTATTTGCAAATATGAGCCTGCTAATTGATTCTTCAAAGTAAATACACTTGGAGGGGATCTTAGATTTTTTTCAGTTTTTTTTTTCCATTATGTTTATATTGTTTTTTCAAATTTAGCCTTTTGTTTTTGTGCACAATGCAATAGTATAATAATTTTGTAGTTTTATGATTGAATTTTGAATAGTCGAAACATTATATTGCTCATACAAAGTTCTTGGATATCTTCCTGACTCTAAAAACTATTATTCAAAATATTTTTAATCAAGGTCGAACAATAAGATATATGGTAAATTGTATTTTATTCCTAACAACTAAACTAAAAAAAGAAATAGTAGCTTGTCATTTACCTACAATTGGACACAATATGGATTGACCTCAAAAATTTTAATGCTTTACAAATCGCACCACAAAACTGAGTTTACCACATTGTATTCCATTCTGTTATACAATATAAATATGTCTAATTAGTATTCAACGTGTTATATATAATATGTAATATATGCTAAATGTATAACACACGTACTTATGAAACACATTATGTATTATGTATAACACACATTGAATACTAGTTGGATGTATTTCTGTTATACAACAAATATTACTATATTATATTCACCTTGTATGCTGTATATTTAATTATTTATGCAAATTTATAAGAGTTTTTTTAATATTTGTTTATTGCTTAAGACATGCATAGCTGATGATAATGTATTAGACATGTATTAGTCTCACGTTATCTAGAGATATGATCTTGTATTAGGCATGTATTAGAGTCTAGGCGTTGGATAATTTTTAAATCATTTAGCTAGTTTTGGATTAAGTTAATCTCACTCAATTCCTAATTTGGTTCTAACATAAAGTTGTTATTTAGTCACTCCCTCACACATATTTGATCACGAGATCCTTTTACATACATAGTTAACAATTGAGCATTTGATTAGATACTTAAAGAGTTCAAGTAGCTATTATTATATTCGGATAATGAAACCAAAATACCAAATGCCTTTTTTTCCCTTTCCTACATAAAACGTAATAAATCATTAGCAAAAATAGGTTAAAGTTTTTTTTAAATTGATAATAATATAATAAATATATACGAATGATGATGTAACTTCTTACTACTATGCATATTTTATTTACTGCCTTTAATTTGCTTAAAATCCAAAAAACAAAAAACATGAGAAGGATAATATTAATGTGACACAAACAATTCAAAACATCACCTTATAAACAACCTACAAATTAATTATTAAACAGTCAAGCTGTGAATGATGCAAACTGCTCCTCTTTTTTCATGTTCTATAAATATTATAACAAATTTTCATTAAACAAATTGTATTACTTTTCATATATTCAGATTTGTCATTTGTGTTTACCAAAATAGTAATTGAACTTTATATATAAAATTTAAGAATAATATTACATATATACTACAATTCATCATATTTAATAATTTTTTTAAAAAAATTATTAATCTAATTCGTAAAGTATTAAATTAATATATAATATTAAAAATTTAATTAATAGTTTTAAAAGTGAATAAGTAATAACTAATTTTATGATTAAAAAAATATCTTATAATAAAATTCAATTAAAGATGATTTACTCCGCAAGTTGAATTAAAAAAATTAATTTCCGATCACCAACAAAAAATAATTTGTTAATTTCAGCTGATAAACTTGCGAACCCTTCTAGGGTTTAGGGGTTTTACCTCATGATGCAGATGCGCAGAGCTGGTACCAGCTGGCTCCGCCGGTTAACCACGGCGGCGCGGCGGCGAGCCGAGGACGAAGGCGACTGGCTGTATTCTTCCGAGTGGTGGGGCACGGACTCCGACTGCGGCCACACCGTTCTCCGATCAACTTCCGGCAAGGGAAACGGCGTCGTATCTGTCGTCGCTCATCCCTCCTCCAAACCCGTTAGTTCCCCCATACTTCCTCAACGCCATTTCTTTCTAACTTGTGTTTCAATGATCATTTTAACAAATCCCACGTTAATTTGAACTTCAGAGAAATTAAGTGAAAATAAATTTTGCATCTGTTCTTCTCTCTTTGCTCATGGAGAATACATTTTAACAAATTTATCCGCGTTCTAAAATTCTCTGTAAAAAATGGTGGAAGTTCTTCATGAATCGTTTGTAATTCATGCGTGATTTGTAACAATAGAACTTGCTGTTGACATGATTTCAGAGTAGAATGCATTGGCCCAGAGTAGAAAGATGGCTACAGCAGAGGTTTGAGGAGGTGCATGGTGGAAATGGAGATGGAGGGAATCTGAGGGTGCTTGGATACCAATGGCGTGTGCTTCGTTTCAATGACGTTACGCGCCAGAGCACTGCAAAAGTAATGGCTACTTACCTGGAAAATAAGCCAGATTCTGTCTATCTTATGCAGCAGCCAAATTGCTTGGCTGTTCCATGTACGTTCTTTAACTTTTTTCTATCTACTGTGAGTATTTATTAGATAATTTCTCTTATTTTCTGATAATATCCGATTATCAGTGAGTTAACTTGGTATCTGAAAGTGGAATGAAAAATTCCTGCACCCACTTTTTGAGGGGGGCTGAATGGTTGACTCATAGGATTAGTATTTAGTTAGTGATTGCTATTACACTGCTCTGTAAGATTGTTAAGATTAGGGAAGCGGCTAGGGTGAATGCAATTTCATGACATTATATATTTAAATTAACTAAATTCATTGTTAGGTATTAAATTTCACCTATCTATACTTGACTTGGGAAGGACTTCGGGATCCCAAATAATTCTTGTTCCATGGTTACACTTAGGGGGCATTTGGTTTGTAGAAATTTTTGACATTCTCAGGATTATTAGGATGTGAAAGATTATTTTCATGTTTTGCTCAAGGTTTGAAAAAGTATTCCCGGGAATGAAAAATGTCTCCATTTTATTCCCAACTCCCACATAGGAATGTTTTACCTTCTCCCGACCAACACTAGAGCCCATCGGGAACCAAATGCCTCTTATATTCACGGGAAAGTTATTCTTGGGAATACTATTCGGGTACTTTTAGCAATAAAATCTCATTTTGTGAACCAAATGCACCCTTACTATTACTTCAATATTCAATCAATCAAATGAATTGTCATCAGGTTCCTCAGTTCCTGTTTGATGTGGTCAGCATCTTTTCATCTGAGTGAAATTTCCATGTTATTTAGTACTAGCATCTATTGGTATGCATAGGTTTTTGCATGTAATTTGTGAAACAACAATTTTCCTTTGTTTACTTTTAATTCTTGAGCATTTTTGCCTATTCCATCACTTTAAACAAGATTTGCGTTGTGTGCATCACTTACATGATCTGGGCCATTGGCTTCTTAGATCTTGATTTTTTGCTGGTTATGTAATTTTCCTATTAACTTTTGAGGCTATTTATCGGTCATGGTTCTTGATTTACTATTTTCTTTTGCTCCCTATCATTGGTGCGTATTTTCAGCTCATATTCAGTAGAATACAAGTATTCTTATAATTTAGTTCCATGTTGCAGATGTGAAGAGTATGGTGTCAACTGGGTTGACTACTATCGCATCATGTAATTATGATATTATCAGCACGCTGCAAGGAAAGAAGAATATGCACATTTTATGCATTGGGCATGGTGGAGGAAGTTTACCACTGTTTTTGGCAAGTAAAATCCTAGGTGAAAATTCTACATTCATATCTTGATAGCACACACCGCACAGAGAGATAGATAGAGAGGGAAGGTATGTATTATTGAATAAGGAAATACGAAGGAGGATACATAGAGCACTGAGTATTTCCTAACTATTAGCTATAAATAAGGGAAATTGGGAATAGTTTAGGAGTCTTTGGAGAATTAATCAGAAAGTATTAGATTTGTAGAGAGTAGAGGAGCTCTTACTCTTCCTCACTCCTTGTATCATTCTAGGAATTCTTGGTGAGTTACCAAGAATCCCCATTGATAATCAATAAACACATCCTAGAGATATCAAGGTTCTATCAAGGATACAGAGAGCACTGAGTAGCTCTAACACTACCAAATACAACCCAAAGATAGAAAATGTCAACCAATACTAACAACAAATATACCCTTTTCCCTCTAACCGAATTCCCCTGACTCACATGCAGAGCCACACGTGACACGCCCATTCTATTAATTATGGGCCCCACTACACTCAGCTGACTCAGCCAGCATTTCTCTTCCCAAGCTACCTTTGTACTTCCTCCTCTTGTAAAACCTTCAATGTCTCAGCCAGCTTTTCTCTAACATATCTTTTCTCGTTATTTAGTAGCGTAAAATATCCAAGATTAAAGTTATTCTTTAAAGGAGAGTATGTGTTAAGGAAATGTATTCTTCATGTGTTTTAAACTGAGTATGTTTTAACTTCAAAGTAGCATTTTGAATAGAAATGACCAAGTGAGATGATAGTCAAAATTAAAGAATGATAGATATTCTTCACATATTATCAATGGTCATATACCACTAAATGAGAGTATCATGTAGCATGAGCCACTACTGGTTTGAATTCCTAATGAATCTCTTCCTTTCTCTATCTACCCCCCTTTTTGATTCTTTGCATGGGCAAGCTGAGTCAAATTAGACAATGGCTACATATATGAATAATTTATTGAATGCTTTTCTAGTCAATGTGCTTTTGTTAAAAAGATCGCTTTTCCTTCTTCACTTGTGTTGACAAATTTCTGGTAGCAAGTGATGCTTATACTGATTTTCCATGACGTTTCCAGGTGCCATTGTCCATATAGTTGAAATCGATCCCCTTGTTATCTCGGCCTCAATTCGAGCTATGGGGTTCCCAGCTTTCTCACTCATGACGCAATCAGGTTGCCGGGCTTTCGCAAGACCTGATCTAATGAATGAAGTTATGTGGAAAGGAATTCATGAAAGGCTTTACCTTTATGAAGAAGATGCAGAGGAATTCATTATTAACAATACCAATCTATATGATATGGTCTTCATCGATGCTTATGACGGTGACGATATATTTCCCCACAAGTTATGGAACCCAGATTTGCCATTCCTTAGAGCACTTAGTAGTCGGCTTCATCCTAAGCATGGTACTGTTGTGGTGAACCTGCATTCTGACTCTGATATCTTGAACCATGATGGATCTTTTTCGTCTGTGGCTGACCAAATTTTGCCTATGGGAAAGTATGTATCTCAAGTTTGCCGTGCATACAAGGATGTGCTTGTGGGCAATGGGAACATTTGTAAAGAAGAAAAAGGAGATAAAACAGGCCTTGCTTTTACTGTTGCAGTACCTTGGGTCTGTAATACTTCTCTGGTTGTGTGTAGAGGTTTTGGTGAAGATTGTGAGTATATTGACCGGGATTTGGTTGTAAACAGACTCATATCTAAATCCCTTGAACTGGAACATGTTATGGAATTGCCATTCTCATGTTTGGAATACATAAAAAATGGCTTTATTCTTGTTGACTAATTTGCTTACCACAGTGTCAGTGATTATTTGCTTAAAGACTTGCTTGCTCTCTTCTATGCTCATTTTCAACTAATGATTCATTATTTGGATGATGAATACGAGGTCATTGGGTCATCATCATCCAAATAATGAATCATTAGTTGAAACAAATTCAATTAAGTTGATATATAAGAAAATTACACATTACTATAGTTCTGTACAATTACGTTTTGCTTTTGATGTTAACAATAAACGTTAAATTGCAGTTTAAATTGTGGTTTATATTACTTGATTAAGTCTCCTGAAGTGGGCATTTGGTCTAGTGGTATGATTCTCGCTTTGGGTGCGAGAGGTCCCGAGTTCGATTCTCGGAATGCCCCTTTTTTCTTTTCTTAAAATTACTTATCTTTTTACTAATTCTGTTACTTCTATTCCAACATGTATCTGAACCTGAAGCAACCCAAGTCATGAAGAATTAAATAATATTCCCACCGAAAAACTCAGCTTAATACTTTCCATGTAATTTTTAATGTTTTTTTATAACGAAATTTCCTAGGAAAAAAGCAATGAAACGCAAAATGAAATAAATAAAATAACACTTACAAGTATTTGCAAAAGGAAATAGAGAAGTTCATATATGTTACTACTTATTAATTTCTTGTGTGTTAATAAGAATGTCCACAACAAATAAATTAGAGCAAGTCTAAACTCATAATTAAGATGAAAATTTATGAGTTTAATTTTAATGTACTGACAGTGTAAAAATATTTTACACGGTTATCCAATCAAAATTCTTCATTTATATAACTTTTAAGTTAATGAGCGAGAGAAAACATTATCACGATTTGTATTGACGATAAAAAAAATGTTATTTATATATACTCATAATTTGTATGAACTAACTTCATTTAATATAGGCCACACACTTCATCTTATAACTAATTAATAAGAGTATATTGAAATGATATAAACAAATATTATTACTACTAACATGTACACATATTTAAGGACAATCTCGGATAATAGGTTTTTACTTCCTCCATTTCATAATAATAATCATTTTAACTTTTCAATATATTGAAAAACTAATGTATATAGATGCATTTTTGTATATAGGTATATTAATTCTCCAGAATACCAAAAAAATTAAAACTATATTATTATTATTATTATTATTAATATAAAATGGAGATAGTAGTTTCTTACCTTTGAGATTTTTAAATTTGGAGTATCTTGTAGTTAAAGGTACTAATAAATAACAAGTATTCAAAAAGAGACAAAGTAGTAATAATTAAGTCATAAACAATTAACAACCCCACAAACATAGAATTAGAGACAAAAGCCTTCATTCATTCATTCATAAAAGATAGTAATATAGTACATATAACAGTACTAGTGCATATTTCTCTAACAAGAAAAAGAAGTAGCATATCTTCCTCGATGTTACAGCATGACGTGTCGCACACAAAGACACAAGACAAGGCCACCAAGCTAATTAAGCCACTTTCTTTGGACTCTGAACCTTCTCATTCACACCAATTAACACTGCCCCTTAATTCATTACATTAATACAAAGAAAACTAAAACACTACTACACATAGTTTAAGAAAAGAAAAGAACAATACAAAGTGACCCTCCCAACAAAATAAGGCTTTTTGTTTCTATAATACTATATATAATTAAGATATTTATATATATATAGGGAAAGTGATTGATTAGGCCATTGAGATCAAATCAACTAAGCCAAGAGAGAAGCTTAGCCGTTTGATTTGATCACCCCATGATCAATGAGTAGCAAGTGATGAGTGATAAGCAACAACTCAATAAACAACTCAAATCATTTGTCTCCAAATCATGTTTTATTCTCTGTCCTACCTGATGTTTTAAATCAGTTGAGTAGGACAGAAAATAGACATGATATGGAAACATGTGATTAATTAGACAAGAGGGTTTGTTGCAGAAGATCCATAGCCATTCATCATGGCAGACCAAGATCCATACCCAAATGAGTCTTTCCCTGCATCAGAGCAGCCCTGTTCTTGCTGCCACTCAAGAGACAAAAGCTTAGGGTTTGGCTTCACATCAATTGGGGCATTATTGTTGTTATGGTCCTCACTAGTACCAGCATCATATGGCAGCATCAGCCTCTGACATGATGATGATGATGATGAGTCCATCATAAAATTCACCCCATTATTGCTTCCACCATCAAGGGACATGCCACCAAATGATGCACTATGATGATGATGATGAGGAGGAGTACTATTAAGACCATGAAAATTAGTACCATGATGATGATGATGATGACCATGATGATTATTCATGGTCATATGATCTCCTCCTAGCCCAACATTAGCCATACCCATTTCACCATTCCCAAAAAAGTCAAAATTCCTAGAACTATTCCCAATTATGCCCTCCAATTTGCTCTCCATGATGAAATCAATAGGCCTAATAACAGGATTTTCAAGCATGCCATTAATATTAGCCCCAATACCACCATACTTGCTCTCCATGAAATTACTATTATTATTATTCCCTAGAATATTACTGAGGTGGGAATTAAATTGAACATCAGGGAAAGAAAGTTGAAGATCTTTGTGATGATGATGGTTAATAATGTAACTAGAAGGCCCTGCATTGTGGTGAAGTTGGAGATGATGATTTTGTTGGCTATTACTACTAGTATTAGGTGGTAATAAAGGGTCATTATTGTTATTGGTGTTGGATTTTTGGAAGAGACTTTTTTGTTCTTTCTGCAGCCACCACCAACAGGAATGTTCCTGAGGGTTCCACCTTTGGTCCAGTACCTTCTGCAAGTCTTGCAGAAGTACCTTGGTTGGGAGAGGCTGTAGTTGTTGTAGTAGCAGAATTTGGTGTGTGTTGAGTCACATCTTGGACATTTCAGGGATTGGTCATGTGGTGGCCTTAGCCTCCTCTCTCCTCCTCCTCCTATCATTGAAGAAGAAGAAGGCCTTGTTGTGCATGTCATCACCATCTCACCACCTGATATTGGAGATGAACATGACTCCATTATCCCTCCCTCATCCTGAATTCAAATTTATTCATTAATTAATTCAACAAACATACATACATAATAATAATAATTAACAAAAAAATCACCAAGTGAATATATCATGCACAACATATATCATATCACCTGTTGCAGCATCATCTTTTTTTGCAACATGTGATATATCTTGTGCATATCATGTGACATATGACATGCACAATATGTAATATTCATTATGCAATTTATATTATATATATTGTGCTCAATCTGTTGACTGTTTTGGCTGATTTTTTATTATTACTTTTGCAATGCTCATATATATATATACATGATGTGAATGTGATGATATATACTCGTTTTGTCCAATAATAATTGTCATGAAAATCAATGTACGTGGATACTGTATATACATTGATTTTGACGACAGTAATTAGTGGACAAAGAGAGAGTGATTATTATTAGTAAAATTTTGTTCTCTTTATATAGTTCCTTTGTTAGTTTTCTTTTCTTTTTCTTTGGCTTTTTCTTTTCTTCTCATTACCCTTTAAACCATAGCATACTTAATTATGTGGAACTTAGAACAATGTGGAAAGCAGAGATATTGGTTGCAAATTAAATTGCAGTTGCAAAAGAGCAAGACACTATGTATGCAATTAGTATTGCAAAGGTATTATTATTATTATTACTACATTATTGGACTGGTTTGAATAATGTGTAACAAGTAATATATGATGAATTAATTAATTGTAGAGGAATATATAATAAAGAAAAAAATATAAATAATTGTGCATATGTGACGTATAATACATACCTGCAACCAATGATCTGATGAGTCCATGCAAACGTGAAGAGAAGATAAACCCATTAGTTCGATCACACAATTGGCAAATAATACTAAATTAAAAGCCTTAACTAAAATCAGTGCGTGCTCCACTATATATACATATAATTTAGATATAGCATTGGATTAATAATTTATGAACTCCATTGTACATACATATACAGGGGATGGATAATGAAGTAGTGAGTGTGTTTGATATGAGAAGAGAATTGAAGAAGAATGAAGAATGAGTGTGAGAGTGGTTGCTACGTGGGAAGGGACAGTGAATAAGAAGGAAGAAAAAGTTGAGAGAGAGAGAGAGAGACATAGATAGCATATGGCCATGTTGTTGTTTGTTGTCTGTGATCTATCTGAGAGTGTGTGTTTGAGGCTACAGTGTCTCAAAACCTCGTCGGTGACAACAATGGTGGGCCTTAACCTGTCCCCCTCCTCTCTCTTTTATTTTCCTGATAATGATCTATCACAATTTTTATATTCCCATCTTCACTAAACACTTTGTTTTTTCAACTTCATTTCTATACATACAATTTGTGATCATATATCACACTATATGCATAACATATATCACATGTTGCAAAGAAAAATAATGTTGTCACATGTGATATGCGTTGTGTATTTTATATTATATATATGTTGTACACAACATATAGACTGTTTTGGTTACTCAATTTAACTATGATGTGATCCGACATTTATAATTACTTAATCAAACTTATATCCTGACTCAATCTAATATTATATTCAAACTTTTATATTAACACAATCTAATATTTATATTTACTCAATCTAATTCTTTGTACTTGTAGTTAATTTAGTATTATTTTTAGTGTACATATGGTATTTTTCTTTATGATATAATGGTGTGTTTGATAGTGTACTCATCAATGATGTGTTTAATTTTGGTCATGGATACACTATAGAAAACTTGTGTTTCATGACCAAAATTTTGTGTATTTTTTATATTTTTGAAAAAATAAAGATAGAGAACACAAAATGAAGTATGAATAAAATATAAATTATTATCTTTACACTAATGTAAATATGATTTAAAGACTTTATATTTTTATATTTATGTCCTTATCGTCTCTGTATTTGTGTCATGTACAATATAACAAACACAACCTAAACAAAAATACAAAATATATATATATAAATGAGGTGTTTGGTTATGGATATAGGATATGAAATTTGTGTTTTATGATATAAAATTGTGTTTTTTTTTCCTTTTCAAAAGTATAGAGATGATACAAAATTAAGCCAAAATGATGCACAAACAATTATTATTTTATTAATTTAAATGTAATATAGAAATTTTATATGTTTATGTCATTATTTCTATTGTCTTTGTTTTCTATCTTATCATGTCATGTATATAACAAACACAACATTAAGTGTATAATTATAATTATATAATTATATATATATTATCATATTATTATGATAGTTAACTTCAAAAATTTATTATTAAATAAAATCATACAAACAAAATACGTCTTTAATTACATGAAAGTGTTAAATATTTTTAGTGCATAAAAATATTAAACTCTTATTAATTAAAGGTTTATTTTTACTCATCACACTTATTTATCACATTTAGATTTAAAATAGCATTAATTATTGATTTTTTCTTACACGATGAATCTATCAATATTAAATGAGAAATGAGTTATCTACACTAAAAAATCAGTGATCATTAACTACTATATGCAATAATCTAATTATTTTAAAATTATTAATATAGCTATTAATATTATATATTAATTCAATAATATTTTTAAAGGTTTGATTAATAATTTTAAAATATTGAATTATTGTATATGGTGGTTGATATAAGTATATAACTGATTTTGAAATGTACATGTAGCATTACTATTGATAAATATTTAAAACAAAATAGTTTTATTGTTTTGAAACGTGATATATGTTTCAAATAATATATAGAATATGCATAATGCAATCATGATTACTGTTAAAAAAAAAGCACTAAATTGTCATAAATATATAACCTACGAGTATAAGTATATATTTATATTTCAGAATATTTTAAATTCTTAAGTTTTCTAGTAATAGTTACTACAAAGACTTTATCTTTATAATTTACTTTAAACTTTAAAAAGAATCAAATCTAAGCTGAAAATGACATGATTTACAAATAAAAATTATGATTTTATATATTGTTCTATAAAAAGATATGCATTATCATGTAATGCTGCACGATATATACATTATTTGATGCCATGAAAATTTTAATATTAATAATTTATTAAAATTATTTTCTAAAACTAATTAGCAAACATATTATGTGTGCAATAATATATAAAGTTTAATTGTAACATATTATCATCATTATAAATTAATTTTACATTGATAATTAATATTTCTTCCATTTTTTATTGTCTACTCTTATTTTTTAGCATGTTTTTTTTATTTGTCCAGTTAGAAATTCCAGACAATTTTAAAATCTTTTTTCTATGTATCCTTAATTAAATTATTCTATTTTATCTAGTAAATTAAATTGGATGAATATGCTAATAATAATGAAATATTTTAGATTAAAAGTAATGTAATAAATTATACTATTTTTTTTTATTTTGAGAATCAATTAATCATTGTCTAAATATTATAAAAGGTGAAAGCAGATAAATAAATAAAAATGGAGAAAATAATATGTTTTTATGTAAAAAGAAATTAACCTTCATAATTAATTTGTAGGCCAATAAAAAAAATAAAAAAAAAATTTACTAGAGCATGTTACAATTTTGGGCTATCCTTGTTTTATTATCTCATCTTGACTTAATCTTCGCTGACAAAATGAACGGTAAAGATGGCTTGAGTGAGATATAGTTGGTGACGTGGAATAATTGGAGCCATTGATGGTGATTTGGGTGGAAACAAATAGGAGGAAGAGACGTCAGTGAAAATAAAATGTGACGTGACAGAAGCTGAGAGAGAATATTTGGGTCCCCGATAAAATTAAAGAAGGCATACCGAAAGAGCACTCTAGCTAGCTGCTTGGGTCTGTGAGCCCCACATTCAAATGCCTATGGGACCCACTTAACCTCCTCCCACAAGCAACGCATATATTCTCACTCTCACACGCGCTATCTCATCTCATCTCATGTCCCTCTCTCTAGGAAAAGAAATATTTATGAACAATAAAAATAATTAATCAAATCCATTAATAAATCAATAATATTTATTATACAATAAAAATATATTTAACAAATATTTAATATATATTATGTATCAGATATAATGTATGTCATAGATTAACACTAAGCATGACACACATCACACGTTGGATACTGGTTAGATGTATTTTTATTGTACAACAAAAATTACTGATTAATAAACTGTACACAATATATAATATTTAATATGAACACAATATAATATGTTATGCACAATATGTGATATATGTTATACATAACATCTAATATATATTGTGCACATTATATATATTGTGTATACTATATTAGTTATTTTGGATGTGATTTTCACATATAGCAATGCTCATTTTTTATAATTTTTTCCTAGAATATATTCATGGATCATAATTAATGATTAATTCTTAATTTATATTCACAATTTTTTTCTGCATACATACCACTCCAAAATTATAATTAAGATATAATATTTAAATTATTTAAGTATCTACCACTTGTGATAATTATTTTAGTGCTTAATGTGTCTCTCTTTCTTTCCTTCTTTTCTTAGACAATGACCTTGTTCCTCTATCATGCACGAACCTCTATCCCATTTCAAGTTTTCGATTACCATAGTAAGTAATGAAAGGTTTATTTCATGCAAATTATAAATTATAGCGTGAAAGTTATAAAAGCAATATGATTTTAGTCTACCCACAAGTGTAACATTTTTCTATTCACGTGAAAAAATGTCATTTGACTCGATCTTACAATTGGTGCATTTTTTTATATTTAAACAATTTTAAATGGATTATTTTATCAAAAAAATATTTAGTGGTTTGATTTGTCAATGGTAAAATCTTGTGTGTTTCTTTTTTATATTTCATCCTTAATAATAAGATGAAAATTGAATCTTTAACACTTAATTAAAAAATGTTAGCTCCTACCACTTAACTACACTCATGAATTGTTTAACGTTTTATATATGTTTGCATGTATTTATAATTAAGGCAAATTTGATTAAACCTTGATTAGAGTGATAAGATAATACATCCACATGTTAAATTTATATTGATGTAAAATTTTCTTTATAAGTATATATTTGGATAATATCTATTATTGAGAAAACATCCAACATTGTCAAATAAAGTCTTGTGAAATCAAAGCAATAATAATTTACGTGATGTATATTATTGGAATGATCTAATAATAACAATTTCTTTTCAAATATAATGCCATGATGTTGATGCACTAAAATACTAATTTTCTTCATAGTCCATATATAGTATTCCTAGTATTGCTATTCAAATAAAATAAAGAAAACATATCTTTGTCTACAATAATTGATTCTTCTATATTATCTGGTTTCAATTCGAATCAAGATCATTCACTCATTCATCAATTTGGTACTGCAAAATTCAAACTTTGAAGTAATATTCGCACAACAAGGCGGGGTTGGTTGGTATGTTGGGGGATAAGGTTTAAATTTAAAAAAAAAACTAGCTAGCTAGGTAGATCGATAGATAGATAGATAGATAGGGGATGGAATAATGAGAAAAGCTTTTAGGACAAGGGTGACACCAAAAGGAGAAACTATGATGCTATCTTTATATATCCACCAAGCAGAGAATTGAAGGTGAATAACATGCATACATGTTGGAGTAGGATACATAATAAGTTAAATCAATAATATTAATGATACAATAAAAATACATTCAACTAATATTTAATTTATATTATAATAATATGTAATGTGTGTCATAAGTATAATACATTATATGTAGCACACATTCTATATTATGCATAGCGCACGTTGGATACTAGTTAGATAAATTTATGTCATATAATAAATATATAAATATTATTGTAAGTTAATTAGTGTTGGCGTGAGCAACACACCCCCACACACTACAAGATCCAAAGTACATGCATTGTGTCAGATGAATAAATTAAAGTCAGGCTGCAGTGTGTGCCCACCTTATGCCCAAAAATTCTTTTATATATATATATATATATATATATATATATATATATAGGAAAATACTTAGGGCACAACAAAAAATAAGTTATAACAGCCAACAAATTATACACAACATATATAATATAAAATGCACAATGTATATCACATGCAATGCATAACATATTTCATCTATTGTGCACAACATATATCACATGTTGTAACATCATCTTTCTTTATAACATGTGATATATGTTGTGCACATCATGTAATATATGGCGTGCACAATATGTAATATTCGTTGTGCAATTTATATTATACATGTTGTGCATAATTTATTGACTGTGTTGGCTGGTTTTTTGTTGTGTCCCTAGCAATAATCATATATATATATATATATATATATATATATATATCCGAAATTTCAAGTGTGAGAAATTAGTCTTTATATAGTTGTTTAAATTTGAGGCAAATGAAAATTGAGATGTCTCAAGAATCTAATGTAAAGTTTTGAATTGTGATATGGGCGTCTTACTTATTTATATGATGCTCACTTCATCTGTTTATTGTATCTTTTTGCATGTTATGCTCCTTTGATCCGCAACTTTGGTATTGGAGATGATAGTTTAGATTGATCTTTCTTCAAAATGTATCGATTTGAATGATAGTTGTGGATCGAAAAGAGGGTTAAGTGTTATATGAGCATGTTTAAATGTGATGATGCATGTATTATAAAATTGTTGTGTTTATGCAAGAATTTCTCCCTTATAATGCCCAGTACAATCAACAGAACTAATTAGTTATGGATGAGTGTCAAATAGTTTGATTTCCATAATGGCAAAGTGACAAATAATACTAAGAGAATAAGAGAAAGTATTTAAAATTTTGAAATAATTATTAAATATTATTAGGGTGTTGCTAAATGAATAATACAAAACCAGCCAATAAATAAGATTTTGGACCATAATTACTCAGCCCATTACAATTTCAATTATTATTTGGACCAAAATCAAAATCAAAATAGATCCATTGACTATATGGACTAGTTTTTCATTGTTCACTTAGTATTATTATATTATTATTGCTACTCATACTTCACTCTGACGTCAGCACGCACAAACTGGGATTTTCCTCCGTACTCACTACTGTGCCAAGCTGGCTATTAGAAAATATTTGTTGAACAATGATAACATATGTAACTAGTATTTAATATATATAATACATATTACAGATAAAGAAGTGGCATGTGTTACATATTTTAGTAACGATATACATGTATATTGTATTTTGTGTGTGTCATTTTTCGTTTTTGCTCAATCAATTTTATATATATATATATATATATATGATATATGTTAATATATTATATATAACACATGCAATGGTGGTAGTTGTTGGGTGATATTATTGTTGTAAATATATATATTATTACTGCTAATACTCCTCCTTTCATAATAATAATAATGAGTGTTCATGTGGATTTTTGGACGTCACTCTTTTATCTTGGCTTTCTTTCTTTTTTTACACAATAATGGGGGGTCGTTTTCTTATCTGCTTTGGAACAAATAAAGATATATGGATTACATAATTATTTCAATCATAAGCATGTTATCATCATTGCTTGCTCTTCTCCTTCTTGGTACTTGTTACTTCTTGTTACTAGTTTCTAATGTTGATGAATGTTTAAAGGCTTAAATAAAGCACTTTCAGTCCAATGATCATTATCATGCATTGGGTGCTTGTTTGTTATTGGTTAAGGGCTTTTACTTTTAAAAACAGTTAGAGAAACCAAAAGAATCCAATCATATTGCAACATTAGAGATATTATTGTACAACGGAAATATGTTCAATTAGTATTCAACGTGTGTTTTACATAATATGTAATGTGTGTCATATGTATAATATACGTACATATAGCATATATTATATGTTATGTATAGTACATGTTGAATATTAATTAGACATTTTTTTATAATAAAATGAACTTATTTATGTGATACAACAAAGATTAAGAATATTTAATTTGTGGCAAGTAAGTATCCTAATATAATTAACTAGATGTACGTATGTGATGATTGGAAGTTGTGAGAGATAGCTAGATAAACCAATAAAAGAGAGACACCAAGTATACTCTTCGGTCTCTATTGCTAAAAAAGAATACCATTTTAACAAAGGATAAACATACTATTAAATAAATAAAAAAAGTAGTGCTTTATTACCCCTTCAAATATATATAGGTATTGGATACCCAAATTTTTTAAAACAACGTGAATCATCCATCAAAATTCCATTTTTTAAATATGCACATATATTTTAAGGATTTAATTTTCATATATTAACAATAATATAATTATGTGCCGTACATAAGTCACCATGATAATTAATACTTTTTTTTTCTCACTACCAATGAAATTTAAAATATGATCTTTACAATCTCAGTGTATTAAAATTAAATTTCACACTCTAAATCCTTATGTTGTTGCTTATTGTTATAATAATCACATATACACTATATTCTCTTAACGACACATTCGAGTGAGACGAACTGTTTATTATGAAAGTGAAATAAGTAAATCTTAATTAATCGTACCGTTGAATTATAATTAAAATAAAAAGTCATATAATTTTTTACTTAGACTTGGTTTGGTAATGTTGTGGCTCTCAAAGAGCTGCTGAGCTCTTTGAGCTCTCAAAAAACTACTTCTAGTGGCTCCTAGAAGCACCCTTGACTCTCATAATCTAGGAGCAAAAACTCCTTGGCTTTTTGAGTTACCAAGCACAAGAGCTTATGCTTTTTGAGAGGAGGAGCATTTGCTCAATAAGTTTTACCAAACTCACATTTAGTTAATAATTTAATCATTACTTATCATAATATTGACTTTCAATCATAACTATTTATAATTACGATCCACTTCTATTGCTCGCTGTTCATAATAAAGTAATAAACCACTTTAATCCTCTCACGGATGCAGCTCCGGAATTGAGTATCCGGGCTTAATTATTAGTAGCACTGTTCATACAAAAAGATCAATTTACAAAGTTAAAAAATGTTTAAGGACCAAATTAATTTGCATGTCTGTAAAATTTTAGAATGAAGTAATTAATTAAACATGATATATATATAATTCAAGAGGATAAGGTGCCATATATTTTCAGTCCATCATCATTATAGCTAAAGATTGATTAAAATTTACAAATACAATAATATATATGTTTTGTATGATCTTGCCTTTATGCCAAGTACATTGGCAAGTGTAGGTATCTTGTAAATTAGTGTTGTTAGGGGTACAAAATAATATCAGTCAAAATAGTTAAAATTAGAAATTTGAGTTATAATTACTCAACCTATTAAAAATATACTCATAATTAAAAATGTTATTTAGTTCATAAAACATTAAAGTGAGAAAACACACTTGAAACACTGAACAAACTTGAAACACTGAACAAACTTCATTCTCAAGCTAGCTACGTATTTTTACTTCCTGTGCACCTGATGTGTTTTTCTTTTCTTTGATCTTCTTTTGTTTTCTCTCTTTCTTTAATTTCTTTTTCTTAAAAAAACCAAATGAAAGTTCAATTCAGAAAAGGCCAAGGTAACACCAAACAAATTTAAAAGCTGGAGTTTTTCACATCAAATATATTTAAAGCGGGAAATTTTTTTGGATGATTTTTTATGAACAAAAAAAACATTGTCATTTTTATCCCTTGGAATTAGATACCACAACCTCCCTTTCTCTCTCTCTATATATTAGTATTTTTTTTCTTTTCTTTTTTGCTTTGTTAAGAGGGTATCAATTAGGTATATACATAGCACATACAACGTTAATCCACTTTTTTACTTTCTTAATACATAACATTATAAGCCAATCTAATATCAATTATTGTTATTTTATGCATGGACCGAAAGCGCCAAGCTATTAATTCTTTAATTTCTTGCTGAATGCATAAAATTAACTAATACATTCCATTTCGTGCTTTTCTATTATTATTTTTAGAGTAATACTACATTCACACTATAAAATCAGTTATTATTAGTCACCATATATAATAATTCAACTTTTTAAAACTATTAATTCAACTTTTAAAATGTTAAATTAATTTATAATATTAAAAGTTGAATTAATATTTTTAAAAATTTAGATTACTGCATATGATAGCTAATTTTATGGTGTAAAAAACATTTCTCTATTTTTATTATATGAATGTGAATTGAAGGACACATTTTTTCTTTAAATTACTTGTCTCATTTTCTATTTTAGCAATCAGTTATCGTCACCAGCAAATAGAAGATACATATTTAACAATATTTAAAATTAATAAGTAGCTAGTTATTGATTAAATATATTACTTTTATTTTTTATGTGACAAAAAATTATTAATAAAATATATATGGAATGAGAAGTAGTTTCACAAGCCTCGAATATATAATGAATAATATTATATGTACACTATAAAATTAATCATTATATTATATGTAATAATTTAACTTTTAAAATATTAAATTAATATATAATATAAAAAATTAAATTAATTATATTAAAAAGTTAAATAATTATATATAGTAACTAATTTATAGTATATAAAAAAAATCTCATAGTATATAACATGCATTATGAATTTATGATACTATAATTGGTCATCCTCCCCAATAATATATATATATATATTAATTTGTGGTCCGCGCTATGATGTTTTGGTCACAAATTGGAACAATGATACCTCGTTATGGGTGCAGTCAAGTTGGTTCTTTAGGTCCAACTCAAGCTAGGAGGATCAGCCCCCACCATTATGAGTGTTTCTTTTCTGCCTTATTTATATTATTTTATTTCTCACTTATATTATTTATATTAATTTTTCCAACTCTTATATCATTGAACATTAATTTATTATTAAACGGAATAAAAATTCTATTTAAGTATAATTTACACACTATATAACAACAAATAAAATATTGATCAATATAAAGATTGAAAAAGTAGAGTTCAAAAAGTATTTCTAATAATTTTAGAATTTTGCTAATGATACTTGTTAAAAATACTGTATACTTATATATAGTATTTTTATAATATGTAAATGATAAGTTTTAGGAAAAAACTAAAATTTTTATGAATGATCTCTAATATAAAATATTTTTTATATAGATAATTTTTTTTACTAGTTTAATAAGTATTTTAAGGATATTTGTAAGTAAAAATTCATTTTTATATGTATGTATTTCAAAGTTTTTGTTGCAATTACATTTACAAAAATGATGCACGCAATTGAAAAAATCAGTAATTTAAAAAGGATTTTGTTAATAATTTTTTAAAAAAATTATATTAAAAATATTAATTTAATATTTTTTATATATTTAATTCATCATATTATTTTAAATTTTTTAAAAATTTTATATTTATAGTATCCTTAACTTAACAAAAACCCATTTAAAAATCCCCCTTATGATATATATCCACTATAAAATTTCATACTATAAAGTTGAGAATTATGGCAGCGGACATGGCTACGAATCCCAGTGGCGAAATTTGGAAATCAATATGACGGAGAAGTACATTTCTCGGGCGTTGTGATAATGTGATGAAATGTGAACCCCTCATCATCGTCATCGTAAGAGAATCTGGCATAGTTCAAATCAAGATCTATATATTAAAAGCATTGCTAGAGGCACAATAAAAAATCAGTCAAATCAGTCAATAAATAGAAATTTGGGTTACAATCATTCAACCCATTAAAAATATACTCATGATTAAAAGTGCTATTTGGATCATAAAGTGTTAAATGGACTTTATTAGCTGTTTTAACTGGTTTTTTTGTTGTGTCTCAAATATTTAAGCCCAAGTATTATTTGTCTGGTCCTATGGTGTGCACATGAAAAATAAATCAATTAAATATTTTCTATTTCTTCGTCCAATTTTATTTATTTTTTTAGAATTTTTCTTTTAATATTGTTTATCATTTTAAAGATTTAAAAAAATATTTATTATTCTTTTTTAGTTTTATCCATACATATATTTTTGTAAAATTTTATGGTATTAAGAGTTCCAAGATCAAGAGGAAGAAGATAGAGAGTAAATGTAAAAAATAAAATTCATTAGAATGATAAAAGTTACGTACAATGAATGTAAATGATACTCATATATACAGAGTATCAACAACTAACAAACTAGTAATTATCTCTATTAATCCTAATATATCTAACACTTCCCGCAAGTTAGACGTGGTAGAATTCCGATCATGTTCAGTTTGAAAAAGAAAAGTATTAATTACAACTGAAAAAGAAAAAGAAAAAACATCTAAAACTGAAATCAATATCAAGAGAGTGAGCTGGTTTGTCAGAATGTTCGTCGGTCAAATGTTGCTCATCGGAGAAGATGATGATTAAGGAGTCGTATTGCTTGAATGATCATCGATCGAGATAACACTAAAAAAATGAGCTTTTATGGCTCCATGTATGATAATGTCAACACTTGAAATCGAACAGTGATAATGATTCTTGTAGCCTTTGACATTCAAATACATGTATATCCACATTACTGGTCGTAAAAATAAGTTAATTAACGTTCATGAAAAGGATAACTATCATTTAACTAATTCTGTTATTTTCCTTACAGTAAAGCTAGTTAATTAGTTGGAGGTTAGTTAGGTGGTCTTATCTAAAGAGTTGTTCTCTTGTGTTAGCTATATATGTACCTACTCTGATTGTATCATGATTCATTGAGTTCACATTCATACAGTGTTTAGATATTTCTTTTTTCTTCGTTCCCTTTGACATGGTATCAAGAGCCAACAATGACTAACTCTGGTATTTCTTCTCCAATTATCACTGTTAATCCTCCTTAATCTCATCATTCTTCTTCTTCCATGGCTATTCAGTTCTTTCATGTTTCTATTTCTGTAAAGTCTGATCTTGAAGATGATAACTATATATCTAACCTAGAAGCAAGAAGCCTTATCCACCCTGTGATCATCATCTTGATGTTAACAACATCCCATCTCAATTAATTTATACTACATAGGACAATAATCAATCCATTAATCCACTATTTAAACCATGGTTACGACATGACAGGCTTGTCAGACTTATTCTAAAGTGTTCTTCAATGTATGTTGAATATGTATAATTGTCAACGATAATTGTGCGTAGAATTATAAAGTTATATTTACAATGAAAATGATTAATACGCATAATTTTCATGACTTGTATCGCGGATTGAGCTACCGTGAATGCCACCAATATCAAATAAAAATTGTAGATTGAATGTTCTTTCACTTCAATGTAAGATAACTCCATGAATGGAACCATTAACTAATGTAACCCTCAAAATAGTCTCAACAAAAATACTCGAAAAATATGAAAAATACTCGATTGAGTAAAAAAAAAAGTGTAAATCGAGCTGAGTAATCCAAACAAAGTATTTGGGGAAATACAGGTGAAGGGTAGGTATGTGGTCTTTGAGGAAAAAAAAGTATAATTGCGTGCAAATAAAAGAATGTGATGATTGTGTTATCCTGTGTGATGCAGTTCAGAAAAAGAAAGTTGGATGCTCAAAAAATGGACGCGTGTTCTATGAGAGATGAGGGAGCATATTGGTTGTGACCAATTCAAAAAAGGGATATAATTTTACAATAATGTTTGACGTACAATAAAAATACGTCCAGTATACGTATAACAAACATCCTATAATATGAATAACACACGTTGGATACAAGTTGGACGTATTTCTATCGTACGTCAAATATTTAATAATTTTAACAAGAATCTTGAGATGTCTAAAACAGTTATAAAAAAAAATTTTGTTTATATTTTTTTTGTTGTAGAACGTGAAATCGTGTGCGTGAAATACTATTTGTGAGTGTATGATATGTGTGAAATGAGAGAACTTATGTGGGTCATTTTATTTATTAGTGTGAATCATTGAGTGAAACCTATGTGTATACATCAAACTTATTTGGTAAAGAATACTCTCTCTGTTTTTTTTAATTGTCCAGTTTTAAATGCGCGCAGAAATTTAGGTAATGATTGGTATAATATTAAAATTAACAAAATGTATATATATTTTACTAAATTATCCTTTACTTCTTTGTTATTATCTCTCCTCAATTAATAGAGATAATGAGTATTAAATAAGGGTAAGAGTGGAAAAAAATAATAAATATTGTCTTAAAATTTGAAATGGACGATTTAAAAAAAAAGTACACATCTCTAAATTGGACAATTAAAAAAAACAGAGGAAATAATATTATTACATTATCTAAAATTCTTTTGGTTCATGCGCTCATTGAATGTTTACACTCGTACAAGTTTACAACTTAACAACATTCCATATATTTTTTTGGATTTCCCTCGGATCTAGGGTCATCAGCTAGTAATTGATGATTGATTGCTATCTCTAACCAATATTATTTTTTAGTATGGCTAGAGGTATAACAAAAAAAAAAAACCAGCTAAAATAGCTAATAAATAGGAATTTGGGCCACAATCATCCAGTCAATTAAAAATATACTCATGATTAAAATGTTATTTGGACCATAAAATATTATATGAACTTTATTGGCTGTCTTAATTAAAAAAATGTTGTTCCTCAAACATTTTTGATTATTTTTTGGTGGATTGAGTGCTACCACAAAATCTTTTATACACACATTATATTAAAGATTGAATTTGAAACATAATACTTAAATAATTCAAGCATCATCACTTATATTAACCTATTTGATTAGAACATCTAATATATTAATTAAGAGAAAGAGAAACATGTGTATATATATAATATTGTATATATATATATAAAATAAGTTAACATTAGTCATCATATATAAATAATGTAATTTTTTAAAAATATTAATTTAAATTTAATATTATATATTAATTCAATATTTTAAAAGTTGAATAAATAATTTTAAAAAATTAAACTTTTATATTGATGTTTGATAAATGTTGATTTTATAGTATACATATTAACTGTTTTTTCAAAATATATATAGCAATGCTTATATGTATATATATATATAGATGCGCAGTTAATAAAAAAAAAAAATATTTATATAGATGCGCATGCGCGACAGTGGCAGCGGTGACTGCGGGGGCAGGGAAGAGATCAGTAAGCAAATTCAATTGAATTCCCAGTTACGTTGGAGATAGCCAGATAGGGTTCTTTATCAAACCAATTTATGTATGTCCAACAATATTTTTTGTACATTAAAATACTGTCATCATTAGCTACCCATAATAAATGTATATGGTTTGTTACTAATATTTTTATGAGTCCCACCTTAAAAAGTGGTTGGTGGCGGGAAGTGACTGATAAACAGTATACATATAGCATTGTTGATGTATGTATGTGACGGTGGCGGTGGGTGTGGAGTGTGGACAATATATCTTTATCAAACCACTAATATGTGTGCTGCAATATAATATATAATGCTGGTTTTGCTTTGTTGTGTCCCTAGTTTAGTTTTGTTCTCTTGCTATAGCAATATAGCTCTGCCAGAATTTTCTTTCTGCTGCAACATTATTTACTCTACTAGGTACAATAAAAATACGTTCAACTCATATTTAATGTGTGTTATTTATGTTACAGGATGTGTGCTATATATATATATGTACTATACATATATAGTACACATCGTGTAACATAAATAACACATATTAAATATAAATTAAACGTATTTCTATTATACATCATATATTATTGATTATTTTCAACAGCACTTCTACTTATATTGTCACTTTTTAAGAAATGCTACTCATATTTATATTTTGAATCGTACATTTATTTTTTATTCATTTAAATATTAACAGATATGATGAATATATTGACAATTTTTCTAAGAGATAATTAATTGTTTACCTTTATCATGTCAATCCCATTGGTCTGCCGCCACACCACTTCTAGTATTCTTAGTAGAAATGGACATACAACCTAATGTCCGATATCACTAAATCATATATGCATCAATTTAGATTATATACTTTGTCTTCTAGCATATATATAACTTGATTATTTCTAAAACACGTGAATGCGATTGATTGTAGGCACAAATAGTAGGTCTGCGTGTGGTTCAATTAAACGCGGGACAATCTTATTTGTTTATAGCATATTATATATAATAATATATACTTAATTATAAAATACAACATTATAATAGGACGGTCATTAAGTTGCAAAATCTACCATAAGATTGTTCTTGATAAATAAAGAGTTGTAGTATTTTAGCTTCTAATTGCAGTAATGATAGATAGGCCTATGAAAAATTGATCGTCTAAGTGCCCGTTTGGTTTATCACTTGGACTATTCAAATTTACTTTTAGTATTTTATGCAGGAAATTCTGTCTATAGTCATTTATGTAGTTCCTTCTTGAATTTTAAAATTAAAGTTAAAAAATTACTACCTCTAAACACATTTAATTTAACTATAAAATATTATTAATTTTATAAATACAATTTAAATGAATAGTATTACTAATTATATTAATTACTCAAATAGAAAAAATATGACTTGACATGAATGTAGTCGCTGGTTGAAAATAAAAAATATGGAGAAACTTAATACATTGGGTTACATTTTTATAATTTTTTTTCATTATTCGTTCAATGAAAATACTTTTACACAAACTACGTAAAATATTACTTTTCATTCTCATTATAATGGTTAAAAGTATAATTTTACTTTTATACCCTTTATATTTTGTCCTTTTATTTCCAACTATTTCACATTAAAATTTTCTTATTAGGTCTCTTTTGGTAATTATACTCCTAAAAATACATGCAATACAGATAAAAAGTGTGCATTTTTCATAATATTTATGTGTTTTATTACTTATTGTGTATAATAATCAATTCACATATTGAACTTCCTACCTATATTAAATATATTTTTATTGAAAATTATTTTGATATTCATTTTAGATGTATACATTAAAAAGGTGAAAGTGATGAGAAAAAATAATGATTGGAAAAAAAAAGAATAGATGATGAAATTAATAGAATTCATATTTTATTATGAGTAGAATGTATAAATATTTAATAAAAATGAATAGAGTAATGCTACATGGACACCATAAAATCAGCCACCATCAGCCACAAAGTATAATAATCTAACGTTTTGAAACTAGTAATCAAACTTTTATTATTATACATTAATCCAACATTTATAAAAGTTGGATTACTAGTTTCAAATGTTGGATTATAACACATGGTGACTGATGATGGCTGATCTTATAATGTACATAGATCATTTCTCAAATGAATATATAAATAATATTATTAATTTTTATTTACGTGTAACAAACTGTGATTCTAGAATATCACTATAGCTGAGCGCCTGAGCCGATGCGTGTATTTTTCCTTTTACTTTGTTTTCTTCTGTATCAATAGGTCGATACTCTTATATAATCAACATATATAATTTGATTTTTATTTTGATATATTTCAAAATTTGGGTTAGTGAAACACATTATTTTTAAAGAAATTTTTTTCTATATCACAAAATCAGCTACTATATATAATAATTTAATTTAATAAAATTATTATTAAACTTTTAAAATATTAAATTGATATATCATATATAAAAAATTAGATTAATAATTTAAAAAATTAAATTATTAGGTACTCGTACTCCCAAAAATTTTTATCACAAAGAAATCATGTTATTTTTTTTTGGTTATGGTGAATTTTTTCCTTAGACAATAACCATGTATTGTTAATTTGGGCTTTAAATTCTTATTTTTGGATTCTCATTGGGCTATTCCAATTTGAAATAAAACCCTCCATGACCTAACCGAAAGGTATATTATGATCCATTACCCCTTATTTTTGTCATGTGAAAATGCTGAACAAGTCATATGTGCAATAACCACATGCGAACAAGTCATAGGTGCAACGAGTTGGGGTGGTAAACGGCTTGTTGTTCCTTAAGCAAAGTCACATATTCGAGCCTTATGAATGGAAAAAATCGTTGCTGGAAGATTCACTACCATTTCCAGATACGTGATCCGGAATGACGGATTAATCGTAACGAGGCTCCGAATACCTTGGGCATAACAAAAAAAAAAAAGAGAAAATCATCATCACCATTGACTCATTTGACTTATTTTGACTAAGCTAGACCCAGCTACTAAAACCGATCAAATTTCGCTCATGTCCCATTAAAACCATTTTAAACATCACAGAGACAAGTAAACCCTGCTTCTTCTCTGGAAGAACCTAAAACCCTCTCGTTTTCCCGCCACAAATTCCCCTTTCTCAACGCCTCAAAACCCTAGCAGATTCCTCATTTCACCCTCAGAAATCTTCTTCGGTTCTCTCTTCTTCTACAATGTTCATCCGTTAACCATTTCATTTCATCTTCATCAGTGCTTCGCGACGACGACGACGACGACGATGACGATCGTCACTTCCAGAGACGTTGAAGAGATCGTAGTGAAGCTCTCTTCCGATAAAGCCAAAGCTCGCGAAGTAACCTTCCTTTTTTTTTTCTCAACCTTTTTCACCATCACTGTATTTGCCTTTGCTTAATCGATGCGGAAAATACACTACATGTGAATATTGCTATTATTTGATGAAGCGTTTCGAATCGGCGATTTTGGATGTGAAAAACGAAAGTGTCGTTGTCTGTTTGCAGATGATATTATGCATGCGACGATGATTAGTGTTGAGATTATTGGTTATGTTGCATTGGATTTTAATGGCTTTGGAAGCTTTAAGATGAATGACTCTGACTTTTAAGATGAGATATAGAGAAATTGCTTTTAAGAGCTGAGAAAAAATTGTGGTTCTCTGATTCATTTCAGAGTTCAATGTTTCAACAATCAACAATTGTATTAAAAAATGTAACGAAATTTGGAAATAACAATACAAACAAAGCTGAAGTGATGAACTCTGAATGGAATAAAACACTACATCTTCTTTATTAGTTATTTTGTGAGAATCTAGGAAATTTTTTGAGATCATGAGTTTGCCACATAAGAAAGAACGTGGAGCAAGGGATAGTTACTTGAGCGATTCAAATACTAACAAGGTGTTGGATACCTAGTAAGCAGTTTGGTTTCCATAAAGGATAATGACACAAGTTTAAATCCAAGAAAACACACTTATTGGTAGAGGGTTACTCTTAATGCTCCACCTCTGGAATTGTTAGAGCAATGCTCCCATAATTTTATTAATAAAAATAAAAAAAAGAATGAGCGATTCAAAGGGACCTATCTCATGGGAATAAGTATTGATGTAGTGAAACATTGAACTAATGTAGTATAGAGGGATCATTTAATTAAATAATGATTAGTTTGCTTTTCTTTTCAGTATACATGGTTTGTGATGATTTGAAGTTATTTTACTGATTCTAATTGCTGAAATCAGTGAATTTAGATATAACTAGTACATTCAGTGAAATCAGGATTTATTTTGTGCATTCTCCAAGAATTTTGTACTTGATTTATAATTATTGGTGTTGTGGTGTACTTTTTCAGGAAGGGATCAAGTTGTTAAATACTTGGTTAGAAGGGGAAAGATCATATAACTTTTGCAAATTTATTGGGTTGAATACTGCAAAGCTTAGACCAGATGAATTTCCTAACTGTAAGTTCATTTTTTAAGTTAAGTTTATGTGAATTGGAGGATGCGATACTTGTAAGATTATATAAGCCAAGGTGTACGTTTTACTTATGATTTATTTGTTCGTTTTAACTTTTTTTTGGGCAGCTGAAACATGGCCTTTTCTCACATCTTTACTTATTCAGTCTGCATCATCAGAAATATCCTCGAGTAAGCGGCGAAATCCAAAGATGATATATGCAAAGACTCTTAGAATTGTTATACAACGAGCGGAAGATGCTAAGTATTCAGGTCAGTTGGAGGTGTTGTTGTTGGTAATACTCAATTCTACCGCTTAGAAACCAGTAACTGAATAAGGAGTTTAACTCTAAAATTCACTGTGCCCAAAAGACTGGTAATGGCAACAATCTGAATGTGTAAAAAAAAAAAAAGAAGAGAGCATTAGCACCAAAAGTAACTGCAATTGTAATACATCCATATTTTTGTAAATTTAGACGCAAGGCATTTTTTGCTTTTGCCGAATGAACTGACATGGCAAAAGTAAACTTCAAGCTACAACACCCTTGTGAGATCTTTTTCTTTTTAAATTTTTCCTTGTTTTGTAAAGTTTTAAGACACATTAAGAAATTGAGTACTCATTACACATCCCTCCCCTAAAAGATACTAAATTACATTTCCTTCTCCATTTTAATAAATTTTACACTCGTTGCTTGAGAGATAAGAATGCGAGTTTGTAACAAATTTCTTTATGGTGCTAATTAGTGATGAAAGGGCCTCTTAGGAGTTGTTTCTATTGTGAACTATCTGTCTTCTTATTTACTTGTATTTCTCTCCATTTAATAGGCAAAATTCTGCCTTTGTCATATGTGGTCAAACCACTTTTTAAGCATGTTTGGGATGTCCTGAGTAATGTTCCAAGCTTCCAGTCAGAGTATGGAATTATCCTTCGACATCTTTTGGCAGTTAGGGATTATAGTTTCCAGATGAAGAAGCAGATTTACTGCAGTAAGTTTCTGTAAATATGGCATGTGCTATCCTCACATCTCCTCAACACAATCATTTTTAATCTTGATTCAATTAACTTTCTTTTTCTTTTTTTGGCAAGGCTTGGTGTTTCTGTACATGGAGAAGGTTGAAGCAAGCTTGACTGGGGAAAATATTAGTCATTATACTTCCAAGGAGGAGGTCTTCCGCTATATCTTGACACTTCATTCGCTTTTGGAAAATCCTCCTCGAGACTATCCTGATAATATCAGAGAAGACATAGTTAAGGGGTTTGTTAGGATCTGTTCATTGATCAGGTACATCTTAAGTTGATTCCTTTTACATTTTTACTATTATCTTCTGGGAGGATACAACATGTCTTTTGTTTTTATTAATTTCTTCAGGGAAGAGGGAAAAATATCACGCAAGCTTGTTGAGTGCATCAATACATATTTGTTAAATGATGGTCCAAATTTGGGCTGTCAATTGTTGGAGATCCATAATGCTATTCAGCCGTTTGTGTTCCGCTGTTGGCTGACAACACATGATCGAGTTCTTAAGGTTCTTACTATTGCATTTTAATGCAAAATGTCATATAAACCTTTTCTTCTTCTTTTCTAACCACTCTATCGATATATGTTGCAGGATTCACTTATGTTATATGCAAGGATACAGTTAAAGTTAATAAGGGGTACTACTGATAGTTGTTTATTGGTCGAACAACTTCTGGATGTGATTAGTAAGGATCTTGATCAGGGTAGCATGTCTATTACTTCCTTTCCTCGGTGAGTGTTTCTAATGTTTCTCAATTTCATATGTTTAATGACGAGTTTTCTAGTAGGTAACCACGATCTTCATTAACTTCTTACCTAGGGGTGATGGAAATAAAGATGATAAACTTGGAACTTTGACTAGCTCACACTGTGGCTTGGTGGAGCTTGCAGCAGTTCTTTTTTATAAGGTAGTTGCTATAGACTTAGCCATCTGTTCCTGGATTTTAAATTGAAGCTTTTACGCTCAGTTCATCGTAATTTGTTTATCTTCTTTCTACAAATCAGGTTGTGTTATCTGATATAGTTAGTTTAGTTACATAAGAAGGTAGATGTTTTTTCTATTCATTAGAATTTTTTACCATTTCTGCCTACTCTTTCTGGTTATTTATGTATAGAATTTGCAAGTAATGTTTGCATATTATTTTGAGCATGTTGCTACTTTATGTTGGGTAAAAGGTTATCAAATTCGAGAGTTTACCTAAACTTGTGGAGCTTTCATGAGTTTACCCAAACTTTTGGAGCTTTCATGAGTTTATCCAAACTTGAATCTTAAAGTTAAACTCGTAAACGCGCAAGAGTTTACTCGTAAACTTGCAGACTTTGTTTGGGGGCCTGAACTTGTAAACTCTTACGAGAGTTTGATAACCTTGGTTGTATGATTTAGTAAGTTTACTATTTTTCTTTTTGGTTTACAAATATACTAATTTTTATGTCCTCTTTTCTTGTTATAAGGATTTCCATAGTGGTGGCTAATTAGGTTTATTCCTCAGGCTTGCCTTAAGACAACCAGAGCCTCATTCAATAAAAAACGGGTCAAGAGGGAGCCTGTTGCTGCGCTTCTGAGGGAGGCACTTATGAAGGGCAAATGGCTATGGTAATTTATAAGCTAATTTAAAGGTTGCACTGTGAAATACCTTTTTAGTATGCCATCCTCTTCAACGTTTATACTCCTTTTTTGTTAGAGCTTTTGTTATAGTTCTTCTACTAAAGAAATCTATTGTGTTGTTCACCTCTAATGTGTTCTTTTACCCTTGAGTCTGCTTCTCATAGATTCGTCAACTCTCTGTTAAAAGCCGTGTTTTATCATGGTTGATCATTGCGGGCAAAACCATTAAGAAGGACTTAGATTTAAATGACTTGTTTGCAGGCATGGTTTACAATAGGAGAGAATAGCGTCATTTAATCCATATATAGTCCACTTCACCTCGTGGGAAATGTTGTTGTATGCTTTTTTTAATAAGGAAATGGTGCTGATGTATTGGTATGAATATGATGATTCGTTTTCCTAATTATGTATTTGAAAGTTTCACTTGTCAATAGATGTTTACTTTGTTTTGGTCATTAATGGGAAATGTAGAGAGAGAAATTGATTGGTCATGATTTGATGATCACAATTGTGACAGTCACTATTGATAGATAGATGGACAGACACAACCCACTAGTTGAGTGTTTTTGATAGGGATTATTTAAGCTAAATATCATGATGCCAAGTTCTGATGGTGGATCTTTGCTTCACAGGAATGCTGCATTTTGTTATCTCACTCGAAACTACCATAGTCGCATTTGCAACGATCTGTTTCTTTACTGGTTTGAAGGCATATGGGTGAGCTTTGACAGGTAATTTAGGATTGTTAGGTAAACATCAGAATGGTTTCTTCGGTCCTTTGTTTCACTTGGAACATTAGCTCCCATAGATCAGTTTCTTTTGACAAGTTTTGTTGGTTTTGAGTGGAGGAAGGAAGCCAAATCTTGGTCACAGTGTGTTGTCTCTGCTACTGTTTCGCATATTTGGTTGGGGGCATGATTCCGAAAACCTTAGTGATGATTTTTGGACAAACGAGTTTTGTGGGATATACTAGGCATTTGGGCCGTATTTGGTGTAAAACACATGATCTTTTTAGGGTAATTTTTGTCTTAATTAATAGTTTATTCTCTAGTTTCTTCTTGTTCTTGTAAATATGAACTCTTGTCCATCTATGTATTTGTATTCTTCTTCTCTTCTTAATCAAACTTGTTTTATATGTAAAGGTTACATTGTTTTTCTGCACAAAAAGGAAAACTGTATATAAATCAGTGGACACTATGATTCCTGACTCTGCTGCACTCTCGTCTCCTTTTATATTTCTAAACCTACACTTTTTAAGATTGAAGCATTTTTCATTTACACACTTCTTTCTCATACCCTCTCTTTTCTCAGATTTCTTTTTCCCTTTCTTTATACTTGCTTTCTTTATTTAGTAATGTAGAGTTAATGTTATCTGTGGGAATATGGTGCACACTTTGAGAGACAACTTTGCCAAATATTTTACTGGTTGAAATGTGAACTTATGTTGAGATCTTAGTTACCATTCCAATGGTTTATATTGAATTATCTGTATATGCAAGTATGGTATATCTTTGTAAGAAATAGTGCTCGTGATCACAGTTAAGTTAACAAAGTTGAGATAATATTGCAGAATCGTGAATTCTGCAACTGTGGAGCGTGCCTATGATGGCTTGTTATGGACTCTGCGGTATGCTCTCTGAATGACCTTAGTGTTTTATTTAAATGATTTTGCTGGGTCTTATTTATGCATGTGAATATGACAGTGTGGTGCTTTTGTACTTCAGATCAATTATTTGAGTTTCTGCTAATTTTCAAATTCGATATGTCATTCTGGTATAGTTGAATGGATTCTAGGGACCCTGGGTTCCCTCTGAACACTGTGAACTAATGTTTGTTTTCTTGCTTCTGAAGGAGTTTGCAGGAATTGTCATCTGTTCTTTTTCTTCCAGATTCAATGATGGAGATATCATCAATGGAATCTTCTACCTTAAATGAGGTTTCTCTCTCTCTCTCTCTCTCTCACACACACACACACGCACACACGCACACACGCACGCACGCACGCACAGACAGTTTCACAAGTCTTTCTTTGGTTTATGCCACACTTATTCCTCCAAATTCTGAAACACATGTCAACAATTGTTGGGGTTGATGATGGAAGGCTGTAACAACTGGTATCGAATAAAATGCTTAAAACTACAATCACCCTCACACAAAGACTTAAGAAGAGGGAAACAGTATGATTGCACCTCTCTAAATCACATATTAGAATTAATGAACGGGAAGTAATATCCTTTCACAAACAGAATAGAAAAGATACTGGAAATGGAAAAGAAAGGAAATAACAATGGCAGAGAAATTAAAGAGTTCTGCCTCTCTCTCCTAAGCCTGTCCTAGCCCACAAAATGCCTGAATGAATATTCCCCTCTCAGCCACACTAATTTCTATACTTTTCCTCACCTGTCCATCCTAGGAAAATCATTCTAGGATCAAGTGCCGGGTCCACCAGCCCTGCCACCTGGCAGCACAGCCTGCTTTTCTTCTTTTTCCCTATTTTGTCTTCTTCTGCTGTAATAAAAGGGTAGGTGCTGTACCTTCCTTCCTGATTCTTCTTGTGAAAATGGCATTCCATAACTTGCTTTGGATCAATATGCCTTTACCTCTTCTTTGTTATGTTTTCTTTTATTTCTTGGTAAAGGTGGATATCTTATCCTTCATTCATTGTTACTTCTTTTTTGTCCTTAAATTCTTCGGAGGAGAATTGGAAAAAATGGTATGTATTTGAGTTTTCTGTTTAAAGATTTGGGGATATATTATTGTTAATGAATTGCAGTATTCAGCGATCCGAATCCATGCAATGTAGCAAAAATGTTAACGAATATTAAAGGGACAAACTAATTTGTGCAGTTCGTTCGTGGTTGGCAACAAATATGGAGTACTGTAGTGCATGCATTGCCAATTTTCAGCAATGTAGCCCCTCTTGTAAGTTTTCTTTGCATTCCTATTCTGGAGGTTTTCTTCCTGAAGTTCAGAGAGATTGGTTTTTTGGAGGGCTATTCTTTTAGCAGGCATTCTTTGCATTTTTTGTTTGATTTTAGTGTTAGTGTTTTTAAATTTTAACAATAAGTCCAATTTCGTACTTCTTTGGGATAAGAATAGGACTTTTTTTTTCTGCTTCTATATTTTCTCTGCACGGTTTTTAAGGGGTTATCTTTCAGACACAGGTAGATTGGATTGTGTAGTCCTTTTGAGCTGATGCATTTCCCCCCTTTCTTTCTCTGTTTGATGTGTTTCAGGTGTTACCCTACTCGTTCGTTTTTTACATTCTTCTACTCACTTAATAAAAACTCATTTTATGACTTTTGTTTTCAATTTTCCTTGATAAACAAAATGATGTTGGCCCAGTTAGCTTAATTTTTTTTAACCTTAATATTGCAGTTGAGCTAAAATATATTAAAACTGATAAGGGTTCAGTTGCTAAAATATAGATAAGTTTTTGTTTTTTTCTCTGGATACTGTTATTTTATATCTACTTTTTTACTAGAAAACGAGCAACTATTTCTTTGTAGTTGCAGCTTAAGTTTCCATTTTAATTTTGATGCAGGTGGATGCTACTTTGGTGCTTCTTAGTAATATAACGTCAATTGTGAGTTACAGACCTTACACAGTTGACTAGTTGAGCATGCCATCAATTAATAATAATTCTTCTTACATCACATGCTTGTATCCAGGATATAGTAAATACATGTGTTATACCTCAAGATGTGTGGGATCTTCAGTTTTTCAAAAGTCCAACGTCAATGTAAGTGCCTTTTACCTTGATTATGCCAAATATAAATTTAAGTGTATCATTGGAATGCAGTTGATAAATTCAAATCATACATCATAGCTTCGTATTAAAGAACTCCTTGGAGCTCAAGTGCTCAAGTTTCCATGGATTTAAAGAATTCCTTGTTATTGTTTTCAAGATTATTTAGACAGGTGGAACTTGGTGAAATTGGCTTGTCACATCATAGATACATCTAGTGAGCTAATTGCTGTTTAAGGTTTTTAATATATAGAGTTTGTTTGCATACTCCAATGATTAAATACAAAATGTGTTAAGTCCCACAATGTTTGAGGATATGACTAAGATAGCCTTTATATTCACTTGGACAGCCTTCCCACCTTGAGGTAGTTTCTGGGGTAGAATTAGGCTCACAATCTTAAATAGTTTCATAGTTTATCCTTTAATTAATATTCGACTACCTACGAATGTCCAATCTTGCAAACTTCACGCTCTAGATAACCTATCCTAGGCATAAGGGGTGTTTGTTGCAATTAAGTCCTACAATGCTTGAGGTTAGGAATGGCCTTTATAAACCACTTAGGCTTTTTTGGGAGTTTGGAAGGGAAGGAAGGAGTTTGTAGGAGTTATCCTTTTCTTCTTTAGGAGTATAATATTGATGGAGGGAAGGGAAATGGAGAACTTATGATGTATTTACATTGAAAATGAGGTGAATAAAGGACTTTGGAGGATTTTAAAACTCCCTCAAACCTCTCCCCTCACCACCAATGTAACTTTCAAACATAACTTCATCCCCCAAAGCTAGGCTTCCAAAACTCATCTTGCAAACAGACCCTTAGGCAACTCTTCTCTCTTGAGCTAGCTTTTGTGGTGGACTTCGGCAAATTTTATGAAAAAGAAAAGCCCATCTATAAGCCATGCCATGCTGCTCGAGGTACTAATTTGACACTGCATAAATCTGTCCTACATTTGTGTGACTATCATTTCTACGTTTCATAACATGTTGGATTTTACGAAGTGGAATAGGTATTGTGTATGAAGCTTTCATAGAAGATGGGAGCTGGTGGTGGGGAAATGCATCAACCTAGGATTATGAATTGATTATTAGTAGCATTTGTTTGTTCTTTTCCTTTTTTCATCGTTCTTTTCTGTATATGAATTGTGTCGTCTTAGAGTGTAATCAAGAACCACTACAGTGCTCCTATGTTAGTAGGTATAGTACAGCAACCATTAAAAAGTAGTTGGGTTTCAGTAGCTGTAACATCTGTCATACCTGAATCATAGATGTTGCAACTTGCAATTACTCAGATGCAGTATTATTTCTCCTCTCTCTAAGTTCGTTGCCACAGTCTTATACTTACTCTCGTTTTGTTTCCTTTGCTGATTTTCTTGCTCTTTCTCTAAACCTAAAAACTTGCATTCTTGATATCTCATAATTTGCCTTTTATGCAGATCCATATTGTATTTCTTCTCATGTTACTTTTCGAGGAAAAATTCTCATGTAAGTTAATGATGGAACATCCTATATTTTTCATGCAGCCTATTTACTCAATGTTGGTTTGTTGTTTGAAAAGCTGAAGTTTATATTTATGGAATGGCAGTAGCCATACAGTTTTTGTGCTTGGGATTTATTTTTTCAGAATTGAATTTGAGAAAAATTGTTTCAATGAGAGCTGCTTTTGATATAAATTGGTTCTTGAGGATTAGCGCTCACTGTTTTGAATAAAAGGGGCCAAACTTTTACGGGAATGTTAAATCTATGCTACCATGTGGTGTATTTAATTGGGGAGCTCTCATGCTTTTAAGGAGATTTCTACCACACAGGTCATTGATCTGGGATAAGATTTGGCTACCTGCATTTATTTGGTGCAAAGCTCAAGGACTTATTGTTTCTGGTTTCTACATGGATTTTCTTCATTACTCTGTTTTTTGTTCTTTTTTGTGATTTAGGAGGATTCCTTAGCCCCCTCTCTTTTTGTAACTCTGATAAAATTCATTCTCTATGAAGGAAATATCTTTTGCATATATGCAGGTAAAAAATGAAAATAATTATAGGTGAAATTTAGTTGATTTCTATACTTTCATATACTTTTTCTTTCGGTGACATTTGGTGTGTCACTTGTTATATAACTAATGTGTAAGTTTTGAAAACATTCATGCGTGATGTGGGTAAATTTCAGGCTTTCATAGGTAAAAGTGAAAAATATTCTATGCTGAGCCACTTTTGTAGTTAATACTTTGTCTCGTTTCTTCTTGTATGTTTTTATCTTTGTCTGAATATAATTCTTCTATCCAAAAAATTATATTGTCTCCAAATTGTGCAGGCTGACTTGCGGGATATTCTACATCTGAGGAAGAACCTTTTGAGAGCAATTTTGAGTGCTGTTGATTTGAAGGTGTGTTTGCTTTGATGTGTTGCGAACCAATTATTACAATTCTTCATTTCAAATTAAGTAAAATGTTGGCAGCCTTGCTAAGCCTTGCTAAATGGCACAACCCAACATGCATTGAAAGCCTAATGTTCTTTTGGTTTCAATTTGTTATTATTCAGGGTTATTCGCCCTTGAATGAACGGATGGCTTTGTTACTGCCTGGTGCCATGTATGCACTTTGTGCAGGTTGTGCTCCTCTTATTCAATGCATAAAAGAACCTCCTCTAGTTTACAGCTATTTCAATGTCTCTGAGGCTTTAGATGATGGTCATAAGGTACAACTTAGTCACTCTTTTCTATGACTAAATTTTGGTCTAATACTTTTACTTAATCTGAACACTGATGCTACTTGTAGATAGAAGATCCTAGACACCAATTTCTACATGAATTTTTTGATTGTTCTGTGGAAGTTCTCGCAAAGATTGACAAGGTTTCTAAAGTTGAGGTACTTGTCCTTTACTTAAAGAAGCTTGTTTATGTTAGCTAGCATGATCTTTATTAATGCAATGATGATTTTCAGATTTCGCAAATGCAAAGTTGTCCACGTGTACGTGTTCCTCGGGAAATAAGTGATATGCTACTGCATGAGATCGAGATAACAATTCTTGGAGCTTTTGGGGAAGAGGAGAGTAACAAGAGGAAATTACCTGATATTTTCTTGATAGCTTCTTTCTTGTGCAATGTACTATATGGTTCTTTTTTCACAAGGTTTGTGACATTTGGACCATCTTCTATCTTTCTTTTTGCTCTTTTGATACTGAAGTTATGGTTTATATCTTTATACCTAATGGATGAAGAACATTTGATTATTTTAACTTTTTATTTTCCTGCTGCCTTTGTCCTTTGGTCTGATATTTTTAGTATTTTTGGGACGATGAAATGGGTAAAACCTAAACATACTCTTGGGTTAATTGTTGTCTTGGATCTGTGCCACCTTTTATTATTTGATGCTTTCTTTCTTACCTATTTTGCCCATTTTCTTTTCTCTTTCTATGCATTAACTCACTCATTTATAGGAATAGTTTTCATCTATTGTAAATTTGTAATAGTTCTTAACATGGAAGGAAATGATTTTTTGCCTTATTATGTTCTGAACTGATATACTTTTCTGTTGGTTTTGTTCCTGTGGTTTTGCTGGGGTTTCCTGCAGTATTTCAAATACTTATGTTTTCAAATTTGTCAATTCTATAGTAAGAATTGTTACCTTGGCTTAATGTTTAAGCATCCTATATTTGACATGAGAGTTTTTAGAACTGAACATGTCTCTCTATTTTTTTTTTCTAAATCAGCTGACTTATTCCCTATCATTTTAACTGTATAGGTAAAAACTCTGTTATTACTTGTTAGTGATGAGTTTTGACTTTCCTTTCACCAAGTATTTGACTATTTGCCAATATTTTCCCCATTGTTTTTAATTTTTATAAATGCTTTTGTGTTCTTCCAGGAAAATAAATGTTTCATTCGTTTCGAAATTGTGCCAAATCTTGCAAGAAATGCTTGATAGTGCTGCCAGAATCATTCAAGAAGATCATGATCTCCGGGCTTTTAGTTGCTTAAGTTATGATCCTGCTTCTGATGAAACAAGTTCTCTTACTGCTGCTGTTCGTAGTTTTCTTTCAACTCCTATATTTAATCAATGGAGGGATCTAAATTTGCTGGATGTTGTCTCTTTTGGTGGCGTATTACAATCTGTTGAGAGACTATTGAAAGCATTTGTTAATCTATATGAAGGTTATTCTCAGCATGTGAAGAACTTTCAGTCTGAAACAAATACACTAGATATCGCTGCTGCTGATAGTATTCAGAGTTCCTGTGTATATGACAGCAGTAAAAGTAGGATTGTTGATGTGGAATTGGACGTTAATGATGATTCTGGAGATATGGATAGTTTAGCAGTTGGGAAAAAACTAGGCAGTGGTATTTCATCTTCTGCAGAGAAGTGGAAAATGGGTATGATATTAATTATTTCTTCTTTCTTCTCTGCTTCAAACATTCTTACGTGGGATGTTCTCTTCAAAATAATGGACAAAGAATCTGATCACAAGGTAGACCTCAGACATAGTAACAATACACAACTGATGTTCTGGAATTTGTCTTTTGAGTAGAAATGTCTTCTTTACGTTTATATGATTTTTATTCTTTTTGAATTCAGGTACGTGGCAAGATATTGTATCATCTCTGTCAACATCCCCATTGGTCCTCTTCTACAAAGTTTGTAGATTTGGTATGAAAATAAGTGGGTCATTATTTTGATGAATTATGTCATATGAAAGCACCCTACTGATGTATTTATTAGGTTAGGCTGCACAATATACATTCTTTAGGTGCGGCCTTTCCTCGGACCCTGAGTAGCGCCGGATGCTTGTGCACCGGGCTGCCCTTTATGTTATCAAAAAACACACTGCCACTGACTGCTTCTTTTTGTATCTATATTTGTCTTTTGCAGGTAAATTTAATGAGTAATATGATTGAGGAGCAAGTTAGTCTTAAGCTTGCTTGTGGAGATGTATTAACTTCTACCCATGCTTTACTAGCTACCTTATCTTCCCAGGACACAGTTGATAAGGACAAATGTGTCCTATATTTAAGGGAAGTGGAAAATGAACAGGTACCTTTAATTTTTCAATATTTGGATTTTAGGGAAAGGCAAAGAGAGTGGGAGAGGTAGACTGAGTGAAAACATTGTGATAGTCAAAACATCCAGATAACTTGTGAAGTTCCCAACCTTCATACTTATATAATACTGGGTATATATTAAGTACAAGTGTAGTTCACACAAGCATTTTTATGCGTACTGGCATCCCTTGTTGTCATGATCTATGTCAAGTTGAATGATCCTGAAATTAAGCAGCTTTTGATTTGTTCATGCAGTGCTTTCTCTCATTAGGAAACTTGGTGCAAAGACTTTCAGAAGTTGATCTTGATTGGATTGAACGGGTTAAGCTGATTGATTGCATCTGTAATCTGGTTTCACTCAGTCCTCAAATTGGTCAGGTGATTTGTGAAACATGGTGTTTCTTGTCAACGCGCCTATATGGAACAGATATATTCTTAACATGTAGGAAAAGTGAAATTAATGAATATATAGAAAACTGAAAACATGGCCGTGATATAATGTAAAATATTCTGCTAATTGCATGTATAAATAAAATGGAAAGCTGGTCACTTTCTGGAAAATGTCAGTGTGATAATAATTGTAACCTATGGCCTTTGATCATAATAGCAAACTTCATTGCTGTTATCTTTATTCTTTTGCTTTTTAGGAGGATCTCTTTCCTACCACAGCAATCATGTTCTGTGTCTTAATGAACATCTTATTGTATTGAAATATTGAATAAATGTGCACTATGAAGCTGGTGTTGTTTTTTCAAAATGTTTTGTTTCTATCACTGTCCATGTTTCTCTCATTTTGTTGTCATAACTTTCAAATTACTTGTATTGCTGTTCTGATTCCAATGCTTGTCTATATCTTACTTTTTCCAGACAATGATAGAGCGGTTACTCTTGATGCTCAAAGATATGGATTATCGAGTTCGATTATTCTTGGCAAGGAGGATTGGTGTTCTTTTTCAAACATGGGATGGTCATGAAGAGCTTTTCCACGACATTTGGTGGGTTGCATTTTAAATGAGAGAAGTGAGATGGACTTTTTCCTAATTTAGGGACTACTTTGATGACATTTTACATGATCAAGGGATTAACTTGACCACACTCTGTATTGTTGAAGGAATAAATTGATTTAAAAATTCTTTAGAAGGTCAGATGATGACATTTTCCATTCTTAGGGACTAAATTTATGATGTAAGCTCTTCTATCACTAAATTGTTGCTTAGAACCAATTTGACAGCATTGTTCGAGGATGAAAATGGGGTTTAATCATTTTATTTTTCCTTTGTGTGTTTAGGATGTGCTTGGTTATTGAACCTTTTTTGTTTCCCTGTTCTCTCCTCTACTGCTTTCTATAATCAGATTTATTGTCATCATTTGTTTGTTTTTTCAGTACAAACTTTGGAGTTCAATTGGTAGTGTATTCTAAAGGGAAAATTATCACTGCAAATGAGGTTCTAGGTGCTGGCCCTCAACCTCAAACTTTAATGGAAACTGTTCTGATTACTCTCATGCATCTTGCTCTGCATAGTGAGAAGATTGAGTTGGAGGTAAACTGTTTATTTTGGGAAGGTTTTTTTAAACATTTTCCCTTTCTTTTTTATGGCCCCCTTGTTGTGTTTACCATCGCCCCCATCCTCCTCTCTTTTTGCTTCTTTTCTGTATACATAACTCTGCAGGGTAGGATACAATTAGGATTCATACTGTTATTTGAGTACATTAATATGCATTACAAAGAGCCCTTTGGTTATTTGGTGTTTCTTTGTGGAACGTGCAGGCTATTTTCATGATATGTGTGATTTCTGCCATTGATCCTTATCATAGGTAAAAGTTTCTTTTCTTGTGGTTTTAAAATTTTCACCTGAATTGTAGTCTTTAATTATCAGCACTGTTCTTCAGGGAATTGGTCTGCACTGTACTTGACAATCTTTCTAGAGAGCTTGACTATATGAGCAGAATGAAGGTATTTGATGTTTTTATCATTTCGGTTTTCGTTTTTACCTTGCCTTATACAAAAATTCTAATTACCTTTGCTAGGCCCGTGTCTGCAGTTTGCTCTTATTAACTACTATCCATGGCTTTTCACATAATCATTTTCAGACTTGATACAAAAAATAAGACAATAAATTAAAAAAAAAAGAACGTGCTAGGACTGTCTATTCTCTTTGAATATCACTAATTGATACACTAATAGTCATCATATGAATTGAGCACTATATAGAAATTATAAGCACAATTCTCTCCTTAAGTAAATATAGAGGTTACATGTTGTCCTTATTGATGAGGGTCTAATTCCTATCAAATTACCAATGATATGCAAAATGCACACATTTCATCAAAATTTTGGCCTCCTTATTTTTCAAAGATGTTTAAAATGAGGCAAGAGAGAAGAGCTTATGAGTTCTTAATGGTTTCTTTGACATCAAATATCTTATATGCAGTACTTGGAAGAGCTTTTGGGATCAATTCTTTTTTGTTGGGTTGCTTGTGGTGTAAGCTTAGCTGCACTTGTTGAGGTAATATCCTCATCTCAATATATTGTATGTATCTTTTACTAAATCTAGATTAGTGCAAAAATACAGAGACTCATAGCTAAAAGGTTGTTTGTGGTGCATCTTGATCTATAGAACATTGACAAATTGCAGTTGATATTTTTAATTTCATTAGGGTATGTTTGTGTGTTTGGGTTTTGAAGTGGAAGGGAGATGTGTTCGGCTTGGGGGTAAAAATGGGGATAAATTTTCATTGATGAGTTTTATGTTACACAACCGTTTTTACCATTCTAACCAAACACACGTTAGAGTACTATTTTTAAACTTTACTCTATAAACCCCAAATGGTCTCACTACTAGTTGTTTTTATTGCTTTGTTGAAGAGGCTACCTTGCCCTTCTTCTCCTCTTTCCCCCTTCTTTCTCTTTATTTCATCCTATTACATTTTCTAAATATTTCAATGTGCCAATATGTTGTCCTAGAAAAAGGTGTGTATGGAGAAATTCCACTGATTTTTCATTTTAAATTTTTAAGTGATGCATTGAGTAGCCTTGAAAATAAGCTAGGTGAATAAGAAAAATAAAATGTGGTTTAAATTTTCTAAAGTTGGGGAGAATAACCGAGATAATCAAAATTATTCATTTAGGTCATTCAACCTAGGAGATCAATTAGCTTTTTATTGTAATGAATAAAGGTCAAGTACGCTTCTCTGAAGTAATTACCGTGTCAAGCATGATTCTTGTTCTCCTTCAATTTCTCTCTTCATTCCCTGAGCATAGATAAGCTTCATGGTAAACCAGAGTGGACATTTATATAACTTTTGATGTTGACAACTTTTTTATTTGGACTATGGCATTATTTTGCTACATTTTGGATAACTTTTTCCTTTCCCGATGAATAAGTTAACGAATAATTGTCTGTTCTACAGACAAGGCATCTTTTTGTACCAGATGCAGAAGCTAGTCAGTTCCTTCAGTATTGTTTTCATTGGCTTATTCCTTTTTTGCTTCTTCATGAGAACAGTTCTAGCCTCAATTGGGTTGCCAAGGTATGATTAGTTTTATATTTGTGGGTTATCTTATATCAATAAAGAAGCTTCTGCTTTTCATCATGTAGAATATTTAAAACCAAAGATTTTGATCAGAAACCCTTAAGCTTTTTGAGCTCTTATTATGAAATGACCAAAGTTTTGCTTGTCTCTTCCATTGCATATTGGGATGTACAACTTACTGATAATTGCTTAGTCATTTTGTGTTAAAAATGTAGTACCTACGTCTCTAATAATGTTTTTTTTTGTAGGTCACTTGTCAACCTTTGACAGTTCTAGTTAAAAACCACTTCGCGTCAATATTTTCAGTTTGTATGGCTTTGCATTGCAGCAAAAAGCCTGGATCAGAGAGGGGAACACATGCGCTGCAAAGTTCTTTTCTGCAATTTGCTCAGATTTCTGAGATTGAGCGGGACAAACTCATTAAAAGACATATGGTTTGTTACTCTTTACTTTAGGGTCTGTCTGTTTTATAGAGAATAATTTTCTGCGGAGATTTGTCCTCTGTTGGGTGCTCCATTAAAAGGAATATATTGTCTTGATCAGTTGTTACATTACAACCCATCAAATGAAGGAAAACTAACTTGCACTCATGAACAAATTTAACAGAAAATGTGTAACTTCATAATAATGTTTTTTGATCAAAATATTATATTGGTAAATATCTATTGTAAAAATGCTTTTCAGTAATATTTGTAAATTAAATCTCTTGACTTCCTATATCTTTGTATCTTTCCTCTCTATGTCTTAATAAAATTCTTCTTTTAACCCAATTCTGCTTTAGAGGAATATTTTCTACTAAAACATTTTTATATTAAGCTATTTTCTGTGAAAATGGTGGACCCTTAAATTTGATGGTTTTTGCTTGAGTTCAAAAAATATTACGTTTTAGATTTTCTGGATGTTTTGCAAACTTGCAAGATATTAGGTGTTGATATCTATTGAACATTGTAATTCACAATATCCTTATTGGTATTCCACTATAGCCAATTTTTTTCAAATTAACGTGAAGTCCTGCATCTTGGACACTATGCATTTAATTTATCTGTAATATTGACATTTTGTTTTCATTCATAAGTATGAGGGTTTAGGGTTTAAATACTATCCATTAATATTTATATGTAATAGTAGCATTGTATTCATATATATTGATTGATTTAGTAAGTTTAACTCTTCATTCTCTTTCCTCTTTCTTCTATAATTTTAGGTGTCTATTGTGAGCTGTGTTTTATCTTTGTCCTCTTGTTCTTCCGATCCTGTAGTCCCTTTCTTTTCCAGGGATACAGTTTCCTTGGCAATTCGAACAGTTGTGGATGGATTTCTGGACACGTGGGTTTTCTTCTGTCTCAGACTCTGTTTTTTTTTCAGAGCTGGATTTTATATCGTGATATGTAATGTCTAATTATATTGAAATGCAGGGATGATAATCATGCTACTGCTGCTGTTGTTGACAAGATCAATATTTTTCGCCCTGATAGAGCTTTCATGGTAATTTTCATGCCAGAAAATTTGACTACATTGTATGCATATTCTTTCCATCCCTACCATTTTCTTCTATTATTTAAATGGTGTTTCTAATGATTGTTTTGATTTTGTAATCGGCAGTTTTTGGTTGAAATTCACTATAAAATTGCAGCAGCATCCCATTACAGGCATAAGTGTCATCGATTGGCTGGAATTGAGGTGCTTATTGGTATCCTTGGTCAGAAAGCTGCTGTCTTAAGCACTTCCAAGTAATTTTTGTGGCTTGTCTATAGACATAGTTTATCTGTATTTTTGTCATTTACTTGGCTGAAATTTTGAGATGATGCAGCTATCTTTTTAATATGATCGGGCCATTGATTGGATGTCATGCTTTACAAGACCAATGTTGTCATATACTCTCTGCATTGTTGCTGCCTTTAAAACAAAGTCCTTCTTCAGATATCACCAGTATGCTTGGGAGCAACTCCAGGTATAAACTTTTTTTTTGGGGAATGCTTTGGGTTGTCTGGTTCCTGTTTGAACCCATTTTTGTATTTTTTGTTTTGTTCAGTTTCTGGTTTCAAAGTTGGTAGCATGTTGCACTCCTTCTAAAATCCAAGAATCATGTGATAGCACCAATGCAAAAGTTCTATCTGTGCTCCGGATGTTAACTGTTGAGTCAGACCCGTCTATGTATGATTACGTCAAAGTGAGTTTTTTCAGTCAATTTGTATCTGTTGTATGAAGGATTTGCCCTTGCTTTGTGGATGTATGAAGTTAATTTCTTGCAGGAATTGGAGCCATTCCCTGAATTGAAAATCTTTGATGAGATAAGGCAGTTTCATGAAGAATTATGCCACACTTACTCTATACGGGACCACTTATTGAAGGTAAATAATTTACATTCTTAATTGCATCCTTATTGATGTATGACATCATGTTTCAAAGCTAATTTGTTTTTAACTTGTTATCTGGTACATTGTTCATTTTCAGTTTGTAAAGAGGTCTTGCTACCTTCCGCAAAGGATACTTCTGTCAAGGTGATAGCCCTTCTTCAACATTGTTCTATATGTTATTATATTTATTTTATATATCGAAGCCTGATTTTTCTCCTGGCTTTTTGAATATAAATGAATGCAGAGTATTAATTTTAGAGTTGTGAATTATCTCTCTCAAAAATTTAAGTTTTTAAGTAGAGACACTTAAATTATTTTATATGGAACACTCCCCTTATGCAAGAGCCTCCTTGGGCTTAAAGTGTGGACAAATGCGCATGTCCTCCTTTACTTTGTGTTGAAATTTAACAGTCATTTAGAAGAATGAGCCTTGTCAATGTAGCTGACTCCACATAGTGGGACAAGGCTTTGTTATTGTCTTTTGAAGAATGAACGTGTGACGAACCTAAATGAAATAGAGCAGGGGCAGAACAGGAAAATAGCACCTTTTACATATACGTATAGGAGAAGGGGTGGGAAAGAAAATAACAGAATGAGTGGGAATTGAGTGTGGGTGAGAAGTTTGTTATAGAGAGAGATTATATATAGTGGAAAAAAGGGGTGGGAAAGGTTGGGAAGTAGTAGAGTGGGAATTACGGGGAGAGAGGTGGCCTCTAGAATTGTCACCATCGTCATTACTTTCATACTTTCTTACTTTACATACTGAATATACAGACTTCAGCAGTGTTGGAGGAGAATCACCCTGGTTCATCCTTCCTCTGCTCTTCTTCCTTTATCTTCTATCCTTATTCTCTCTACTCTACTTCTATCTCTCCTTACTTCCTACTGATTTATCATATATACTGTTATACGTAGCATACCCTTACAGAACGATAAAAAGATTGAACTTAGACCAGTTGTTCATAGAAACACTGATATTATGTCATGACCATCTCTTCCAAAAGCTTAAGTTGTTGGATAGAGCCAAGTGAGTTATTTTATCTATAATGAACATGTTATCATGTAGTGTATGTGCATGAATTTATTTAGAGAGAGAGCAGAGAGAGAGATTTGGTCAATAAATATCTAAATGTAATGAATTATTTCATAAGCTTCTGTATTTTGCACTTTGATTTTATGATGCTAAATTGCTTCAAAGTTTTTGGGGTACTTGCTTCCTGACTCTTTCTTTTCCCCTTTGCAGTCTGCAGGCATTGCACAAGAAGTTACTGATTGAAGAAACCTTTGAGAGAGGACAGAATTTGAAAGGTTATGTCAAAGACACATGTTGGCATGGTGATCATGAAATTGTGCATGCAGTGTGGACACTTGTTCATATGTGTGGCTCAAATGATGCTAAGGGTGTTAGAGAATTGGTGTCTGATTTCATTTCTAGGGTACCATTCTCCTTACTATTGATGTTATAACATTCAGGCAGTGACTGGCATGGGCCTGGAATTTCTTGCTCTCTTCCTCTTTCCTTTTACCTATGACATCACACTTAGTTGTAACATTTGATCAGTATTTCTTCAGTGTGGCCCTCCTTGATAATTTTTTAATCTGTCTTTACATTCTATTATCAAATAGCATCCCAAAAATTTAAGTTGTTAGGTGAACACACATGGATGGTTTTCATTTGAAACATCCCCTTTATATACGAACTATTTGGACTTGAAGCTTGGACAATGCATATGCATAACCCTACCCTATGATAAAATTCAAGTTGAGTTAGAAGAATGACACTATCAGGAATTGAACTCTAGACTGTTTGGTGGCTTTGATACGATGTCATGAGCACCAATGTGTAACAAACCATAGAGCTCATGAGCAACATGAGGGAATTACCCTTCTTGAGTATACTTATAGAAGGAGGGGAAAGAAAAGAGCAGGAAATGAATAAGTTTTTGTATTGGAAGAACAGAAGTTAGTTAGAGTGGGAGCTATAAATAGTGAGAAAATAGCTGTGAGAGGCAGTCTAGTAGTGAAAAGTGAAATTGGGCTCGAAAGCCAATCACCATATCTTTCTGTTATCATTCTGTTATTCTCTTACATCAATATACACTGGCAGGATTGTGAGGTGAATTACACTGATTCATCCTCCACTGCTCATTCTCTCTCTTTCTACATTCTCTATTCCCTCTGCTCTCATTCTCTCTTCTCACCTCCCTCTTCTCTACACTCTTCTCTGCACAATGCTTCCAAAAGTTGAAGTTGTTAAGTGAAGGCACATGGACAAATGTTAGACCTAACTTATCTTAAGTTTCTCTTTGGAGTTGATATTTACAGCCACAGAGACGTAAAATAACACAAATAAGCTATGGTGATCAATAATTTAGAAGACGGTTATTTATCATATGAACTGCATATCCTAATTGCTGTTTATTGATTTAGCATCTTTCCTTCTGCAAATAATAGTTTTAATTTCTCTTATGTAATTGTTGGGATAATAGAAATACTTAAATATAATGTACATTTGAAGATAATTTAGTGTGTTTTTCTATTATCAAAACTATGATTACTTAAACAAATTATTGTAATTAAATTTTCATGTTAAACATTTCCCCTCAAGTCTAGTCTTGGTGCTGCAGCTTATTTTAGATATTCGGTTGTCCCATATCAGGTTGGCTACTCTATTAAAAACCTTAATTGAGGCTTCATTGCTGCAGGTTGGTGCAGGGGACCCACACTCTGTTGTTTTTCATCTTCCTGGCGAGACTAATCATATTCGTGTTGGCAAATCTATTGATATCAGCAGCGCAATGGACATCAGTTCCAACATAGACACTTGCATATCTGAAGAACTTTTGGTTGTTGTCATGAAATTTCTAAAGAAATATCTCATGGATGATTCTGTAAAAAATGTTGACATGGCATCACAAGCCCTACGTGTAAGTGTATCTAACTGGAAATTACCCTTTCATGATGCTCATCAATATCGGTTTAAACTAATGCTTCTTCTGTTCTTCTATGTAAAAATTGTAAATTTAAGATTATTTGTTGGTTCTGTATATTGCTGTATTCATTTTGACAACCTGTTTGTGGATTACAAATGTATAATATGGCCATTAGCTGTGGAGTTTGCATCATTTTGCAATAGGTAGTTGCAAATATTGCATCCTTTCCTTCTTTCAAACTAATTGCATCAGCTTGTTGGGTTTATTTATAGGGAATACTTTCTACTGAAAGAGGTCAAAGAGCTTTACAATCATTTGATTCTTATCAAAGAACTCTGATTGAGGTAACATTTTGATCCTTGGTTAAAACAACATCCTTCCAATTTTAGCTTAACATCTTTGATTTTGAATTAGTGGAGCTTTTTTAGTTTTTATCTTATGAAATTTTAATCTTCTTTATTTTGACATACCTTTACCCCACTTTTTGCAAAATTGTCATAACCTGTACCAAGTATGGGTATTTTATCCATGTCAGTGCAAGATATATAGGAATGCTTAACCCAAACATTGGAGCAGTTCTCATGCTTTTGAGCACCTAAATGCAAGTTATTTTTTCTGTACCAGTTGCCGTGGGATGGAAGGAAGGAAGGGTGGCACAGGAATGTGGGATACATAGTAGAACGAAAGAAATAATTATTTTGTCACAGAAAAATTGATTTGAACAGAAATTTTTCTAGGTTTTTTTTTTCTCTTGTTCGTGATATCATGTTATGAGAGTTGTGTAAGTACAGACATGTTAAGTAGAATAATGTATATATACTCTGTATGAAAGGTGAACATAGGATACCTGGAATGACTAAGCATTCCTTACATATTTAGCACATTATATTGTTTTCAAATACGGATAGTTGTTCCCAAGCTAATTCGTAGTTATACTCATGGAAAATTGTTGTAAATAACTTCTGAGATTTGCAAGTCTGCAACATCTTATCAGTATCAAATTTGTTGAAGTTTAAAACATATCCCCATTTACTGTGTACAAATTCAGGTGCATTCCAAAGGCGTCAATATCGAATTTGTGGAAAATTTTCTTTTGGACATTGAAAGGAGGTCAAAAGGTATTTTGGTTTCTGCACGTCTTAAATAAATGTGATTTATGAATGACCATAGAACTGCCTTGATCTAAATAATTGTTATGTGGTTGATATCATTGTTCAAGTTGAAGGAGTGTTGGGATTGGTTCTTTTCTTTCTGGTGAATTTTTAGTTTCTATCATTAGAGTTTAGCACAGTAGCAATTTAATTAGCAGGAAATGATTTCTGTTTAAGTTGTGTGGTTGGTACTAACTATTATATTATCACTAACTTTGGGCACATTGGAGGTTATCTGCTAGCCAGGTTGACAGAGTTTCAATATAAGCAGCAGAATTAAAACAACATCAAATGTGCCACTTATAATGTGTTCAACACAATGGAAAACATGGCAGAATGGATGGGGTATTTCTTTTTGTGTTTTTGGGTTAGTAAAGAAGGATATAGACTCCACACTCAAGAAAAGATGAGAATGTGAGTGATAAAGTTGTGTTTCACCATGTTTGATGCTCTAGTTCCTTAGATTTGGAATATTTTCAGTTGGCTTGAGTTTATATCTCTGGTTTGTCATCCACTTGGATGCTACCATGTGGATTTTGTTGGTGCAGAATGGAAATGATGATTTGGCCCAATCTCTAGTCCCAGATGCTTTCGATCAATAGCGACTTGTCTTCCAGTCAATGTAACTATTTGTTGGATTGCTTAACTTTTCCTTCTTTTTGAGTCTTCCAAATGCTATTCTTGAACCTGTGGAGCTGATGAAGCTCCTAGCAGAATCACGATACTTTTATTGATCACAAGGGAGGTAAATCACCAACCCTAGAATCGAGATACACGGAGAGTCACTGGCTCCCTAGAGAGAAATGCTTCTCTCAAAAATCTACAGCAATTACAAATTAATTCACACCTCTAATCCTAAACAAGAAAGCTATTTATACTAATGCTGCAAGCTAACAAACTTGCCAGCTACCACTAACTGCTCGGCCAGCTCAGCTGGCCTCCTCCTGCTGACGTGGCAGAACTTGCCCTCTTCTACTATAAATCTCCCCAAATCTTCCGTTCCTATCAGGAGCTTTTAGTTATTGCTATGTTGGATTGCTTGCTTCTGAATTTTGGCTAATAACCATTTTGGCAAAGTCCCTCTATCCTTGGCATTGCAACATTGAACATTCTAATCAGCTCTCCAGTTAGATGATAATTCAAGTCCAATGCATTCCTAATTTTCCTTGTCAGCCATGTTTTATGAAGTCCACCTTTTTTTTTTTTTTCTGTATAGGTATTTCCTTTTTAAGTGTTATATTAACAGCCTTAAAGTATGGTAAGCTGTAATTTGAGGAGTGTTTCATTATCTTCTTAATAATAGAATATCCCGGATTATTTAGGAGTGGTTTCTATTTTCCTTTTATTTCATGATTTGTTCCCTTATTTAATGAGGATTAAGAGTTTAGTATCACTGTATTATTATAAATAAACAAGGCTTACTGGCTTAGTGCTTTACTGACATGTATGAATCTGTAAAGATTATGCATGTGCAATGCACTGACTAATTTTCTCTCAATGGGTTTCTCCTTTTCTCTCCTTAACATACAGTACAACTGGGTAGACTTTGATCTATTCTGTTCTTAGCACCTTATCATGTGATTAATATTTTTTATGTGATGTGGTTTTTCCTTTTATCAGTTGAAGCAGTTTCATTGGATAAGTCTACTGTGTGGGCGACACATGGTAAATCTTTTGAGATGTGGATTTGTCCACTGGTGTATTCACTTATTGTCTACTGCAATGATGTGATATTGAGGTATTTGGTTCTATCAAACTACTTAAATGTTGTGAGCTAAAATCCTATTTGTTGTTAGAAACTAGGGAGCATTTATTTCCTTTTCCTTTTTCACCCTCTCATTTTCGTAGGATATTGTACTTCCAGATTGTGTCAAGATATTGTATTGTTCAAATCTGAAGTTGCTGAGCTTCTTTTGCCAAGTATATTTGTCAACATTGCTTCAAGGAAGGATCTGGATATTGACCTTCACAAACTAATCTCTGTGCAGGTTGTATTCTACTGATGAAAAGTGGAATCTTTGGACCCCCTCCCTTTGGATGTGTTTGGAAGCTTAAATTATGGGAAATGATTTGATTTGAGAATGAATTCCATTGTTTGAAATGAAAAAAAATGAGAAATGATTTCATTTAGGATTCTATGAAATTTTTTGGAATTGTATTCCTTTGTATTTTTAAATCTTGCAAATTTTGATTGGATTTGGAAAGAATTCATTTCATTTCCATCCAATTCATTTCATTTTCCATAATTTAAACTTCCAAACTCAGCCTTTATTTTTTTTTCAAGAAATAATTTCCTGAGTCGTTCATTTCATCTTATATCAAAAGTTTATGATAAGAATTTTAGAGTAAATAACTATTTTGACATTAATTTGGTCCTAACAAAATTTTTGACATCAATTCAATCAACATTTATATTTTTTACATTGATTTAGTCATTTGGTTAAATTTCACAATTCAACTCATCTTCAAACTCATTTCAAGTTACTGGAGATCCAATTGTGACTAAGGTGATGTCAAAATAAAAAAAGTTTGGACAAAATTGATGTTAAAATTTAAATTTTAGGACAAAATTTTAGCTTGTCACCTCCTTATTATACTTCATATGCTTCTGCTTTATGTTGCTATGAATAATATATGTAACTTTCAGCATAAAGTTCAGTCACCTTTTGTTCTCTAGAAATATGATGTATTTATTTTTTGAATTTGCAGCTGAAAGAGCATATTTTTACAGAGTCAAATATGTTGAAAAAATCGATTCAAGTGGTGTTGAATTGCCTCAATGAACTTCGTATATGTCATGTCATAGAAAGATCTTTTTCGCTATCAACATCAAGGCGTGAAACATCCAAGGTGAATATAAAATCTTAGCTGAATAAAACTCTGATTTGGCCATACCATGAAACAAATTTGTTATAGTCCATTGGCAATATCATTTGATTCCAATTTCATACCTAATCTGGGTTATTCATGCATGATATTATTACATCATTGAGTGCCCTAAATTCTATGTCTCAATTGTCTTGAATCTGATCCATGATTATAACTTATTGAACAGTGTACTGCATTCCCTCTAAACAAAAATTTATAGATAGGCCAAACACACCTCAATATGTAATGAACATGTTTTTTCAATATGTAGCTTTGTTGTTTGGCTAAAATAGAGAGTGAGAAGGGGGGGGGGGGTGGAGGGGAACTATGATGACTGTGGTTTTGTTATGCAGAGTTCTAAACCTTCAAGCTATAGCTCAAAAGGCCGGTCCACTCCTGCAAAGTCTAGAGAATCTTCAGCTGGGTCAAGTGCCCTGGCAAAGGCACCATCTTCATGGGAGAAAGTATCATCCTTCTTGCCCTTTTGCCTTCATATAGTTAATTATTTATTAAAGACCATTAACCTTTGTAAGACAATTAATTGATTTCTGGCTGAATTTGATTTTCTTTTATCTCCCAAGGTATATTGGCTTTCCATTGATTATCTTATTGTCGCCAAGTCAGCTGTTGTAAGTGGAAGATTGTCTATACTTCGATTGACTGTTTCTTTTAATATATATATATATATTTTTTCAATTCAGGTTCCTTTATTTTCCTGCTGTAAATTTTGTTTATGATTTTCATTTCCTATTAGAGTTGTGGATCGTATTTTACTTCAGTGATGTATGTTGAACATTGGTGTGAAGAGCACTTCAAAGGTATGACAATAGGAGATCCGGATTTCTCGCACAATGAGATGGTAAGTTGCACTTAATATTTCAATCACTAGTGCTATCTTCTACTTTATTTGGATCATAGTATATGTTGCGCATCCTTGATTGGGCTCATAATCTCTTATATAACTATTACATCTTTTCTTTTCTTTGTACACATCAGTTGCCAGATCATATTGAAATACTTGTCTCAGCAATCACTAGAATAAATGAACCCGATAGCTTGTACGGAATCCTTCAGTCTCACAAGGTTAGTCAGCTTCATCCTTTCTTTTGGTAATTTTATGGAGTAATTCCAATATTTTTGTAGTACTCTTAGGATTGGATGGGCTTAAGTCAACCCCAAACTTCAGCTAAAGGAGGGGAGATGCCCAAGTGTCGAAGTCTATCTAGATTCTTGACCATAATATAACACACTCCCCTCATGCATAGAACTGGATATTTGGAGTATTCTTTGATTCCGAACCCAAAAGATAGTCCTAGGGAGGAGGGGTGCCCAAGTAGTGTTGCCCCCTTCCTTATGAAACACTTATACCTCTGTCACTGTATCTGACCATATCACTGGTTGACATGAGAAACTAACAAACACCTTCATTCTAAAATTGCCCACCCTCCAAGAATGAAGGTTTGGCTTTTGGTTATAAAACCATCAGAAATACAAAACTTGTGTATATTTCTTGTGACAAAAGATACAATACAGAATCTCTGTCAATGAGGGTAAAATGTTGGAACAAATGACCATGAACTTTGAGCTTATCAAATGGGATGTGGTAACAGATTATTAGGCTTTGTCATCCCTTAGGTAGCGTTTGTTTCAAAGGTTGTACAGGACAGTACAGAAATACAGGTACAATACAATACAGTGAATTTTGTGTATTGTGTATTGTGTTTGATTCATAGTATACAGAACCATTTTGTACCTGTATTTTCTGTATTGTTTTATGTTTGTTTTAGAATACAATACATATAATTTATAGTAAAAGTCTAAATCACCCTTCAATTTTAAAAACCAATAATTCCTAAATTAAAAACCAATAATTCAGCGAATGAATATATATACTTGTACAAGAATTTTAATCAAATACATGTCTTTAACCCTCTTTAAGCACTGTTCTAATTCATTTATTTGAGCAAATAATCCAAAAAAAAGTAAATTAGAAAAAAAAATTAAAAGGATTGGAGAATGACAGTGTTGAACAGATCTGTCTAACATCTGAAAAGAGCTTGAAGAGACAACAACAAAGACAAAGACCAAAAGAAAATACAAACATTTAAAACTTGCAGATCTTAAGTCTTAACATTCTTCTTCTTCTTCCATTCCCTTATAACAAAAATTTCTCTTTGCTTCAATTACCAAACATCTTCAAAGCACAAACCTTAACAACAGCTAAAGAAAAAAAACAATTTTTTTTTTTCTGTTCCACCATTGTCACACACTCTTCCTCTGCCTTTGCTACAACACTCTCACTCTTCGATGGAAGGGCGCCGTGAATCGATCGGAGACCAGGCGATGCGGCGGTCCAAGGATGTGACGGCGCAAACTTAACAAGCTAGAGTTACAACTCGTGCAGTGTAGGGAAGAGATGAAATGAAAGGGGCATCACTGTTGTGTAACAATGGCGACTGTGGCTCTGCTTTAGGTTGAAATGAAAGGGGCATATAGTGGAATTAGATGAAGAGTGTAAGGGTACGCTAGGTATTAAAATTTTATTAAAGTTTCTGTACCAGTTCCTGTATTTTGTGTACCTACCTACAGTGTGGACACAAAATATAGTAAAAATCTGTATAAATATACACTGTATTGTACATGTCTAGTCTAAACAAACATGAGACACAAGGGTCTGTTTTGTATTTTGTGTATTGTACAGCCCAAACAAACGCTACCTTACAAATTAGTTTTAAAAACACTGGCAAGGAAGGCCCTTCATTTTGGTGCTTGCTCCTGTTTGGGACAGAAAACACTTCCTTGTGGATTTTGGCTCATATTAGTTATTTCACTTGTATATGTTTTGGTTATTTTCCTTTCTCTAATTTGCTTTCCTTTTGTTTGGATGGTGAAAATAATAGTTGACTTCTCAAATAACCATGTTCGAGCATGAGGGAAACTGGGGAAAGGCCCTTGAGTATTATGACTTGCAAGTGCAATCAGGTGTCTCAGGACAGGTGGCCAGTTCTCGGAGTTTCTTGTTGGATCAAACTGGAGCAGCAAATCCTTCATCGTTTTCCTCGGCGGTATATGAGAAGGGCCAAAGCAGACCTTACAAAGGGTTGATTCGATCATTGCAGCAGATCGGTTGCACCCATGTGCTTGACTTGTATTGCCAAGGGTTGACATCAAGCAAGAACCAGCTTCAGCATGATTTAGAGTTTGCTGAATTGCAGTATGAATCGGCCTGGCGTGCTGGGAACTGGGATTTCTCTTTACCTTGTTTTGGATCTAGTTTTCCTTCTTCGACTCAGAATATCAAATACAATCATTTCAATGAAAATTTGCACAGGTAATATGGTTTTGATTTATGACTAAGCTGATTATAATCTAAAATGCACTGTTCTATTCTTCATTCTTTTCATTCAAGCTTCTGCTAAAATATTAAGTAATTTCTTTCATAAAATAATTACGAATGAGGAATACTTTTTTAAAGTGTGTCTAGATTAGGAATAAATTGTTAATCATTGATCACCCTTTTGAATATTATTCATCTATCATGTGATTAATTATTCCTAAACTGTAATATGAAGTAATCCCTTGTTGTTTTCCTTTATTTACTTTTTTGGATTAGTATATTAGCTCCAAAGACGGAAATCGAATGACTAAAAACTAATCAGAGTGCTGTACAGTCATGATTCTCTAAGAACTTTTATTTTCTGAATGCAAAACTATTCTAATCTCTAATTTTCAAGCTGACCATCCGAAGTTCAAGTATGATAATCTACATTGTGCTGGCTATCATGTCATTGTCACTCTTTGAGAATCCAAAGTTCCTTCTAAGCTGAAATAATTTGTTGCAGATTTGGAGTCCTAAGTTAGCCATTTCTCCTTATCTTTGTATAATGTGCATGAAGAACTCGATCAGTTGTGCATCTGTTTTGACTGTTTCTAATTCTAATTCCTTGTGAAGTAGATCGTTAAATGTTTGTCGGAAAGAAAGAGTATCTTATTATTTTTTATATTCAGTTGTTTGAGGGCACTCCAGGAGGGTGATTTGGGTGATTTCCGGAGAAAACTAAGGGATTCAAAGCAGGTAATATTTGTTTCTCTAAGTCTGTCGATGTGCTTATGATGTTCATGCAATTACTATTTTTTGCTGTGTTCTAGGAACTTGTGTGGTCTGTTTCTCATGCAAGTGAAGAAAGCACCGAGTACATTTACTCGACCATCATCAAACTCCAGGTACTCATTATCCAATTTGTAGATCATTAACATGATACTCATCCCTACTACGTCTACATTACCTAGCACTATTGTAAACCCATTTTATATCTAGTAGCTTACGTAATTGGGTTAGGTTGACACTATATTTGAGCCATACAACACATTGATAATGAGCAACTGCCTAGCATTAATTCAATCACATCATTGATCTATGTTCATGAAGATTCAACATAGTTTTACATACATTGAGTGTCAACTGCCTAATATAACCCTCTTTTATTTGGGCTTGAGACCAGCTATGTAATGTTTTGCCAAAGCACAACATAGGCAAAGTTGCTCGAGTACTTTTAAGCTCCTTAAATTTATACTGAACTTTGTTAGCACTTAAAATTTCTAGTTTTAATCTTCAAGAACCTTTTGATTCCAAATACTACTTTATGCTTATACATTGTAAAATTAATGCTATTTTGATTGTATCCCTAATATAATCATTTCAACAGATGCTTTATCATCTAGGCATGACTTGGGATTTACGTTGGAGAACTTGTCAAGATAATATCACAATGTTCCGTCTGCAGAAGCTAAATGTGTCTTCTGAGCCTATGATTCCTTCATTTGAACAGGTAAATTATATTTTACGGTTCAAGAATTAATTAATTTTTCTTTTTTACCGTGTCTTTTCATAGATTTTGATGCATTGTACGTTTTTTACTGCCAACTAGTTGTCACGGCTAGATATGGATTGGCACTCCATTTTGCAACAGACACAACTGCACATGAATCTGCTAGAACCTTTCATAGCATTGCGACGAGTTCTACTTCAAATTTTAAGTTGTGGAGATTGTATGTTACAGCATCTTCTGCAGTCTGCTTCCACACTTCGTAAGGTACACTTAAGAATTCATCGTCCATTGAGATGTTGGGTGCATTTCTTTATGCTTAATAAAGGGATTTTATGATGAATCTTTATTTATATGCTACTCTCTCTATTTTATGAGATAAGAGTTAGATATAAAAAGTAAAATCAGTTCATGTGCTTCTGTTATTGGATGAATTGTTTCTGGTTAATTCTATTCTTCTTATGATCATTGAATTTTACCCCTTGGTATGGTGTGCCTATGTGTTATCCATGCTTCTAATTCACATGTAACATTGAATCATATATTTCTAAAAGCACTAAAACAACTTTTAAGGGGATTTTGCTTTTGTTTGTCTTTTTAAAAGACAATTACCTAGTTATCTTTAAATTTTTTTTACACTTATTGTTTGATTAAAAAATCTTTAAGTAAGAGAGCTGTTGTGTGGTGTGTCATTTTTGGGCCTCTTTATAACAACTTAAGCTTTTCGGTTATGTGGTCCTTATCATGGTGTCAAAGCATCATTGACAGAGTGTTTGGGAATTCGAAGTTGCCATCTCCTTTCTAATTCTTATTAGAGTTTAATTTCAGCATGTTCATTATTCTTTTTCCCACATCAATTTCAATGGCTCTTGCATGAGGAATTGTTTTATAGTTAATAAATGTATTTGGCTCTTCACTTAACAACTAAGCTTTAGGGAGAGTTAGTCCTTGACAATTACCATTAGACATGATTCAGTCCCAGTTTACCATTCTTAATGCTATTCTCATTTTACAGGGCTCGAGGTTCTCACAAGCAGCTGCTGCTCTGCATGAGTTTAAGTTCCTCTCCGTTGAAATCAAAGGGCAATGCTCATCCTTATATTGGCAGGGAAGGGTAAGGGGGCTGCATGAGTTTTTAGCATGTTTGTCTTTCTTTTTGGAAAAATCTGAACCATAGTTTGGGCAGAAGCTACTCTTTTTTAGCTTTTGCCCAAACCATGGATATGGTGTTCAAAAAAGAAACCAAATGTGCTTCCACAGTGGAGCATAAATTAACTGAATTACAGCTTACTCGGTTGATGAGGGTGATTCTCAAATTTTTAATGCATGGCAAACGATGCACATATGTTTAGTTTATATTTTAAAGTTTTATTTGGGGAGTTCTTTTCTTATATTGCTGGTAGTAAGATGAGTAGTATTACTTTTATCAAACTAGCCAATTGAATCTAACTATTGTGGCTTCTGGATGGCAGCTTGAAGAAGCAAAGCTTTTCCGAGCTCAAGATCAACATGAGACGGCTGTCAACCTTGCAATGTACATATCGCAAAATTACCACTCTAAAGAAGAGACGTCAAATGTATATCGGTTAATTGGGAAATGGCTGGCAGAAACCAGATCTAGCAAGTTATATGGCTAAAACCCTCATTTTATTTGACCTTTGAATAATATGTTTGCTTCTTTGTTTCTGATTTACTAGGTTCTTATTTTCCCCTAAATTTGGTTGAAAATTACAGCTCAAGAACAATTTTGGATAAGTATTTGAAACCTGCAATCTCTATTGCTGAGGATGTGAACTCTACGGACAAGAAGGTTATGGAAAAGAAATGTCAAACCCATTTTCATCTAGCACACTATGCTGATGCTCTATTTAGGAGCCATGAAGAAAGACTCAACTCTAATGAGTGGCAAGCAGCAATGCGCTTAAGGAAGCATAAGGTTCCTAATTTACTTATTCAAATAGGCTGAGGACAGTCATTAGATGATAGGAATAATAAGTGGTGTTAAATTATATTGCTTATGATCATGATATTGCTCATTCTGCAGACGGTAGAGTTGGAAGCACTCATGAAAAGGTTAAGGAGTTCAACAAAGGTAGTTACAGGCCCATTTTTTTTCTCCCTCTTCGCTCATTGGTTGTTTGATCTTCTAATTCAAATATAGTACAATAACTTAGGGGGAGAAAACTGATTATTCAAGTAAAATCCAAGAACTGCAAAAACAAGTAGCAATGGACAAGGAAGAAGCCCAGAAATTACAGGTATTTGTTATATTTGATTAATTAGGCTTAGGAAGGAAACATTTATGTAATTTTATGCACAACAGTCACAGGGTATATGAATATATTGTGTATAAAATCCCACGGTTGTTTTTGAATATATTTTACTGTTTAAAATCGATAAGTAAACTTGATTTTTATCCTTAGTTACACTTATCCCATCCCCATATATTATTACGTCGCCTTTTACTGCCTTTCAACATCTCAGGATGACCGGGATAATTTTCTCAATCTGGCATTGGATGGGTACCAACGTTGTTTAGTTATAGGCGACAAGTATGATGTGAGAGTGGTATGGAACAAAGCTTCCTTTCCTTTGCTATTTATTGATTCATATATATGTAATATATTTAGACATTCTTTGTGTGTCAAGGTGATGTGATTTCATTCGACAAGTTTATTTGTTTTCAGGTGTTCCGATTAGTTTCCTTGTGGTTTAGTCTTTCTTCTCGAAAAAATGTTGTAAATAGCATGCTTAGCACGATTGATGAGGTATGCTGTAAAGCATTATCACTCAAGTAGCCTGATTTCTTTGCTTTTTACTCCCTTTCTTTTTCTTTTCTTTTTAAGATTTAGACTTTTTTTTGTGGGCTTTGTATATTGATTGCATTTGAACATGTTCATAGGTTCAATCTTTCAAATTTATACCTTTAGTGTACCAAATTGCTTCTAGAATGGGTAGCTCAAAGGATGGTCACGGACCTCTTAATTTCCAGGTTCTGGTTTCACCCCAAAAGCTTCTTTTAATGCTTTGCCTTTTTTTTCTCCTTTACTTTATTTGATGTACACATGGACTATGCAGTTTGCTTTGGTTTCTCTTGTGAAGAAGATGGCCATCGATCATCCATACCATACTATACTTCAAGTATGTCATGCATACCTTTTCTAAGATATCAAGCAGTTGTGTTGCTTGCCATTTTGATCCTACTTTATTTGATTAGCAAAAGTGAAAAATTATCAATGTACATCTATGATTGAGAGAAACATAAATCAAGGTTATTCTATCTGGATAAATTTTCCCAATTAAAAGTTATATATTTTATCTCCTTTTTTTTTTCTTTTCAATTTTATGGATACTTGTTCTGTGCATGGCTTCTAACGTTTATTATCAAAATGAAATATAGTGCTCATTATCTGTTTTTTCACTTAGCTTCTGGCTCTGTCATACGGTGATCGTATCAAGGACAAACAGCGTAGTAAAAGTTCTTTTGTGGTTGATATGGACAAAAAGCTAGCAGCAGAGAATCTTTTAAATGAGTTATCATCTTATCATGGAGCTATCATACGACAAGTAACATTTTTTTTTCGTTTTGTTTTATTTAATATTTTCTTATTGTTGGGCATAATTCTCAGTCAGGTATCTTGAAACTCTGTGTCATATATAGATGAAGCAAATGGTGGAGATATATATCAAGCTTGCGGAGATGGAAACAAGGAGAGAGGTAGCACATTTTTTTTAATATTCAGTATCTATCCTTTGTTGTGATCATAAATTTATTTCAGGTTCAGTTTCTATGATTGCATTCCAAGAAAATATTTATTTTTCAAAACCTTCTGATTGAATTATTTTTGCAGGATACCAATAAAAGGATGACACTACCAAGGGACTTACGCAATCTCCCAGCACTAGAACTTGTAAATACAGCACTCAGCTTTTTTAATTTTTGTGATAATGAAGTTTACAGGTTGATGTATCGATTGAAATTTTCCTATGGATGTGTTTTGTCATGAACATTATACACTTGAGGTGCTTATCAAATTTAATTGTTAACATTTGTATAAGCATTGTTCAAACATTATATGCCTGCTATCAACATTTGGTGTGGTGAACCTGCTCTACATCCATTCTGTTAAAGCTATTTTTGATTTTTGATTTTCTCTTTTGCTTTTAATTTGGACTTTCAGGTACCTGTAGTGACAGCTACCATTTCAATTGATCGTAGTTGTCAGTATCCAGAAGGAACTTTTCCTTACTTCAAAGGATTAGGAGATTCAGTTATGTATGTCTCAGTCATTTGTAGCATTTGGAGAGGAAATGCTCCTAGTGTGCAATACTTGATGCTTAAATCTACTTTATGTTTGTCTGACATACAGGATAATGAATGGTATAAATGCTCCAAAAGTGGTTGAATGCTTGGGTTCTGATGGTTGGAGATATCGGCAACTTGCAAAATCTGGAAATGATGACTTAAGACAAGATGCTGTATGAATTCTGAAATCATATGATATCCAATCTTTTTGTTATCTGTTGCTGCAGTTGTTGTTTTAAGATGTATTTGTTATCAATTTCAACTTTTTTACCAAACAAAGGTGGTTGTTTCTAAAGTTGTTTTTAGCTTTTGGGATGAAACTGACATGAGTATCATTTATAAAAAAAACTAGTTTTTATAAACAAAGTTCACTTATTTGTCAAAAAAATAAAGCTGAAACATGTGCACCCTTAGTTTTCAATTTTTGAAAAAAAAAATCAATTTCCAATAAAGCTTATTTGAGGATAATGTTTTATGAGCCAATTTTTTCTGTTATTTGTAATATTTAGTTAAACTATAATCTGAGGTTATCAATTTATTTTCTACCTTTCTGATTTTCATTGTCCTTGTTTAGAAAGTTGATATCTTCCATAACCATTTTACTAGCTAATTTAGTGTTTGGCCCATTTTTAAATCTTTTAGTGTGAATTATGCATAGCTTAAGAAATTTGTATACCTTCGTTTGAGATGTTCAATCTTTTTTTAATAGGTAATGGAACAGTTCTTCGGTTTGGTTAACACATTCCTCAGGAACCATCAAGATACATGGAAAAGAAGGCTAGGAGTACGGACCTACAAGGTATAATATGCTTTTTGATGTCTCTGATGTTGTTATTCTCAAGGAAGTGGTAATACTGCCAAGTGTAGAGCATGGGCTGCATTTATGTTCTTTTTTCGTTTTTAAATTCTGGGCTGCTTGGAAATGTTCAAACAATAATATACTGCATGGTTATATGAAATTTTTACAAGCAGTAATATTACAATCTTTTATATACATTGCCCATTGTCTTGTGTTCTATAGTCTATAGATGCTTTCTGATTTATTTTACAAATGTAAATTCAAATATCTTGTCTATAAACATGGTTGAAAATAGAGTGCAATGACATTGTTCGGTACAATTATTTGACCCCACTTTATTACAATTCCACCCTCCTATTGCCTACCAGGACTCCACCTTCTCTCTCTCTTTATTTCTCCTAGTCAGGATAACAAACTTCCATTTTCCCTCAACTCAATTTCCCTCCCTTTGGTTTCTACTCTTCCTGGAATGAAAATGAATTTGGACTTGGTAGTCTTGGGGTTCCTATCATAATTCTGCTAATTTGAAAACAATTTTCATGGAGGTAAATGGCTTTATTGTTTTCCTATGGTTGGATCTAATATTTCTGAAGTTACAACTGGAAGAGATTGAATTCTTAAAATGGTATAATTAATTTTCGTGAAATAGGTTGTTCCTTTTACTCCAAGTGCTGGTGTTCTTGAGTGGGTTGATGGAACTCTTCCTCTTGGTGAATATCTCCTAGGCAGGTCAGTCAAAGAAAGAGGTATTTTATTGCAAAATTTCTTGTTCTGTTCAACTTTAAAGTGATTGGTACTCCTTGATCTTCAGCATGAGAAATGGAGGTGCTCATGGTCGCTATGGAATAGGGGATTGGTCATTTCTCAAGTGTCGAGAGCACATGGCAAATGTAAGCAAATAATGTTTAAAGTTAATTCGTTGGCTTTAGTGTCAAAAAAGCATTTCTTGGATTATGCTGAGGTATATTGCTTGTTTAATAGTTTTCTAAAGTGATTCGTATTCAACAATTTTTTTCAAAATATAATATGGAAGAAAAAAAATATTCTGAAATATTGAAGGTCTAATACCCAATTCACCGGTGATGGAGTAATATCTAATAAAATGAGTGATGTCTTTTTGTTAGGAGAGGGACAAGCGCAAAGCATTCAAGGAAGTTTGTAGGAATTTCAGGTTTTCTTCCTTAGCTGCTCTTTTAATTGATCTAGAACACACATCAGCTTCATAGACTAATGACGTTGTCATGCAGGCCTGTCATGCATTACTTTTTCTTGGAGAGGTTTTTACAGCCAGCTGAGTGGTTTGAGAAGAGACTAGCTTATACCAGGAGTGTAGCTGCCAGCTCTATGGTTAGTGAATTCTACTTCCTGATCATGTGTATTTCTGTATTTCAATCCCCCCATTGCTTTATATACCATATTTTATCGCAGTCATTGGCACATTTACTGGTTGAGTCATATTTCAGGTTGGGTATATAGTTGGCCTTGGAGACCGGCATTCAATGAATATTTTAATTGATCAAGCCACTGCAGAGGTTGTTCACATTGATCTTGGTGTTGCATTTGAACAAGGCTTGATGCTTAAGACCCCAGAGAGGGTATGTGTTTCATTTTTCATTTCGAGTCAATTTGGATAACAATGCTTATGACTTTTTTAAACTATCTGGAATTTAAAAGTCAAAATTTCTTATTTTGCAATATAATTTATTACTTTTCAAGTGCTTTATGAGTAGTTAGATTATTCGACTTCTTAAGAAACGCTTTTCAAAGTACTTAAATTTTTTTTTTTTCCCGTTACGTATTTAAATATAAAATAACTTGTTCATAAATTATTTTTCAAAAATTACTTTTACACATAAGAACTTAAATAAGTCATTTACCCAAATGGGTCCTTTGTCATGCACATAGTTCCATACTTCATCTGGATTTTTCATATCTTCCATAACTGCTGGCAGGTTCCTTTTAGGCTTACAAGAGACATAATTGATGGAATGGGTGTAACTGGAGTGGAGGGGGTTTTCCGAAGATGTTGTGAGGAAACGCTCTCTGTTATGCGGACAAACAAAGAAGCATTGCTAACAATTGTGGAGGTAATCATACTTACCTCAGTTTTCTGTAGCATGAGTTTAACTTGTATTTCTATATTTGCTTCATAACATATGAATGTCCTTTGCAGGTTTTTATCCATGATCCTCTCTATAAATGGGCTTTATCTCCCCTGAAAGCTTTGCAGCGTCAAAAGGTATTTTTATCCCGCAATGTTATATTCTTTATTTATCCTATGTCCCCATAACATTAGAGTGTGTTTGGTTGAAGAGTAAAAGTGGAGATGAAATCATGTGAATGAGCTTTATGTGTAAAATAACTTATTTATATAATTTTGGCTCCCATATTTATCATTTGAGGAATGCTATTTGTACATACTATGTGTCATCCACCTATTTTCCACCCATTTAAAAAGTTGGCAACTTTTATAAATATGTTGGCAAGAAATGTTATTTGTACATATATCAAATTTTCTGTGAAAATTTCTTTTGGGTTTTAAGCGTAGACATTGCACAAGCCCATCTACCTTGTGCTTAGTTTTAATTGTTTTTATTTTTATCATAATTGGTGTTTGAATCCATGGTCCACTCGGTCAGAATGTTCTGATATCATGAAACTATTTCAATAAAAACTTAAAGTTGTTAGATTAAGATTTATTTAATGGTTTAATACTTACTTGATTTACCTATGGCGATCTTATTCCCTCTTTTTCCACAGGAAATGGATGATGATTTGGATACAAGTCTGGAGGAACCTCAGAATGGGTATGAAGGAAATAAGGATGCGGCACGCGCACTTCTGCGTGTCAAGCAAAAGCTAGATGGATTTGAAGAAGGCGAAATGCGAAGCATCCATGGCCAGGTATCGGCCAAATTCTTTACAATAATTACTGTGTTAGCCTTTTATTTATATTTTGCATTGCTTATTTAAGCAAATGTTATAATCGGAAGTCTGAACATGTACTGAGTTGAGAGGCAAGAAGATTTTGAAGGATTTAGCCTGTAACTGGAGAATAAAATTCTTCAGTAGTCAATAATGTCTAATTACAAAGTTAGAAGCATTGAGCCAAACTGTGGTAATTGTATATTGCAGGTACAAGAACTAATCCAAGATGCAATTGATCCAGAGCGATTGTGTCAAATGTTTCCTGGTTGGGGAGCTTGGTTATAATGAGACACCTCTTCTCCACTCACTCATTCCACACTTGTATAGGCGGCATGTGTGTTTTCTTTTCTATTTGTCTTTTTTGCTCCAAATTCCATCATTCTAATTTCTTTTTCCTTTTGCTTCCCCTTTTTATGTGTAACGATTCTCACTGAACTCCTCCTTTTTGAGTTGTAAATAGCCTATTCCGAGTAAAAGGATGCAAAAGGAATCATTCACGGAAATTTGATGCAAAGTAGGAAGGAATATTTCATTTTAATGAATATAAAAGCCTTAGATTTTTAAGAATCATTACAAATATTTTATTAACAGATAAGTGTCATATTTTGTACAAAATCAAATTGTCATTTTCTTATGACAATCTTTTAATGATTTGAGTCTTGGTAGTATCCATCCTACTTCAGTACCTTGTAATTACCCATTGCATTAATTTTTCTAATCATTTAAACATACCTCAGAGCACTAAAGTTTCATTCAGACCGTCACATTATTAAATTAAGGTGTTTTAAGTGTCCTTAAAACACTTATTAAGATAGAAAAAATAGAAATATTTATCTTGGAAAGAGATGTTTTATGATTTTTATATTATAAAAATTAAAATTTTCTATCATTATTTTATTTTAAGTAATCTTAACAATTGTTCTAAGAATATTTATTAATAAAAATCTTAAATTAAAAATAAATTTCACAATAAATAAGCATTTGCCCTGTGCTGTGTTATACACACGAAATGGTCTCCCAATATCCTTTCATGAAAGCCTGGAGGAATCTAGACAGCAGCAGTTGTCAGGTGGTTTAGTTTGAAACATCGTCTTAACTCTGAGTGGTTTTGGATTCTCTGCCAAAATCTTGTTTGGCTAATGGGTTTTCAACTGCTGGAGTTGCTTGTATACATAACTACATATACATTCTTTGGTTTTCTCCATTTTTTAACATTTTGTTACGCATTATTAAATTATTTATTATAATACATTTTCAACAAATGGTTTTATCATTTATTTATATGTTAGTAATATGGACTAAGTTTGAGTCTTCTCACCTCATTTCTCCTCAATCATCATCTATTCTCGAAAATTCAGAGTACATTTTGTCTAACAATATCCAAATTTCCTCGACATCAAGGTATTTCAACTGATCCTTTAGTTTTTATTGTAATTTAAAGAGTTTATTAATATATTAATATATAATTTGATATTTGTATAAAATTATTTTATATCAATAGTGAATTGAAATTAAACTTCAATATAAAAATTTAGAAAGTTATTTTCCAACGAAACTTTTCTTTTAATAACAGAGTAGGACACAACTTATATCAGAGTATAATGAATAAAGTTATCATTCGATATTTTAATTTATTTTGTTTAAGTGTAGCGCGAAGGAAGAAATCAGCGACACAAACCTCAAGATATCGTTGTTCGGCGCTGCTTTCCTCATTTTGCTGACGAAAATAATAGAAATGGTATGATTAGTTGTTGCTTTCATTAATAAAAGCTGCTATAAAACGGTGTAGTAATTGCTTTTGCTTCGTGGAATAAATAAGAAAACGAAGGTCAATGACAATGCTGTGGGCACATTCAGCTCTACTTACTGTTTTTGTTTGTGACTTTTTATGGAAAGTGCAAAACACAGACTTCTTGCCACTCACAGTATTACTATTTCTACTATCAGTACTTCCTTCCTCACTGACATCTCAGAATTTTATGTTCATGTTTTTACCAAACAAATATGGATTTTGATAACAAGTAATTTTAGGACAATTGAAATATTCATTTTTATATATTGAAACTATAACATATTATTTCAAATTTTTTAAAATTTTTTATTTATAATATCTTTATTAAGTGTTCTTAGAACACTTGTTAGTAAAATTCAACAAATATTTAGAGTATCAAAATGATAAAGATGAATATGTAATTTCATGAGATTGCAGTATATGTAATTCTATTTCTACAATTTTTTTTTGTAATCTGTATTAACATCAATTCTATTATTATAATTTTGATATCATTTTTACTTTAATATTCAAAATTCTTCTTATATATCCATCCTTTATTAAATAGGATGTGAGAGTGACATATAATTTTAGCACAAATACTTGGGAAACAACATTTTTTTAGCTAAAACAGCCAACAAAGTTTATTTAATATTTTATGGTCTAAATAACATTTTAATCATAAATATATTTTTAATGTGCTGGATGATTGTGACCCAAATTACTATTTATTGACTGTTTTGGCTGATTTTTTATTATGTCTCTAACAATACTCTAATTTTAGATATCCAAATAGTATATCTCAACTTATTTGTATTTCACGAAGTTGTTTTACTTGAAAATTATATACAATTTTTTTTAAAAAGAAACAGTGTATTATTGATTATACAAAACTCATTTACTTTTTTAGTCCTTTTTTAAGAGAGAAAATTTCTATTTTCAGTCAATAACCTAAAATCTTGGCAATACTAATCATACTAATTTTCAATTTATCGTGAAACTTGTGCGGTTATTTTTAATTGTAGCACATTGTTTTTCAAGTTAAGTTGGGAAGTGACATTTGCAGATTTTGCTCCTATTCCTTTGTACATGGGTTTTCTCTTACTAGCTCTCTATCGGTACTTGTTTTCCATTAACAAGAATACGACATAAAAAGTGTAACTTAACATATCATGAAAAAGTAACCTAGCTTATATATATTCTTAAAAAACTAAAGTTAGGTTTTATAATCAATATGCATATGTATTAAAAAAATTCAATTTTTAATGAAGTTTCCTTAATTGATATGCTGTGTAAGTTGAACTTTTTAATTAGATTTGAGATTCTTGTAAAATGCTTTCCTTATAAACTCTATCATCATTCGAGTATATTATATATATAGTCCATATGTTATTAAATATTTACTATTAATATCCAATTATCGTAAGCAAGGTCTTTAATTAGACATCACTCATATTGGACTAAGATTCCTTCAATACTATTTTGGGGGTGAGGTTAGTACTTAGTCTTTGTTTTTCTTGGGATCCAAATCCAAAACCAAAACCAAAACTAAAACTAAAACCTTAAAGCCTAGCTATGCTAGAATTACGATTCTACCCTCAGATTAAAATCTTCATAATCGTGTCTCAATTCTCACCACTAGTACAAACCCCCAAAGTAGCACTTATTGAAAAAAGAAAATCAAAATCATGTGGCCTTGTCCAAGTATCAAGATAAGCACTGTACACAAATGTAATTACAATAAAAATAATAATCGTAATAATACCTTTAAAAAAAGAAAAGCAATACTATCAATAAAATCATATGATAATAATTCATCTTATCTCTTAACTATATAAATTGAGATTTCAACTTTCACTCACTTAATAATTAATCTTTATCTCAATGAAAAGCTTCTACAAATAATATTGAAAGAATTAATCATCACTATTTTTCACACAATAAATATTCTTAACAGAAGAAAAATTAGTAATAATAAAAGAGTAATGCTATATATATATATTAAAAGTGATACTAAATTAGTCACTAATACAAAAATTTGATTGAATAAGTATAGATGTTAAATTATGTCAATAAAAAATTATCATAATCTCAATATAAAATTTGAATATAATATTGAATTGAATTAAAATATAATTAAATATCATAAATATCAAATAGTATTAAAATTCAATTGAGGAACTCATTTAATATCAAATTTATTATATTTGATAAAAATAATAGTGATAATAATATGATTAGTGTAGGATAGTAGTATGGGAACCGGTATCCCTATTACCAGCAAAGCAAGAAAGAGGGTTTGGTGAGTCAGTGTTTTTCCCAAAACAAGAGGCGCCCCCTTCACAACACTGTGCACCGCCCATTGCATACTCTCAAATACTTCCTTCTTCTTTTTCTTCTTATTTCACATCATAATAGTAATAATCACTCTTTGATTCATATATATCATAATCATAATATCATATTTGGTCCGTTCCTAGTTTTCCTTTTCCCCCTCTCATCTATCTATGTTCTATGCTCTACTTTTAATAACACCACACTCCCATCTTCATCCATCATCACTCTTCATTATTACAAGACTATCATCAAAATAACACTTCTAAATCATAAATCTCCATAACTAAACACACACCCACAAAAAATGTACACACCAATTTTGTTCTGAGCTACAAACACACACACACATATATATATATATATATATATATATACCTTCCAAATTTCATCCTTTCTTATTATCATTGCAATAGGAATTAATAATATGGACCCAAAGAATTCTTCTTCGGCTTATTATTATCATAAAAGCATCGAATCCAAAAATTCGACTTGTTCATCGGTTTGGGAACACGGCAGCAACAATGACGACTCTGTTCTTTCCGATTGTGAAAGCTTCGTCTCTGGCAGAAGCAGAAGCAGCAGCAATAAGAACACAAGAGTAGTATTCCAAGAACAGAATCAAAAGGGCCTTTTGGGAAATGACTTCATTACCCTCGGAGAAGGGGACGCTGTGCACAAGCTCATAAAAACGAGGTTCATAAAAGGGGTTGGGAATTATTTGGGGGCGAAAACAGAGGTTGTTGGGATCAGAAGGAGGGGTTGTTTTGGGGTTTTGGGAGAAGCCAAGGTTCAGTGCTTTCAGGTATGCGAGAGCGCCGTCGCGAGGGTGCGCGGTGGGAATGCCAATGTGAAGTATGCTTGGTATGCCACAGGCGGCGAGCATGATATTCGAGACATTGTTTCTAATGGTTTTGGGCATCGTCATGGCCATAAACTTTGCTTCTCTCCGGATGATTCTCCTCTTCACAGGTATGTATTTTTAGTCGGTCATTATATTTGTACTTACATTTTCTTTTAGTTATCTTCTCCATCTACTTCATCCCTTTTGGATGTGATATCATTATACCATTTACACTTTTTTTCTCTTCATTTGATCAAAACATGTGTATACTATACAAATCGTATGTACTAATAGTATTACTAATGTATTTTTACATAAAAAATCATGTCTACGGTACTTCTTCTTTAGAAGCTTTGATAGCTTACGGAAGCTGAAGCAACCGAAAATAGAAAAATTGGGCCTAAATTACTCGACTCTTACAAAAGACACTGATGATTAATAATATTATTTGGATTAAATATATTAAAGTATAAGTTTTTTTACTATTTTTGCTGAAAAGATGTTACTATCTAAGAATTTATGTTTGTGAAATAATGAGAAAACCAGAGTTGATGGACTAAAAGAAAAACTCCTTTAAACATAATGAAAAAACCAGAGTTGATGGACTAAAAGAAAAACTCCTTTAAAGAAGTTAGTTTTCAATGGATTGAGTAATTATAACTCAAAATCTCTATAATAACTATCTTTGGTCGATTTTTTACTGTGTAAATAACAACACTCAAATACTATTTCTACATCTAAAATTTCATATATCTTGTCAATATGACTGGTCCCCATCTAAAATTTTTTTACTTTTTTTATTTTATTATTCAACAATGATATTTGTACATGTACTTTCTCTTACATACATTATTCACCTACTTTATTACCTTTAGATTTTGATGTGACATCACTTCATCACTTATACTTCTTTTCTCCAGCCTTGGATCAAAACATTCATATGTTATACATACCATTTTTGATATGTACCAATAGCATTTTTGTTGCACTTTATGATTTATTATCAATATGATATTTGAACTATATGAACATTTCATTTATTATTGATTCAAGTTTAAATCATACTATAGAAAGTAGTATTTATTAATATGGAGATTGAGAAAGAAAAGTAAATAAAGTTTGGACAAAGATTGTGTACTTTAATTTGTTTCTTTAATTAATTTTATGTGTGTGTTTTTTCTTTGAATATGAATTTGATTTACTTACAAAAATAAATATGAATATGAATATGATTTTTCATCATCCTAACTTCCTAAGCGCTTTACGTTATAAATTTATCTATTGGTTTGTTGAAGATCCTAATTATAATTTCACATCATCATTTAATTTGCCCATCATTTTTTGTATCTAGTTAATTAAGCATACAATTTTCAGTTGATTCCGTATATTTGACAGTACGTAATTAACTGATCATCGGTTTTATATGTTAACTAATAAATACACGTGATTAATTAGACATTTAAAGGAAGAAAATAACATAGGATTTTGATTCGGTACCCAGGAAAATATTGGGTATCGATACTCAACACATGTATATGTCATGATTTATAGATAAAATTAATTTAAATATTTTAAATTTATATAATTGGTAGCATATTAGACAAGAAATCTTAAAAAATTAATTTAATTTACATTGGTATTCTCTAACTTTATCAATTTATGAAAAAAAAACTCAATCCATAAAATGTCGTTAGAAAGGGAGTGAATTTGCAAGAGACAGATAAAGAAAATGTGTAATTGGGAATGAGACGCGTCTAGAAGGCTGCGACCGAGACCACCGTACTCTGTTGGTACCAAGTTATATTTACTTTAGCATATATTAATACGTTAAACATACAATTTGATACCGGTACCCAACAAAAATATTGTGTACCGAATAAATCCCAAATAGTATATGATCATTTACTCTGCACCCTTAAACTATATACCACTACATGATTTAGGGGAAAAGAAACTACTGTATGTACGAAGTTAAAAATGTTTGTTATAATTTACGTTGAATGATGTTATATAGACATTTAAAATTGATAGTTTGTAAGATATTTATTATGATCAATGGTTGATAAAATAAGTTAAAATGTTATCGTGAAATTATATCAAAATCTAAGGATAATAAATATAGACGATGGTACCAAATATAAAAAATAATATTAAAATAGTTTTTTTTTTTTATAATGTGTTGTGTTGTACTTGTATGTGCAGTGCGAAAAGATGTGTTGGTGGAAAAGATGGTGTGAGACACTTATTGCTGTGCAGAGTAATTCTAGGGAGGAGTGAAGTTGTTGATCCTTGTAATAAGGATCAATGCAATCCAAGTTGTGAAGAATATGATTCTGGAGTTGATAGCTTTTCTAATCCTAAAAAGTACATCATTTGGAGTAGCCGAATGAACACTCATGTCTTGCCAGCATATGTCATAAGCTTCAGAGGTGATTATTATTATTATAACATACTTTTGTGAGTTTGGAGTTTTGGGAATTTTATGATAGATTCATGATAGTCATATTTTATTTATTTATTTATTTTGTGTAGTTTCTGAGAAGAATGAAGAAAAAGAACCATTAAGACCATCTTCACCTTGGATGCCATTCCCGGCTTTGATTTCTGTGCTCTCCAAGGTTTTACCTCCACCGGACGTTGCCCTTATCTCAATGTTTCACAAAGATCACAAAGTAAGTTTTATACTCCATTTCAAAATAATAATCGTTTTTACTTACGATTTAAAGTTTTATTTCATGTTGATTGTAATTTTTAGTTTTTTAATATATATTAAATGATAATATATCAATTTTATTTTCGATATAATTTGTTTAAAAAGTATATTAGTAAAAGTGTGAAGGATAATATAGTTAATTTTAATATATTTTTCTTATACAAATCAAAATCTTTCATATATTTTTTAATATTCGTACATAAATCTTAAAAAACTATTATCTTAAAATATTCGTACATATGTTTTAAAAATACTTTTATTTTAAAATGGAAGAGTACTACATATTTCATGTGTATTCTATGAATATATAAATTGTTTATTTTAATCTATAGTGTTTAAATATTATACAAAATTTAAAATGAAATGTTGTAGAGTATATACATTTTTTTTGGTGGAGGACACATTAAATGTGAATTTGAAGACATAATTATTCAATTTTCTTTGTCAAAAAAAGAACTAATCTTTTTGTGACCACCTCTGTTTTTTGCAGGATAAGAAGATTTCAAGGCATGAACTGATACAGAAAGTGAGACTAATTGCTGGAGACAAGTTGCTGATTTCAGCCATTAAATCTTATAGAGCCAATAAGGTACAAATTAAATACTTTTTCCTGAATGATTTTAATTTCCATTATTATGAGTTTTGACATTTTTGCTTCTCTAGCTACAAAGTGAAAAACAATTACTATATTAGAGGCACTGATCATGTAGATTAATATTATAATAATCCAAGATAACATGACTTCCACTGATTTCAAATATGCTTATTAGTCTTTGTTTTTTGAAATTGTGGTGCATTGAATGTGTACATTATTCTATTTCTTTTTAAATCTCTTACAGAGAAAATTTTAGATGATTTTAAATCATATTTAATGTATGATTCAGAAATATTTACAATCATATATTTTAATTTTAATGTATAATATTTTCAAAATTTATATAAAAATAAAAAAAATATGTGATTGTAAATATTTCTGAACCATATATTAAATATATTTCAGGATAACCTACTAATTCAAATATAATAAAGCAACTTGCAGTAATTTTGTGGTTCATGATATTTGTGGTTTTGGTGATTTGGCAACAAAATGGTCTAAAATCAATTAAAGAATTAAAATTAGTATAAACATTTAATTTGGTCCAGATCTGAGATTGGTGTGAATTCAGTGCTATGTTCTTAGTACTTCCTGGAAATTAAACCCTGGATTAGTTTTCTGCGTGCAGCACAAGTATTAATTATTAGAATAATTTTGTGGCAGTTTTAAAATATCATTGTTAAACAAAGTGGTTTTTGTCCATCGAATAAAATATAAAATATGAAAACCGATATCTGTGTTCTGAAATTTAATATAAATAATTTTTGTCTTTTTGATTAGCCACAAAATATTTTCTACGGTCTCTGCCCAATGGTAGGGAAAAGAATTCATGTTCTCACTTTTTTAAAAAGAAAAATAACATTTTCATTATTATATTATTATTGGTAAGCTTATTATTATTATCATTTACTAGCACCCTGTTGGGTACATTATGTCTGCCAAACTACAATTTTATTTTATTTTATTTTAATTTTATGAATACATAAAGTAAAATTAGATTGAAATAGAGAGAAAATAGTTATCATTTGATATTTTGTGTTCTTTTTAATTTGTATATTTATTTTAAAAAACAATTATCTTAATAAATATGGACAACCAAAAAAGTAATTATTTTTTAAATCTCCTTTCTATAATAGTATATATAATTAATAGTTTCATTATACAATATGAGGGCTAGTAGATTCATGCATGTTGCAAAGAATGGTTTAAGATTCCTAATGAGGAAAATTGTAATATAAAACTTTGCATGAGGGCTAGTAGATTCATGCATGTTGCAAAGAATGGCCTAATTAATTATAACTCATAATTATAAGCCCATTTAATTTATGTAGGGCATAAACTTACTAATAAAGGAAAATTATTTAATTATAAAGTGTCCCTAAGGTTTAGATGGTTGTTGTTAGGTCCATGTAGACTAAACTAAGCTCAATTCAATTCATCATATATGTATTACTTGTAACTAAAATAATAAGGTGGTCCCATTCCTCTTTGGGGCCATCCTTTCCTCTTTGGAACCATTCATCAGTGGTCCACTAACTATCTATGGTATTATTATTATATATATTTGAATGGTTCAATTTTAAAATAAAAAAGAATAATATTCTTTTAAAAAAAGACATTATTGAGTGCAAAAAACTTAACCTTCACTACTCAATTCTCAATCTTCCTTTTCAAGATTTTATCTGCGCCCAATTTCTGACTGGCCAAAGTTTCACTAAAGTAATTAATGCCTCTTGGTGCTGCTCTTAAGCATTGTTTATCTGTAAAAATAATCTACCTTAGTATGTATGTATATATATATATATATATGTATATTTATGTGTTGTACATGTAAATAATAATATTTGTCGTCCAACTAGTATCCAACATGTGCTATACATAACATATACAGCACACATTTCATGTTATGTATAACACATGTTAAATACTAGTTGTACGTATTTTGATTGTACGATCAAGTTGATATGTAAGTGCAATTTGAGTGTTTGTTTGGAAAGCATTATTTGGAGTTGAAGATTATATAATATATTAGAATAAGATGATGATGAATAATTTGGATGTGTTGTTTCAGAAAAGGTCAAACAAGAAGTTGCATGGAATGATAACTTTCTTGTGATCTCTCGTCTCTCTCTACTAATTGAAATGAAGAGTAATGCTAGAGCTAGCTACTTCACTTGACGTTGTTGATCTTATTATCACTACTCACTACTTTCTAACTTGTTCATAACAACAATCAGGAACACGCAACTTCTTCAGCTTTTGACTTTGACTTTGACCACTCGCTCGTGTTTTTGTTCGCATTTGCAAGAGTGATTCATCATTGTATGGTGGAATCAATCATCGCTTTCTTGTTTTTTCTCTTTCATTTTGTGCTTTCGTTGCCATGTTGGAATCTACGTGGATCCAATCCAATATAATGTACTCTATCTATCTATCTATCTCCTTATCAAGTAAATATATATATATATATATATATATATATATATAGTATATGCCTGCTTCTAATTTAATACAAAAATACATTATTAATCTTTAATATTAGATTATACAATTTGAATAAGAAAATGAGTTCATGATACAATCTAGCCATGAAGAAAGATAAATAGTTACAAGTGTTGTATACATAATTTTTTATTGTATATGTAGTATATCTTGATATTTAATATATATACAATATTTGGACACTTAAGCCAATTGGATTGCAAGTGGAATGCAAAAATAATTCCATTGGATTAAAATTAATTATACCCTTTTCAGCTTTAGGTGGTGTTTTGCATGTTGTCATGATCTTTAATTTCCTCTGCTAAATGTAATGGTGACAAATTAAAGCACAAACCAAGTTGAGGTAATTAATAAGGCTGCGTGCTCTTCTTAATTTCTTAACAATAATACTTATCGTACAATAAAAATACGTCGAACTAGTATTCAATGTGTGCTATATGTATAACACATATACGTATAACACACATTAGGTCTTATGTATGTATAGCACAAGTTGAATATTAGTTGATGCACGACAAACATTCTTGATTTCTTAACTACCAATTGAAAGTTGCACATACATATATATTTATCTTAAGGATGAAACTAATTTAAAATTTATGACCATCACTTAATCCCGAAATAAAGTGGTAAGAGTCTTTTCATTTCTTGATAAACAATGGTTAAGAGTAGTTCGATTTTCATCTTAAGAATAAAGAAGTATTAAAATCAATAATATTTGTCGTATAATAGAAATTCATCCACCAAGTATCCAACGTGTGTTATACATGATATGGTATGCGTGCTATTTGTATAGCACACGTATGTATAACACATATTCATATCATGTATAACACGATACTGGTTAGATGTATTTCTGTTCTACGACACACATTATTGGTGTTAAAATTTATTAGCAGATTCCATTAATAAACTTGAGAAATATTTTTTTATACTGCACACAATCAACTACTATCGGTCATCATATGTAATAATTTAACTTTTTAAAACTATATATTAGTCTAACTTTTAATATTATACATTAATACAACATTTTAAAAGTTGGATTAATAGTTTTAAAAAAAGTTAGATTATAGCATATGATGATTGATTTTATGATATACATATAGCATTACTAAATAAACTTACATAATATGATGAGAAGGACTTTTTTTATTTATAAAAAAAAAATTGATGTTGACGGTGATTTTTTGTTATGCATTATGCTGATAATTTTCTTACCTTTGTTTAGGTCAAAAAATAGGTGAACTTTTCTCCATATACATGGAATAATTAATTAACAAGTAACCAAATTCAGTAAATTTTGATCAATTGGCCGCATGTGGTATATTAATTTATTTTCGGATTTATTAGTTGCTTCTATGTTCAATATTGGTGTCTTGTTTGGATAATGTTAGAGTTGCTATCTTAGAAAATCTAGACAATACTTTGTTATCAATTCCACGTTGCGATAACCTCAAACATTCAATAACCAATCAAACCAAAAAATTGATCTCATATTAAATATTTTCTTTTAATTTTTTTATATGATTTTATTTTATTATTTCTTTTAACGAAGTTGATTGATGATTCCTTGATATATAAATAACATCGTCCTATGGTTAAATAATAAAAAATAAGCTGAATTTGATTGATTATCTTATAATCGAGTAGAAAATGATAAAACACTCCGAGATCAAAACTTGTATTTTCAGTTTTATTGTTTAGTTGCATTGTCATATAAAGAGATAAAAAGATGGGAAAGAAAAACGAGTGAAAGTGATATTGCAATTGAGAGTTTTCTATTCCTATGGATCGTGGTCATATATTTGGATGAGCATGCATGGAATTGATACATGGGGCGGGCTGGCCCAATAACAATTTTTTTTATGGTTTCCTCTTGAGTATTTACTTGTCGGTAGCTTACGATTAATTCCTAACGGTTGTGGCTGATCATAAGATTTTCTGCATACACATCGTCCCGAGGATCTAATCTGAGACATGATAATAGTAGGGGTACAATAATATACTTCTATGTTTTCATTATAAGTGGTGTACAATAATATTTCTAATTTAACTAAAATGTATTAGATAATTTTTTTTATTAAAAAAGTAAGTTCTAGGACCATATTATTAATAATAGTAGGGGTGTAATCGGATCGGTTTGGATTGAATTTGAAGGAAAAATGAATCTGATATGATCAATTTAAGTTCGGTTCGGATTGGATCAGATGGATCACTTTTTCATGAGCAAATCCGAACCGATGAATCCGATTAAAATTCGTTTGGTTCGGTTTGGATCATTGGATGCCCGATTAAACAAAAAAAAATTAAAAATTGCCAAAAAAATACAAAAAAATCCCGAAAAAATTGTCAAAAATACAAAAAAAATTGCCAAAATACAAAAATTCCTAAAAAGTCATTATTAAAGAATTAGAAAGTACTCAATTATATTTATTATTTTATTTATTTATTTATTAAATATACTAAATACTAAATAAATATATTATAAATAACTATATATAGATATATAAATTATATATATTATTTATATCTATTTTAATTTTGATCGGATCAATCGGATGGTTCGGTTTCATCGGATCGAAATTTTTAAAATCCGATATCCGGACCACTCAATAATCGGATTTATTGGATTTTATCCGATCAAACCCGATGATCCGATCCAAACCCTTCGGATCGGTTCGGATTCGTCGGTTCTATCGGGCGGATCGGAACCACTTACACTCCTAAATAATAGGATAATAATATGTTATGACATGTGTTCTGATTAATTTTTTTTAATAGATTGGTGTAGGAATTTTCGTTTTTGGTCTGATTTTTGTAATAATATACAAAAATACATATAATTCATTAAAAAAAAATAATTAGAATAATATAAAATGTTCATAATCACAAGGATGTAACTGGGCCTTTAAGTTTGGCCCAAGAATACACGAAGTTAGTTTCCAAAAATAATCTGCCTTTACTTTTTAGTTGAACAAAAATATTCTTTCATTATTTTCTGGGTTAGAAGAGATAACTTCCTCAAAAAAAAAAAGTATAAATGAAACAATAATTTGACATGAGGATCGAAACCAAGTTATACTAGCATATGAGTGGAATCATGTGAGTTAATCTCATATTGACATGACGGTCTATGCAAACTGACGTCTGGTTCATCTATTGAACGTTTTTGAAATGTAAAAATGAAAAATGAATATTCTTATGTTTAATCAAGATTTAAATAACAAAAATGCTTGAGGAACAACATTTTTACCGCCAAAATAGCCAACAAAGTCCATTTAACATTTTATGACCAAAATAGCTTTTTAATCATTAGTAAATTTTTAATGGGCTGGATGAGTGTGACCCAAATTCCTATTTGTTGGCTGTTTTGACTAGTTTTTAGTGTGTCTCTAGCAATACTCTTTAAATAAATATGCTCGAAAATATTACATTTACAGAAATTTTTTTTTTTTTCACATAGAAATATTGTATTACCATTATAAGAGGAAATGTTGGAACTTCTCCGGCACTCCACTAGAGTCCACCGACCCGTCATCAAGGCCTCGTGCCTATGGTCCCATTATTAAGATTTGTCTATAAATATTTCATTCATAGTTGAAGGTAGATCTCTCTCAATTTAAAATAGAGTATTTGAAGTTAAATTTTTTTTTTTTATATATAAATCATTTCTCTCTCTTGAATATGGTTAAATATTTAAGTAGAGTAGTGTTAATATAGACTCGGGTTCACAGTGAACTCTACATGTGGCAACATATCAACTATTCAAGACATAATTAAAAGTTATAACTATAATAATATTATGAAACTTTTGATTTATATATTACCACATGTAGGGTTCACCATAAACTCGAGTCTATATTATCAATTTTTTTTAAGTAACGCTCAAACCTCACTGAAGTATTAGCTTTTGAAGAAAGGTACAAGGTATGCTCATATATGATTTCCCTTGTGCTATACATAGATGATCTTTTTCGTTGGCCCGCGCGCCTGATTAATAGATTTGTTCATCATTTTGAATGATTGGAATTATTCTCCGTGCCCTTTACTTATTCACAAAGTTTAGTTTAATCTATGCCATGTTGTCATGTAATTAACTTAACCTATATATATGTATAAAATGAGTGATCAATCATAAGCTATAGGTTATGCTTTTCCGTATTATTATTATTCCCTAAACAATAATACTTGAATAACAATGAAAAAGTAGCCAAATTAGCTAATAGATCCATTTAGTAATTTTTTAATTAAAAAAATCTCTTTTAAAAATTATTTTTTAATGGACTGAGTAATTATATTTACGATAAAAAATTTAATTGATTTTAATTGATTTATCATTGTACAAATAACAATACTATGCTCTAAATCATGAATTATTTACAACTTGTGACGACAATATTCCCTGGAGAAGCTTGTTACGAAAGTTCATATCATCATCACAAGTAGTTTTACCAATTCAATTCAGGGTGACCAATAGATAAAGGTATCCTTTCCTTTTTCCTATGCCAATTTCCAGGAAAAAAAAAACTCATTAAATCCCTAAATTCACAATTCAAACATTTTAGACTACCCGGTACCCAAGAGGATGGATGATATAGCTTATCAGCCAATGAGATTGTACCACGTCATCATATGACAAAATAGCCATATGGTGATGTTGGTGGTTTGCATCACACCGCATAGAGAAGGAAAGTGCCATCCACCTCGATCTATGCTATTATCACCAAAATTAATAAGATTTTTTTATATTGAATAATGTTATATTAATGTTTAAAATTAGATGTTTATGAGATATTTTAGTTTGAATGTTCGAATGAGATTCATATTATAATTTAAGAATGATAGTTTCAATATTGGCATGAAATATAAGATAATTAATATACAAATAGAATTTTTGTTTTTTACTATTATTTTGTGTGAATTTTTCTAGCACATGTTAATTAGATTATATCATGGTTATCAAACTCTCTAGTTGACTCATTCATAAACTCTAACTTAGCTTGAATAAACTCGTGAGTTAATTTGAGTAATCTCAGGTAAACTCTTATAAACTCAATTACTCAGATAAAAACTCGAGTTTATTCTTTTGGTTATATGAAATTTCATAATACAGACTCATAATTGTACATTTTTAAATTGAAATTGACACAAATTAACAATCTTTTAGGTTGTTAAATTCATATCTATTAAATTTCTTATGATTTTAATTAATTTTTTATATTTAATGACTTATATTATTGGTTTAAGTACATACATCGTAGTTACTAAAATTTTTATGTTCCTTTTGTTTTTATCACAAAAAAATAATAGTAAACTCTTAAGAATTTACGTATCGAATTCAAAATTCGAATTTATTTTTACATCTCGAGTTTAATCACACTCTCGATTTTAATTAAAATGTTGGGTTAGATCATGAATCACACTATAATAATTGGACTAAATACTCATTTTAGTCATTCAGAAATATCATTGCGGGATAAATTTGTCCCTTATAATTGAAAAGTCAAATATTGATCCTTCACATTTCAAAAGGGAGGATAAATTCGTCCTTCCGTAAATGTCCGTACAACAAAGAAATCAATGTACAAACATGTACATAATGACAAAAACTTTTCTTTTTTAAAATGTGAAAAACCAATATTGGACATTCAAATTCTGAAGGACTAATTTGTCCCACAATATATTTCTGGATAAACATTTTAAGTATTTAATCTTATAATTGTTTTGGAAATTAGCGCCAGCAGAAGTGAGACTTTCGACCATTAAGACAAATAATTTATTTAAATTTTTGTATTAATAATGTCTAAAAAATAACTTCCGATAACTATTTAGATATATGATAATAAAAATATTTATTTTAATTATTTTAAAAAGTCATATATTTAATTAATTTATTCATTAAAATGTACTAGCTAAAATAATTTTTGACAAGTAAGGCTAGTATCTCTGTTCATAAAAACACGATAAAAATAACTTATAACTTCAAGAAAGTTGAAAAATTATAAGCATAGTTATTCAAATATATCTTTGACATCTAGAAAAGTCCATTTTGACAAATTTTTTATTATACTATTTTTTTCTTAAATATAATGCACAACGAATAATAAATAAAATATTAGTGTGTACGTAATAATTTAGTAAAATGAGAAACCTAATAGTCGAATTTTATAAATAAAAAATAATTAGGATAAATTTCACATAATATGAAAGGCGGTTGGTATAATTTGCCCTTAATGATTATTTTTTTAAAAAAATGTGAAGTGTCAACGTCGTCCTTCTCACTTGACAAATCCCAACTATTTGCTTCATGTTGATGCCACAAGTATAATATTCTATCAAATTAAATTTCTTCCACAAATACGCCAACTTGCATTAACTTTTGTGTTTGTATATCTCAGTCTAGTCTCTGTATATGATGTATCTATGTACCCAAATGAAAGATTGAATTAATATATATATATATATATATATATATATCTTCCAAAAATAATTACATATATGAAGATGCCCAACTTTATATATTTCTTAGAAAATACCTTTCACTATACAATATCTATGCTCAGTGCATCACATTAGAGAAAAATAATACAGCATATAGGATTTTGTTCCGTATTATTGTACTCCTATGTCAGAATTGTCACCGGTTTGTATTCCACGTCCTACTCCTATTCAAGACGTTGGGGATGGTTTCCTACAGAGACTTTGAAACTTTATATTAGGATTCACTTGATAATGAGAACTTAACTGAAATATTTGCATAACTGAACAGTGAAATGACACTCTATTTATAGAACTAGGTCTGGATAGAAACACCATCCAATTCAGCTAATGATCTCATGATTTAATAATTGATAATTGATTGCAAACATCTCTGAATCATTTATTATCCACATGGGCACTATTCCCTCCTCTGTGAATCTTAGGTCGAGTCACGTTGCTGGATCAGGTTAGACCTCGGGGCCTTTCTAGGCCCACACCTAGCTTAGGTCTTGGCTGGTTGTGGGCCACATATGGATGACTTGATAACCTCGAGTTGGATTCCTTTATGGATCCCCAAATCGAGGTCCGATTTTGGACTGTTATTATTGGCCATATGTGCTAGATTATTGGGTTGGACTGTCATTGAATTTAGTAGTACAAGATACAAACATGTTTAATAAGCACATCTGTATGTATTTCATATGAAGATTTATGTGCTGATAGGTCACCAATTTCATTTTTTATTTTTTCTATTTTTAGAATTTTGTGAAGGAAATACTGAAAATAGAGAAAATAAGAAAATCATGTTTTTTGTATTTTCAGTATTTCTTTCATAAAATTATGAAAATAAAGAAAACAGAAAATGAAAATAAAAATCAATCAAACCAATTTATTTTTTATGCGGAATACTTTTATTTTCGATAATAGTATATGTACAACATAACTATATCCAACGTGTGTTATGTATCATATGCAATGTGTGTCATATATAATGTTTATTACGTATAATACATAGTACACATTGGATACTAGTGAAATATATTTCTGTTGTACAACAACTATTTTTCATTTTCAATAATGTTGGTTACGTTGTACAACAGAAATACGTCCAACGAGTATCCAACGTGTGCTATACATAACATGGAATGTGTACTATATGTATAACACAGGTATGTATAATAACACACATTTCATGTCATGTATAGCACACGTTGGATACTCGTTAGACGTATTTATGTTGTATGACTAGCATTATTGGTAGTTATATATATATATATATATATTCAATTCCTTCCACATACGACAGAATTGCTTACGAAGAACTCACCGATTTTTTGTTGAAACATAGCAAACAAAAGAAAAGGTTGTCACATTATTGTGCATAATCCAAGACTCGTCTGTCTTTTTACTCTTATCACAAATAGAACAAACTTAGTGTGATTCATATCATATATAACGTGGTTTGCGTTATATGCAAAACAATTAGTTTCTTCTACCTAAGCTAGGCTAGGCTATGGTAAGTAGTTGTCGCGATGCCTTACCTTCCACATACATACGCACATGATCGTTATCATCAACCATTAATACTTATTTACAACATAAATATGTTCAACTAATATTCAACGTGTGCTATATATAATACGTAATGTGTGCTATATGTATAGCACACATTCCTTATCATGTATAACACACATTATAAACTAGTTGAACGTATTTATATTGTACGACAAACATTATTAATCATCAAACGATAGTACAGAGTATGTGGCATCAAAACATATATAGATACAGTGACCTGAAAGCAAAATGAACATTATTGCAGTTGATCACACGTATAACTCCACCCTCCTTTCCTTTTGATGCCCCAAATCCGTGAACGTCATTGCCCTTTTTTGCTTCTTCATTCGGAGACGAAAAAGAAAATTATTAATAATAACCGGTTAGATCTTACACACCGTCCTTGTGTTGCCATATCCCATCTTCTCTACATCACCTCACATACACTTTTCGTGTCCATACTTAGAGAGCTACCCTCAATGATGTTCGCACCACAGAAAATTAAGAAAACAACAAAAACAAAGTACAAAATTTTTGGTTTAAATTACGCTTACCTCTTTTAAGATTTGATCAAATTTACTTCACCTCATTTTTATTTATAAAATTTGTTCAAGAGTGGATCATTATATTTATAAATTAAAGTTATTACATTAATCTTCCCTAATCATTTTTATTTATAAAATTATGAGCTTAATTTTGATACACTGAATTTTACGTCATCAAATTAAAACATCTTGTTTGTATGAACTTTTTAGATAGTAAAAGAGAGAAAACACAATCATAGCTATCGTGACAACAAATGATTGAGGAAAATTAGATCCAAAATTTATCTTCTTTCATAACCATAAGTTAAGATGAATTTAATTTAATATATAAATAGTATAAAAAGTTTTAATTACAATGTGAAACAATAATTATAAAAAAAATATTTATAAGACAATACAATTTAACTAAAAGTTTAATTTTAATTTACTGTTAGTATAAAGTAATTTTACACAGACATTTAATCATGTATTGACATATCAGTAAATTTTTTTAACTCAACCACTTACTAATTAAAATATCTCATAAACCAATGTAGGTGATTGATTAACAATGTAAAACTTTTTATATTATCATGACATCATAATTAAATTCCTTAACTAATAGGTAATTGAGTTTATATTTGTATTAGTGTAATAATATATGATTATATATATATATATATATATATATATATATATTACATTTGACATGAATCATTCTACCAAAATTGGTGGCCATGACGACCCTTGAGTAGTCCATACTTATAAGATACTTAATTATATTAGGTTACTTACCAACAGAATTTTAATATTAAAAACGAAAACCGAATTCACATTCTGAAAAATAATAAGAAACAATAATCTGTCGCCAATTAAGGAAAATAATGTATGGAAATTGGTGTGCGCAATAATATATAATTAATCAAAGCCAATGAAGCAAATGATATATATATATATATGAGGGTCCATACATGCCCATGGTTGGTCGTTGCTATATGTTTAATCAACAATAATATTATTTAAACATTTACAATTTTAAAACATCCTACTCAAAAAAATGTGAATCTCACTACTTTTATTATTTTTTTAATTTTCTCTCTCTGTATCATGTATCATTTCTTTCAGCTTTTTAAATATTTACATCCCATACATCCCATTGATATTTGTTATACATTAAAAATATATTCATCAAATATCTAATATGTGTTTATATATCATACGTAATGTATGTTATAAGTATAACACATATTACTTATGACATATAACACACGTTGAATACTCGATTGATGTATTTTCAATGTATAATCAGCATTATTTAATATAGATATAAAAAATAATTTCCCCTTAACCAATCATCATCAAGCAGCACCGACTCTCCATGATTTGATGTCATTGATTTCGAATGTAAAAGAAGAAAAGAAACCCTATGAATGAAATGAACCCTCAAAACAGTTCCATCATATCCATTCATCCCTTTTCACTTATAATAATAAATATATTAAATTAATTTAATCATGGTTTCTAGAACAAAAAATAATAATGTAGGTAACTAATGACTGCAGGAAGTACCAACCTTGTGTAGAGTACACTTGTCAGACACGTGTCAAAACCAGAACCCGTGATACGTGTCAGTGAAGCAAGCCAAAACTGGTTCTCATCAAACCATTTTTCTAAAGAAATTTCCTTTTGAAGGGTTTGATTGAGTTTCAGTGATGGCTGGCGGTAGCCGCGATTTATTGGGCTCACACATACCAAACTTAACTTTACCAAATTGGTCAATTTCTCATTTCTCGCACTTTCATGTGCACTTTTACTTTACGCACTTCTGATGGGACGCGTTTTATAATTACAATATAATAAAAGTTACAATATTTTTCAATCATTAAAAAAATCTTATTTTTCGTATTTTTTGGATTATTAATATTTATACTTTTCATTAACCATAGTTTATGTTTTGGTGATTTTCATTGATTCCTCATATTATTAACTATGTCCCGGAAGCATAACTTAACATTTTTTGTTGTGCATGTTCTTCCATTCATTGCATCATTCATTTCAAAAGAAAAACAATTACGTCGAAAATTACTCTTATGAAACCATATTTCATATATACATACATTAGTCTATTGCATTACCGTCAAGAAAACACATTAGCCTTGTGGATTGTTAAGAAAATTTACTTTTATATACATTTTATATACTAGTATGCCAAACATTGCTCAAATACTTAGTTTACTTTTTGAAAATATGTTAAAATAATCCTTTAATAACTCAAAGTTAAATCCCTATACTATTCAAATAATTCAAAATAATATTTGTATATTCATAATTTTTAAATATTTAATTGATTTAATTTTCATCCAGTAACGGTTAACAATTTTTTTACATAGTTATCCAATCATGTGTTGCCACGTCAACATCCATGATTGTGTTTTCTCTTTATCCACTACTTAAAAAGTCATACAAACAGAGTATTTTGATTGTATAACAGTGTAAAATATCTTTACACTGTCAGTAAATTAAAATTAAATTTATATCCAAACATCTCATTTATAAAATATGTGCGTCCCATAATTTTTAGAGTTCAATTTTGATGCACTGACAATGTAACACTATCATCCAATCAAAACACTTGATTTGTATAACTTTTCAGGTAGTGGGAAGAAAAAATACAATCATGACTGACATGACAGCACATGATTGGATGATTGTGTAAAATAATTGTACACTATCAATTGATGAAAATTAAATACTAATTTTTACTTTTTCTTAACTCATTCTTTCTCTATAATTTCTCTCTTTCATTGAAATGTATACATCCAGATTAAATATACAAAAATCATTTTTCTTAATTAAATGAGTTTATTTTTTATACACTGACAATCTAAAGATATTTTCCACTTTGTTTGTACGATTTTTCAGATAGTGATGGATGAAAAAATAAAATCATGACTGATGTGATAACACATAATTGAATGACTCTGTAAAAAAATTATACACATTGAGTGGATAAAAATTAAATTCTAATTAAATATGTATACAAATAAAATGAGTTTAAATTCAATTTACTGTAAAGTAATTTTACACAAGACATCCAATCACAAACCGACATATAAACAAAATTCTTTAACTCAACCATGGACTAACTAAATAATTACACAAATTAATGGACATCATAATTAAACTCAAATAAAATATACTTAAAAAAAACAGGGAAGATAAATAGGGGGAGAAAATCTGAGCTTAACTACAAGTTTCCACAACTCATTTCACATTCACATCCTATATATCTCATCCCAAAGACTCTCCACACACTTTCCTTCATTTCAACCAAACTCACACCCTCTCCTTTCCCTTTTCCCCTCTCTCTCTTTATTAAAAGGAAACGGAATCGCATTTTCGAAAGTGGAAAAGAAAAAAAACGAAACAGAGGGAAGAAAAAAAGCAAAGCAAAATTGCATGATTGAAGCCCAAAACGACAAAGATGGAAGAAGTACCTGATTTCTCTCCCAGCTTCAGCAGCTACTCCTCCGAGACTCTCGCCGATATCGCCGCACGCGTCATCAACGAGCTCCGCCTCACCCCCCAAAACGACGACACCCACGTCGAAAACGACACCGACGACCCATTCTTCCAGCCATGGGAGGACCAAAACGACGACGACGACGACGATTTCTCCTTCGCGTTGGTTTCAAGAGACGCGGAAACTTCCCCTGTTTCCGCTGACGACATTTTCTTCAACGGCCAGATTAAGCCCATCTACCCTCTCTTCAATTACAACTACAACGATCCCTTGAGGAACGACGCCGTTTCGAATTCGAGCCAGAACGAGACGATACGGCGTCGTTTGCCTCTGAGGAAGCTAATGTTCGAGGAGCGCGAGACAGGGTCGTGTTCCTCTTCCGACGAGAGCGTCGACCTTGAAGGAGTTCCCGAAGAGACGTACTGCGTCTGGAACCCTAACGCCGTCGCTAGGGACAGAAAGAAGAGCAAATCCACTGGCTCCTCTTCGAAGCGATGGAAGCTTCGAGAACTTCTTCTCAGAAGCCTCAGCGAAGGGAAGGGTAAGAAGAAGAATACTACTGCTAATTGTGATGATGGTGATAAGAAGCGGGCGATGGTGTTTGGGGTTCCGGCGAAAAGAACGAGCAAAGTAGCGGCGGCGAAGAGTGGATCCGGTGACGGTTACGGCGGCGCGTCAGATGCGCGTGAGGGGAAGAAGTCGGTGGTGCCTTACAGGAAGGAGTTAGTTGGGATTTTCGCTAATGTCAATGGGCTTGGTCGGAATTTGCATCCCTTTTGAAAATGGGTCCCGCAATTCAATAGTATGTACTAGAATTTATTTTTATTTTTTTATTTTTAATTTCTTTGGTTTTTTTTTGTTTTTTTTTTTGTGTTTTCTTTTCTCTCGGGTTCACTGTAATTACAATGGATGAGATGTGTTTAATTATTTTTTTCATTTTCTGTAAAGTCTCTGGAAATTTTATGGCCTTTTTTAGGTGTTGGTTGAGTAATGTTAAATTGTTGGTATGTACAGATTAGATTTTGCTACTTATTTATCACTATATATATATAATTAGTTGGACGAGGTTTATATCACATATTAATCTATGTTAGGATTTTATGTTGTCTAGATTTTAAATTATCAATACCCAAAATATACTAGATTTCGATTAATTGAGCTAGCTCAAATTATCTAAGCTCTAATTATGTTTATTTACTATAAAATTCAAATTTAAAATATTATTTAATTATTAGGAGTAATTATTGTTTTTTTAGAACTATCTATGTATAGTTAATATAGTTTATTAACTATATTTTAGGAGTAATGCTATGTAAATATATATCATCTACATCTAAACATATTACTCATATAATATATAATATGTAGATTACACGTTTTTCATCACTCACTTTTTCTTTTAATTTATTTATTTTTATTATTTCTCTCATATCTCTCATATATTTTGAGTGTACACATAATCTTAAAAAAAATGTAATAAATCATTTCTCTTATATTAATTTGTCTTTATATATTTTGTTCAGAAGTTAAACCTTTTCTGTTAGTTGTCACTTTTTTTTGTTTTAATGGTGGGGTTAGTTTGGGTTGGAAATAATTGGATGTGGTAGTGGAATATATTTCTGTAAAATAAAATATAGCAATGTATAGTATAGTATATATGTGGGTTACTTTTTAGGTGCCAACAAAGAGGATATGGATTTCTTAATAAAGTCTACAATGTATATCACATAATTAACAATAATAATATTTGAGGTTTCTTGATGATAACTACAATATATATTTGCAGCATTGCAACTAGGATAATAAGCACTTAATGTAGGAAAATTATGGTACAATATATACTACTAGCGCTTAATTAATTGCGTTTAAAATTCTGCATATATGTGCTAATAATGCAGCCTAAGTTGACACAGTATAATTTTCGCACTTCCGTGTGGGTCTTACGCGGCATTTAATATATGCTAAAGTATGTGCGAACCCAAAAATTAAAATTAAAGAGATTAATCAAGCTAAAGTAATGGTAGAATCGTAAACGGGGAAAGACTCAGAATATATATAGTCCTTATCCATATAATAGACGACTTTGGAATGGTCCAATTTAGAAATAATAATAGAGCCTGGATGACATGGTAGACAAATTATGAGGTATATATATATATGTAACATAATACGTATATATTTATAATATGTTACGAATTATTTACCTTAATCTATATGTATTAATTATGATTATATATTTCTTTAGGCCTAATGGTCTATGTTTCGACCTCAATGAAAGGATGTAAGTAACGGCTTGATAATGATTGATAAAGAGTATTATTATTATTCTTTTTAATTCGCAAGTTATGAATTGAGATATTTTAATTAGTACATGTGTGTGACATAAATATTGCAATAAATAATGTAATACATTTAATTATGCTAGCGTGTTTATTTTTCTTTTAACTTTACTAGGAGTAAAATAGGAGTTTGTACTTAAGTTATTCATTCTACTTAAAAAAACACACATAATTAAAAATATCATTTGGGCCAAAAGTGTTAAAATAAGTTTTTTTTTTGTTTTGACCGAAAAAATGTTGTTATCTAAGACTTTATGATATTTTTATGGAATATACTAATTTGATAATATTAAATTCAATGAAAAGTAAAATAAGTATGAAAGAAAATACATTATTTTCAAATTATCTAGTGGCCCTTGATCGATTATAGTAAATAAAGGATGATATCATGAGGTGTGGCTTTAATGCTAACTAATCTCGCCCCTTAATTAAATATACAGTAATATTTGTTGTATAACAAAAATACGTTCAACTAATATTTAGTGTGTGTTATACATAATACGTAATGTGTGTCATATGTATAGTACATATTAAATATACTAGTTGAACGTATTTATATTGTATGACAAATATTACTAATTAAGTACATTTGATGCTTAGTCTTCAAAGAGTTTTAACGATGAAAAAATTCGTTATTGTATGGATATTCTAAATGAAAAATAAAAAAATTTGCTAGAATATATAATGTGATATTATTAATGACTTTTGTATAACTTGCATCAATTCTATTATTTTCTCTCTTTGATTTGCTAACTTAAGACAATATTTTTTCAAAGAATTAATTAATTAATATGTTTTTTGCCCTTAAAAACTAATGAATTTTGGTTGAGGTCTCATACTACCACTTTAAATATGTTACACGTTTAAGGACAAAATTAATATTAAGCACTATTATTACAATCGGACCTTGTTTAACTAGAAAATTGCCGGTAAATAACCAGCCTGTGATTCGGTCAAAACCAATCAAATTTCAGTAAAATATTTAAACTATAAGCACAATGAACTTCAAAGAATGAAGAAGCTACCCCATAACTAAGCCACTTAACTTCTTATATATATATCATGCAAATATATAATAGTAGATGATAATTAATATGTATAATATTATATATATATTCTATTTATTTATTTATTTAATTTAAACCGATTGAACCACGCGCACTGATCCATTAGTTGAGCCACTAATCTGATAACATAATGCATTGGCAGATCGATTCAATTATTGCAGGTTCAATTATGATAACTATAATATTAACTATATATCTACCTTCAAAAGAAACATACATACATGTAATTAAGTATTAAATCAAGAGTTTAATTAACATAGACCGTTAATTAAACACATTCAATCACTTGCTTTTACATAAGAAATTTTTTTAGTTTCATACCCTATAGTAAGAAAAAAACTATATATTTTACGTACATGACTGTCCATAATTAAATGTCAAAAGTTTTATATTGAGGTGGGATAATGTGAATTAAACTCTTAAACCAAACACCCCTAAAGAATTCAGGGTCGGTGTTGAACATACATACATGTTGCACAAATTAAACCAATAATGTTGACAAAGTGTTATTGGATCGAAGAAAATAAGGAAATCTAAAAGGTACAATTTGTCCTATATATATATATATATATATATATATATATATATATATTAACTCCCTAATTCTACCCTTTGCTGACAAAAGGTTGCGAGAGTTCGTCTTCTAGAAATCAATCATGTTCGCTAATTTATGTTGGTCATCATCACTGCCTTGTCTATGTCCAATTCCTAACTAAATATTACTCTAAATTTAATTTTGATACAAAGACAATATAGATGTATTTTACACTATTATCTAATCAAAATATTTCGTTTGCATGCCTTTTCAGATAGTAGAAGAAATAAAATACAATCATGACTAACATGACAATATATATAATTGGATGACTGTGTAAAACAGTTATACATTGTTAGTTAATGAAAATCAAATTCTAATATTCTTATATAATATAATCTATTGAATTTTTGTGCTTCAAAATTCTGGAAGCTATATCACATTCCTTCTAGCATGGAATTAAAATTAAAGTTGAATTTTCATTATTTTTCCAGAAGTAAGTAATTGGAAAAAAAAGGAGTATTCACATTACCGTGTATCTTGTATCTTTAAGCTAAGTATTTTTAGTTTCAATGAAGAAAAGGTCAATGTCGTGAAAATTGAAAATAATATTTTAGAAGCTTTTTTTATTCGTGTTGTAATTGGCCTTGACGTTTTGCAATGCTAATTTGAGTTGGAAGCTCTTGCTAACAGCTTGTGAAGTTCAAGGATGTTTTGCAGATATTTGTTTGCTATATATCATACGTAATAAACATTACTTATAACGCATTTTTTGATTAAAAGAGATTTATTGAGATTAAATCCCTTTTAAAATTTTGATTATATTATACTATATATGTGAAACTTATTGTTTGATTATAATAATTTAAATTTTAATGAAATAAATTAAACTTTTTGATTATTGGGTCAACAGAGATACTGTATTTTCATTGATACGTTTGGATCACCGCCACGGATATCATGTCTATACAGTGTGCTACAATATCGTTGATTTTTGGTCACTGCTCTCTTTTTGTGTTTATGCTTGGGGTGAAACTAGCTAGGGTTACCAAATAAAATATTAGTAATATTGTAAAAAATTTATTATTAACATTATTATTTGTTTCACTTGCTATGATCTTTCAAGTATTCAGCATAAAAATCAGCTACGTTTTATCAATCTGATAATATGTAATTACGTAACATTATTGTAAATAAAATTATGTGTTTATTTTATTTATTTTTATATAGATATTATTGAGAAGTGATTTGTGTACACCATAAAATCAGCCATAATGTGTAATAATTCAACATTTTGAAACTATTAATCAAACTTTTAAAAATGTTGAATTAATATATAATAATATAAATGTTAGATTACTAATTTTAAAATGTTGAATTATTACACATAGTGGCTAATAATAACTGATTTTATAATGTATATGATCACTTCATTATAATGGGGATGAAAGCCGAAACATGGACCAAGCAAGTAAACGTTTAGAACAGACAAATCAATACAAAACATAGTGCCAAGTTGTCAAATGTCAAGGCACTTTAATTTGTTTATCTTCATTAAACCCTTTTTTTCTTTTTCTTTTTTTTCAATTGAAAGGTCTCTTCAAATTGAGACAGGCTAGTTGTGGAAAATGGGTGGGGAAAAAATGATAAAGGATTGGAAAATGCAGGGTACCACAAGAGGTGGATAAAAATTGAAGACTATATTAGTCAACCACTGAATCAAACCCTTCATGAATATATTTGTATGTATCATTTTTCCATTAACAAGTGAATAAATTGAAGAGCTAGATACCAGATATCTTGTGGCTGCTAAATAATGAAAGGCCGTTTTCGCTTTTCAATTTGCGAGCATCACAACATTAATGATTAAACATAGATAGGTCTTAGGGTCAGTTTGAATAAATAATTTATTTAAGTTCTTATATAAAAATAACTTATGAATAAGTTACTTTATATATAAACATAAAATGATAAAATTTTTTATTTCAATTATTTTAAAAAATAACTTTAATTAAAGAAGTCAAATGTTATGACTTTTCTAAAAGCATTGAAATAATATTTGGAGAAATATAAGTTATATAGCCAAACATTACATATATAACTTATGATAAATCAAAAATTAAAACAAGTCAGAAGAATCATAATCCAAACGGATCATTATTCTTATCTAATCCTAGCTTATAGTTGTAGGGAGTGTGAAATCTCACATTTTAAAACTTATATAGCCTTCAATTTATACTATATGTAAAAAAATCATGAAATTACATAATTTGAACTATATAGCCTTTGTTTTATGGTGTTTCTAGAAAATTTAGTAAAATCACACGTATTAAAGCCTATAACCTTCAATTTCTACCATAAGTTAAAAAATTATGAAATTACATAATTTGAAATCTATAGCCTTTGTTTTATGGTGTTCCTAGAAAAATTAGTGAAATCTCACATTTTAAAGCCTATAGCCTTCAATTTCTACTATTTGTAAAAAAAAATCATGAAATTACATAATTTGAAGTCTATAGCCTTTGTTTTATGGTGTTTCTAGAAAAATTAGCGAAATCTCACATTTTAAAGCATATAACCTTCAATTTCTACTATATGTAAAAAAATCATGAAATTCCATAATTTGAAGTCTATAGCTTTTGTTTTATGGTTTTCTAGAAAAATTAGTGAAATCTCACATTTTAAAGCCTATATAGCCTTCAATTTCTACTATCTGTAAAAAAATCATGAAATTACATAATTTGAAGTCATATTGCCTTTGTTTTATGGTGTTTATAGAAAAATTAATGAAATGTAACATATTAACGCCTATAGCCTTCAATTTCTATCATATATAAAAATTTATAAAATTACATAATTTGAAGTCTATAGCATTTGTTTTATGGTGTTTCTAGAAAAATTAGTGAAATCTCACATTTTAAAGCCTATAGCCTTCAATTTCTACTATATGAAAAAAAATCATGAAATTACATAATTTGAAGTCTATAGCCTTTGTTTTATGGTGTTTCTAGAAAAATTAGTGAAATCTCACATTTTAAATCCTATAACCTTCAATTTCTACTATATGTAAAAAAATCATGAAATTACATAATTTGAAGTCTATAGCTTTTTTTTATGGTTTTCTAGAAAAATTAGTGATATCTCACATTTTAAAGCCTATAGCCTTCAATTTCTACTATTTGTAAAAAAATCATGAAATTACATAATTTGAAGTCATATTGCCTTTGTTTTATGGTGTTTATAGAAAAGTTAGTGAAATGTCACATATTAACGCCTATAGCCTTCAATTTCTACCATATATAAAAATTTATAAAATTACATAATTTGAAGTCTATAGCATTTGTTTTATGGTGTTTCTAGAAAAATTAGTGAAATCCCACATTTTAAAGCCTATAACCTTCAATTTCTACTATATAAAAAAAAATCATGAAATTACATAATTTGAAGTCTATAGCCTTTGTTTTATGGTATTTCTAGAAAAATTAGTGAAATCTCACATTTTAAAGCCTATAGCCTTCAATTTCTACTATATGTAAAAAAATCATGAAATTACATAATTTGAAGTTTATAGCTTTTGTTTTATGGTTTTCTAGAAAAATTAGTGATATCTCACATTTTAAAGTCTATAGCCTTCAATTTCTACTGTTCGTAAAAAAAATATGAAATTACATAATTTGAAGTCTATAGCTTTTGTTTTATGGTTTTCTAGAAAAATTAGTGAAATCTCACATTTTAAAGCCTATAGCCTTCAATTTCCACCATAAGTAAAAAAATTATGAAATTACATAATTTGAAGTTTATAGCCTTTGTTTTATGGTGTTTCTAGAAAAATGAGTGAAATCTCACATTTTAAAGTTTATAGCCTTCAATTTCTAACATATATAAAAATTCATGAAATTACATAATTTGAAGTCTATAGCCTTTGCTTTATGGTGTTTCTAAAAAAATTAGTGAAATCTCACATTTTAAAGCCTATAGCCTTCGATTTCTACTATTTGTAAAAAAAATCATGAAATTACATAATTTGAAGTCTATAGCCTTTGTTTTATGGTGTTCCTAGAAAAATTAGTAAAATCTCATACTCCCTCGTCCACTTTTATTTGTCTTTCTAGGAAATTTATTTGTTCACTATTATTTGTCGTTTTAGATTTTCAATGAAACATTTACAATCTTTTTCCAGTTTTATCCATAAATACACTCTCTTTTTATCTCTTACAATAATTATTGCACAAAAAACTATAAGAATAATTTTGTCATTGTACATTTACTTCTATAGAAATTTTTTTGTTTTCATCACCTTCTTAATAAGTGTGCAATACTCTAAAACGTCAATTAAAAGTGGACGGATGGAGTATTTCAAAGCCTATAGCCTAAAACTTCTACAATTTGTAAAAAAATCATGTAATTACATAATTTGAAGTCTATAGCCTTTGTTTTATGGTGTTTCTAGAAAAATTAGTGAAATATTACATATTAACGCCTATAGCCTTCAATTTCTACCATATATAAAAATTTATAACATTACATAATTTGAAGTCCTTTGTTTTATGGTGTTTCTAGAAAAAATTAGTGAAATCTCACATTTTAAAACCTATAGCCTTTAATTTCTACTATTTGTAAAAAAATCATGAAATTACATAATTTGAAGTCTATAGCCTTTGTTTTATGGTGTTCCTAGAAAAATTAGTGAAATCTCACATTTTAAAGCCTATAACCTTCAATTTCTACCATAAGTAAAAAAATCATGAATTTACATAATTTGAAGTCTATAGCCTTTGTCTTATAGTGTTCCTAGAAAAATTAGTGAAATCTCACATTTTAAAGCCTACATAGCCTTCAATTTCTACTATATGTAAAAAAATCATGAAATTATATAATTTGAAGCCTATAGTTTTTGTTTTATGGTTTTCTAGAAAATTTTTTGAAATCTCACATTTTAAAGCCTATAGCCTTTAATTTCTACTATTTGTAAAAAAATTATGAAATTACATAATTTGAAGTCTATAGCTTTTGTTTTATGGTGTTTATAGAAAAATTAGTGAAATGTCACATATTAACACCTATAGCCTTCAATTTAAACCACATATAAAAATTTATAAAATTGCATAATTTGAAGTCTATAGCATTTGTTTTATGGTGTTTCTAGAAAAAATTAGTGAAATCTCACATTTTAAAGCCTATATAACCTTCAATCTCTACTATATGTAAAAAAATCATGAAATTACATAATTTGAAGTCTATAGCTTTTGTTTTATTGTTTTCTAGAAAAATTAGTTAAATCTCACATTTTAAAGCCTATAGCCTTCAATTTCTACTATTTGTAAAAAAATCATGAAATTACAAAATTTGAAGTCTATAGCCTTTGTTTTATTGTGTTCCTAGAAAAATTAGTGTAATCTCACATTTCAAAGCCTATAGCCTTCAATTTCTACCATATGTAAAAAATTCATGAAATTAATAATTTGAAGTCTATAGTCTTTGTTTTATGGTGTTTCTAGAAATATTAGTGAAATATCACATTTTGAAGCCTATAGCCTTCAATTTTTAACAAATATAAAAATTCATGAAATTACATAATTTAAAGTCTATAGTCTTTGTTTTATGGTGTTTCTAGAAATATTAGTGAAATATCACATTTTAAAGCCTATAGCCTTCAATTTCTACTATTTGTATAAAAATCATGAAATTACATAATTTGAATTCTATAGCTTTTGTTTTATGGTTTTCTATAAAAATTAGTGAAATCTCACATTTTAAATCCTATAGCCTTCAATTTCTACTATATGTAAAAAAAATCATGAAATTACATAATTTGAAGTCTATAGCCTTTGTTTGATGGTGTTTCTAGAAAAATGAGTGAAATATCACATTTTGAAGCCTATAGCCTTCAATTTCTAACAAATATAAAAATTCATGAAATTACATAATTTAAAGTCTATAGCCTTTGTTTTATGGTGTTTCTAGAAAAATTAGTGAAATCTCACATTTTAAAGCATATAGCCTTCAATTTCTACTATTTGTAAAAAAATCATGAAATTACATAATTTGAAATCTATATCCTTTGTTTTATGATTTTCTAGAAAAATGAGTGAAATCTCACATTTTAAAGCTTATAGCCTTCAATTTCTACAATTTATAAAAAAATCATGTAATTACATAATTTAAATCTATAGCCTACGTTTTATTGTGATTCTAGAAAAAATAGTGAAATCTCACATTCTAAAGCCTATAGCCTTCATTTTTTTTAATATGTAAAAAATTTATTAAATTCCATAATTTGAAGTCTATAGCCTTTGTTTTATGGTGTTTCTAGAAAAATTAGTGATATCTCACATTTTAAAGTCTATAGCCTTCAATTTTTACCATATGTAATAAATTTATGATATTACATAATTTGAAGTTTATAGCATTTGTTTTATGGTGTTTCTAGAAAAATTAGTGATATCTCTCATTTTAAAGCCTATAGCCTTCAATTTCCACCATAAGTAAAAAAATCATGAAATTACATAGTTTGAAGTCTATAGCCTTTGTTTTATGGTGTTTCTAGAAAAATTAGTGAAATGTCACATATTAACGCCTATAGCCTTCAATTTCTATCATATATAAAAAATTTTAAAATTACATAATTTGAAGTCTATAGCCTTTGTTTTATGGTGTTTATAGGAAAAAGTAGTGAAATCTCACATTTTAAAGCCTATAGCCTTCAATTTCTACTATTTGTAAAAAAATCATAAAATTACATAATTTGAAGTCTATAGCCTTTGTTTTATGATTTTCTAGAAAAATTACTGAAATCTCACATTTTAAAGCCTATAGCCTTAAATTTCTACAATTTGTAAAAAAATCAAGTAATTACATAATTTGAAGTCTATAGCCTATGTTTTATGGTGATTCTATAAAAAATAGTGAAATCTCAAATTTTAAAGCCTATAGCCTTCAATTTCTACAATATGTAAAAAATTCATGAAATTCCATAATTTGAAGTCTATAGTCTTTGTTATATGGTGTTTCTAGAAAAATTAGTGAAATTTCACATTTTAAAGCCTATAGCCTTCAACTTCTACCATATGTAAAAAATTTATTAAATTGCATAATTTGAAGTTTTTTTTTTTTTTTTTTGGTTCTTAGGAGCTCCTAGTGGAGCTAAGGGGGAAATAGGGAATGGGATGGGCATGTGGGGATTGAACCCCTGACCCTGCACTCAAACCTCTTAGTCACTTGGACCAAGGGAAATGCCACTTGAGCTACACCTAATTTGAAGTTTATAGCCTTTGTTTTATGGTGTTTCTAGAAAAATTAGTGAAATCTCTCATTTAAATGCCTATAGCATTTGATTTCTACCATAAGTAAAAAAATCATGAAATTACATAATTTGAAATCTATAGCCTTTGTTTTATGGTGTTTCTAGAAAAATTAGTGAAATCTCACATATTAAAGTCTATAGCCTTCAATTTCTACCATATATAAAAATTCATGAAATTATATAATTTGAAATCTATAGCCTTTGTTTTATAGTGTTTCCAGAAAAAATTAGTAAAATCTCACATTTTAAAGCCTATATCCTTCAATTTCTACCATAAGTAAAAAAATCATGAAATTACATAATTTGAAATCTATAGCCTTTGTTTTATGGTGTTTCTAGAAAAATGAGTGAAATCTCACATTTTAAAGCCTATAGCCTTCAATTTCTACTATATATAAAAAAATCATGAAATTACATAATTTGAAGTCTATAGCCTTTGTTTTATGGTGTTTCTAGAAAAATTAGTGAAATCTTACATTTTAAAACCTATAGCCTTCAATTTCTACTATATGTAAAAAAATTATTAAATTACATAATTTGAAGTCTATAGTCTTTATTTTATTGTGTTTCTAGAAAAATTAGTGAAAATAGGGACTCTCTTATATTGTTTTAGTTTTCCATGAAAGTATGTACCATTTGGATGTCGTTTGAGATATAGAAAGAAAAAAAAAAGTTAGCAGATTAATTACTGAATTGAGTACTTTCAATCTATAAAAACTGAATTGAAAATTTAGTTAAACTATAAGTTCTACAGAATAATTAAATCAATAATTTATTTATACTATTATATTAGATGCGTCGAATAAATTTGGTAAAAAGTAAAAACACTAGTTCTAATCAACTATTTGTAATTAGGGGCAAAGTTTTCAGTCTTTTTATAGAGTGATCACTTTTTTAAAAAAAAACTTTGGCCTCTTAAAATATTTATATAGTTAATTTTTTTAACTTTTTTCATTTAACTAAATAACTAAACATTACAATAGATAATATATGGGGAGGCTATTGGTACATAGTCCAATACCCCTTCATCAATTTTCCACTCATTCAAATGTTGCCAACTTTGATGAATATGCTGGTAAGTTCAAGCATATTCATTAAAGTTGCCAACATTTGAATAATGTGAAAAATTGATGAAAGGATAATGTACTATGTACATTTAACATTTTCCCGAGTAAATATCCATATTTTAGAGTCATGTTAGAATTTTATAGGTTTACCCCTCTTCATTAAGACATTAATAACTATTAAGTATCAAACATTGATTTGTATGTCTTAGATAAGCAATTCCTACATTATTATTATTTTTTCAAATGAAATGAATAGATCAGGTTGGGAACATGATAACCAGTAAAACCACTAACCAATTAATACCAGAATTTGAACGAATTGGTTCATAAAGGACCCAAGATCCATATAACAAGATACATAGCTATCCAACAAGACCTCATTCCTGAACTTGAGGCTATTTCATGTTCCATTTCCAACTTCATGTATTTTTGTTTAGGAGCAGGATCAACTCAACTAGGAATACAGATTTGCCTTCATTTCTATTCTTGAGTGACTTCATGTTCTTCCACTATCTCAGTGGAGCCGACTAGCGAGTTGGCACTGCTTCCTTCCATTGCGCCTTCCGACTTGGATAGTTCCGAGACTCTCTCCCCCTTATCAGAAGAATGATCATCTGGTGTCAGTCCATTTTGAACAAGTGGCTTCCCACGTCTGATAGCTTCCGCGGCCTCTGGCATCGCTATGGGAGGAGGCTGAGGGGGAACCCACGCACGCTGGACCGGCTTCTGAATGGATGCAGCGCCATAAGGCGATACACTATCAGTCTCTCTGATTCTGACATTTTTAGATTGCCACCAGGGTGTTGTTGGGTTGTCACCATTATCTTGGACATTGAAATTCAAGTCCTTGCCATTTACTTGAGACTGAAATACTGAGGTAGAGTTCTGTTGCACCTGACCAACTTCCCAAGGCTAGCCAGAAGAAGGTGAAGCAAATAGTCAGAGATTCATATGGAATAATACCACAGGGAAAGGAATATTAACTATAGCCTTAAAATCCATATTAGTATTGTATTGGTTAATTGGATCGAAGTATACCTTGGCTCGAGGCGCTAAGCGAGGATTTGATAGTTGCTGATTAGGATTGGGGGGAGAATCATCGATATCCTGCATTAAAACCTCACCTCATATAAGTAACACAGACCACATAAAATTGGTAAATGAAATATAGAATAATAATTTGCACACCATAATCTTTTGATCCACAGTAACAGATATCAAATTATATTTATAAATTTCACTTCAACACAGTCTATAACATGAAATCAGTGTTGCAAAAATGAGGTCTATGGTTTTAGGTGTTCATTGTTCAACTCAATTATCGAGATTAAAAAGAATAAAGGTTTACTCTAATGTTAGAAGGCTTCTCCCCTCTTTGGATCATGGCCATTATCTGCAACAAAATAATAACAATATTAACAATAACAAAAACAATAATGACACTAATAATTTAAGAAAACAATGGGCCATATGACTGATAAAATTACGATTTAAAATGTATAAAATAAAGGAGGAATCTCCCACAATCTCATATTGCATATTTTTTAAATCACTCCGATCAATATGTAACTCAAATAGCAATATTAAGCATCAACTTTACAACTGGCACTCAACTCAAATTTAATAACTACCAACTAAAGAAAACCCAGAACACTAGAGAAAAATCATAATTTCACATTGCTAGTTGAAAATCCTAACATGTGAACAACATTTTCACATTATGACAATGACTTACATCCATGTATGACTGAGGATGCGGAGCACTAGATGGTTCAACAGATTTAGGAGGGGATGAAGATCTCACTGCACATGACATTATAATCATAAGTAAGCATTCTGAAAATTAGATTAATTTAATCAAGATTTAATTTATGATATAACAACCTGAATGCAAGTCATAGTCCCCGTTTCCATTGACCATCAATGTCTGTACATAATTCAGAAATTACGATTGTCAAATTTCAAAACTTATTTTAGACAATCAAATGGGATCAGAGAAGGTATGCCACAAAATTTCATTCATGAAGCTGAAACACTCCCTAATATATGTATATCTATAAAGCTGACCTTTGAGCTTGTTTGAGTGACTTGGTAATCTTCTGGCTTTGAGAAAGAGACTTCTCTGGAAGCTATTTTTCGTCCATAATATGACAGAAACAGATGATATTCAATAAGAATTTAAAAAACTCATTGCAGTAAAAATCTTCTGTCTAACTGTGCTAGAATTTACGACATGCAATGCCACTACAATTTTTTAAGGAAGCCTCAATACTCAAAAGATTGTATGATTGTATGGAAGTCGAATGCATGGGAAAAAATGAGCTTTCCTGATATAGCCATGAAGCCTCAATTTAGTTAAAATTCTAACATCCTTATATGATTCGTCAAAGCTCTTATTCACATTTCATAAGCCAAATTATCAGTAGCATAGACTACAGTTTTTGTAGTAATCTTGCAGGGATATGTACATATATATACAAGTTCACCAATGTGACTCAACTACATGTATTCTTAACAAATATACAAATGCTATTGCCAAGCTATATAAACTAACCCATTCAGAAAAATATTCACAGAACAGGAAACTCTGCTTCCAAACCCAATAAATTGAATGGAGTCTCCCACTTACCTTCCAGTCTTCCTATTGCACTAGTCATTAACTTCATCTCCTGCACTTGCTTATCCAAAAGGCCCACAACTTCAATGAAGTATCTCCTCTCTGTAATAAATAAAACCGGGTGCAGCTGCTACAATCAGTATTTGGCAACAAAAGACGTCAAGGGGAAGTGGGAGTATTAAACAAATACAAGATATTTTACAACATGAAAATCTAAATGCTATTAAACCACCTTCACTTTTAGAAGACATTATTTCCTGGCTTGCTTTTGCCATATCTGCAGCTGCAGCTGCAGCTGCTTTTGCAGCTTGTGCAGCTTCTTCTGCCAACGTTGGTTTTGAGTCTATTCTCTTTAATTGGTCATATTCTTCTTCCAAGACAATATTGCGTATCCAAGATTTTAACCGAGGAAGAATGGATTTCTAAAACATGAAATATGCTTCCATAGATCAGTGAGGGTCAAAACAGATGCATAGAGCAAGAACTTAAGTGAGGTATAAGAAAGAAATAATAAACTATTGATGTTCCCGTCCACTATAGATAGCATCGTCCAGAGATGTCAATTGAAAATACCTTAATTAGAATAACTGTTCCAGCACCTGAAGCAACCAGAAATCCAACTGCAATAAACGCATGGGACCAGCGAAAAGTAAAGCGTGATTTGGTTCCTAACGAAGTAGTACCACCAGTGGAACCAGATACACCTGGCTGCAAAGCCTGTGTTTGTGCTTGCTGCTGAACTACTGGTGCTGGCTTCAATTGTACATTTGTGAGTATTACTATTACAGTAAGCCATGTATAAATGAAACTAAAAGACAAACTCAACTTCTATCTGCACACACTAACTAAATGGAGAACTATGAAGCATTTTAACTGAATTAAAAGGTCAAAAAGTAATCATGGAGTACCAAAATGCAACTTCAACATTAGACACTTCACCTTGATTTTCACCAGCTGTCTGTGCACTTGGTGGCGAATCCTGTGATTTGCAGTGTAGATAAAGATTAAAACAGATGAACATAAAACAAAGTATAGCACTATTAACTTAGTGACAAGGTATTTAGTCAAGCTGCATAACCATTACATCAACTAACTAATTGTATAACCAACCACATGGTAGTGAGTAGACTATCTAATAGAAAGTGACAACATCCACAATAACAACAAGTCTTATCCCATTATCTGGGGTCAGCTACAAGGATCAACCGGCACCATTGCGCCTTATCGTGAATCATTTTAATAGAAAATGACAATCTATCTAAACAATCAGGTAACTGATCAAACAACAAGAAGCTTACAGGCACACGGCGAAAGGCCTCATCGATCTCCTCCTTCGTAAGGCCCTTCTTCTCCAGGAAAGACCGCCGGTAGAGGACAGGGGAACCTTTAACTCTTGGGTGTGACAGAAACTTCACAGCATTCTGAACTTGCTCCTCCCGCATCGGTTCCGAGTTCACAAAGACCGAGGATGCTTTTGAACTCTGTTTGGTAGGATCTTCGCCAGCATTCTGCTGATCCAAGTTTGCTGGCAGCCCCATTTCAGCATCACCTGCAAATTCAAAAAGAGAACCACATGATTTGAATCAATTCCATCATTCCCAAACACATCATAAACTGCAACTTCTATGATGAAACGAGCTGAACTTCAGTTTTCAGTATTTAAAACTAAAATTGCTAGGCTCCCCACAGAAACCATACCTCTACGAAAACAAATAAGAGTATTCGCTTAAATAAATCACTAATTTTTTTATAGTTTTTTGTAATTTTGTTAAGCGCAATTTCTAGAAAAACCTTAAGATAAGGTGGAAGTGGCATGGCTTTTGAATCTTGATTCCGAAATCATCCAAAGCGAATAGATAGTTAAGTACGAAATTACTACTCATTCGATCATCTAGAATCTTCAGTTTCAAAAAAACCAGAGTAATAAGTAATAAAAGAACGAAAGAGAGAAAGTGAGAAAAAGAAAACCTGTGTTATGAGGGGAGGGCGATTGAGGAGGCATGTTTTGGTTGGTAGTAGTTCGTTCAGAGTTCAGAAGAAAGAGAGATAGTGGGATCTGTAATTGGTCATACCTCAGCTACAACAACCATCTATTCTATTTCACTATCTTTCTTTCTTATTGCTTCTATGTTATGTGAAGCACTATGGTTAGAGTAATAATAAAACAAATTAGTCAAAAAAATTAATAAATTATACATAATATATATAATATAAATCACAAATATTTGGGACACAACAAAAAAATTAGCCAAAATAGTCAACAAAATCCATTTAACACTTTATGGCCCAAATAACACTTTTAATTTTGAGTATATTTTTAATGAGCTAAGTGATTGTGGCCCAAATTCCTATTTGTTGGCTGTTTTGGCTGATTTTTGTTGTGCCTCTAACAATGCTCAATATAAATTGCATAATGAATATTATATATTGTGCATATTATATATTATATATTATATAATATGTGCAACACATATCACATGTTATAAATAAAGATGATAATGCAACATGTGATATATATTATGCATAATAAGTGATATATATTATGAACTGCATGTAATATATGTTATACATTTTATATTATACTAGCGTCTTGTCGGGCACGCCAAGCCGCATTTTTTTAAATCATATTATTTGTTTTTTAAATTTATTGTATAAAATGGAGAAAAAATTAAAAAATGAGTAAAAGAAATAACATGGAAATAGATATGATTATTTTGTAATTTTAATTTTGGAATTCAAAAAATAACTACTCAAATGAGTGTGGACACCAAAAGGGTAGTTATTTTTTGTATCCTCTTTATATACAGTATAGATATGTTATATCCAATATATTGATTGAATTTTTATTATATCACAAGTATTTTCCAAAAAGATGATTGATCATATATGAAAAATAATTCTTATACAGAGAGAATTCAGCCGCTATCGATTTGGACTATTAATCCAAATTTAAATATTATATATTCGGTGAAAGATAACATTATCCTAAATAAATTGAAATCATTACATATACCTTCATAAATTTTATAGAGTTATCTTTGCTTAAATTACATGAATTCTATTAAAATTGCTATTTAATCTTTCCTCTATTTTAGTTCACTCACTTTAGTTTTTTCTTTTTCTTTTTTTTTCTATGCTTATTCAGATGGCTTAGGCTCTTATTCTACTGAAACAGGAACCTCTGTAAGAGATGTATTCCCACACAACATTTGAAGATTTTGCAAAGATATAAATCAATCAATTTCAAATAAAAGGAATATAGAATAGTATACATATATAATACAAATGGCATACATATATATTATATGGCCTAACAAGAACCTTCATACAAATCAATTGTATATGTGTCTGCATCTGAGGGTCTGATTATTTTTTCATCAGACAGATCAAACACTCTTTCATCAACAACTTTTGTAGCATCTGCATGGGACGAGTCCATTTGTTTCATTGTGTTCAAGCAGTTGCGATTCCTGATTCCCAAAATCAAAAGTATTGTTATCTAATTTCCCTTATTGCATTACAATAGCCCCATGCCCATCTAGTACAAGTTTAGACTACTCTTTAACAAATATTTTCATATAGTGATTGATTTAGTGGTATACTTGTAGTATTACTTATCATATATTATGAGCATATAATATAAGTGAAAAATGTTTTTCTTACACCACAATAATTGAATTTTTTTAAAATTATTAGAATTTAATTATGATGTGCTGACAGTATAAAATTTTTACATGGTCAGTCAATCATATTCATTGCTTTGTGAGATTTTTTTATTAGTGTGATTAAGTTGAACACTTTTGCTGATGTGTTAATCTATGATTGGATGTCTGTGTAAAATTATTTTACATTGACGGTGGATTGAAATTAAACTCAAATTATTAAGTCTTTAATTTTGATACACGAGTACAATGTCATCTAACCAAAATATTATCTTTGTATGACTTTTCAAGTAGTGGAAGAGAGATAACAAAATCATAGCTAATGTGGTAGTATATGATTAGATGATCGTCTAAAAAGTTGTACATTGATAAAATTTAAATTCAACTATTAATCGAACTTTTAATATTATAAAATTATTGTATATAATGACCAATTACGATTAATTTTGTGATGGACCTCTCCCATTTCTCAAGATGCATTTATTTTCTCTGACTTTAGGGTCAGAGTCACAGACTCAAATAAAAAATGACTCTAAAGATTGTTTAATTTTGGAGTCACAAGTAGAGAGACACGAAGTCACTCTGACTCAGTGAATAAATTTTTTGCAATTTTTGTCCCTTCCAAAAGTGGAGTCATAGAGTCACTGACGGGTGGGCATAGAGTCAGATGATGGCCTAACGAATTTTCGTTCCAATTATGTCCTTATTCAAAATTTCAGTCTCATCCTTTCATCCCTAATCATCATTTGTCTTATCAAAACAAATATGATACAAGACAATAATAAAAGAATTATCGCAGACAATATGATACAGGCCACAACAAGCATTATCCACTTGATAAGTTAGCTTGGGCCTTGCTCCTTCTTTCATCTTCTAAGACCCAACAAAAAATAAAAACTAACCCAATCTCTTCTTCTTGATTAAGGCCTTAACTCATTGACCACATTTTTGGGGTCTTCACTAAAACTAAAACAATCCTGCTTTTGAACCAAAATAAAAGTAAAAAAAAAACACCAAGTGACTTGGATTGCTTAAACATCTAGTCCCGGGTTCGATCCCGGGGCGGTGTGTATACAGAGAGGACTTTGGCCAGCCGTCCCACCCTTGAAGTGCATGCACAAACCGGCGGAGATTAGTCATCGAAATCGCTCCGGTGGATACCTTAGGAAACAAAAAAAAAAGTAAAAAAAAAAATCTAATCCAATCCACTATCTTGGCCTAGTTCGAATGTCTAGTTTAGGTCTTGAAATTTGACTCAACATGATTTTTTGTTTTTTAAGTTGTGGAGTCAGCCAATGCAGAATCCAATTAACTTTTTTTAGAGTCAAATTATTTCCTTTTCATTAATTTGGCCCACTCATGTTGGTTTTAACACAAGAGGATTATATTTGAATCTATACTTTTAGCAATGTTAAAAAAATAGTTAATAATGTAAGAAATTGACTAAATAAATTATAGAAATTTAACATAACAATACTATATCAAATAATAAAACGAGAGGATCAATGTGGGTAAATGCATTTACGAACTTGGCTAATAAATGCATAAAGCTATCAATTACCTATGCAGAAAGCACCAATACTATAGTACTCCCTCCGTCAATAAATAATTATCTTTTTAGAAAATTCTCTTGTCGAATATTATTTGTCATTTTAGAATTTTAAGAAAGCATTATTATTTTTTTTCCAATTTTATTCTCACATGCATTTTCTCTCATATCTCTTATAATAATTATTACACAAAAAACTAAAAGGACAATTTAATCATTATATATTATTTTTACATATAAAGATGTGTGCTTTAATTACATTCTTAATATCCATGAAAAATCTAAAATATAATTTATTGATGGACGGAGAGAGTAGTAAACAATTAAGCATACGATAAGCGTGCGTATAAACATACTTATCTTCAATTCCAGTACATTTCTACACCACCAAATATAATAAAGAGTCTATTATTATTTCTTCTTATATATATTATTCTACTCAAAGCTATATAGCTGGGCCCAATGGCTATAAATTAAATTAAATTAAGGATTTTGACATATCGTCGTATTTGTATAGGCCTTTGAATTTTGTCTGGATTAGGTATCCACAACATTCTTATTGGCTCAACTTTTAAATATGATTTCAACGTATGCTAACCACAAATTTGTCTCTTCTGCCAAAGGTTCACCCAACACTCACGGGGTAACATGCTTTCCACCTAAAACATGTTTCACTATCAGCAATGTGGACGTAAATACGTCCAACTTGTTATCCATGGTACAGGATGTGTGTTATACGTATATGTCATTATCTATGTTACAAAATGTGTGCTATATATACATATAGCTCACATCCTGTAACATGAATAACACACATTAAATACAAGTTAAACATATTTATGTTATACGCACGTTAAGCATTATTGTTTCTCTATTCCAGTTTTATTTTCTTTTAGCATTACTATATGTAAAAGAAAAATAAGTCAAAATATCTAATCTATGCATAATATATATATAGTATAATATACATAACGTATATCACATATTGTACATATCATATATTACATGATGTGCACAACATGTATCACATATTGTAAAGAAAGATTATGTTACAACGTATAATATATGTTCTATGTTATACACAGCATATCATATATAATGTGCATAACATGTAATATACATTATACATATTACATATTTTATATACAGTCTATTGACTGTTTTTTATGATGTACCAAGATTTTTTCTTTTTTTTAGATATTTTTTTTAGATAAAGGTCTAGTGGTAACAATCCATGAAGAGTTTTTCTTCAATCCTAACTAAGTAAACCTCTCCTTTCAATCCAGTATCCACAAACAATTATAGGAATATTAGAGAAGAAAATGGGTTTACCTAATTTATTAATTAAATATATTAATATAAAAACAACATCAAGTTATATACATGTGAAATGCATCAATTAAATTATAAAATCTCATAATAATTTTCGTTAATTCTTATATAATAAATTATATCTCTAAATATATATATATATATATATATATATATATATATTACTATTAGGGGTGTAAGCGGTTCCGATCCACCCGATAGAACCGGCGAATCTGAACCGATCCGAAAGGTTTGGATTGGATTGGATCGGATCATCGGGTCTGATTGGATAAAATCCGATAAATCCGACCATTGAGTGATTCGGATATCAGATTTTAAAAATTTCGATCCGATTGAACCGAATCATCCGATTGATCTGATCAAAATTAAAAAAAAAATTAATAAAATAATAAATCTAATTCAGTACTTTCTAAACGACTCACTCACTCACTCACTCACCACTCTAAGGTAGCGTTTGTTTTCAATGACTATGGAGTCAAAGTCAAGGGAGTCATGTAGTTAGTGTCACAGGAGTCAGAGTCACAATGACTCAAAAAATGACTCCGAACACATCTTCACATATGTGTGCCTCCCTACCAGCACATAGTGACTTCCTGCAATACACAGTGACTCCAAAACTGAAGTGAACAAAAAATTGACAATTTTATTCACTGGGTCACTGTGACCCTCGTACCAAACACATGACAGAGTTAACTTTTTACTGACTCCCTAACTCTGACTCCAGAGTCAGAAAAAACAAACGCAATCTAAGTCTCTAACACTCTTAGCCTCTTAGTAATTGTTTCTAACACCACAAATATTGATTTGTTTCTGTTTTAATTTCTTAGTAATTGTTTCTATATTTATTCTTAATTTTTAAATGTGTTTCTATTAAGTATTAAGTTATTATATTGTTTCTACTTTCTATAATTGTTTCTATTTGACTTTTTAGGAATTTTTTATTTTGGCAATTTTTCGGTTTTTTTTTTTTGTATTTTTGACAATTTTTTTGGATTTTTTACAATCCGAACTGAATGAACCGAATATTAATCGGATCCATCGGTTCAGATTTGCTCATGAAAAATGATCCATCCGATCCAATCCGGACCAAACTTAAATTGATCGGATTTGATTCATTTTTTCTTCAAATCCGATTACACCCTTAATTACTGTAACTTTTTTGGATTTGATCAAACAAGGTCAAGTGAAGGTCAAACTTCCGGCCTGAACCCACCAAAGAAAACCTTTGGACTGAACCAAGCTGATGAGTTAACGGGTCGGATTGGGTCATAAAAAATAGATTTGTTAACATGATGAATAAAACCTCGACCAGGGAGGTACTTATTACATATATTTTTTTATTTACTTCTTTTTTAGGTACTATACATATATAGAACTATAAAGAAAATTAAAAATTATAAAAGTTCTTGGAGAATCTTGATCGCATCAGGCATGTACCGCGGGTCCGGGAGCTATTAGATAAGAATATCATTTATATAAGATATTGTTAGTATTTAATAAATAAGAAGTTATTAAGATATCTTTAGTATTTATCTCGCGGGTTCAGAAACTATCATTAGTAACACAAATATTTGGGACACAATAAAAAATCAGTCAAAACAGCCAACAAAGCTCATTTAATACTTTATGGCCCAAATAGCATTTGTAGTCATGAGTATATTTTTAATGAGTTAGATGGTTGTGGCCCAAATCCCCATTTGTTAGCTATTTTGGCAATTTTGGCTGGTTTTTTTTGTTGTGTCTCTAGCATTACTCTATTAGTAAATAAGAAATTCAAATTATTAAGATATTGTTAGTATTTATCTTGCTGTGACATTAAGAAGGACGTAATGATATATATTATATGTTAAGCATGGACCGAGGGAGTAACAAGAATACAACTACGACGCTATATATTGATTTATTCATTTATTTAGTTTTATAGAGTAATTCTATATGTACATACACCATAAAATTAATCATCATTTTCTATAATTTAACTTTTTAAAATTATTAATTAAAATTTTAAAATATTGAATTAATGTATAATATTAAAAATTTAATTAATAGTGTTTAAAAGTTAAATTATTATATAGTGACTGATTTTATGATATACATAAATCATTTCTGAATTTTTTAATAATTTTTTGTTGAGCCCTACGAGGGGGAATATATGCCCAAGAGAAAGGGAAAAGAAAAATAAAGAACATTTTCTAACAGTTAACACCTAGACAGGGTCGAGCTCACCGGTCACATGACGGAAGCTATGTTGACGCCAACGAATATGGTAGTTTAGTTATAAGGAGCTTAATAAATTTATTTATTTTTTATTAATTATATTTTGATACAATAATGATTGTCATATAATAGAAATACGCCAAATAACTATGCAATGTGTGTTATACATGATATGATATGAGATGTGTGCTATATACAAATAACACATATCTCATATTATGTATATCACACGTTGGATATTTGTTGGACGTATTTCTGTTGTACGATAAACATTATTGATTTTAATATATCAATTTTTTTTTATTTGAAATTTTACTTTTCTATATATATCCATTATAGTCATACAATGAATGATATTTTCTAGAGTTTAATTATGATGCACTGACAGTGTAAAAAGTTTTGCACTGTCAACCAATCACACTCATTAATTTGTGTGACTTTTTCGTTAGTGGATGGTTGAGTTAAAGACTTTTGCTGATGTGTCAATTCATGATTGGATGTATGTGTAAAATTTCTTTAAACTGACTGTGGATCAAAATTAAACTCTATTTTTTATTACATGTTATACAATAAATGATGCTGAATAAATAAATATTTTGCTCTTGATATATATAAGAATTCTTTTATATGTTGTTGGTATTTCTTCGTTTTGAATAATGTTGTATTGAGATCTAGAATTGCATCTTAAATAGGATATTTATTATTAAGATCAATAGTAAAGTAAAAAATATTTGATATTGATGAAGTGACAATCATTTTAAAATTTAAAAATGATAAAGTAAATGCTAACTTAAAATAAGAGAAAATTGATGTGCAAATAGTAATTTTGTTCCATTTTATTAGAGGGATATTGAATGGATTTATTTTCACAATTTTCACATGATTTTCATGTTTTAATCTTAATTTCTCTTCTTTTTTTGCTTTTGAGTAATATATAATCTCAAATTCATGAATAATGATAGCTATTAATTAACAATAATATATCAACTATTTAAAATATAATTTATAGTTAGGTATTATGAAAGCACTGTTGATTGATATCGAGACAACTGTATATATATGATTTATTTAGATGCAAAATTGAAAACCTCTTAATGATATTTATAGGATTTATTTATCCTTATGTTCACTACTAGCTAGAGTTTCAAAAAAAGTATACACTACTGATTTAGTAAGGGTCCATTTAGCAGGGGAAAAAAGTGGAGAAGAATGGAGAAATATTAAAAAGAAGTTAAATTTTTTATTTGATTGGAAAGAAATTGAGAAAGAAAGAAATATTTATTAGTATATATTAAATTAAAATTTTACTTTTAAAAAATAATATGTATATAATAAAATTACTATATAATTATTGAAAATAAATGTAATTTTTTTACAATATAATATATTTTTATAATAAAAATATTAAATAAATTAAATATAATTAAAAATATTTAAATTTATTTTAAAATTATTATTATAAGTGTACCAATATATATATTAATTTATTTTAAAATTATTATTTGATATCTCATGTAAAAGAGATTGTAAAAATTAAAAGTGTATATGAGACAAGAAATAAGAGTTGTCTAATTTTTTTTTTCCATTTTACTCTACTTGTAGAGAAATTTTATATATATATATATAGACTTTCACTTATTTTTCATTTTCCTCCTATTTCTCTCCTATATATATTTTTAATTAAATCAGAGAAATTCTCTAATTATTTTCCTCTCATTTCTCACTTTCTTTTTACTCCTCAAATAAACACACACTCTCTGTAACTACGTATTTGCTTTCATGATGTGTGAAACAAGTCAATCGTTTAAATTTAATTTGGAGGAAAAATATGATAATATAATATTGATATATTAATGAGATTTATTTCTTTAAAAATGATTTATGATATCTAATATGATTTTGAATTTTTGAGGATTGTTAAAAGAGTTTGATCGGACTTATGACCCTATATTTATGTGACTTTAATTTCTTTATAATGAGAGTGCACTTATTAAAGTGATTTGAAGCTATCTCGGATGTTTGTTGATGAATTTATTTTAATTTTCTTCTTATATATTGATATTAATTTATTTTATTTGCTTACTTTTATTTTTAAAGACGATGAACATGCATGTACGCATAAAAGAGAGGAAAGACACAATGAAATAGATAAAAATAAAGAGTAGTGTTGTAATTAACCAAAGATTCTATATATTGTCGTTAAAAAAACTCATAACCTACTTAAAAACTATTCTATTAAGGACTTGTTTGTCTACTTTTATTTACAAAATTTTATATTAACAAATTCTATATATATTTAGCTTTTTTTAGAAAAAAAAAGACTATTCTCTTGTAAAGGTTTCCACAAAAACCACATTTTTCAAAAAAATAGTTGTACTATATATTTGTATATATGAAAAAATAACATTATATACACATTTTTGTATCTAAAAATGAAGAATAAAACTTTAGATGTTAGAATAATGTTACATAAAAATCCAATAATAATAAGGTAATAAATATAAAATTAAAGAATAAAATATATACAATTAATACAAATATAATTATTTTTAATGTATTGATGGAACTCTCAAAAAGTCAAAATTCAAAGCATCCATCGTTGCGTGTATCAAGTTAGGTACACCATTTTGTCGATTTGCTCTAAGAATTGATAAAAATTTACGAACTCATTTTTGTAAGAGACATAGAAAGGTAATTTTTCTATTCAACATAATTATCTCTTTTCATATTTTATTTTGATTCATATTATTTATTAGTTTACAATTTTAAGAAATATTTAATTTATTTTTATATTAACCTTTGAATGAACATATAGGAGAGTGAATATCAATAGAAATAAAAAAAAAAAACTAAGTTAATCTATGCATCTATACTATTTTATACTATTAAATAAAGAGGATTAAAAAAATAATTATACTTTTGGTGTCTAAATTTTTTTAGGTATGTAGTTTTTTTTTAATTATTAAATTTAATCTTAAAAATTATAAAAATTAATAAATAAAAAAGATAACCACCATTAAAATTAAATCATTCTAATTTATTTTTTTTTCACCTCTAGATATTCTATGTTATTTTTACTATTCATTTTAGTTTCTATCCATCTTTATAGAAAAATTTAACTAAATAAATAATACTCCCTCCGTTTTTTTTAATTGTCCAGTTTTAAATGCGCGCATGAATTTAGATAATGATTGGTAGAGTATTAAAGTTAACAAAATATATATATGTTTTACTAAATTACCCTTCACTTCTTTGTTATTATCTCTCCTCAATTAATAGAGATAGTGAGTATTAAATAAGGGTAAGAGTGGAAAAAAATAATAAATGTTGTCTTAAAATTTGAAATGGACAATTATAAAAAAACGCACGCATCTCTAAATTGGACAATTAAAAAAAAACGGAGGGAGTATAACTTAACAAAAATAAAATAAAAGTACAGCTTGATGGATATAAAGTATCTTCCGACAAAGTGCGTGCCAGTAAAAATAGAGAAATATTGATAATATAATAAGAGATCTTTTTATTTTTTTACTTTTATATTTTTTATGGAATCTTATCATTATTTTAATTAGTATGTATTAATAAACAGAGATAATTATTTTGAATTAAGAAGAATATAATACATGTGTAGCATGCGTTGTTAAGAAATCACATGGATTTCACGTGTTTTGAAAAAATAACCAAAACACATCTTAAATGATCGAGCTACTCGTTCGTATGCCACCACTTCTTGAATAAAAATATCAAAAATTCTATTTAAATATTTATTTATTTTTTATTCATTGTCGGTATCCATTACATCAATATTTGATTTTAACGTGATTTCTTTTCTTAAATTCAAACTCTTCCTTTCAATTGATTTTGATAAATGTCTCTTTAACCTTCAATATAATTTTAAATGATCATATACCGTTACTATTCTTGAATTTATATTCAAGCCATTAATAATTTTTTTTCTAAAAAAATTATATAGTTTAAACATTATATTTAGATATATTTATAAGAAAGCGAGTCAAATTTTATTTATCTATGGATTTTACTTACTTTTAGTTTAAGAAAGTATTTTTAAACTTATGTCTATACAAATATTTTTTTATTTAGATATACTAATTGATAAAGGATGGAAAAGATTAAGGAATAGAGGTGGTTGATTAAGTTACATTAGTTTAGACCTATAATTAAGTTAAAATAGCCCCTTAATTATCAAAAACTTAATTATATGTGTGTTTATTGATAAATTAATTAGGGCATGATAGATTATTATGGTTAAGCATATTCTTGTGAATGAAAGTTTTAGTTTGGCTTAAATACCTTTTAATCCCCACATATAAGTATTCAATAATATTTGACGTACAACAAAAATACGTTCAACTTATATTCAACGTGTGCTATCTATGTTATAGGATGTGTGCTATACGTATATGTAACGTATATTACATATACGTATAGCACATATCGTGTAACATGGATAGCACACGTTGGATAAAAGTTTGACGTATTTCTATTGTATGTCTGACATTAAATGTATAAGTATTAGATAATATATATAGAGACCACAAACACAATATTGAATAAAAGATTAGTTAAGCGATGTACAATTACGGAACCAAATATGTAGTCTTCGTTAGAGATTTTCACGAATTAAGATAGATATATAAAGTGAAATATGCTTCTTTTTAGTGACTCTATAGTCAGAGTCAAAGGAGTTATAGAGTTAGTGTCACATGAGTTAAAATTATAGTAACTCTAAAATTGACTCAGAATACACGTTCACATATTTGTGTCTCCCTACCAGCACACACAATGACTCTCTGCAATATACAGTGACTCCAAAATTAGAGTGAACAAAAAATTGACAATTTTATTTATCGAGTCACTGTGACTCTGTTACCTGAGTCACTGTGACCCTCGCACCAAACACTTGAAAGAGTCAGTTTTTCAACGACTATGACCTAGATTAAAAAAAACAAATGCAACATGTACATGTACAGTAAATTTGATACAATTTAATATTTAAAGTTACTTAATTTAATTTACATTTCAATTCAATCTAATATTATATTTAAACTATTATACTGAGATAATGATTATTTTTATATTGATAATCCAACTTTTTGTAGATAAATACAAATTAATGTCCAACACTAGTGTTCTGTCTTATCATCTTTGGAAGGTTGAGTGTATGCAGAGTTCTCTTGAGTTGCTAGTAGGCTATAAATAGGACAAGGTTGGCACTTGCAAAATGCATCATCGAGCTCTATCTCTCAGCACAAAGCTAGGTATATCTATATATCTATCTTAATTATATTTTATATTTATCACAGGGAAATTAATTAAACCTCTGAAGAAAGAAAAAAAAAAAAAACTCTCTTCTAATTCGATCGATTCTCACTTACAATATATTTCACCCCTCCAATTCCATGCTTGTTTTAATTTCCCCTTTCTTTTGATTGATTCCTTCTTGTGAACCAATAACTTATATGAATAGCATGTTTTCAGCACTGGAATTGAAAATTCATGTTAGAATATATACTAATACTAATACAAATTCTAATTTGGGTTTTATTATTATATGTAAAAATATTATTAGTCCTTCGTAATGTATGTTGTTAAAATTAAATTACTAATTTACACTCATTTTTACTATATATAAACCAAGGTTATTACATTTTAAGTGGTTTAATTAATTTGTTACAGCTTTTGGAATCGGCAGAAGAGAAAGTGATAACTATGGCAAAGCAATCATCTGAGTTGGCTATCGAAGAACTGAAGACTCTTCTCAGGTTAATTATTAATTACCAAAATGCCACCTATTTAGAAATATATATATATATATATATATATATATATATATATGAGTATTTTACATTGTTATCCAATCAAAACACTTTCTTTCTATAATTTTTTAGATAGTGAAAGAGAAAAAATACAATTATGACTGACGTGACTGTACATTATTGAATGATTATGTAAACAAATTGTACATTGTCGGTGGATGGAAACTAAATCCTATATTTATACCATCTTTTAATAGAAATCATAGTATTTATTTTTTTTTATGAATATTATAGTATTATATTTATAAGATGAAATTAACAGATTTAACTCATTTTTTTATTATCCAAGAGTAGTTAATAAAAACATCTATTACATGTGATACTCATCTTCACAAAATGTATTGTTCAGCAAATTAGATCGGTGTAATTTGAGAAAATTTTAATGTATAATTTTATCTTATTTTAGCATCATCTTTTACAAATAGTGAATATGTTAAAGTGAATATCATTATATATATATATATATATATATATATATATATATGTAATTTACCCTGAACTAAACTAAAGCGAAGTTTCTATCTAATCTTTTTCAAGGATAAAAGAGAATGCAATGTGAACTTGCACTTGATGGAAAACATAAAAATATTCAGTAATGTTTCACGTATAACAGAAATATGTTCAACTTATATCCAACATATGTTATCCATGTTACATGGCGTGTATATTTGTATTGTACGTTAAATATCATTATAAAATAACGGCCTCCTCCATGTACCGCACATTTAGTAGTTAAAGCCGCTAACAATTAAATAAGTTGTTGAAATGCAATCTTTTATAAATTGGTGTGCATTGTGCACACATCATATCATTTATACTGTGTACTATTTTTTCTATATTGATGTACATTTTATTATACCTAATATGTATTATATTTTAAATAGGAGCTTACAAGACACTGATTTTTAATATGCATTTTCTTAATAAATAATAATGGTGAGTTTTTCCTTCATATATTAATATGCATGTTAAATATTGTTTATTGTGCATAACTATAGCTTGGCAATATTTTGGCTGAAATTTTGTTGTAGGCAAATTTTTATTGCAAAAATAAACTAATTAAATGATCCATACACTAACAAACAGCATATATGTAATATACATATAGTAATAGTATTATTATTATTATTATTATTATTATTGTTTGTAGGGAGAAGGAGGAACTTGTTGATGATGGGGTAGTGGCCTCAAAAATAGAGGAGCTTATAGCTGAATTAAAAGGATATTGTCATGATGTGAATCCATCTCACCCTCCTGTCAAGAGAATCATTGCGGGCTTTACTGACTTCAAGCTCAACGAATTCGAGTATACATACATAATACAATCACTAATTTTATTAAAAAAATCTTATTAATAACTTAAAAAAATCAGCTAAAATAGTCAATATATTATACACAATATATAATATGTAATATGCACAATATATATTACATTATGCATACTTTATATAATATATTATGCACATTATATAATATTTATTGTGCATGAAATATTAACTATTTTTTATTGTACATATAGTAATACTCTTAATTATATACCAAAATTCATATCTTGGGTCCCCTCCTTTATGTTGCTATTTTCAAATAATTAAATAATTAATATGGACTCATCTTATGCTTCTTTCTCAATGATGATAAACTTCAAATAGAGGTCTGATAAAATAATTTTACACTTATTATCTCAATAAAAAAAAACTAAATATTCAATTATTATTAATTAAAAGTGATCATAATAATGTACATAATTAATTGAAATTACAAAAAATTTTGCACTAGTGGATTAAAATTGAACTATGTATGTGCTTGACATGTGGCAGCAAGAATCCGGAATTGTACAAAGAACTTGCTCTTGAACAACACCCTAAGGTGATTACTTTAATTTTTGTTACTTTGGATAGAATTAGATCTTCTCCTCATATTGGGGTCTTTTAATTTTCAATCTTTTAAATAATAATAATTATGGTTTGTGTGTAGTATCTGGTATTTGCTTGCTCTGACTCTCGAGTGAGTCCATCTTTTATACTGAGATTCCAACCTGGTGAAGCTTTCATGGTTCGCAACATTGCTAACATGGTCCCTCAATTTAATCAGGTTTGCGATATATAGTTCACTATATATTGTATAAATATCTTTGAAATTTACATCAAATTGCTGAATTCATTTTCAATCAATACATCAAATTAATTGGTAGCTAGCTGAGTAGTTAAGTATTTAATTAGCAAAATGTTAGTCGTATAACAGAAATACGGGTCGTCTAACAAGTATCCTACGTGTGTTATACATGATATAGGATGTATGCTATTTGTATAGCATATGTACGTATAGCACACATCCCATATCATGGATAGCACACATTGGATATTTATTGGATTTGGACGTATTTCTGTTGTACACATGTAGCTTTATTGAACATTAATGCTTGTTGTACAACAAAAATACATTTTATCAGTATCCAACACGTGCTATATATCATACACAATGTATGCTATATGTATAACACATTATTTAAATACATGTTACGTATGATATATAGCACACATTGGATACTAGTTGGATGTATTTACGTTGTACAATAATATAACAAATATTATTGATGAAGAAAATATTGTTGTTTGATGTTTACTTCCTCATAGGAGGAACTCACACTTGCTTTAATTTAATTTAAAGAGATGAAATAATATTTTCAGTGATAATTGGTGAATACTTTGAAAAAAAAATCAAATAAGTGTTTTTAGAAACTAGATTTATTTATTCACCAAAAAAAAAAAACTAGATTTATTAGGATACATTTATTGTAAACTAATATTTCATCACATGGTTTAATCAATCATATATAGTTTATCTTTCATACGACTTTTTAAATAGTAATAGTAAAAGTAAATATTGTTTTTAATGATATTGAGATCTACAATTGAATAGAGATCTAGGCACTAAAGAACAAACAAAAACGGTGAACCAATTAAAATAAAGAAAAAAAAAATCTTAAAATAGGTCTCATATAAACTATACATAGATATATTGGTGGTGTATGGAAAGTAACTTAACAAATTTAAATATACCTAATAATACATTAATACCTAATTAATTTAACTAATAAATTAAGTGACTAACTAATTAATTGTATCATAACACAATACCCATTTTATGCGAATCAAATTGAAATCCAGTAAATACTTAACTTTTGACTGTTTGATCTGTTTCACAGCTTAGGTACAGTGGAGTAGGTGCAGCCATTGAGTATGCTATCACGGAACTTCACGTAATGAAAAGTTTCTCCCAAACCTCAATTCATTTTAATTGATTGATATATAAGTTGTGTTTGGTATGATACAAAGTTCATAAACACAAAATGAGCAAATAAGCTGGATAAAATAGTAATATGAAATAAAATAGTCTTTTAAGATATAAAAAATGATATGATTCCATAAAATTTATCATTATGGACAAAATAATCACTAAAGATATAAAAGTGACAATATCTTTTAAAATTGAAATTTTAAGACATGGAGTCTCTCAATATTGAAAATTTTGGACAAGTTAAAGAATTATGTTGTCTTAAAATTTTAATTTTGAAAGACTATGTTATCACTTTAATATCTTGAGAAAAACTATTTAGTTCATCACGTCAAAACTGAATGAATCACGTTATTTTCATATCTTAAGGACTATTTTATCTTTAATATTAATCTTGAGAAACTAACAAAGATGTTTACTACAAGAATAAAGTATTTGATCAGGGTGATAGGATAGAAAATTTATGTGTCAGAATTTTTTATTTTTATTTTATGTATTATAAGAAAATAAGGATCAAGAAACATAAAATTGTGTAGAATGAGCATACACTATTATCTTTATATTAATTTAAATATAAATATTTTATATTTTTACGTCCATATCTTTATTTTTTTTCTGTATCTTTATTTTGTCTTGTATATAGTAGTAAACTCAACTTGAATGGTCAAGACATAGAAGATTATGTACGTATTGATAAAAGGTATATAAGAGTAAATCCTATAATATTATTTTTCAGGTGCCAAACATTGTGGTAATTGGGCATAGTAGGTGCGGTGGAATAAAAAGGCTTATGAGTCATCCAGAGGATGGTTCTGCTCCCTTGTAAGACTTTATAATTTCACTACTCCACCTAGTTACTTAGTTATTAGTTCCTTGTTTGGCAAATAAAGATGAGTTAAATCAGTTAATAATACCCAAACACAAAGGAATAAGCCCCTTTTTTTAACAAAAATGTTGGTTGTATAATAGAAATATATCCAATTAGTATACAATGTGTGTTATATATCATACGTAATGTGTGCTACATGTATAACACGTTACATATGACACAAATTATGTATAGTATATAGCACATGTTGGATACTAATTGGACGTATTTATATTGTACAACAAATATTATTATTATTTTTTAATGGTTTAATTTATTGAATGTTACAGTGACTTCATAGATGATTGGGTCAAAATTGGCTTACCTGCAAAAGCGAAGGTCTTGAAAGAATATGATGGTTATTGTTTTAAAGATCAATGCAAATTCTGCGAAAAGGTTAGATCTCAATTGTTATGTAATATTTTAATTTCCATTTACTTTTTTTGCTTTTTGCAAGCTGATCTGGATCCGATAATAGTACATGTACAATAAAAATGTATTCAACCAGTATCCAACGTGTGTTATGTATCATATGTAATGTGTGTCATACGTAATATTTGTTATGTATGACACACATTAGATACTAGTGGGATGTGTTTATGTTGTACAACAATCATTTCCCACCCGGATCATTATTTAAATGCTAAAAAATAGAGGGAAAATTTAGGTACCATTTACTTTTCATTTTTATCTTTGCTAATTAAAATGATGAATTGTACACATACACGTGCAGGAATCAGTGAATAACTCGCTAGTGAACCTGCAGACATATCCATATGTTCAAAGAGAAATACAGAATAAGAAGTTAGAACTGTTTGGTGGTTACTATGATTTTGTGAATGGAGAATTCAAGCTTTGGAAGTACAAGTCTCATGTCACAGAACCAATTACCATCCCTTTGAATGGATATATTCCAGTAGCTCCTCAAGAACCCATAATCATTGACCCATGATGAGAAGAAAACACTTCAATTTCAAGCATGTATTCATCAATCTAGCTACTACTACTATATGGTTGTCATTTTAAGTTACTTTCAGGTTATGCTATAATCTACCTATGTGATTTTAGTTCTTGAATAAAATAATGACATCCATAGTTGAGATTCCAATAATCATGTATTTCATAATTACTAGTTTTCATTGCATTCTTATGTGTTTTAAACTGCAATGATGCTCACCACTTGTATTTGAGGGAACAAAATGCTGAAGAGAAAACAATGAAAACCAATTTTTCAATCAATTAAGGAATATTAGTAATAAAATTGTAGTGGATTAGGTCCGAGAGCCCAATAGTTTGATCTATATCACACGGAAATCGAGCACGTGAAACAAAGCACAAGCGAAATCATGGTCGATTCCAACAATCATAATCGTCCTTGAAGGCAAGTCTCAACAACCTACCGAGACTCCAACTCATTTTTTAGGCGACCGAGACCCCAACTCCTTTTTTAGGCGAGCATGACAGATCTTGTACTTGTTTTTTTTATCACACGCTAATTTGAGGGGAGTATCCTTTCATATACACCAACCATCGTCACATGCTAATTTGAGGGGAGTATCCTTTCATATACACTAATCATCTGTGTTTGGAGAGAGCTCGGAACTTAAACTAGTCTTCAACAGAGCAAGAACAAGTACATAAAATATTTAACTAGGATTATAGGGTATTCTTTAGTAAAAGGCGAAAGAATAGTTCGCTATGTACTCATTACACGGCCTAATGCTTTCTAAATGTAAACAGTTACCAACATATAGCAAGAGTGCTCACCTCCTTTCACTCTTCTTATCAATGTGGGCTCTGATAGCTATTTCTTCCACTTCCAGTTCAGATTTGTTGTTACTATCCTAATTCATGAGTTTCTGTTTAAGTTCACGAATACCAATTTAGCTTGATTTGCTTCTATATGACAAATATAATTGCTGCCATAGGAAGTGTTCAGTCACAACATTCAGCTAAATTCATGAGTGACACCAAGAAAGTAGCACTTTCCAAAATGCAGAATTTCTAAATGACTTGAAGGCACGCTCAAGCTATACTCAACATATCAATTATTCAAGATATAATTAAAAGTTATAACTATAATAATATTATAAAATCCATAAATGATTTACCATACATGAGTCTATATTACTACTTTCTTTTAGTTATTTGCAGCCGTATTACTCTTCAAATTCTACTATCCCCCGATTAAATTATACTCTGTAAAATTCCCCATAATCACAAGGTGCACCATAGAACTCTATAAAGACCCGTGCATCAAAAAGCACAACCCTAAACATAATATTACTTAAAAAGAACCAAATCCTAAATATAATTTTGATTTCTTTCTAATCTTAGGAGCCGATTAGCTTAACTGAAATATTTAAAAACGATGGATCAAAAGCAATAGTAGACGTTCATTAAAATAAGCAAAAGTAGACCAAGAGCAAAAGAAATTCATTCAATTTACAATACATAATAAAAAATTCAACTAAAATAAAGAGAGAGAAATAAATTTCAATCTAAAAATCAAAATCAAAATATAAAAATCTTTCATTCTCAACAGACATAAATATCTCTCTACTCATAATTTAATTATAACTAAATTACTAAAAGAAATATTTACAGTTATAAATATTTTAACTAGTATTATGGAGCCCTCCAGAAAAAGGAAGGCTCCTTCAAAAATTGGCGTATGCCGCTTTGAGTGGAGAGCACACGGTATTCTTTAGTAAAAGGCGAAAGAATAGTTCGCTTTGTGCTCACCACACGGCTCCGTGCCTTGAAATGATATCAAACACTTCAGTTTTATACTAAGAGTACTCGTAACCTCTTGCACCTCTTATCGATGTGGGCTCTAAGTGTCTCAACAATAGCATCGTTTCCTCACTTCCTGCACACATACAAATACAAGTAACTGTGACCTTCATTTACACTTACTACTTTGTGATTTCTTTGTTAAGACACACTCAAAAGTCTTAAATGAATCCATAATTTCCATAACCTTTTTGTTCAACAAACTTAGTTTGCATTTTACATCACCCGGACAATGAATGAATGTCATAGGTATGCAAGAGAAGAATACTAAGGAAGGAAATTAAGGTTTCAAGCTTAGGGTACATAATACAGACATTAAAGGCAACTTAGACTGTCATAGCCAGAAAACTAGAAACAAACTTTAGTAGCTCTAATTTCAATTTCAAAGGTACTCAAGTGAGTATAATAATGCTGGCTAATAATGCATATCCAAGCACAGTAATAATGAACTAACAAATATTATTAGAACAAGGAATAGGCATGTAGAAAATCTTGCAGTGTATGTTCAATATGTCTTTATCATGAACCATATAGTTAAACAAATCTCACCATGATTTTTTGACATTTTGTAATTTGCAGATACCCTTTTTCAATCACTAATATTATATGTACAATGAAAACTATACAATATTTATACAACAATTATATCTACCATTAGATTGCATTAGTTTATAACTGCTTATTACAATCCAACGGTGGATATGATTGTTGTACAAGTATTGTACTATTTTCATTGTACACAGCATTCCTCTTTTTCAATTATGAAATCGTAATCATAGCAAACAATATATCAGCAGAGTATTTTGCCTCTTAAGCAGTTAGGCTTGATCATTACAGAAAAATTGCTATCCATTCCAATCATTAATACAGTTCAATTTTAAGAAACAACATACAGAAAAATGTCTTCTCTCTATATGAAACAAGGATATAACAAAAAAACACATCTTGTATACACAAACAAGGGGGCATATCCGTATATAATATACCTCAATTACTTACATCTTATCATACAAAATATATATAGCTTGAAATAATTCTAAGACATAAATTATCACACTCCTCCAATCCAATCATTCCATTTTTTACCCAATAAATTAACCCAAAAAAAGAAAAACATGTTTTATCTTCTCTACTTTCTAGCTTTCTCTTCTTTCTGTTCCATCTATAGAGTTCCTGTGAAAAGAAGCATCGAATTCTTTCCAGAGAGAGTCCTAAATAGAATAGAGAGGCAACCTTATAAGGCATTGATGACAAGGTGGTTGTTGTTGTTCTGTACTACATTCTGAGCATTGTTATCTAGAAGGTTCTCAAGTGACCTGGCTTTTCTGGTTCGAGCTCGGCCCGCTTCCTTCAACAACTCATTCAACCTTCTCTTCTCATCATCCACATCAGGATTTGCTGTCCCTAGCTTTTCCTCCCTCATGCCGACAATGTACTCCAGAAGTTGAATTGCATCATCCATCCTGAAAGTAAAAGAACAAAACCACATCAGGATACTAGAACTTATATGAAACCACAATTTTGAATTTTGGATATTCAGAAACTATTGAAGTAAAAAAGAAATAATATTCGCCTTTGCTCGTTTGGGGTATATATTGATTAAAGTAAAAATGAGGGGAAATTTTTCATAGATAAGCTCCATGTGTAACGTATAGAGGTCGTCCTTGGAATTTTCTTTCATTTAACCCCCCAACCAAGCATGCCCTTCTTATTATTATTTTTAATAGATCAATAGTTAAAAATGCGAACAAGCGTTTGTTCACGTTGCAACCTTTCTCCAGACAAAAGCTACATGCGGAGACAAATGCAATCTCAAACCACAGTCATCATATTTGTTCGAGTAGCAGGATTAGATTATGTGGCCTATGAAATTACAATAACATAGCTTACTTGACTATTGTTAGTTGGCCTCACATAATACCACAGTAACTAAGAAAAGCTGAAAATGATTTGAGTGTAACACAAGAAGGAGCTTACCTGCCGATTGCATCATATGTTCCGGCAAGATTACTGTATACGCCAAGCGTTTCAGGGTGATACGGTCCATACTCATGTTCCAAGATATCCTTTGCTTCTTCAAATAACGTTGTAGCTTCGCTTAAGGCATAACGCTGCACGCAGGCAAGTCCCATTTGATTAAGAGCAATACCAAAGAAGGCTGATTTCTTCTCTCCAAGAGCACGAAACTTTGAGATCGCATTCTTCAAAGTGTTGTAAGATTCGGCGTAGTTCCCCAACATGTAATACATTACCCCCATCTGAGCTTCAATCCCAGTGATTGTGTTTTGCTGACCAGGGGCATCATTGTATATCTCCAGTGCCTTCTTCAGTAACTTGAGTGCCTGTTCAAGCTCATTCATTGACTCATAGATAGATGAAACATTCGTAAGACCACTAGCAATCTCCTCTGGAGGAATTCCAACCATGGGATTCTCGTATATTTTAAGTGCACTCTGACAATATGATTTTGAATCCCTTATCTTTCCCGTCCTGTTATACAAGTCAGCCAAACGTACAAAGACCGAACCAACAGCTGGATGATTCTCTCCTTTGGTGGTCTTGAAAACTGTTAATGCTTTTTTATATGCTAAAGCAGCCTCGTCATACCGAGACATCGATAAGTATGTGTCTCCAATGCTGCAGTCAACTGCTGCCACTTCTAGTTCCTGGCCATTTGCTACCATCGCCATGCTGGCTAAAACAAGATGCTCAAGAGCTGCTTCATGATTACCCTTTGTTTCACATATTAGGCCCATGAGCCTCCTATCAGCTGCCTCTTCAAGAGATGGGGCTGAACTATTTGCTTTATGAATGTCAAGAGCTATTAGGCAGAGCCTCTCTGCCTCATCAAATTGCAAAGCCTGAACATTAGCCTCGGCCACATACCGACAAGTTTCACCAACTCTTGGGTCAGTGTCTCCCAAAACCTGCTTCTGGATTTCAAACCCTGTTGTGTAGCACATAATTGAATTCTCAAGCTGGCCCAGCATAGCATAGGTGTCACCCAGCTGCATGTGACCGGCAAATTTAGCAAGAGCATGCTGTTGATCTTCCTCAATAACCGGAATCTCAATTGAGCGCTCAAGCATTGGAATTGCCTCATCGTATTGACCCAAGTTGCAATATATTGCTGCTGTAACGTGTAAACACATAACCAGTTCCAAACTCGGTTTCCCATCACCAAACTTCTCAAACAGTTTCAATGCTTGAAGGGCTAGTTCAAGAGCTTTCTGAGGATTATCTCCCGATGAAATCAGATCTCTTGCTTGCTTTAGCAATATCGGTGCCCGTTCCAGTTTATCCACCCCTGACTCAGCTGAATTATCAACTCGGCTATGCAAAACTGACTTTCCCAATGGGGCATTCTTTGATTTCTTCGCAGCAGCAACTCCTTTAACTTGTTTCCTCGGAGGCTTCTTATTATTTCTCTCAATAGGAGATTTTGCAGGACTTTTTCCCTTGGGTTTCGATTCTGGTGTAGTTTCAGAGACCAGCTGTGAATTTGATGGTTTGACTGATTTTTCGGAAGAAACAGAACCAGTAGTTTCAGGTTGGATCTCATCCACCTTATCCAACTTCTTATCATTTGATGGACTACCTGCCCCAGAAGTCATTTCACTACTAGAATGACCTCCTGGCCTATTTTCCTCTTCCACTTCCTCTTCCATTATCTCCAGCTCCCTCATCCGTCCTCCAACTAGATGATGCAACTCAGAATCAATTCTAGACTCATCGCCATCAGATCCATAACTTTGCCTCGATGGTGACCGATCGGAACTCTGCATGTCACAGACATTTTCATAGAGCTGCTCTATCGAGGGCTCAACCACCTCATCATGATCGGGACCATCACCTTCTCGTCTTGGAGGACTCGGAGAATTCCTTGGGGACTTGATAGAAGTCGAGTTCTCCTTAGAAGGGGACCGGTTCCCATTCATCTCATTATCTCCCCCATCATCATGAACTCCATTCGTAGCAATTCCTGGCATCATTGATTCTTTCTGAAACCAAAATTCCGGTTACAACCTACAAAACACAACAATTTACCACTTACAACAGATCCAACCAAGAGAAAGCAATCACCATAAAACACAAATACAAACAATGGGAATAGAAGAGCAAGTGTTCTAAGATATTCGGAGGCCATGAAAAGGCTACAAATAAGAATAAGAACAAGTAAAAGGAAATGCAACCGACAACTTAAGATAAATGGTAATACACTCTTATGACATTTTTACCATTCAAATATGAAACAACAAAGATTACAATAAAATAGTTACTAAACCAAAATCAGCACAAAAACATAAAACTCAAACCAAAATTGCTGAGTTAAAAAACCTTCATCTTTGACCCTCTTTCTATTTCCATCCTATCATGGATAATCACGAAATACAAATTGGAACTTGGATCTCCCACAAATGAATTTACAGATATAGAAAAACAACTCCAACACAAACAAATAACCGACAATATACCCCCAAAAAAAGGGAATTTTAGCACATAACAGAAAAAGAAAAAAAAAAGTCAAAACCCACTTCTAACCCAATTGAACAAAGTGTAAACAATAAATAATAGATAGGCATAGAAAATTAATGGGTTCTTTTTTTCCCTTGCTCGAGTTCTGATTTCTTAACCATAAAAAAAATCAAATCCCATAACACTCAAAAATTAAAAAATCAAACCAAATGAAAAAATTAAAGAAAAAATGAAGGCAAACATACCTTGAGCAGAGGAATTGTCTCTTGCAGAGAGACAAAGCTATGAGTACGTATATATAGGAAAAGGAAGAAGAAACTCAACACTTTTTTTTTTTGTTTTTTGCAGACACAAATGAATGAAACAGAGACAAGAAAAATGGAGGTGAGGGGCAAAATGGGTATGATCTGAGAAAAAACTAGTAATAGTCTATTTTAGATAAGATAATAATAATAAAGACTAATAAATGGAAAAAAATAGAAAGGAAAATGAAAGGATTAAGATTTAAGAATGAAAAGAAAAGGGATTCAGAAATGAAAAGTGAGGAAAAAAGGAGGGAAGAAGAAGAAGATGAATGCGACTTATCCCCAAACCCGCGTTTACCCTTAAAATGTGTTGATGTTTAGGTTTGTTTGTGAGTGTCAATTCACATTCGCATCGCGCCACGTGCTTTTCTGCTACTTCTGTATTTTTTTGACCATTTTGCCCTTCTCAAATATATATATATCCACAAGCACGAGGACAAATCACCTCTTTTTTTATCTTAAAAGGATAAAAATATAACCATGAGAGTTTTGTTGTATAATAGAAATACATTCAATTAGTATTAGATGTATGTTATATATTGTATGTAATTTGTATTATACATAATGTGTTATACATATGACACATATTATATATGATATATAGCACATATTGAATACTAGTAGTATGTATCTATGTTATACATCAAGTATGATTGCTCTTGGTACCCGGATTATATTTTGTTAAAAAATGCGCATCATATTTCATGAAATCTTATTGAATTTTTTCAAAATAAATTATATCTTATATTTGGTTCATATATAATCATATTTTTAAGAATACTTTTTAATTTTACAAATATATATCTAATTATTTAAAGTGAAAAAAATTAATAATTAATAAATAAATACTTATAATATTTTAAAATTATAAAATTAAAATATCTCAAATAAAATGATTCGGTCAATTTAAATATTCAAATAGTACTTATATAATGAAATAATATTTTGATTCCCTCCTAAATAAAGGTAGATCTTGTACAAATGATTTGGTTTATGAGCCACAAATGATAGGATTAGAATTAGTGTATGTAAGGGTAGATAAATTTAAAATATTGTATTTTAAGAGGATATTTTTATAATTTAAGTCTATCTCAAATATTCCTGTGTGATGGGAACATGAGATTTCCATGGAGAATGTGAGTTTAAAAATATGGGGATGTAGAATTCCTAATTAATACAATATTTTTGTGAATATTGATGCCAAAATACGAATCAAATGTAGGAATTTAATGTGATTTTCTCACAAAATATTTCCAGAAATCTTCAAATATTCTCTCAACCAGACGTCCCCTAGAGAGTTAAAGATCTTTTGTCGATAAACAATAATAAAAGAATTACTTTTTTTAAGAATTTAATTTAAATATATATTATTTCTAAAAAATAATTTTATATTAATATATACTAAAATAGTGTACAACATTTATCCAGATTGTTGAATTTTAATATAAATTTACTTTTATATTTAAACTCTTAAAATTCAATCCGAATATGGGTATTTTACAAAATTAGTCTTAAAAATTAATATAGGGCAATATTCACAAATTATGTGAAATTATTTCTATCTCTACTTTTGGTTCCATCGCAATTTATTGTGGGTGAATGTCAAATTCTTCATCTTCGTGCTGCCTAACTTACTTACAAAATACTAAAGACCAATAGTTTTTTCTCCTCACGTTTCAATAAAAAGCTATTGTCACTTTAGTTTCACTTTTTATAAGTTTTTTCTCATCACTTTAGTCAATGGTTTATGATATTTAATTTGTAACCTAGTTTTAGTTATAGTGATTCTTTCTTTCTTTTTTATGCTTATTCCATCATTCTGTTTTATTGGTGAAGTCATTCACAATTGTTGTGGTTGGAGAACATATCAGTCAGATAGACTATAAGTCACACTCACGAAGTTACTTGCCTCCTTCATAATCCCACTCTTAAGCTCTTTCAATTTAATTCATATTTTCCAATTGTAATATATAGCCTAGGAGGGGGAAAATATAAGTAAATAGGAGTTAGCTTTTTTTGGATATTTGAATTTTGATTATTTTTTAGCCGGTCATCATAAACTAAGGTTAAGAAGTAAGAACACAATTTTTGTTAAAATTTGGGGTGGATTTGATGTTGCTTTTATTGAAGATGTGCCTGTGTTTTTTAATAACATAAGTTAATATTTAGTGTTAGATAAATAAAAAATTTAGGTGTTCATGCTTTTGATTTTTAAAAGCGAAGAGTGCTTTTAAAAGCACCTAGCACCTATGGAGATACTTTTCAAAGCTAGTTTTGTTTTTCAAAAGTAAAGAGTCTAATATAATATAACTTTATCTATTAATAAAAATATAATGATTTATGTCTATTATATAGTCATTTAATATTTTAAAAGTAATTTTACCAAATATTATTACATAAATGTTTGGGGCACAACAAAAAAACAGCCAAATCAGCAAATAAAGTTCATTTAACACTTTATGGCTCAAATAACACTTTTAATCATGAGTATATTTTTAATGGGCTGTGTGATTGTGGCTCAAGTTCCTATTTGTTGATTGTTTTGGCTGGTTTTTTGTTGTGTCTCTAGCAATACTTATATTATTATACCTTGTACTGTACTTATTAAAAGTAAATTTTATTTTATTTTATCAAAATAGGTAATACAACTTCTAAAAAATAACTTTTGAAAAGATAAAAAAGAGTCTTGCTAGGTGTACAATGCAAAATACTTACAACGTATAATGCGGAAATCAAGTAATTACAAGATTGAAAAACGCGCATTTCGTATGCCCCCTCTCACAGACGCGCGCGTGTGCAGTACGCGCGTAAGCGAACACATTTCAACACATAAAATGAACACATATTTCAATAGCAAATGAACACATTTGATTATCAGAAATTAACACATTTATTCATTATAATGAACACATTTAAGTATGGAAAGTAAACATATTTATTTATAAAAATATCTCAAACTCATTAATTTTATTATTTTGCATTGTATTATGTATTCAGTTAAAGTATATGCATGTGTTCACTTTATATTTTATTATGTGTTCAGTTACAATATAAGTATGTGTTCACTTTAGTTTGTATTATGTGTTCAGTTACAGTATATGTACGTGTTCACTTTGCATTATAATATGTGTTCAGTTACAGTATAAATATGTATTCATTTTATATTCTGAATCTGAACAAAAACAAACAAACTTGTGTAAGGAATGTTTTGATTAATTATGTATGTATGTGTTCATTTAACATTATACAATGTGTTCATTTGATGAACAAATATGTGTTCATTTTAGAAACAATTATTTTCACGTATGAATATTACTGTTTGTTTATAAACTTATAGATATAATGAATTTTTGGAAAAAAATAGAAAATAATAAGAGGTAAAGAAAATATGAATTTTCTTTCATTATAGACTAAAAAAAAGTTGGAATTATACTAAAAAAAAGATAATATTATTGATTTTGTAGTAATGAAAAAAAATAGAGTTTGATGTAGAAAAAAAGTAAATATGTTGAGTGAAAGTGAAAAAGAATAAAAAGAACAAGGAAAAATAATAAAAAGATAAACAGAAAAAAAAATCAAAGAAAATGGTGAAGAGCAAGAAGAAGGAGAAGAAGCTAAATAATGAGTGCACAATGGGTAATGTGTTGAACATACGTTGTATGTATTTCACATTGTACAAATAGAATTTTCGGATAAAAAATAAGCAACTTTTAAAAGACAACAACAATACTAAATTCATTTTTATTTTGGATAGACAAGAGTCCTTTTAATGAACATTCCAAAAACATTCGGTAATAAAATCAAAAGTGATAAACTTGATATATATTTTTTTTATATATATATTCAATATAATCATTGTATTAAAATTTTAAAAATGTATTAATTTTAATTTTTTAACGAGATCACTGAAGATTTCCATTAGAAAAAATCGTATAAATAATGGACAACTCTTGTAAGTTGTAAGAGTAGATTGTTCGTTGACTTTAATTTTTTGTGTGTAAAATGGTGGTACACTACTCTGATCTTCTCTCAAACTCGTTAGAAGGATCGGAGGTATTTGAGTCAAATAATTATAAATAAATGATAAAAATGAAAATTATTTAATAATATGTAATTAATTAAAAAATAATCAAATAACTTTTGGCTTACTTACCAAAAATGTGGTTTCAATCCAAGTCATTTATATAAAAAAATCAATAGTCAATTTTGTTTTTCAATTTCATAAGAAAATTATATTATTTGTCCCTCCCACTTGAGTCACTCAGTAAATACTACTCCCAATGCATTTATGCAAATAATAATAGTAATAGCAAAGTGTTTGTATTGGTGAAGCCTTCCATGATGAGGAGTGAGTTAGTGTGCTTTGTTGATTGCTATCTCTGGATTCGTGGATGGGAAGGGAAATCAGAAATGGTACTACTATTAGAAAAATTTCTGGATCATTCTAAATTATTTACTGTGAAGTTCAAAAATATTTATACTTATATATTTTAATTTATAATATAAAAAATAAATAAAGATTATGTGATTATAAATATTTCATGAACTCGTATTTAATAATATCATACAAGAATTGTTTCTATTACCATGCATTTACTGAACACTCTAATAACTAGAAGTAGCTAATGTATGTGTGGCCTTAAGCAGTTGGCAAGCCATTACCCGCCTTTTTTGGTTTAAGATAAAAATAGCGTTGAGTTAAAAAAAAGTGGGTCGAAAAAAATTGATTGTGTTTGTTTTGAGTTTTTACTTCTAAAAAAGGCGTATCATTTTGAAAATAATTGATTCTAATAGAAGTTAAAAGTATTAGCTTTTACTTTTAGTATCTCATAACAACCATCTTAAACTCATGTTTTTAACATCATTTCCAAACACAAATCATTTTTTCTACCCAATTATTTTAAACACAATTCTTTCAACATCAATTATTTTAAAATCAATTCTATCAAAATTTAAACTAAACGGACTGTAAATGTAACTGGTGAATGATTTGATTGTATTCCTGTATGGGGCAGAATTATTTTTTAAGATCCATCAACTATTATTACCATGTGCCTACTTTTACACTTGACAATGAAATCAAATCCTACTTACCTTCAAATATATGTATATATATACATCCTTGTTTACTTTTACAACACATCATGAAATAATTATAGGCCCAAATGAGTTTAAACTTTACACTACTATTAATTAATTGTTTTTGGTTTAGCATCCACCAAGTATTATTATATTATTATGGTCGTAATAGAATGAATGAAGTAAAAGTTCTTATTTATGTTTCACTACAATATTATGATCTTTTTTAATATGTAATTGTTAAAAAGTAAAAATATATATATTGATATTTGTTAGTAGTTGAAAATAGTTATAAACTATTATTTGATAATTAATGACCGTTGAAAATACTCATAAACAAGTTTTAAGTATTTTCGACGGTCACTAATTCTCAATATTACTTTTATTGACACTAATTTTATTCACACATTTAATAATGAAAATGTTCACTTTTCTTGTAGTGTCTCTAGGTTTAGATGCATCTTCAAATTTAAGATGATAATATAAATTCGAGTTCAAGCTGAGTCCTACATATAACAATATATCGATCAAAGATGATTTCATAATATTATTATAATTATAATTTTTAATTAAATTTTAAATAATTAATATATTATTACTTGTGGAATTTATCATGAACATAAGTCTATATTAATAGCAGTCGTAATCAAAATTGCTCAATTATTGAAGTATATCTATCTCCTAATGAAAGAATGAAAAGAAAAATTAGAAAGAACAGAGTGTCCCACTTGGTTGAGGAGAGGATAGGAAATTGAGAGTGAACACCGTTTAATAATTTGGCAGAAGAGAAGAAGAGCCCCCACCACAACACAACTTACCACTTTCCTATGATTTCACCTTTCAACTTTCAACCGTCATTGTGCATGTCTATGATCGCATCATTATTCAATATATATCTTTTATTCATTTAACTTAATTAGATATAAATTTGATCTTATTTACTTGTTTATCACTGTATTAGTTTTTTCATTTAAAAATTCGCACTATTAATTAGTTTTTACTTTTTTTCTTTAGTTGTGCACATGAATTATTCTATCTCTAATATTGCTTATCTCTTTTTTTACTTATTTATTATATTCGTTATCTGTTTTTTTATTTTTATTTTTTTGGTAATTATAACTAAGTATTAATATTTAATTAATTTATTGCTTGGTATACTAAATTAAATATTTAAAATATAAAATAATATACTTATGTACATATATATGCATGTATTATATTTTTATTTTCATTAGCCATAATTTATTTTTATTTTGTTAAAATTTATAATATTAAAATTTATAAAATTTATAAAATATTAAAATATAAACTAACAAGGTGAAACACAACATGCAATAAATAACAAAATAATATATATATATATATATATACTATGAGCGTAATTGAATAGATTAATTAAGAGAAATTAATAGTGTTCAAGAGTGATTTAGTAGAAAAAAGATTAAAGTCTAGTTTATTTTTATAATTGAAAAAATAAGTGTGTATGATTTATAAATTAAATATGAGAAAGAAGAATGTAATATTAATTTGTTTTAGAAAATAGGTATATTTTATTCTTTTTTAAAATTATCTCTAATAAAGTCATAATTAAAAGTGGGTAGTTGCATGTTGTGTTCCTCAATTTTCTTTGGGCGAAAAACGTGCAGAGTAGGTCCCAATTAGTCCCTCAATTCTAAAATATAATCTTAAATATAAGTTATTTTTTTATTTTCAAATACTATTATCTTATTTTTTATTTTACCTCATATAAATTTCAATTTGTAATTTTAATATTATATAAAATATAAATAATAATAGAATTTTTTTTATTATTTATTTTTAATTTTTGAAATATTAATATAAATTAATTATTATCTTGATATATATATGTAAAAATTAAAAGTGAGCTAAAATTTCAGGTTTCATATTCCTTGCGTTCATCACATGTGTCAGACAATCATTCCCAAACCAATAAAAAATTAAAAGTTAAGAGTCAAATATGTTACCAAATATTATTTTGAAGATTTGTTCACCTAAAGTCACTAAGATGTAACTAATTTTTTTGGTGACTACTAAGGTATCACTATGGATCATGTTACTTTCAGTCTTTTTCTGCTTTTTATTTATTTATTTTACTTTCTGTGATAACTTGTATTATTTTAACACTAAAAGATAAACTTGTAATTACTTAATATGACAAAATAATAAATTTTATAAGAATAATTATTATATTCAGTAACAACAAAATAAATGTTTCACTTGAATACTCAATAATAATGTTTAAATAACACTTTTATTCCAGAATTGGGGCTTAGAATTTTTTTCGGGCGATACTTCATTTTTGTTCCAAAATTGGACCTTTTTTACTTCGAAGGAATGAAAAGAAAAGTTCTTCCATGATGTTTTAACTTTATTAAACCTTTCCATTATATTATATATAGCAAATAGAAAATGTATATATACAATGCAAAGTTTCAAGAATCACATGCCATTAGCTTATGATCTTCCATTAATTTACTCATTAGGGGTTGTTATTTGAGAATGAGTAGGGGTTGTTATTTGAGAATGAGCAATGATATATGTATATTAAAAGTGACACTAAATCAACTATCATTAAAAAAATTGAATTAATTAAATATAAATAGTAATTTTTCTTGTACAATGTTTTAGCAATCAATGGATTTTTTTTTTTTTATTCTTTGGCCCACACGAATAGAGTGGGTCGAATTTGGTTAGCAGATGAATGATCCATTCCTTTCATTGACTGGAATGACTGACAATAGATTGTAGCGGACCGAAGTATAAATGCTAGATTGTGTTAGTATAAAAATTATCATTGTTTCAATATAAAAGTTTGAATATAATATTAGATCAAGTCATGATATAAGTTAGATTGAGTAGCTATAAATATTAAATTATATTACAGTTGAATCGAACGACGAATTTAATATGTGGACATGAAATATTTTACTTCGAGAATATACTGAGCTCCTTTTTTATCAAACAAAAAGAGTAAGCAAATTAAATTCTGATTAAAGTAGAAATTATGCCAGATAAAAACAAACCAGAGGTGAATACAAGTAACGACAAAACACATAAAGTAGCACATAGTACTAAGGTTAATGATAATACTAAATACTTAAACCATTGTCATTTTGTTAGAACTTGGAACAACAAAGAGCACAAGAAGCAGGTATATTAAATACCATATAATGTAGTATCATTGTCAATGTCGTTTTTTCAAAGAAATAAAGTTCGGGGAAAAATAAAGTATATTAAATAGGATAGTACGATGTCTTTCTTTTTGTGAAAGTTTATCTATTCATTGGATTAATTTGATTAGTCATTTTCCATCCATAGAGATTTTAAATGAGACTTCAAATATTTTCACATGGATTTCTTTTTTTTCCCCCTTTTTTTAGAGTTTGAATTCGAAATACTTGATTAAATGATTTAAATACTTCTTAGTTAGACTTATTCCACATTGATTGGTGATACATTATTTTAATAGTAGCAAAATGGGAAAATTGAAAATTTAAGTTTGATTTTTAAGTAGAAGTGGAATATATTAAAGGTCACTTGTACAAATAAATGATTATAGCTAGGTACATATTCTTATCAAATAAAGCACACAGCACACTCTAAACTCAATTTATTAGTCTAAAATCATACTGAAACTTTACTCATTAAAATTCATCGAACTCAAACTTAATGACGAATCATTTGATTTTAAATATAGGTTGATATTTTAGCTAAATAAAATGAAATTGTATATTATTTACACTTCAGTCCTCCAACACACAATGACTGCAGTATAATGAAATATCATTGTCCATATATATTTTGACCAAAAAATTTCCATCTTTCTTATGAAAAAGATTAACTTAAAAAATAAATAAATATTAGAAATTGTTTAACTTCACCTCAATCTAAAATAAAAAAGTTCTATAAATTTAATATATATATATATATATATAGCTTAAGGGTCAGATATAAGTTTTATGCTCATCATCATCAAATAATTTTGAAACATATATATTCTCTTGAATAATAGCACATAAATTTCTAAAATGACATTAAATTCAATTATACAATATAAAAATTGATTTATTTCTGGAGGAATATCAATATATCATTGAAGATGTAAGAAGCAGACTCAACAAAAAATTTCTTGGTGATATTTTTTGGGTCTGAATGGGTGACTTTTAAGAAGCACAAATAATTACACAAGCTTTTTGTTTTTTCATTTTTTGTTGTCCCAACTTTAAGCCCAACTAAGCTTTGAAAATAAAAATAACTAGGAGTTTCTATATTCAATATCCATGCCTTTCCCATGGAACTTTTTATTTATAATTACACAAGTATATATATTGTTTTCGGAAATAGAAAAATTGCCACATCTTTATTGTAGTGTTTGTTGTTTTCACTTATTACCCTTTCACACATTTTTTTAAGAGTATTGTTACATGTACACGAAAAAAATTGCCAAAATAGTCAACATGTTATGCACAATAATATGTATTATGTAATGCAGTAATGTTTGTTGTACAACAGAAATATATCCAATTAGTATCCAACGTGTGCTATGTGTCATACGTAACAAATATTACGTATGACAAACATTATGTATTACATAGCACACGTTGGATACTAGTTGGATGTATAATTGTTATATACATACTATTATTATATGTAATATGCACAACATTTATTATATATTAAGTATGTCATATATAACATGTTGTGCACAACATATAACACATATTGCAACATAATTTTTCTTTACAACATGTAATACATGATGTGCACAATATGTGATATATATTGTGTACAACATGTAATATATATATTGTGCATATTACATACAGTAATGTTTATTATACAACAGAAATACGTCTAACTAGTAACGTTTGCTATACCTACTACATAATGTGTGTCATACATATGTGTGCTATATATATGACACACACTACGCATTGTATATAACACATATTGAATACTAGTTGAACGTATTTTTATTGTACAACCAGCAAGATTACTGATGACTAAATGAACACTTGTAAATTGTAATTATTTGATTTTTTTTTTTTTGAAAAACTAAAATAGACAAAGGAGACAAAGAGGGTTGTATTTATTAATTGAACGTACTTTTTCGTTCATGAGATTTGATTAATTGCAATACAATTAGATGTTCAAGTCATATATAACTTAAAAAGGAAAAAGGAAAAAGAAAAGATCCTAATTAATAAGTAATTAAGCTTTGCAAGCAGCAGATTTGTGGCGAGCATTGCATTTAGGGAAGCATCCCAGAATTTTAATATGATTATGATTATGATTATTATTATTATTAGTAGGAGGTGGTTTGTAAGTAGTGAAAAAGTGAGGATCCTGTTCCAATGATTCAGTGTAGCTCTCCAAAATGGACACAATCTCATCAAAATGTGGCCTCTTCTCTGCATTGCTTGACCAACATCTGTTTATCAGATTACTCAGTGCCCATGGACATTCTTCCGGCATTGGTGGCCTTGCATTCTACACAAATAGTATAACATTGTTCATTACACTTCTCTTTTTCAAACATACTCTGTAATTAATTTGTTAATAGCAGGAAATTCATGTTCATTAGGGCAGTTATATGCATAAATCCCTCGATTCCTTGTTCACCGACATGAATTTCCCACTATTGGTATCAAGGTTGTCGAATTCGAGGGTGTACTAAACTCGTGGAGCTTTCACGAGTTGAGGTAAACTTAAATTGTAAAGTCAAACTCATAAATTTGTAAGAGTTTAATTGTAAACTCATAAGAGTTTACGAGTTAACTCGAGAATTTGATAACCTTGATTGAGATGTATAGTACAAAATACAAAATAGTATTATTTCGATGAATAAAATGTGCGTCAAAGAAGTTAGCCCAGGTCACTACTGTCGACGATGGATAATTGATTTGGAATAAAAAGAAGCTACTAGACACACTTAGGGTGTGTTTCTGAGTTGAGTTTTGGAGGGGAGGGAAGGACTTTGAGGGATTTGGTTGTGTTTGTGAGTTGCATTGATGAAGAGGAGAGGTGTTTGAGGAATTTTTAAAACTCTCTAAAATCCTTCAAACTCCTCATTTTCAAGTTCCCCCAATGTGAGAATTTTAAAACTCACAAACAAGGAGATGTTATCTCCTCCAACCTCCTCCCTTCCCTTCCCCTATTTTTCCCTCCAAGACCTTCCCCTCCCCTCTCCTCCAAACTCCCAAACAAAGCCTTAAAATATTTTTAAGAGAAGAGAAACACTCCTATTTGTAAAACTATTATTGTACTAAAATATGATGCCATGTTGCTCAGAAAGAACATATACTTATGGAAAATCAGAAATATTAACCCTTTTGTGGCAAGTTCATAATAATATTATTTTAGTATTTTATCAATAATATTTATTGTACAACAAAAATACATCTAACTAGTATATAACGTGTGCTATATACCATATTACATATGACACACATTACGTATGGTATATAGCACACATTGTATACTAGTTTGATGTATTTCTGTTTAACGACAAACATTATTGGTATTTTATACGGGTTTGGTATCCAAAATAAATCTTACTTCTGATCAGCATGTGCAAAGACAAAGAACGTGAAATGTTAGAATGGACTCAATATGTGATCTTGAATTCTCTGAATATCAAAAGGGGACCAACAAAAAGAAAAGCTTCTCTTTTAATAAGTGGTTCAATTATATAAATAGCACAATGTTCTGAATATTGATGTTCTATGCATGTGACAGAGAAGGCAAGGGTGGTATCAATCATTGTTGATTCACATAAATATGCATAGCACATACCAAAAATCTCGAATGTTAGGGAAAGTTTTTAAGAAGCATCTACTTGTTTTGGCAAAATAGGGTAAGTTTTTAAGAACCATATAACAAATGTTATTTGGCCTTAGTAGTTAGTGTTATTCACTTCATCACTCTTAGATGTGATCGATAAATGTAATCCGTGGGAGACATCATCATATCCAATGATAATAACGTGAATATCCTAATCAGAAACTCATTTTTAGTATTAAAAAACATTATATATATATATATATATATATATATATATATATTATCACAAACAAGGGCACATGGGCTGCAAAAGATTGCAAGACAAAGCATGAGTGTTGCCCACCCCTCCCACACGTTTGTGAAAGATATGGGGCACATTAACCATCCAAAATGGCCTATTCAAAATGCATGCATAAGGACATACATAGCATATAATAAATAAAAATGAAACACACAAAAATATATGTGTATGCATCACTTTCTCTCTCTATATATATATATGTATTAAAATAATAAATGATTTTGATAGTATTTAATAATATTGGTAAAAGTTGTTCTGGACTTGCTATGTAAAATGAAAGGGTCATGAGGAAAAATGAGTTCTTTACATAGATATTTATGCATGTGAACAGAAAAACATATTCACAAAGTGTATATATATATATATATATATATGGTACAAAATTCATTAAATATTTGATTTGAAATTCAGTTGTTTGAACCTATAACAACGGATATATAACATTCCTTAATTGAAATAGTTCTGAGAATCACAGATCACTCAAACTGTAATTTTTGCATTGATTAGAAATAAAAGGAGGCACTATTTTTTTTCAAAAAAAAAAAGTAATTGTAACATTTATTTTAGCCAATTGATATAAGTGTGTTTAGACTCTAGAGTGACTAATTTAACAAGAGAAATGTTTTTTTACACGACAAAATCAGTTACCATAAGCAGAGATACAATTCAATTTAGAACAGATGACTAACCATGCATATTTTTAGCATTGATCTTATAGGTTTTGAGGAAATAAGTTATAATAAATTAATGATTATTTGACATAATCATGATTCATGTGATTGAGCAATCTAATTTCATCACAATGAAAAAATGCATGATATTGCAATTGAGTAAATTGTTAAGCAATACCTTGTGGGAAACTGCAAATGCTGCTTGCTCTGGAGTCATATTGTCAAATGGTGTCTGTCCAGTTAAAAGCTCCCAAAGAACTATGCCAAAACTATAGACATCTACCTTCTTAGTATGATGCTTTTCTTTGATCATCTCGGGCGCCATCCAGCGGTAAGTTCCGGTGAACCCTTTGGCGCTACCGCACTGAGATTCTAAGCATGAGATGCCGAAATCTGCTACTTTTACACACATGTCTTCCCCCAGTAACAAGTTTTCTGATTTGAGATCCCTATGAAGTATCCCCTGGGAATGAAGATATTGCATTCCCCTCGCAATGTCAAGGGCTAATTTCAGAACAAGTTCAAGCGGAACCGAATGCGGTTCTTGATGATGCAGGAATTTTCTCAATGAGCCACCAGCTAAATATTCAGTGATTATACAAAAGACAGGGGCTTTCTTGCAAGCAGCAATAAACTGCAGGATCAATAGAAGTCAATAATTTTGGAAGAAAAGAAAAGACAAAAGAAAATGTTCATTTTCTCTGTTAATCACAAGCTGCAAATTTTACACACAAAAGCATTATCCATATAACTCTTGAAAAAAGAAACTGGTTTTTTTAGCACTCATGTATTAGGCCACAATAATCCTATATTATATTATCAACATTCAAGAGAAAGAACTTATCAATTACCAACCAAAATACCTATCACTCAATCAATACTTTATCAGCAACTAAAATCTACTAAGACGCTTGAATAATTGAGAGAGGAAAAGAATTACAAACACTAAACAAAAGAGGACTCTTTGCTCTTTTGGTTCAGCTCATCACCAATGGAATGGACCATACAAAACAAGAATTGGAAGCAACTTTTGCCAATTTTAACTTTCTTTTTGCAACTGATCTATTTAAGAACAAAAGCAAGAAATTGTGTAAATTCATATCTACTCCATACTTTTACTATTTTTCGCAGAGAATTCCTTCACTGTTTGATTCTTCCTAGTTCTTTCACGAAATTTCAAGGTGCCTAATGGCAACAATGAGGCAGGAATTAAAAAAAAGGTGGCTCTAAAAGGGCGGCCTAGTGCACGAGGCTCCCATCAAGTGGGGTCTGGGGAGGGTAGGTGTACGCAGCCTTACCCCCGTTTTGCGAAGAGGCTGTTTCCAGGATCCATAAAAAGGTGGCTCTAAAATTGAAAATTTGATCCATAAAATTTTCTTAAGGGGGTTAAAGAAGCTAGAAGCCTAGAATCAAATAAGTTAAGAATACATGATGAAAGGACATTAGCATATTCCATGCAAAATCTTAACATATATTCCCCATCATATTTCTCACATTTCATGCAAAGAATCTGAAAGCCTAGGCAACACAACAAGTATAAGCAAACAATTAAACATTTTTATTTTCATGTGACTTGGTTATAGGGCAAGAAATGAGGTGTAAATTTTCATAAATGAACTCTGTGTAAAATTACACATGAATCTTGTATGTCTATGAAAAATTTACCCTCGGTTTTACTCCCTAACCAAACATACCCTTAAGGTGGTATCATTTGCTACTAACATCAAACAAAAAATTCCATGGGTGCTCCTCTGCCACTAGGCCAACTAGGCAACTACCACTATACCAGTATGTAACATCTCATTAACTATATATATTACATATTTAGTTGCATTAAATTGTACTTTTTTTTTAAAAATATTGATTCAATTATATCCGGCAACACCAGTGACCCGATGCCTTGGCCGAATCGATCACCAGGTCGAATACGATAATTAACTATATATATTACATATTAAGTTGCATTAAATTGTACTTTTTTTATTTTAAATATTGATTCAATTATATCCGTAACACCAGTGACCTAATACCTTGGCCGAATCGATCACCAGGTCGAATACGATAATTAACTTTGTATATTACATATTAAGTTGCATTAAATTGTCCTTTTTTTAAAAAATCAATTATATCTGGTAACATCATCAATGACCCGATGCCTTTGCCGAATCGATCACCAGGTCAAATATGATAATTAAGTATGCAATAATGTTTGACATACAACATAAGTACGTCCAACTTGTATCCAATGTGTGCTATCCATGTTCTGCTATCCATGTTCCAGGTTGTGTGCTATACGTATAGTACAAATACGTATAGCACACATTCTGTAACATAGATAGCACATGTTGGATACAAGTTGAACGTATTTCTGTTTACGTCAAGCATTATTGTATATGACATATTTAGTTGCATTAAATTGTACCTTTTTTTATATTGATTCAATTATATAAGCCGGTGACCCAATATCTTGACCGAATCGATCACTGGGTCGAATAGGAGAACTATGCTTAATGCTAGCTTTTAAGGATTCTCTGTATAATTTCTCATGCTGATGTACCCTCTAGTAGAACTTATTTGATGCAAACAACAGAACAATAAGCAAAGAACAATAAGTAAAGAACACAAAGAAGACACATACATACATGTGTTGGTATGAAAAAGAGAGAAGAAAGGAAGTAACTCACAGTAATGATATTGGGATGGCGCAGCCGAAACAACAAGTTAACCTCAGAAGTGAACTGCTTCTCAAGAAAAGAAGCCAAATCCTCATCTTCCTCAGGTTGGCTCACAAGCTTGATTGCAACATCTTTTCCTTTATAGACACCTCTGTAGATCCTGCTATGCCTTCCAGAAGCAAATTTAGAGCCAATCAGAAGCTGAGACATATCAGCACTCCATTCCTCTTCACCTTTCCCTTTGATTGCAGCTCCTGCTGAAACTAGGTACTTTGACCATGACACTGCCCTCTTGTACTCACCAAGGGATATCCTCCTCCCTGTTCCTCCTGATGATGATGATTTTCCATTGTTGTTGCTTGATGAAACTTGCTTGAACCAGTGCAGATTCTTCATAAGGCTTTAATAAGTTGGAATCAGAAGAATCATTCAAAATTTCAGCCACCCCTTTTGTAAAGGGTCTCTTAAATTCTACTTTACACTCCAAAATGCAGATCCCAGAAGAAAAAAAAATGGATTTTTTTTCTTTCTTTCTGGACCAAAATCATGGTTTAAATATAGTTCATGAGCTAACTAAACTACATTATGAATATTTCTATGATTTGGTCCCCTTTTGTCATGGAATCATAACAAATCTAAGAAGCTGGAAACAAGACAAGGAAAACCAGGACCAAAGAGAAAAGTTTGAAAAATATAATAATAATAAATAAAAATAAGGGTAGGAAAGAAGAAAAAGCTTACTACCCTTTACGGGTTTTAACCAAAAGAACAGATTTTTTTTAACAAGAGGAACCACAGAAGCAGACAGATACAGATAATTTTTTTTTATTTTATTAGATTTCCAACTTCCAATATTAAGAGCTTGCACCGAGAGAGAGAGAGAAAAGGGAGAGAGGGTGCAATAGTAAAAGACTACTATTGAGTTGAGTGTCGTTATTTGGAATTTTGGTCACAATTTAATACTCTCTTCACGAGTATGGTATATATATACACTATTTCCCAGCAATACATATCTACTACTTTTGTAATCACTCCTATTCATATAGGAGTATCATATACATCATCAGTTTGTTGAGATAAGTTTTAAAGAAGAAAATCTTATTTTAAAAAGATAAATATTTGATGTATGATAAAAAATTAGTCAAAATGATTAATATGTTATGCAAAATATATATAATATAAAATACATAATATATATCATATGTCATGCAAAACATATATTATCTGTTGTGCACAACATATATCACTTGTTGCATCTTCTTTATTTGCAACATGTGATATATGATGTGCACATAATGTGATATATCGTGTGCACGATATATGATATTAGTTGTGTATTTTATATTATAAATGTTGTGCAGGACAAATGATATTTGTTGTGTATTTTATATTATAAATATTATGCACAACAAGTTGACTGTTTAGATTGATTATTTATTGTACATATAACAATACTATTATAAAAAATAGCATGGACATGAATTTACAATAAAATTTTAGTCAAAATATTATATACACCATATATTATTGTGCATATATATTATATATCACATTTTGTGTACATAACATATTATATATCACAAAGAAATATAATATTGCAACATATTATATTTGGTGTGCATATCATATATATAATATTTGTGTATACTATATATTATATGTTAAAAAAAATAATATAGTAAATATGATATATGATATGTATAATATATATTATATATGATACGATGTATGCAATATTTTAACTAGCTAAAATTTTGTTGTACACAAAAACTTTTAGTTTAATATATATATATTAGAGGTGTATGTTTCTTTAGAAGCATAAACCGAAAGTATTTAGATACGAACATGTTCCTTCCATAATTATAAGCTATATAAGAGAAACAATATTATATTTTAATTTTATTCCTATAAATTTTATGGTATATATATATACACACATATATTATATAAAGTATTTCTCAACCTCACATCTCCAACCATATATATATATATATCTCATAACACTCAAATACTATATAAAAATTAAGATTTTTTTTAAAATTTCAATAAAACAATTTATAAATTTTATGATGGATCTCACATCTTAAAAAAAAAAATGAAAAACATACATATTAATAAAAATTTATTTTCTTAAAAAGTACCAGAAAAAATAAAAATATGGACAATAATTTTAAAGAAAATTTGTACAAAACATTTATTGATAAAGTAAATGTTATATATATTTTATGGGTTTTGCTAACAAGTGCCCTTATATTCATCTTGAAAAGATATATTTTTATGTTTTTAATGTAATGGACCCACCACTATATTTAAAAGTTTTTCTAAACTTACCATTTTAAGTATTCTTAACAAGTGCCCTTAGGACACTTGTTAGTAAAACCCATATTTTATTTATCAATAAATTGAATGTATGTTAATTGACATTCAGTTTAAAAAGAACTTATATCAATTTTTTTTTATTATATTAAAATTTTTTAAATTAAAAAATAATAAGTGTTTTTTAATAAAATTATATGCATATTATTATTCGATTAAAAAATTAATATCAGTCTTTTTTTTCTTTAAAAAAATTGTATACAAGTAATATAGTATTCCTTTCATTTCAAAATAATAATTTTTTAAGATTTTTTTATATTTATTAAGAAACTTAATAAATTTTCTTAATTTTTTAAATAAATATATTAAAATGGTTAAATTATTATTATTAAATTATTCTCCACTAATATACTATAAAAAATGAGAGGATATAATTAACAAAAAAATATTAAATTTATATTAGAATTTGAAAATGATTGAAATTTTTTTTCCTCCATATTATTATTTTGTAAGAAAAATGATTTATGTACACTACAAAATCTGTCATTATTAACTACTATAAATAATAATTTAACTTTTTAAAATTATTAATCCAACTCTTAATATTATATATTAATCTAAAATTTTAAAAAATTAAATTAATAATTTTAAAATATTAAATTATTGTATATGGTGACTACTAATAGTTGATTTTGTGGTGTATCTTTCGTATTACTCATTTTATAATTAGTAATGTTAGTCGTGCAATAGAAATACGTCTAATGAGTATTCAACGTGTGCTATATATGATATGGAATGTGTGTTATATATTTAACATATGTAAGTATAACACACATTTCATATATATATAACACATGTTGAATAGTAGTTGAATGTATTTCTATTGTATGATTAACATTATTCTTTTGTTATGGAGGGAGAAATTCATTGGTAGAATAGTAGAGTGAGTACGTAGGTATTGATAACGTGCGAAGATCCACTTCAGAGGAGACAAACAGGGTCTGCGTGATTTTGACTGCTACCATTTGTTTTTCCCATTTTGCCCCTCGCTTTCCCCTACATTCTCCAAACATTGCCATTCCTTTTCTTTTCTTTTCTTTTATTTTATTTTTTATCCTCTCATTACTTTTATTAATATCGTCCCCCAGCTCCTGGTCCCTAGGTACCATGTGGTGGTTTGTACTACCCAACCAAATATTCATGTGAATACAAGATAATTTTCATGTATCATTATCAAATATATTCAGGCCGGATTCAGAAACTTCTAAGTACATTTGTTTAAAATATTAAGAAAATTAATTTTTAAAAATATTAAAAATGTGATGATGAATTTATTATATAAAAAAATAAATATATCATCTTTTACTATTTTAACAAGTGTTATTAGAACACTTATTAATAAAATCTATAATTTTAAGCTCCTTCTTTTGATTTCTAATAAATGTCTCATTAAATATAAAAATAAAATTATTCACTTTAAAACTATATATTTCAATACAAAAGATTATTAGTACATTGTAGATTTTATAAAATTTACTATTTTAAATATTTTTAGTATAGACCAGTCTATCTATAAACTCTTGCTTAGTTGTATGTGTTAATAAGATATAGAAGATTATAAGTTAAATCCTTGTTCTTATCTCCAATTTTTAATATTTTAGCCTAAAATTATCTTAATATATATACATGTTACTAAAACCTTAACTAATAATAAAAAATAAAACGTTAAAATGTAATTTTTCAGAGATAAAAGTGCATATAATATTCAAAACTAGTATTATTTTATTTAAAAGAAAAAAACTAAAAGGAAAAATTTAAGATGGAGGATAATGGTAGTAGGGGCAGGTTGGTAAAGTTAAAAGGAATGGAAAATGTTATGGTTAGGCATGGAACCTAGTTCACATGTAGTAAGTAGGGTAACGAAGCTATTAGAAGAAATTCTTAGATAATTTTAAAATAAATTTAATATATAATTTAAATATATTTATAACCACATATTTTATTTTTTATGACATTAAAAATTTATATAAAAATAAAATATATGTATTTGTAAAATTTTCTAGAATTATATATTAAATATAATAATTTTAATCGTATAACATAAATACGTCTCACTAGTATTCAAAATGTGCTATATAACATAAAATATATATTATATGTGTTATACATATAACGCATATATCAACAATGTTTATCGTACAACGGAAATACGTTCAACTAATATCCAACGTGTGCTATTCATGATATGAAATGTGTGCTATACGTACGTGTGATATACATTCAGCACACATTTAATATCATGAATAACACACATTGGATACTAGTTGAACGTATTTCTATTGTACGACTAACATTATTGTATTAAATGTGTTACAGATTACCTCGAAAAAACAGACACCGCAACAGAAAACACATTGGAGAGAGAAAAGGATGTGGGTCCCACAGAGAGTATGTGTGGGGACCACAGGGTTGATGGTATCCGTGGGTGTGTCGGACAAGCCGTATGGTCCTCTTCCGTATACGGTCTCTGACCCTTCTCTCTCTCTCTCTCTCCCTCCTTCACGCATCTCGATGACCCCTCTCATTTATTCTCTTAATCTCAATACCAACCATATCAAAATTGAAACCAATTTTATTTTTATAGGATTTATTTGTCTTGTAAACTATTTTGTATATCCTATTATTATTAGTTTGACGTTTTTTTTAACGATCACTCAATTATCGTTTGTCACATTAATCAAAATAAGAGATTGATTTCTATGTAATAATATTGTAAAATTATTTTACATGATCAATTAATAGAAAATAAAAAATATTAAATTATGATAAATAGTTATTATAATTGATGATTTTTAGTGATATTTTAATATATAAAAGTTAAATAATGAAATTTTATATATGAAATTAGTATATTGTGTGTATATATCTATACTATATATAAATGAAATTGAAAAAAAATAACTACTATTTTAGTGTTCATATTATTTGAATAATTATTTTTTAAATTTTATAATTAAAATTAAAAAATTATAAATATAAAATATAATCACTTTTATTTTTATGTTATTTCATTTATTATTTATTTTATTTCCATCTTATTACAAAATTTTAAAAAAATAAATAATATGACTCAATAAAAAATATAAAAATACGACTTGACGGATGGCAATTATACGCTAATATATATAATTAAATTTTTTTTCTTCAGGTTAGTAGCAATTGATATATTTAAATTTAATAATGGCACATGATACCTTACTTTACTGAAAAGACAGAGGTGCAGTGTAAATAATAATAATTAAAAAAAAAGAGTAGAATATTTAGTTTGACCGGTTTGTAATACAGCAGTCCAACTTGCATCATGTTTAACTAACAAATGCCTCGCCCCATGCCCAAATCTGGTGGGCAGTACGTAGTACCAATATCCTCACCTATTTTATTATTATTATTATTATAAATTATTTACTTTTTTTTATCAATAAATTATTTACTTTAATTTATGGATTTTCACAGCTTATACACTATCCTATCATGAGGGATATATTATTACCAACTAAATCAATTTTAAATTTATAATTGTCTTTCTCAATACAATTTTTTTATTATTCCAAGAAATTCGAACTCGAGATTAAGAAGAATTTAACGAAACCTTACCTAAGACCAATTTGATGCTGATATAAATTATTTACTTTTGTAATCAATGAAAGAAAGATATCCTCTCTATATTATGATTATTCAGTAATGTTTGACGTACAACAGAAATACATTTAACTTGTATTCAATGTGTACTATCCATGTTATAGGATGTGTGCTATACGTATATCATGTTACAGGATGTGTGCTATACGTATATCACATATACGTATAACACACATCCTATAACATAGATAACACACGTTGAATACAAGTTGAACGTATTTCTGTTGTACGTTAAGTATTATTGATTTTAATTATAGTGAAGATTTGGATTTTGAAGTACTATTCTCATGAATCATGATCCTTGGCTTGTTAAACTCCGTGGAGTTTCAAGAATAGGAGAAATTGAAGGGTTTAGGTCAAATTTTAACCTTAAAAGAATGGTATTGATAGGAGAAAGTTATGCCAAATTTTAATCTCAAGTCTCGTTAAATGCTTACAAAAATTTTCACAAATCATCTATTAATATAAGAAATTTGATAATCAAACTCAAATTATGTGGTAAATGAATAAAAGATTAACCATACCAGGTAACCTTTAAGCCAACTATAATTTGCTAAATTTAAGTTGGTAGTGCAACAGAATTAATAAATTGAATAAAAGCAATTAATTAAAAAAGTATTATTAAATGTATAATGAAAATATAATCAAAACATACTTAATATATTATGCACGACATATATTATATGTTACATTGTACACATTATATATCACATATTGTACACACCATATACCACATGTTGTAAAAAATAGCATTGCAATATTTAATGGATTTAATTTTCATCCACCGACAATATACAACTTTTTTACAAAGTTATTCAATCATGTGTTATCACGTTAATTATGATTGTGTTTTCTCTCTTCCACTACTTGAAAAATCATACAAAATATTTGGATTGGATGACAGTGTAAAATGTTTAATTTTTACACTGTCATTGTATTAAAATTAAACTAATATTTAATATATAATGTGCAAAATATATTATATATAATATGTATAATTTATTAACTATTTTAACTAAATTTTTATTCAGAAATTCTTGGTGCACAATGAAAAATAAGTCAAAACAGTCAATAAATAGCTAGTGCACAACATATAATATGCAATATGTACAACATGTATTACATATGTTGTGCACAATATATATCATATATAGTAACATCATTTTTCTTTAAACATATGATATATATTGTGCACAATATGTGATATATATTATATATAACATATAATATTTATTATGCATATTATATAGTATATGTTATGCATATTATATTGACTGTTTTAATTATCTTTTTATTATGCATGTAGCTATGCTCTTTTTAATTATATACTAAGAATTCATGATAATTAAAACTACCACTTGACACCGTAACTGGTGAGTGGATTTAATCGATGATGTCATGACCACAACGTTCAAATATGATCCTTATTTCAAATGTAATTAAGTTCAGCCAAATTAAAGTAACCAATGGAAGCCAATTCTATTTTCACCATAGTGCTCATTTATGATATTTTATTAGAATTTTGATACGCATGCATAATGATCATATCCACATCGAAGAATAAATCTAATCTAATTTAATTTAGTCATAAATTTAGCCAATGAGCACAAAATAAAATTAGCCCTTAGGTGACAGCTCTTTCTTACTTACGGGGCCTATTTTGATTTCTTCCCATGAATCATATTATTGTGACAGCTGGTAATTGATACATTTGTTGATTTTGTTTCTTTTCAACTATTATGAAAGAAAAATATATGTGCACAAAAAATACATTGAACTCCATATAAATACTTTTATATTAATTATTAGGTGAAATATGTATTTATTTAAATAGGGTATCTATCTATACTATATATAAAGAAAATTGTAAAAAATAACTATCATTTTGATGTCCATATTCATTTGGGTAGTAATTTTTTAAACACAAATGCTTGGGGAACAACACTTTTTCCAGCCAAAATAGCCAACAAAGTTCATTTAACAATTTATGGCCTAAATAATATTTTTAATTATGAGTATATTTTTAATGGGTTGGGTGACTATGGCCCAAATTTTTATTTGTTGGCTGTTTTGGCTGATTTTTTATTGTGTCTCTAGCAATGTTCTTTTTTAAATTTTAAAATCAAAATAAAAAAATACAAAAATAAAATAAATATAAAAGATAACTACCTATATTTCCATGCATATTGTTATTTTTTACTATTTATTTTATTTTTTTTATCTTTATAGAAAAATAAAAAAAAATAAATAATATGACTCGATAAAAAATAAAAATACGACTTGGAGGGACACTTACGCTAGTTATCATAATGCATTTGACAGTTAATACAAAATTATTATGAAAAAAATTAAAATTTATTTTTGTATGCATAACATGATTACGAAAATCTACGAATTACAATATATTAGCACATGCACTAACACTACGTAATAATAGTATAGTATAGGATAATGATAATAAAAAAATATAATAATAACAATGCCACGTTAGGAACAAGGATTGGGCAAAATTCAATAATTGAGTATGGTATTGGTTTGGTTGTAAAGAGAATATCTCAAATATATCATAGCCTTACTTAATCAATAATATTTATCATATACCGGAAATATACGTTCAATTAATATTAAATATATACTATATATAATATGGAATATATGTTATATATATAATACAAATACATATAACATACATTTCATGTTATGTATAGCACATACATGTTGAATACTAGTCGAATGTATTTATGTTGTACGATCAATATTATTACTTGACTAATAATGTTTTGGCGTGTAGTTAAACTTAAACATGGTCGTTGAGATGTGCTAAATCCAATTATTGGGAATCAATCAATAGTAGTGGTGATGATGATGATTGGGAAAGATTGAGACTTGGTTGGAACAAAAGGAATAGAGTTTCTTCTTTTTTATTTTCAGTAGAAGAGTATCTTTAATGTTTAGTAAAATATAAGTAGGACTCATTTATACAATAATCTAAGATTTTTCCTAACAATCGAAATGAGTAATAAGAAAACTCAAAACAAAAAATTCTCAACTCTATATAATTTTTTTTCCCTTATAAGTTTTCTTTTTTCGGTTTACTTGACTTTTTTAAAACTCTTTAACCAATACTTCCTCCATTTCATTCCAATTGTCAAAACACAGAAGAAAAACATACATAACACGCATATACATATATATATATATATAGTAGTGCAACTATTTGAATAATGAGAAGTTAGAAAAAAATAATTAATATAGAGATTTTGATCATAATTACTCAACTTATTAAAAATCAACTTTCTAAGATTTTTTTTTGTCATAAAGTTGTCAAATAAGTCCTTTTTATTTGGTATTTAGACACATAAGATTATGAAGTTAACCGATAAAAGAGATAATTTTAAACCACTCGTCTAAGATATTTTGATAAAAACAGTTTATGTTCCTATTGTAAAACAGCTAAAGTTATTTATCAAAACTACCTAAACAAACTTAAACAATTGCAACAGTTTTTACTTAGAAAAAACATGACTTTCATTTTTCTCAAATCAATAATTCGTTTTTGATATATCTTTCTAGGTTTTGTTGACGATAATCGGATGGCTGAAGAGTTTTGTAGTTAGGGGATGACTATTAATTCCTTGTACTACTATTGTAGAGCACAGTTTATACTACAGTAGTGTGGAGGTTCATATTTCATTATTCATTCATTGAAAATAAATAAATAAATAAAATATTTGAGATCAAAGAACACAGGTTGTAACTCTAAATAATTATTACAGTATGTAATAATACTTTATTGGATTAATTTTTAATAAACTGTTGAATTTAAAGTTAAAAATTAATCTAAAATTATTTTATATAGTTTTGATGAATATTAAAATTGACATAATGCATATTTTCAAAATAAATAAGAATAATAGTTATATAAATATATTTTTAATGATGTTCAATTTTTATAAAATTTAGTACGAATGACAATACTAAAAAATGAGTATTTTCAACAATTTAAATATAAAATACATTGATAAAACTTTAAAGTATTGTCAATAAAAATATTATTGATAATTAATAGCCGTCGAGAATACTTAAAAATAGTTTATAAATATTTTCAATTGTCATTAATTGTAAAAAATAGTTTATAACTATTTTCAATGCCCAATAAATGTCAATATAACTTTTCTTACAACACTTTTATCAATATTTTTTAACAACTATATGTTAAAAATAATTATTATTATTATATTATGATCTTCATAATTAATTATTATAATTCAATAGTTAAGTAAAAAAACATAAATAATATAATTTTATCTTAGGTTATACTAGTTTTATTTTATCGGATTCAAATAAAGAAGAAAGAAAGAAAGAAGATTAAAAGATGAAAAAGAGTTGACGGGAGTTTTGGTTCAAAAGAGATGAAAGCATATGTGGGAACTTTTGTCACTTAGTACAATTATAATATTTGTGATGTAACATAAATATATTTAATTAATATTTAACGTGTACTATATATATTTATATTATTTATTAATTAAATATATTTATTTTGTATTTTAAATATTAGTAACTCTCCATGTATTACATTACATGAACGTAACGTGCTTCTTCAGAGTACCACGTGAATACCCTTACAGCATCAACTTCACGTATTACGAGGCACATTTATTTATCATCAAATATTACTCTATTACTACTAGTTATCTACTACTTGTGTTTATTTAGTATTTGAGTTTTTGTTAAGAATAAGTTTGTTAAAAAATTAAAATCTTATATTGAATTTATTATATAAAAAATATTAAATAATTATTTTTATGGTAAAAATTTTTCTTTTATTTTATTAATTATATTAAGGTAGAAACTAAAAAAGAGATGATTAATATTAGAAAAATATTATTTATAATTCTATTTTTTTAAGAAAATATTAAAATTTTTAATTACTCAATTTTAAAAGTGATTATAGATTAAAAAATATAAGAAAATATCAATTATTTAGTGTAATATAAGTATATTTTATAAGAGTTTTGCTAACAAGTGTCTTAAATAAAGGACTTGTTAAGGATACTTAAAATAGTAACTTAAGAAAAAATTTAAAATATAATGATGGACACTTTACATAAAAAACATAAAAATAAATGGTTTTAAGATGAATATTTTCATTTTTAATTTCTTAACAAGTGTCCTTAGGGCACTTGTTAGCAAAACTCATTTTATAATATTATTTCTAATATTAATTATCTTTTTTTTTAATTACTTATCATATTTAATTTATGCTATTCATTAATAAAAAATAAAATTAGAAAAAATTAATAAATAAGATATAAACTTCATAAACAAAAAATTAAATATGAAAAATTAAAATTTTCAAAGTGAAAAATGAAAAAAATGAAAGAAGTGATTCTAATTTAAGTTATTTATCCCGAGCAAATTTTAGAAAAAGATGTTAATAACTTTTTATTCTTTATTTTAAAGTGTTAATATTTTATAAAGGTTCATAAAAATATTAAGTCAATAGTTAGCTTATATATTATATTAATGCATGTATACAAATTTTGTATAATTGAGTTGGAAAATGACAAAAAAAAAAAAAAGGAACTAATTTGTATTAAAGAAGATGACGACGACGAACATATAGAACAATTAATATTAAGTACTTGAATTAAAATACTTGACAATAATTAGAAATTTAGAATATACCACTTTCTCTCCGATGTCAGTAGACGTTATGATGAAAAAAAATTGATATATTGAAATCAATATATTGAAATGAATATATTAATATAAAATAAAATGAAAATATGTTATTTTTTAAATCTATCAGATTTTTCTCTTAAATTTAGTGTTGTTAGATAAAATTAGATAAATATAATAATATATTGATGAACTTTTTGAAAAGAATAATACAATTCAATTGTGAATGGTGTGTCTAAATCATAATACGATATAAAATAATTAATTAAACCTCAACCTAATAATTTAATTGCGCCTCAACTATCATAGATTTAAACCTCGATTCTAATTAGACATGTCAATTTTCCCCGTGAAACGGAGATCCCCGCATGGACTGCCCCGATGGGACCCCGTGGGATAGGTTTTTTTTTCCGTGGGGATGGGAATGGGGGACAAAGTTCCCCCGCAGCCAACATGGGGACGGGGGTGGGGATCTCTTCCCCTGCCCCGTGGGGACCCCGCAGTGTGTAATTATGAAAATATCCTTATAAATTAAATTAATATTATATATAATTTAGATATTTTAGTCATTAACATTTTCTTTTATAAATAAATTAAATTTTATACTTTATACTATTATGAAACCCTAATCTTAACACTTACAAATTACAATTTTAAAACATCAATTATGACGATGTTCAATGGAGAGTTCAATGGATTTATGGATGTTCAATGGATTCTTGCAAGATGTTTTTATATTTACTGAAGAGGATGTCCAAATTCTTGCATGGATGTTATAATCCTTATTTTGAATGTTTTTTTATTATTTTACTTTTCATTATTGTAAAACTATATTTTGTTTGGATTTGTGGTTGAATTACATTTTAGAATTTTTATGATTTTAAAATTTTTTATTTTTTTGAAATTAAAAAAAAAATGGACAGGAATTCCCCGAATTCCCTGCAGGGACCTGTGGGGAACGGGGACAGGGAAAAAAAAGTCCCCATGGTAAGGAGTGGGGCGGGGACGGGGGGGCGGAATGTAGTCGTGGGGCAGGGAACAGGGGAGTACTCCCCGCCCCGCCCTGCGCGGGTGACATGCCTAATTCTAATAAAAATAATTATAAATATTAAGCACAATAGTAGATGAGTGATATATTAATTATTCATACTTTAAATTTAAGAAAGGCAATATTCACATGATGAGAGGACGCGATAAGATATAAAACTATATATTAATTTGACCTCAATCTAACCGTTAAAACTTTTAATCCCAAGTAAAATATGAAAACATCATAATTACCTCTATAAAATGATAGAGATTATTATTAGCCATATATTACGTTAAGATTATTCATATATTTATTTTTTTGGTTTTTTTTATAAGCATGAGCAAAATATATAGTTAGCTTTTTTTCTTTCTTTTTTTACTTATATTATAAGTATGTAGGAGTATGCTCCTCCCATAATCAGAAACAGCAAAAAAGAGAGAAAATATTAACATTCTAACTACATCCCCATGAATTTTATGAAATGACAAAAATAACCTTTTACTAAATTCTCACTAAATATTTTTGGTACGATTATTTTGAGTTCAATATTTTGTGTATAAAAAATAAATGAATATTTTAAAACAGTTGTTTGATTGTATACAATTTTAAATAAAACTTTAGTAAGCTAAACTTAAGTAAATTAAATTACACAGAATTGTACATAAACTAATAAATTACTATATATATATTTAACCATGCATAAATTAAATTATTGTTAATTATTTGTAAATAAAAATAAAAATTTATTTTGTATAAACATAATTATCATGTGTAAAAAATATTTTTTATCCTAACATTATTAATAAGAAAAATGTTTTTATATTCTCAGTTGTAATTTTATAAAAAAAAGAATATACTTATATATATATTATATCCAAAACAATTTAAGATGATAATAAAAAGTAAATATAAGATTTCTTATTCTACTTCTATTTTTGGATATGAACTAATACAACTCCTAGAATCTTATATATTCAAATGAACCATATATTTAGGATTTCTAATTTATTTATTATTGCTCAAAAGACAATTATATTATATATTATCTACCCTACTCTATAATATAGGAATCAAATTGATTAATGGTAAATGCCTTATAACCAAGGGTCACATATATGCTATTAATTATTGGTGTTCTTAAGGGAAAAACTTTAAAATAAATATTTTTTAAAATTTATTTATATTTAATTTTTCAAACTAACGCGATCTTGATCTAATTAATTTGACTTAAATTCACTTAAAGTTTTTTATTTTCTAAAACTGAACTAATTAAAATGATTTAATTAATTTAAATGTATCTTTAATTAACTAAAGCCAACTCATGGCAAGGTAGACAGTGGGAAAGGCCTGTCTCCAATAATGTTAGAGGGCGATACACATTTTCTAGAGGGAGTATAAGGGAGAATGGTGAGGGAGGGAACACATACAAAATCGATAGAGAGTTTGTGGGTGTCAATAAAGGAGGTGGAAGCAGAAAAGTCTCTGTATTTGTAGAGAATATTCCATGGGCAAAAGGGAAAGGGTGGCTATGGTGGATGTTCAAGAGCTTTGGATGGATTCTTGATATCTACATCTCAAGAAGGGAGAGGCAAGGAAAAAACGGCACCTTCGGATTTGTGAGATTTGGAAGTACAGAAGAAGCTGTAAAGGCAGTTCAAGGGACAAAAGGCTATGTGGTAGAAGGAATGAGACTCTTCACAAAAATTTCTCAATGCAACAGGGATAACAACTACTCGGGAAGAAAATCTCTTGAATGGAAACAAGTGAAGAGAGTTGTCAACAATGAAAAATGTGTGGATAATCCTAGCATAAGGGGAGGAGAAAATATACCCGAAGGTATCTTCCACATTGAAAACGGTAAAATCAATGAAGAAGCCATTGAATGGGGTAAGAAGTGTGTGGTAGCCAAAATAGACAAAGCAAAAAATAGAGAGAAGTTTGAGGAATTTGTTCTGCATAACATCAATGGGATGATCAGCACCAGAGCTCTTGATGCATCTTCTATTCTAGTTGAGTTTCAAGACGTTATTTCCCTTCAACAAGGAGTTGGAAGGCTAAGAGATCTTGAGTGTGTGACTGAAGCCTAGCCTTGGGAAGAGAAGGATTACTTTAACCATAGAACTGTTGTAGTGAAATGTTTTGGACTGCCAATTCACGGTTGGGTAAGGGAAAATTTCAGATGCATGTCCAAACCATGGGGAGAATTTCTTGGATTTGTTGCGGATGAAGGATTCCAGTCGATCAAGTTTAAAATATTAACTTCTTCCCGAGATTGGATTCAAGGTCATATTTCCATTCAACTCGGACTTAAGATCTACAAGGTGTCTTTGGTTGAATTAATGGATTCCGATATGGAAGATATGCAATCAGATGATTCGGATGATGATGCGAATTCAAATCAGCACGAGGTAGGAATCCGGAATGAAAAACAGTCCATTGAAGACGTCGAATCTACTAGAGAAGTTGAAAAGTCTAATGGAACTGAAAAGGCCATTGAAAGTTCTCGGGAACACAAGGAATCTGAAACGGTGGTGAGTGAATCAATGTTGCATCCTGAAGTGGGCCTCTCAATCTTAGTTAGTCCAAGAATCAAAAGTGCTGGGCCATATGCAAGTGTTGGAGCGGAATCTATGCATGCTCAAAGCAGCGCAGAATCAGTTAAAACAAAGAGCCTTGTGGTAAGTACTACTACATCCCAAGCAATAAAAATGCTCAACGTTAGATCTGTCCAAAAGAAAAGCAAAAAAGCAGAGGAAATAGGCCCAATAAATGATGAGACCAGGCAAGAGTGTGATGACAACTTAGAAGTTGGTATGGGTCCTCCAGGTTTTGGCTTACCCATCCTTGAGCATTCTATAGAAGCTGGGGCGAGAGAAAGCGATCGCGAGGAAGAAGAAATTGCAAATGCTGCATTGGCTGCCATTGATGTTGGAAGGAAGCTTGGTTTCTCGGTTGATGAAGATGACAAAAATCTTTTCACTGCTCTATCTAGAATTCGTAGAAGGCAAAAGGAAAGGGAGAAGTCTTTCAAAATGGCTCAGGAAATGAATACGCCTTCACCCTTCAAATCTAGCCTCAGAAATAGAAAGTAAGTGGTGACAGAAGTGGTCAAATTGATAAATGGTATAGGTGAATACAAGTGAAAACAAGGGAGGTATAGAATATATGTGGTGATGGGAGAATATAGATGATAGAATATGCTGGAATAAAAATGAAGTAATATTTAAGTAGAAAGAGGATGGGGACAAATCTTCGATTGAAGTTTCGTTGCAAGGCAATTGAAATACTAAGTTCAATTGATGGAAATTGGAGGAAATGAAAATCTCAAGAAATAGGACTTTTAGAATCATGGTATCTTTTGTGGTGTTTTAACTTGAAGTGGAGGAATTTTGTGATAGTTCCTGTGAGAGACTATCTGAGATGTTAATATATCTGTGGTGGCTCGGTAAAGAAGATGATGGTAAGAATGGTAATGATGTGCTGCTAGAGAAGGTTTGGGTAGTGAGGTGGCTAATATATGTTGTTGCAGTAAGCAGGCTTGTTTTCAATCTTTTATGATGTTGTGGGTTAACGTTTTATATGTACCCCTATCATTATGTCAGATGAACAGTGAATTGAGAGATTAATTAAGGACATGGAATTGTTAAGGGCATGGAATTATCAAAGTGACTATGATGCATGGTGTCAAGAAGTAAGGATTAAGCAAGTGGATTCATGGCATGCATGTGAAAATCTTGTCACCTGTTGTGCTGTTGAAAAATGGAGGTGTGGGCTTTAAAGCAACACTGTAAGAGGCGTGAGAAGAATAGAGGGTGGTCACCTTGGGTGATTCCTTTTTTCTTTTGTGGTATGAGGTCTAGAATGTATGATGTAATTTAATTGTCTCATATGAGTATGTTAATTTATTCTTGTGGCTAGGGATACTCTTTTTCCCCTTTTAAGTGTAGGGGTTTTTTAATGAGATCTTCTAGCCAAGTATGTAGGTGTATCCTACCTTGAGTTCTCCCACTTGTTTTTGGAAACTCATGATATTTAGCGAGAAAAAAAAAAAACTAAAGCCAACTATTATTTATAGCATATTAATTCCAAACAATTAAAGTAAGAATGATAATTAGAACACTATCCGCGAGGCACCCGCCCCACAATGGGACAGGTAGGTGCGGACGGATTTTGATGGTGGAGTAGGGTGGGTTTAGGTTCATAATGAATCCTACTCTGTCTTATTTTATCCGCACCCTTTATATTAATGATTAAAAATATTGATATTTATATATAAATATAATTATTTTATCCAAATTTTATTTTTTATTAGGTTTATAATAATTTAATATCATTTTTATAATATTGTAAAACATGGTGGGTATCCATAATATGAATATGAATTTTAGTATTTTAAATCTGCAAACAGAAAAAAATCGAGTCTAAATAAATTTTAGAGTGTGTTGGGACGGATCGGATTGAGATAATTCCTGTCGTTGTCCCTATTAATAAGTAAGCTGATTTGTGGAATACAAACTACAAATTATGTAATTGCAAGACGAGGTACGTACACATTTTGAAATCCATACATGTATATATCATTGTTTTTCTTTGTTTTTGGAACAAAAATAATTAAATGTACAGATTGTTTGTTGAATTTATTTATATATAGGGAGAGTACGTAGGACATAAGATATAATTATAGAAGCAATGCATTTAAAGTGTAATGTGCTTTCGTTTTAGAGTTGTCTGTGATTTACAGAAAGGATAAGCACTTATTATTAGTACGTAGTTGTCTGCTAGGCATCATCATGTCATGTGGATTGCCCTGTTTTTTAGACGGCAAAATTAAACCCCACAAGAACATAACAACGCGTTTTATATGTACATACATATATACCAATAATGTCTATTACATTATTATACAATATAAATACATCTAACTAATATTCAACGTCTGTTATATGTCATATGTAATATTTTTTACATATGATACATATTATATATGATACATAACATATATTAGATACTAGTTGAATATATTTATGTTGTATACTGCATATATATACTTTTATTGTTGGGATTGAGACATGAATGAATGAATCAACACACTACATCATGTTCACCAAACTTGTTTCATTCCTAATGTCCGAGTTTATTTTATATATATACACATATAAATAGAGAGAGAGGCCTCATAAAAAATTAAGGAAAAATAAAACAACTAAAATAAAGTTAAGTTTGGTTTGTACCTTTCGAATTAAGAAAGGAGTTAAGAATCTCAATTAATACGTATACCCTTACTTTTGGATGAGATGATTAAGTACACTATCTCATGCAATAGTGTTTATATATATTAAGTTGTTAGAATAATTTTTTTATATAAAAAAATTAGATTGGGATAAACATATAGTAGAAACATGTCTTTAGACTTATCAAGTGGTTATAAAGATTTACAAATTATCAACTACAACTAATATAAGAAATTTGAGAATCAAATTCAAGTTATATCGATGTATAAATGGAAGACCGATCAGATGTGCTGATTGATGTTTACTTGTGTTAAAATAATATTATTGTTAAGGAAAAAGAAAACAATGAATGAAGTTACGTTTCAGTTTAGTTTTCTTTAAAATCATTAATTACTTCTTTAATTTTGTTTTTTCTGAGATCTCCTAAAGTTTCTCATCATTTATCACATATAATGTAGTAATTTTCTTCGACTTGGAAGCAAAGTAGTTGACCCAACTAGAAAGTATTGTGTATGACCCAAATGAAAATAAAAGAACTCCAATCCCTAACCCAAAACAATTTTGTTTTTGCCCTGAACCCAAAGATAGCGTATCTCGTATCTTTTAACAAAAACAAAATGTGCATCTCGTGTCCCATCGTGTCAACCATATATCAGTCAATAATATTTGTCTTATAATATAAATACATCTAACTAATATGTAATATATGCTGACATAATACGTAATATATATTATATGTATAACACACGTACATATAGCACATATTCTATATTATATATAGCATACATTGGATATTAGTTCAACATATTTCTGTTGTACAACAAAAGTTGCCGATCAATTGCACGGTAAAACATAGTCTTTTGTCAACAAGTTGACACTCGGATAGGTATTTTTTTTATTTCATTGTTTGATTAAGAGAAGATGAACCTCATCACTTAACCATACTCCCCAAATTAGGATTCATAACATTTTTTAAAATTTGATAAAATTTAATCTACCTCCTTTCACTATAATAATAATTATTTTTAACATATAATTATAAAAAAATTTGAAAAAATATTGTAATGAAAATATATATTGACATTTGTTGGCTGTTGAAAATAGTTATAAATTATTCCTTAACAATTAATGACAGTTGAAAATGTTCATAAGCTAATTTTAAGTATTTTTTATGGCCACTAATTGTCAATATTACTTTACACATTTAATATTAAAAATGCTGATTTTTCTAGTAATATTTTTATTTATAAAATTTGCAAAAGAATTCCTAAACTTATAAAATTATTACACCGACATCCTCTAGAACTTATACCGACCCTCCCACTAAAATATACATATATATATATATATATATATATATATATATATATAAAAGAGATAAGTGTAATTTATCTATTTTTTAATACTCATTTTTCCGAGTTCTTTTTAATATTTTACTCTTTATGATACATAGACGGAGATGAATTGGAGTGGATCCTCTCATATTATTATATAACATGTTATTGTCAGATTAAATCTTCATCATTTATTTAGTCAACTTCTTACATCATCAACTATATTTTCAACATGATCAAAAGTATAGGTTCAAACATGTTCTCTCATATTAAAAAATAACATGAGAGGATCTAATTCCATAGTGTAACAATTTTTCCCCAACTATTAAGAATCCGTTTTGTTTAGATTTTGGTAGAATTGCTTTTGAAATAATTGATGCTAAAATTGATTTCAAAAAAATTGAGGTAGAAGAAATTGATTTGTGTTTAGAAAAAATGTTTAAAAAGTTGATTTAAGAGGGTTGTTGTGAGTTACTAAAAGTAAAAGCTAATATTTATAGCTTTCATTAGAATCAATTATTTTCAAAGTTAATCACTTTTTCTAGAATTAAAATGACAAACCAAACACATTTAATTATTTTCAACACACTTTTTCCTATCACTACGTAAAAAAGTGATCGAACCAAAACAGACACTAAAATTTTTAGATTATTGTATGTAAGTTTATTTATTGGATGTTATATCATTACCAATAAAATTATTTTAATATCTATTATCTCGTACACCGTGTATACATTCAATCTATCATCTTTAATCTTTGTGAAATTCTCACTTACACATTATTTATTTTACTTTTCACTCTGAATTTGAATGAATATTTATAAACATCCATTATAGATGTCGATATAGCAATACTCATTCATTACTCCCCCTCAATAACAAAGGAAAATCTTCTGCCCCCTCCCATTTGTAAGATTGAACAATAGTGAAACTGTATCTACACATACAAGTCATTCTGTACAGTGAGAGCATCAACAATTCTTGAATGCATTCCATCATAGCACAAGATTAAACAACAGAAAAAAGAAAACTTGTATACACAGACAGAAAAACTAGTATAAGGAATGGAGTTTCACATGGAGGTGCGAGTACAAAGGATGTAGCCAGAGATGAGTGAGCTGATAGCAAATGCAATGAATGCAACGAAGGCCATCGCAACTGAAGCACCTGCCATCTCTGTGAACTCGTCTTTCCCCCAATTTGATTGCCAATCATAAACTCGGGTCGCCGCACATGACGCTGCTGATAGCAGAAGATATGCCAGAACCTGCTCATCATCAATTTGTCACAAATTTGTAAATTTTCAACAAAATAACAGAGGACAATCAGAGGGTAAGGCATCAACACTGCAATGCAAAAGCCATAGTTCAGGACATAGTTATCAAAACTGGACTCGATCGGCTGTTTCGACCTGGAAACCGGTGAACTAGCCAGCAAAGGGCCAAAAGGACGAACGAGAGTTGGTCATTCAAGAAGCTTTTGTTAGCCAGCTTGACTTATAAAAAATTAGAGCGGTCCAATTTTTCATTTGGACCGGATACACATCTAAACCGGTCAACGCCGGTGAAAACTGATTGGTAACGACTGACCCAGCCCGCCATGAACCACTTGTAACCTGCTTTCCCCTATGTTAATTTTTGAAAATTTCGACATGGGGGAGTCAAACCTTGTCCATCAAGCTTGCAATGAGCACTAGCAACCACTAGGCTAGTCACTAGTGTGCTGGTTGTTATTGAGTATGCAAAATGTTATATATATTATATAATTGATATATTTTTATATATTCACTTAATTAAATTTGATTCAACCGGTTCAATCCCTGACGCACTGGTTGAACTATTGACCTAATGAGTCAATGATATGACCAAGTCAATCACCGGTCTAGTTCCGATAACTATGGTACAAGATTTGGATAAGAACTTGGACAACAGAAACGCATCATTATCTATCAGCTAAATGAGTAATTGTATGAAGTCTACATTATTGCAACTTCAATGACAGTGAATATAAATCATACATATTCTGAAGTCACGGCTGAAAATCAAAGGCTACCGGGTTGAGACTCGGCAAAAATATGGCTAAACGATCTAAAACATGGGAATGCAAATTGAGTTCTATGTGACTTGCCTGGTCCATGAAGAAATCAATGTGGCTGCAAAGGTGGTGATTGAATATGCGTTTCTCCCGGATTAGTTGACAGGCGAGGCCGCATGCCTGTAATCCTGCATACGCAAACGCGATAACGTTCACTGATAAACAATACCTGCCATTATCAGTAAGATTCACCATCACCATCTATACCAGTACACATAGAAAATTGGTTGAATAAACTGATGACAGAAAAATCCATGTCCAGTAAAAAGTTGGAGAATTGTAAGTATCAGTTAGATGACCAATTCCTGCTTCACAGTTTCATTGTATTTTTAATACTGTAACTAAAGTTATACACATTATTACTCCTGAACCGCCTAAGAAAATCACACGAACTTATGATTAAATTAAATTAAATTAGCTTGGAAGACCAAATTAAGAATCGAAATTGAGTTGTACTTGTACATCTTGCTACTGTTAAACATAGATTCAATTCAAAAATTTCAAAGCTTCAACGGATGACTCTTGCACTAGTACATATTAGTGTTTGTTTTCAGTGACTCTGGAATCAGAGTCAAGGGAGTCATGGAATCAGTGTCACACGAGTCACTAGTCAGAGTCACATTGACTCCAAAATTGGCTCCGAATACACCCTCTCATATTTGTGTCTCCCTTCCAGTACACACAGTGACTCTCTTCTAATATGACTCCAAAATTGGAGTGAACAAAAGATTAACAATTTTGTTCTACGAGTCACTGTGACCATCGCACCAAACACTTGACAGAGTCATTTTTTCACTGACTTTAATCTGACTCTAACCCCAGAGTCAGAAAAAACAAACGCAACCATATACTGCTTAATGTTAAATATTTCATTTAAAATTCAATTTATGTTAAGCTGTTAAACTCATATTAAAAATAATTCATTTTTTAAATAACATTTTTATGTATGTCAATTAGTATGAGTGAACAAGATAGTTTACTTAATTAAGAATTGCAGAATCACTTGAACCACCTTAGCCTTCCATAATAATTTATTTTGAATAACTCTCAATGGAAAATAAAAAATACGAATTATATACTCATCCAAATATGTTATGCCATATTCAAAAGAATGGTTCAATCTTAAAGCCCTAAACCACGTATTCATTTAATAAACACACTTATACACCTCCCTAACATTTTTCTCACTAATAAAGCTCATAATTAATTACTAATAAATTAGGTCATGATAATAATTAATTAAGAAGAGCTAAGCAAACAAAGAAATTTCTCTTACTATGAATATACTACCTGTATTCTCTGTAGCGATCAAAGGAATCACCACTCCAACCTTGAGTCCTATCAGCAGCCATAACCGTGAACGAAATCAAACAAACCACCACCTCGCTCAAACGGAACCCTAGCGCCGCCTTCCTAATCACCTCCTCCCTCTTCCAATCCCCGATCTCCGCCGGCGCCGGCCTCACCTTCCCCGTCGCCCGCGGCGGCTCCATAGTCGTTGACGCCGGACGAGCCGAATTCTCCGCCGGATTCTGGCGCCGCGCGAATTTATCCGGAGTGCACTGCGTGAACTTGTCGACGGCAACGATTGCCTTTGAGTTGTCGACGTATTTCGCCGGCGAGTTTTGCGACGACCAGTACTCCGGCGACTCTGTCGGGTTGTTATTGTTGTTGGTGGTGGTGACGGCGGCTCCGCCGCCGTCCCACCGCATGGGAGAGTGGAACCGGAGCGGCGAGTGAGGCGAGTCGAAGTGAGTCGACGACTCGGAGTTCTTCGATTGCGATTTCTTCATTGCAATGAAGGTGCGTTTATTTTTTCCCTATTTTTTCGAGTTCCCTTGCGTTTCGCGGATTTTAAAAGGAAAGAGTGAGTTAAAGGAGGGAGGGAAAAAAGGAAAAAAGAAGAAATAGAGAAGAGAAATGGAAAAAAGAAAAAGCGTGTTTGGGTGGTGGAAAAAGGAAAGAAAGTAGGAAAGAAAAAGAGAAGAAAGTAGGAGGTGGGATTATGTAGCTTTACTTTCCATTCGTGTTTGTTTGCTTAGTGTAGTGTAGGACCGTGCCACGTCATCGCATTTGCATTATTATTATTATTATTTTTAATCAGGAGGTTTTCATTGCCGACAACAATGCCTAATTTCCTCATCTCAAAAGCTCACACTAAACGATAAAGGGCTAGTCACAAGAAGCTTTCCATTCCCATGAATTGGGGGATCGAATTTGCATTATTTGCATTAGCATCAAGGAAGAGAGAGGAATGAGATAGTGGCACGTGGAACTGTTGAGAAAATTGGTAAGAGGCTTTGACTGGTGTTGATTCAGAGAGAAAAAAAGTTGAGATTCCAATTTGGTGCATCGGATTGGATTGGAAATTTGAGTGAAGTAATTGATTCATTGAGATTGTGTGTTAGTACTACTTTTTAGTCATACTTGCACTCACTTCCATCAGCTGGCTACCTGCCTTAAACGATGAAAGGTGTTTCATCATTACTCCCTTATTCTACCTTTAATTGTCTTCCAATAATATTCTTATTACTCCCTCCGTTTTTTTTAAATTGTCCAGTTTTAAATGCATGTGAGTATTTAAGAAATGATTGGTGTTGTATAAAAATTAACAAAAGTACACCTACTTTACTAAATTACCCTTTATTTCTTTTCTTGATAAAAGAGTAAAAAAGATTAGTGAGTAGTATTAAATAGGGATAAAAGGGGAAGAAAATAATAAATTTTGTCTCAAAATTTAAAATAGACAATTAAAAAAAACACGCATCTCTAAATTGGACAATTAAAAAAAACGGAGGGAGTATTTTTTAAATTATATTTATTATTTTTTTCAACTTTATCATAAAATTAACTCTATCATTTTAAGAGAGAAATTATATTCAACCCTCTTTGCTAATAACAAAATAAAAAATTAATATTTTAGAGGCATATTGTTATTACATTTTTTTAATAAAAAAAAATTCATATTAAAAACATTCATTTTTATTTTTTCTATGTAATGAATTCACCATAATTTTTTTAATTGTTTTAAAACTTGTCTTTTTTTAATATTTTTTAACAAGTGCCAGAGTATTAATCAACTTTAGGGGACGCTTGGTTCGCATATTAAAATTTTATTCCCGAAAATCCTATATTCGAGAATGATAAACTTATGAATTATTTTCTCATGAATGTATTATTCATGTGTTTGGTTTGTAGACTAAATTTCTAAAAATCTTGTACAATATTCCTGAGAATAATTTATTCATGTGTTTGGTTCGTAGTAATAATTCCGAGATAAAACTTATAATTTACAAAATTATCCCTTGCATAATAAAACAAATAAAACATCAAGATAATAAATAAGATCATAAATGTATTTTTATACATTTAGTAAGATTCTCATATCATCAAAATAAAACTTACCTATGGTTAAGATTGAAAATAAAAATAGAAAAAAGTTTCCCAAAAATAATTTTTTTTCTTAAATTTTTAAAGCAAATGTTAAAACAATCATAAAAAAAATAACTTTTCCATGAAAAATTTTCAGAAATCTTACAACATTTTCCCCTACCAAAGCCCCATATAATTTGGCACCATGAAAGCAAGTTTGTGAGCGCAGAGTAGCCCTATTAGTGCTAATTTAAATATGGCGCGGATGATGTATAAAACAAAATAAGAGAAAATGAAAGAGAAAGCTGGTATCAATGCCTCGAGTCTTGTTTTCTTTTTTTAGTTTTGCAAACAAGAGCCATAATATTTTCAAGAAGTAAATATTAATCTTGAAAATAGTCAATTTTGTATTTTCTAGATGAAGAAAAAAATCAAACTGGGTCCCGTTAAAATCTCAACAAGCTTTTACGAGGCAAAAAAGTAATCAAATTTATTTCAATAGTGGGTTTTCTTTAGATCATAAAGGCACATATTCCTTTATAAAAGGCGCTTCTTACACATTTTAATGCCATTATTCATATAAAAACATGTATGGGAAACAACGTGCTACTCATACAAATAGTAATAGAGCTCTTACTTAGCCTCTTCACTAGGCTCAACTTTTGTCCTTCTCCATAATAGTACCAAAAGCACTATATAGGTTTATACAGAATTCTACCTACAAAGGGCAACAAAAGCATCTTTATCTTTCTCCTCTAACTTATCTTCAAACACCTTTTTGTGCTGACACTACCTTAACCATATTCAAGGTTCATGATGCCATCATAACAACCAAACATTAGTTTTTAGAACCGGATCGGACATTAAACCGGACGAGGAAGAGGTTCAGAGGTTTAACCGGTTCGACCGGAGGTTCAACCGGATATAATAAAATATGTATAAATTATATATTTATTTATAAATATATACATATATGATGAATTATATGATATAGAAAAGTTAAAGTGCATGAAAAATATTAATAAAAGTGAAAATTTATAGCATTTGATAAATTTAGAGATTTAATAATCCTTAATTTTAATAATTAAAGTGTATTATATATTAAATTTTATTATAAAATAGTTACTAAATTTTAAAAAATTAAAATTTTAATTTTTATATAAGTTGACCGGTTCAATCGGTTTTCACCGATTTTTCCGGTTTTTGACTGGTTTTTCCGGTTTTTGACCGGTTTTCAGAAGCCCGATTTTTAAGGCCTAATCGGACCGGACAGGGATCCGGTTCCCGGTTCAATCGGTCCAACCGGCCGGTCCGGTCCGATTTTCAGAACAGTGATATTTAGCTTAGACATATTACATTGATCTTATAACTGATGAAATTCACTTCAACTCTCAATGGGTATGTTTGGAATAATTAAAAAAGGAAAAGAAATGAAATGAATTGATAAATCATTTCCATCAGAATCCATGGGATTTATATATGCACAATTATCAATTCCATGAGAATTACAAATCAATTCATTTCTTTTATCTTTACATTTCAAACAATAGAATCAATTCATTTCTCTTTTTTATGATTCCAAACACACTCAATAGATTCGTCTGGATGACAATAATCTCCTCATTATGCATTGTGCAAAGTGAAGAGAAGGGTGATGTAATAATTTTAAATTCTAGAAGAAATTAATGTAATGATTTCACAAACTCATGGACCTCCAGAGCAAATTTAACATTTTCCCTTTGTTTTGGAAGGAAGAAGGTAACAAAATCTGGGGACAAATTACCAAATGCCTGGAGCACTTTATTATCAAGTTTCATACTAATGGCAGATTGCATGGAACTTCCCACAAAATGAAAAGTTCTAAACTGGAAAGGAGGCACACACAGCCACAATCCATAATGCATATAAAAGGTCACTTAAGGTCCTTCCACAGTTCCTATCAAACTACTATGTGTCTATGTCATTCAGCAAAATTTTTATACACAAGATGAGATAGTAAGGATATTGGGTAAAGGAAGTGTTAATTCATGAAAGGATTGAGAGGCTAGAAAAGTTACAAGTGGCTACGGGTAAAACTATCACTAACTAAACTGAAAGATGGTAATGCATTACTCATTGCTAGTGTCAGAATGCATAATGTGCCGCGCAATGTAAGAGAAGATAGAAATTGTACAAGATTAGGGTATTATGGCTCACTCTGGCAGTTTCAAACGGTTGAATAGCACAAGAAAACTTTGCTCTGGCACAACATAAAGGAAACCAAGATCTGCTCCTTTCATGTATGGTCCTATGCCCTAAAGAACAGAAGAATGGAAAAATGTCAAACAGAAATTGTATAAATTAATCATGTTTGTACATGAAAAGATGCAACACATGTGAAAACCATTTTACCTTGCCGTTAAGTTGGAGCAATTCTCCTTCAACCCATTTTGGACTTTGGAAACCAAAGTCTGCTATTCTCCCCTGGCCTTTATAGCTTGCAAGCTTTTCATAAATGAATGCAGGATTTCGAATTAGTTGTGCAGCTATAGAAAAACCAAAATGACACCACACAAAAATGGAAAGTCACGGGAAAAAGATAACGATGAAACCAATGACAATATATGGGGGAAAGGAGAAAAATCAGAAAAGCTTCTTGAAAGCATCTAGTACATATGGAAGTATCTTCGACCAACTAAAACAAATTGAAGCAAATAGCTTCCAGTGGTTGGAAGAGTTGCCTTTCGTTACCATTATTTTGGGGGGCAACTTTTTTAGAATGGTTAAGTCAGTATACAGTGCAAAATCTCCCTCACTACCATCATGTTTATTTGAATATTAAAGAAATTATGAAACAAAAGTGAAATTACCACTCCTAATTCATCAGGATACATCCCACGGTTGGAGCTACGATTGCCTCTTCCAATTTTAGCACGGAAAGTTACCTGCATACCCAAAATCAAATTTAAATTTCATTTTGCGCTCATAGATTAACTTGTTAATAGTATATGAAATGACAGGGATGGAGAGATTCAAAATGCATATAACCTGGCCAGCAGGAACATTAAGATCCCCTGTCAACTTCACTGCCTCTACATATTCAAAGAACTCCACATCTGAAGGGTTGGTGTCATCATCCCCATCATTCCAATGTCCAAATTTTCGTCTTAACTGCACAACTTCAGTGCCATAAGGGCCAAATGCACCAACATAGAGTCCTACATTTCAACCAGCACAATTAGTTCTCTAAAAATCATTGGCCAAATATCAAATAACAACGTTGCGTCATAAGGATAAGCAACCTCACCATCAAAAGGATCAAGATCCCCTCTTGAAGTAGTAATCCGATTGAAATATGTATCTTCAGATAATCTACTTCTTTTCTGTGCTTGACTAATAGCAAGTTTGACAATTTCACGCACACTTTTGGAGACCTAATTAATAGACATAAAACTCATAGTATTTCAGATACCATTTAATAACTTAGCAAGGATCAGGAGGCAGAATCCACAATATCATTTTTTCCAAGGATTTTGAACGAATATACTTGCCACCCAAAGGAAAATCATTACGTAGACATTCATTGGATATTTGATAATAATAAACAGGATAGTAAAATTAGGAATTCTTAAACATAACTTTCAGAAAAAACAAAGAGAAACATACACAATCTTTATGCATTTCATTTGGAAAAATCTATCTACATAAAGTGAATGAAGTATTATTTATTCAGTCTACAGTTCCATCTGTCAAAAGCAGAGCAAAAAAATCAATAAAGCAGTGTGTAAATTACACTACATTTCTCCTGAAAGTTCACAAAACCAATACAAATCTCCTCTAGCTTCATTGCACAAATAATTACCTTATACAATTGACTCTCCAGGGGTATATCATATATGCATGTGAAAATAAATAAAAGATGGAAATTTAATTAGATTATTACAGGTTAAACTTGGGGGAGGTTAGTGTAATTCATAAAAAGAAAAAAAAATAGTCTATGTGATTTTTATCACACACAATAAAAAAAAATGTAGTCTTATCATCATAATCATAATCATAATAGGAATTCTTTCATTTCTTAATTCTTACTAAGTATTTGACTTCCAGATATATGGTATAACAGAACAAAAGCCATAAATGAAGTTTTTTTTATCTTTTTTATATAACAATGTTAAATACCACTTATCTTAATCTCACCTTAGAAGAGACTTTGTCAGAACTCCAAAATGCCTTGGCAACATCAGGAGGCATAAGTTCTGAGACTCCTTGTGCTGCAAGAGCTGCCACTTTGACATTGGACACTTTATTTTCCCTGGTATCATGATCTAGATTTCTCCTTGGAATGTGTAAGAGAAAAGAATCCCTTTCCATGTCTTTTATTTCAGCTGGAAGTCGTATAAATTCTTCCTTGACAGGAGTATCTTCATTGCTGTGTACAACTCCACCAATAAAAAGCTTCATATCCAAATCCTTTTCTTCCCCCGAGGCATCACTATCTCCTTCTAGAGTGACCGCATCAGTTTCATCCAGATTATTAACTTCCTCTTCGGGATTCTCACTGGAGCTTTTTTTATTACTCTCTTCCTCCATCAATCGCTTGATAGAATCATTGTCCTCAGCTGCTTCCTCTTCAACATTAATGTTCATAACTTTGACTTTCAATCCTGGAATTTTTTCTTTAAGAAAATTTATGACACTTTTAATACCCTCTTCAGTTGCACCCTCGATGCTACTGCTTTTCTCATCATTTATCTCGACCTTCTCTTCATCATCCTGTACCTCAACTGAAGATACATTTTCAACCTCAGGTTTGGATGGGGTTTTAGCAGGTACATATGGTGAGTTACTCGTTGAGTTTCCTTTGGCCCGTCGCAAGTACACTACCTATTAAGTGTAACCATGTAAGACATCATTAGCACTACAAGCATGGTACATTGATAACACCAAAGCAAATCATACGGTATGAGGCAGATGTTTAAGACAAGAAACTTTTATATGCCAGCAGAATCTTGTAAGCTTCAAACACAAGCCCACGTTCTAACACAAAAATGATGTCCCAAATTCCAATTCCATAATTCAATGTATGCAGTTTGGTTTAGTACTGTATATTTGCATTTATACCCCAAATTAAGTTTCTTCTGATACCAATAGGTAATGACTGTTGAGTAAAATGTATCTTGACTCCTGTGACTAATGAGTAACATGTTTCTTATATCAGATTGAAACAATTCAAATAGTCAATGGTCCATAATCAATATTTCAACCAAGACTCTGTTTTCCCTGTGTGTTGGTATATCACAAGTAAATATGCACCATTTAGTAGGAAAATTTGCATATTACCTGCATATGATATGTGTCATCAGCATTTTTTACCACATAAATTTCAAATATTGGCGTCCCAGTAGATGCTGTGATCAATTGTCTGTAGTAAACACAAATAATAAGCAGTGCTTCCCAATTAACAGATGGAATTGGAAAATTAGAAACTAGAAAGATCATACCTTGGACTGTAACTCTTGCCAATGAATCTGCCCATCCCAGGACTAATATGAATTATTCTACCAAAGGGGTCATCTGAACTTTTTGAGTACCCTACCCACCAACCCACCTGCAGATACATAAAGGTAAAAATGGTTAATGGATTGGAGTTCAGAGGAGTGTAATGCACACAAAGATGTTTCCATTACTCCTGTAAAGGCTGTAATAAATACTCTCAATCACAGGTCATAAACACCACTAGTTCCATACCATTTACATGACATGTTAAACTTTCCATAAGATTATCAAAACTACATGAGGAATGCTTTTGAACAATGGCTAGTACATAAAATCGATAGGAATACCAGTCCACTTCCAGTGTATCTACATAATCTTGAAGCATCATGGTAGCGTTCATCATCTATAGCATCCTGCACATCAAAAAATTATGAGATTATTATTGGCCAAACCATTAGTAGTAAAATTGAGATTCTAACTACTTCAGACAAAATCTATCTGACCTTCAACTGAGACATAATATCAGAAACACTGTCCTTCGACGTCGCTTCAGCTATAGCTCTTTTCAACTTGGCTGCTTCTTGAAAGTCTTCCTTTTCAATAGCATCTTCGAGTTGAAACTGACAAAAATAGAGTAGAAACATTATAAGTAATTTCAGTATTTACCATTTATTAAGGGTGAATCCACTTTTTCATCCTCCAAATATACAAGCATCTTTACTTTGATCCTCCGAAGTTCTCTCGCATAAATTTAGTCCCTCAATAATGAAAAGTATCATTCATTCACTCCCTCAACCATGCCATATATCATCAAATTAATCTCTATCCTGAATTTCATGGCATTTGTTTCTAACACTTTGTACAACCTAGGAACTAAATGGATGAAGAGTTTTTTAGGCCTAAATTAAACTCGGTTCTCTCTATCCAACAAAGTAGCACCAGTTTCGCTATAATTCCCATAATTGAGAGACAAAATTAATGAAATTCTTTTTACTCATTCACATACAAACCGCCTGCCTTTTGAAATGGTGTATAACACCCTCAAAAACTGAAAAACAAAAAACACCATCACATAAATTTGAGAGATTTTCCATATACCTACAGTTTTTTTTTTTAAGAAAAAAGAAAAATACTATAAAGCCAAATTTTTCTCCCATAAATTTATAACCAGAATAATGTCAAATGTTTATGCTCATTTATTCCTAGATGAACAAGTAAGCTATACTGCTTTATTTTATCAGATGAACACTTTTTTCTTTCAATAAAAAAAAATCATTTTTTTCTTCCTAACTATAACGTAGTTCACATATTATATAAATACTAATAATAACAAAAATCACAAATAATAATAGGCATGGACAAGGAGAAAGCAGGTTATTGGGTAATAAAGAGGAAGTGTTACCTTGAGAACAGAGGCGAAGCTCTCAGCTTGTTCAATTTCGGAGAAATGGCGACACCATCGGTTCCAATCCCAATTTACAGAAGAACTTTCGTTGGTGTTGGTGGTGGTGCTGCTGCAGCGGCATATGTGGGTTCGGTTTTTTCTGGAGAAGATTGAAAGGGAGTTTTGAAGAAGAGGGTAATTGTTGGGAGTATTGGTGGCGAGAAGAAACGTGGGTAGCTTCTTAGGAAGAGAATCAGAAGAAGAACAAGAAGAAGGGGTTGTTGTGGTGGTGATGGCTTGGGAAATACCCCATGTGTTGGCCACAACCACCATGGTTGGGACTGTACTCAGAAGAAGAAGATGAAGATGAAGATGGATTGAAAATTGTGGAATTTGGGGATAAGCTTTGGTGTTGCTAATGGGGTTTGGGATTGAGACAAGAATGATATTATCAATCAACAATGCAACAATTTTTCAGACCAAATGGATTTGTAGACCCAAAGATAAATAATATAAAAAAAGGAAGAAGTAGCTCTATCTAAGAGATTTCTGCTACATTTTTTTTATAATTTAAGTTTAATTATAATGCACTGATCATGTAAAAAATCTTACATTATCATCCATTAATTTGTGAAACTTTTTAATTAGTAGGTGGTTAGAATAAATTTTTTTTATGTGTTAATCAATGATTGAATGTTTATGCAAAATTGTAACTTGTAAGAGTTGGTTTAAAATAATTTTACACAGATATCTAATCATGAATTGACACATTAGTAAAAGTCTTTAACTCAACCACCAACTAACTAAAAAGTCACACAAATCAACGGATATGATTGATCGACAGTGTAAAATTCTTTACATTATCAATATATCATAATTAAACTCATATTAAATAACTCAAGAAGAAAAATCATGTATCAAAAATAAAGAGCAAAAATCTTTAGAAAAATAAAAAATAATAAAATAGGAATTCTTATGTGGTATTATTTGACGAAAATTATAGATGGTTAAAAATATAAAATGAGCTCTCATTTTTTTATTAACTTAATTTTATAAAATTGATTTTAATTATAATTGAGTTGTTAGCAGTGTGATTTATATTTAAAATTTTTTGTTTTAAAATTAATTATACCAAAATGAATATGGTATGGATGATACTGATAGAAATCATATTTAAATATTTAATTATAAAAAGATGAGTGAATTTTATATTATATTTTAATAATAATTTATAAATTATTTTTTATCCATCCAATTAAAAGGATAAATATAATAATAAAAATTAAATACAAATATTAAAATTTACGTCCATCCAAACTCAACTCTAAATTAAGAAAATGTTGCTTCAACTAAAAGTGGATTCAAAGATACAATCATGTTGATCTACCATAAAAAGAATATTATGACTATTTATATAATAAAAAATAGTTAATATAGAGATTTTAAATCACAATAATTCAATTTACTAAAAATAAATTTCTTAAAGAAAATTTTTTTAAACAAAAAATTTATACAAATGGACTCTATTTAATTTGACTATTTTTTATTATTTATCAAGTATTTTTCTAAAAAATAATACACTCAAACATGAAGGCACGTGTTGTATGATTTTCATTAGTAGTTTTGGTATCACAACGCCAAATTAAACACATCTATATTAGAGGTTTAATTTTTTCTTTTTTTTTCTCTTTTAAACTGTGTCCCATTATTTTTTCAATGTTGATGACTGAATATTTAAAATTAATTGAAAGAGGAGATAAATTTTAATATTTTTTATACAATCCGACTACGTGTACACCTATTATGTGTCCACCTACTACACACATTTTGTGCGAGTGAGATATTAAAATAATGAGTTTGTGATCTTTTGGACCCACCTTAAAAATCAAGAAGGTGGATCATTGGGTGGCACAAAAATGGGTGTACACCAAGATTTTTTGTTTTTTATATTGTTATCTTAAGTTGATAATGATACGATAATAAATTTGTTAAATAATGTACTAGATTTTTGCATACATGTAATTTATTAAATAATATATCATACTATTAGGATATTAAAATTAAAATTTTTAAAATCCTGTGTTAAACAGGGTTACTTAGTACGAATTCTTAGGTTATAAATTAAAGAATTCAAAAAATTATTTTGTTATATATATTTTATTCGATTTTGATTTTAGTGTGGTTCCTTTTATTTTAGTCCTATGTTTTTGTTTTTATAGACGTCTTCTATTTTGATCATTTGTCTAAACTTTGAGGTATTGATATGCGGTGTTGACATGAATACCACATAACATTAACATGAATGTCGTATGATACTGATATGGATGCAAACGTGATATTGATCTCCACATGACCAATATCAACTTCCTAAAAAAGGAAACAAGACTATATTCAGCTTTCTAGAAAAAGAAACATTATCAAATTTAAGTTTATAAAGAAAGAAATAAGACCAAAATGATCTTATTAAAAATTGAATGAGACATGTAACAAATTATTTATCTAATCTAGATAATATAATATTATTCAAATGTGAAACAAATTTCTTTGAAACACATCACTTGCTTAATTGTTAAAACAATGTTCATAGATAACATGATTAATTAGTTCAACAAAAGATATTTAAGATTTGACTACATCTAAAAACTAAATAGTATGCATATAAATACCAACTAATTATAATCCAAAAAATTAGAGAATGAAGTTCATATATTAGTAACTTGAAATTAAATATTAAATTTAAATTTTATTATTTAATTTTAATTAAAAAAGAGATATGTAATTATAGTATAAAATTTAATTAATGAGTTTAACTACTATTAGTTAATGTTATTATATGAATACTAAATAAAAAGCCAGTGTGACAATAGAAATAGCCAAATAGGGGAGTGGCTAAAATGTTTATGTTTTCGTAAATAATAAATAATGATGATTTTTAATGAATGTTAAGCTTAATCAACGACTCGAAATAAACAAACCGAATTTAACTGCAGTAGTTAGCATACCTAACCTAACAGGTAGGCAATGAGAATTCTTAACCATTTACACGTGTTTCATCTAATCCCATCCGACCTACTCAAATTGACGCATTATATACACAATCACCTATTTATATAATTATTTCTTCAAGCCTTTCGAGCATTTTCTTTCATTTTAATTCTAACTCTAAGGGTCAGTTTAGACTTTAGATAATTATAACTTTTTTTAACTTTCTCAAAGTTAAAAATTATGTTTTATTTATTTGTGAATACAGCTTATTATTTTTTATGAAATTATTTTAGTATTCTTTGAAAAGTCAGATATTTTAATTTAAAAAAAAAAATTCAAAATATTTTAAAAAAAATTATTTTATACTTAAATATAAAATAATTTATTTATAAATTATCTTTTAAAAATTATTTTTATATAAGTCCAAATTGACTCTAAGTACAATTGTTATTCTTGTCGCTACCAGTCATTATCTGAAACTATTTGAGCAGAAACTGAGCAGTGTTTGTACACCACGTAATTGAATGGGTGAGAATTTAAATTCCATTTGGAGAGTTTATTCCCCTCAGAACACAAACAAGTGGAATACTAGGTAAGTTTCCAGCCATCAATTTTCCTCTACCGAAAATTATGACCACAATTATTCTAAAAGAATTATAAAGAATAATACTAGGAGTTGAGTCGTAATCATAAACTCACAAAACTTGACTATGCTCTTTTGTGTGTCTCTGATTGTATATTTGAAGGTCGTTTTCATACAAAAACATTATTATGGTCACTTCTGATTTAACAAATAATTAGCATTAGAGCTAACTGAAACTACTATAATAGTAAGGTTGTGTTTGTTTTCACCTATTCCGGTGATAGAGATAGTGAAATCATCAGGGTCAGTGACTCCGTGACTCCATTTTTCGAGTGAAAAAAAATTGTGAAAATTTGTTCACTGGGTCATCATGATTCCGTGTCTATCTGATTGTGACCCCAAAATCAAATAGTCTACAGAGTCACTAATCTAACTAACTCTTTGACTCTGACCCCAGAGTCAGAAAACAAACGCAGTCTAAGAAGTGTAACTTGGCATAACTAAAAACATTTATTAATTTCATTCCCGTATCAAATTTCCACTGCTAAACAATTAAAATCAATGGAAAGGAACCTTGCCCAAGTAAGAATGATGGGAAAAAATGAAGAACACAACATACTATTTTTAGAATTTTTTATTCTGTCTACAATTTATCGTATCACTATAGAGTATGGACAGTTACACATGTTCAGCTCTGACATATATGCTAGCTAAGCAAAAATGTATACCTCAGAAAAAGGATGCTGATCCATTTCTTCATGGATCAATCCAGAAAATTTCTTGTTGGAATGTACACTTTCAAAGCTTCCGGCAATGGCTGGATATTGATATGTAGCCTTCAACTTCTTCAGAACGGGTTAGAAACCTGAAAGTCTAGTTTGAGCAGAGGAAAGAAAGAATAAGGCCATGCATTCAACAGAAGAGGTCTGATTGCCAGTTAGACTCGTTTTGAGTCGCCACCGGGGCATCGCCATTTTCAGCATTCTCCAAAGCATTGTTTGTCTCACCATCTGGGCCTGCAACTTCAGCATGTACCGGGCGGACAAGTCCCTGTAATCTCCACAGGTAACTCTGACTAGAAGGTTGGATTCGCACATATCTGGTTGCTGTCCCAACACTATCAGAAGATTGTTCAGATTGAGAACGGATATTGGACAGAGCACTAAGATCAAGATTTGGAAATACTGAGCAGCGGCACTGAGGACATTTCACATTCAACTGAAGCCATTTATCAATGCATTCAATATGAAAATTGTGAGCGCAAGGCAAACCACGAACCTGCACCACATTAAGTAAGAAACTAATTTTCAGTTGCTCTTTTCGGTACATGTAGCATCAGAACTTTCTTTGAAGTAAAAAGTAACAATCATTTCCAACGATAGACAGCTTAAAAAGCAAACATAGGATAATCCCATCATTTGGATCACAATTGCCAAATATGGCCTCATATATAGTCAGATGGGATAAAATTATCCATCAATCATTCAATTACTTGGAGAAGAGCATGTTTTTCAACAATGCACACAACATAAGGCCTGACCTGCTTCTTAAGACCTTTAAGTTGAAAAATGTATACCTCATTGCCTACACAGAATTCTTCTAAGCAGATTAGGCATTCGTTGCAATCAGTTGGAACAGCATTCAGCCTGAACCTTGGGAGTTCCTGGATCAAAGCTTTGACTGCTTCTGTCTGAACTCACTAGTCAAGAAACCCAACTATCAGTAATGAAACTGACAACAAAAGTACAAACAGATTTGAACCCAAAAAACAAAAAAGGGATGTTCAAATGAGAGATATTATACATAAATACATATGTATACATATATATTGCACAGATAACTCATGAGAGAAGCCAAGCAATAGGTTTCACTAATTACTGTATGTGACAATAAACTTCACCATGCTTGGAAAACAAATAGCATGACCTGAGCTGGAGTAAGGTAAAGTCCAGGTTGATATGCAGCAACATCAAGGGCCATGCCCCTTGATTCTTGACCTGCGGCTTCAAATGCCCAATCAGGCACTTGGATCATTTCAACTAGAACCTAACAAAATGAAAATAGCAATTGTTACCACTTACCAATACCATCCAATAGTTTTTATTATAATTAAAAATGTAACATTGTTGATTGTTTTCATTAAATTTGCTAAGGGAAATGGTTAAAACAACAAAACTTGTGTTATCTAATATAGAAAATTTGCATAAGACAAAATAATATGTTATTAAGCACTCTCCAAAGGTACAGCTTGCAATACTCCATCATTGCCAGATTAGTTAAAGTTCATAAATCCATAAATACAACATGGAACAAGAGAAAACAGACTAAGACCAAAGCGTTGCATATTCCTCATAGTATAATTACTAGGAAGAGTATAATAAGGAACATATCCCGTTTGACTCCTAGAATAGCAGGGTTATATATACCATCAAAAGACGGAGTTTCATGAGGCATTAACAAACACTCTAACACATGAACCACAGAAGAAATAGCACTTACTCCATATTCAGATACAGGGATACCCTGTTGGGAGCGTAACAAATGTGCTTGTCTTCTTGCCAACCACTGCCAAGAGTGTAACATTCCAAAATGAGAACACCAACCAAAAGCTAAGAAAATAATAAGAAGTGTAGTATTCTGCAAAAAATGAGCAGTTGATAGTTGATGCAGAAACAAGAATATCACAACAGGCAGATCGCCAAGAGTCTTTGATTATGGAACTTGGAAAGTGGAAACAAGTAATAAAAACACCTAATGGGTAGTAACACTGCACCACTAACCTTCCCCATTGACACGCAAGCAATACAAAGGAGTCCACAGTAGCTAAAAAATAACCAGATGAGGAAGCCCCATTTCTGACCCTCTCCAGGCAACTGCAGCTAATTATTCGTGTTATGCATCATATGCATGTTTATAAAGTACCACTGAGGATTAAATGAAAGTAAAACTTACGCAAGTCTTGGCGTTTATGAACCACAGGGAACCAACTATAGTCCAAACCCAGAGAAATGGATAGAGAAGCAATGCAAGAATCGAAAGGACAACTACTCTTCCACAGAAACGAGCATGTCTCTGCTGCCTTCCAAAATCTCTAGAAGCAAAGCAAATGATGGGTAAAATAAAAGAGCAACTAAATTAATACTGGGATTTGACATATTAAAACATTATTTGACTTTTGTACTTGAATGCTTGACAATCAGGTAAAATTAAGTGAAATGGACCCCAGAAACTTCATATTCAACATTTTCACATATAAACATAAAGTTTTCATAATATCACAACTGAATATAATTTTAAGAGACTTTCCAGTCTCTTTCCACACTACAGTTTTAACCTAAGTCATATCATCCATGCCAGCAGTTGCTTCACTCTGTAGCTCAATACTACACTTCCTCAAACACTTCTCTCTAATATTAAATCCGATTAGTGTATTTCAAACTACACGGTCACATTAGTTTAAGTAGAGTAATTCCGCCACACGGTATTGCTTGGTGCCACTACCATCACGAATACAAGATTCATAGTTATAAAAAGCAAGTTTTCACCTATTCAGAGTCGAGTACTTTCTAACCAGATATATTACAAGGATACACTTCTGTTCATCCTAATCTAATTTCAGCAAGGATTCCAAAATCCACTGCATCCCCAAACTGCAAATGCAAATGCAAATTCTCTTTCTTCAATTTGGATTGAGAAACTCATGAAAACAACAACCTCAAAAGTTGAGAGATTGGGAGGCCTTACAAACCCATTCCGGAAGCAAGCCCATTGTCAACAAACATCAATAGCCGGAAAGTAAACACAGCAGTGTAGTCAACCTGTACCAACCAAAGAAACCAAAACAAAACGCATCATTCATGTGAAAACTTTATGTTACTATCACAATTACTATATGGAAGATTGTACTAATAGAGTGATTTGATTGGATAACGCTACAAAATTACACAAAAGTATGCTGTCTGGAATCAAAATTGAACTCTATTGAAAAAACAATCTAACATCACTAATAGTAATATAAAGAACCCACCACAATCCATAAGTGCAAGGGGTATGCACAAGAATGGTACCGCTTCCAATTGATTGCCACAACAACTCTACAAGTCAAAATGGTCAAGGAACACACACAACATGTGCTAACTTGTTCACAAAGTTACAATTCATTGCAGATTGTTTTTCTTCACGGAAATTATGAATGTGGAATCAATGAATCAAAGAACAAAAAATAAAAATCATTTCAATTTCAGCTGAATTTGAATTGTTAAAAGGGATACACGCTGGTGGCGAGCATAGACAGGAAGAACCCATCGTACCTGAAAGGAGCAGCAGCGAATTGTAAGTCAAATTGGGGATTCAAAATAGGACAAATGAAGAAAGAATGATTGAGATTTTGAGACTAACCACTTGAAGTTGACGCCCCTAACGGCCATGGCGGAGGGGAGAGGGGGAAAGGGTTTAGGGAAACCCTAGAGCGAAACGGTGTCGTATGAAGGGATCGCGGTTATGGAACAGTGGGAAATGCATGAATGTGAGAAAGGGGAATTGGTGTGGGATGTTTGATGAAATGAGAACATTGAAGAAACAAAGAAAGCTCAGAAAGCAGAGTCAGGGATTCTTCTCACTGTCAATTTCAACTCACTTCACACTCTTACTTATTCATTAAGAAATAAAAAAGAAAGAAATTATAAATAGTGGATAATTCATTTTTATTGATGTAGTAATCTATGATTAAATATTTGTATGAAATTATTTTATTTTGACAATTATTTATAGAGTATTTATAGATGTTTGGGTAGTTAAGCTAAATAATTAAAGTTGTTTTTTAAGAAGGAAAAAGCTGTTTTTGGTGAAAAAATTTAAGCTCAAAGTTGAGCATTTATTTTGAAAAAAAAGCTGTTTTGTTAAATATACAATATTAATATTACCAATTTGTCACAAAAAGCCATTATTTTTTATCAATCCAAACATCATAGATTAATTTAAAGTTACTTTTCAGCTAAACTATCCAAACATAAATTTATCCTTAAATAAGCGATTATATAAAAAAGCGATTGTATAAATAAACGATTATTGAAATAAGTTTAATTTTTCAGCTTACCCAAACGTACCCTAATTCCATTACTCTGTGTACCACAACTTGCCATGAAACTCAATTTTCCCCTTTTTCACCACTAGCAAAGCAAAGGTGATCCACAATAGTGCAATACTCTCGAAATCTCTTGGATAGTTAGAGTGTATATATGACTTATTATTTGGTTGATTACGTAGAAAGTCATGGTATCATTTTAAGATCAAGAGAATGATAGCAATAATCAATGAAATAGAATGATGAATTGTCTATATGATTACAAAGTAATAAGCCTTATGTATAGACGAAGTAGAGTAATAAATTCTAAACTCCAATAACTAATATACCCTCTAACACCCCGCGAGCCGGAACGTGCGAACATTAGCATGTTCGACTTGGGATAAGAGTGTGATACAATGATCAAAATACAATGAAATACAAAAGAATACAATTATAATAAAATTACAATGTCTGTAAAGAATATGGAGTGATGAGAGCTCCTCCTTCCTTCGACATGGGTGCGATGAGAACACGACGAAGAGATGGACAAAGCTGGTCAAGTTGGAATACTTGAGAGATTAGGTTTAGAAATTAGTAGGAGTAACATGTGGAAATATCTAAATAAGCTATGGACAAAGATGGACATAATTTTCATTAATCGTATTCAATGTCCTTCAACCACAACTTGTCCCACACTTGAGACATTAGTGTGTCTTTGTACAAAGTGCACACTGAAATAGCATTTTAGTGTGTTGAGATATTGTGTCCTTATACTACTAATTATAGTGTCTCTACTACCAAACAAGTCACACGTTAATTTAGTTCATGTCTATGTGTCTTTATGCCTAATGTCCCTGCAAATAAACACAACCTTATTACTTTAGTTCTTCAATGTTGATGCAAATGCTCACTTTTTATTCTATTATTAACCTGAACTTGATCCTCGATTTCATGTTCACACTTATTGAATTTTTTTGGTTGTCCACGGTGTTCGAAACTTCGCCCCAACTAATCCGTCGTTCCGAGTCGCGTACCTGAGAATGACAGGTGAGACTCCCAGCAAGAATTTAATTATTTCATCCACTAGATTCGAACCCGAAACTTTGCTTAAGGGACAACAAACCACTTACCACTTGTGTCAATCCTTGTTGGTACACTTATTGAATTCAAATGAGTTGCTTTTGCTCCCGGAATTGAGATCTTGAAGCAAACTCGTGACTTTTTTATTGAAGTTTCAATCCACGTAGAAAATTGAGTAAACACTATATATAAATAATGAGTAATGTTTGAGGTACAACAGAAATATGTCTAACTTGTATTCAACATGTGTTATCCATGTTACAGGATGTGTGCTATACGTGTACATAGCACACATCATGTAACATGAATAGCACACGTTGGATACAAGTTAGACGTATTTCTGTTGTACATTGTATAAATAACTTATCACATTGATTGAGAAAAATAAGAGCAATGTTATTTCAACATCCATAAGTAAATGTCTAATTAAGACATATACTTTATCAGTAATACTACACGTACAACTAAAATACATTCAACTTTCATCCAACTTATATCATTAATGCGGAGTTGGACCCCACCCCATTAATAGGAAAATCATATCTTCCTAATCTCTCTCATTCCAAAACAAAATTTCTCACTCCCCAAAATTTCTCTCATTCCTAAAATCTCTCCTTTCAATCAAATAAAATTAGGAAACAAACCCAAAATAAAAAAAATCAATAAAAAATAGGGGAACAACACACACAAAGGAAACAAAAAAATTGTAAAAAAACACACCAATTTTATTGATTCTTTTAGAGCACACAATGACGTTGTGTATACTAAATCTCTAATAGAATGTGTGCTAAAACCTCTAATGAATAGCACACATTATCATTTCATAAATGGCACACATATATTCATATAACTTTAACTATGCATTTGTCTCAATATAATAGCACACATTATCTTTATAGTAGAAGCACACATTCTATTATAATAAAAAGCACACATTGCATTTCAGCCAAAAATAACACACATAAAAAAAAATAGTTCCCTATATGCGACTGTAAGTGTTAGAAAACTTTAGTGGCACACACCTTAGAAACCATTTAAAAAAGCACGCGTTAATATTTCATTTACAGCACACATTATCAACTAGTAAAAAGCACACATTGTATTCCGAGGAAAAAGAAGCACACAACTTATATAATATGTACCCTTTATGCACTTGCTCGTGTAAAAAAAACATTGATGCCGCACACCTTGTAACCATTGGTATGTTATTAAAAAAATATAAAAAAATGCTCTTATTGCCCTATTGAATAAATTTAATAGCAAGCACTAATTTGCACTTTATATTAAAAAAATAAAGTTGCCAGACATTTTCAAAATGACACACCATTTTTAAATAAAAAAATGAATTATCTATATCAGTTTTATTAGATAAAAAAAGGGTTAACAAATGATTAAAAAAGGCGTTGCAGAACACTGAGTGTAAAAAATTAAAGTTGTTCTTACCTTGCATCACTTTACTCAATTTCATCATCTATGTATTTTTACCGAGAAAACTCACACCACAAGTTGACCATGTATGAACCCTTGGTGTGTTATTAAGAATTGATTTGAATAAAAAAAGCAATCTCGATACTATACTGTACATGTCTTTTATAGATGTCTACAAACAAAAGAAAAGGGAAAAAAATATACACTCCATGATATTCTCCCACGGATGGAATTGTCTGCAGCATTAATCACGATTTTAATTGTACTTAAATAGCTTTGAAATGAGGTATTTGATGTTGTCAACTATTAATGATGTATATGGGCCATAACTGTATTTTTATACGGTTGGATGAGAGGTTGGATGTATTCTGGTTGTACGCCAAACATTTCTCTATACTTTATCATCATTAGATATAATAGATGAGTGAAATAAATAACTGTCATAGTAAAATCTTGATAAAATGTGTATCCTAATTAAACATTAGCTTTTGAATAAACATATTTTTAAAAACATAAAGCTATTTTCTATTAAATGTTGCTGATTTTGTCCTTAAATGCTGAACGATGCACCTAATATTGATAAGCACATTTGATAAAATTACTTCTTATATCATATATAACACACGTTGTATATTTATTTGACATATTTCTATTATATACATAGTATTATTGCTTCCTATACATCCCTCTTAGATGATTAGAGGAGGACATGTTCTAACTAGACCTAATTAATATTCCACCATCAAAAGATCAAGTTCACCTTCCGGATGAGCAACTTTTCATCATTTGGCACTCAAGTTGAATCACTTAAACTTTCTCAAAACTTTACTAATTAATTGTGTAGTATGGTGTGTATGGCTCATTTTTACCTATATTTCCAAACGTATCCTTACATTTTTTATTTATTTAATTTTTTGGTTTTTATCGAAAAGAGAAACACAAATTTTCATTATTATATAAGCTTGCATTGCATTTGCGTCATGTTTGGAGCATTTACCCATGTCCATGCTAAGGTAATGAAGCCCAACAATCTAGGCATAATTGGTCAGATGGTCACAAACCTATGCCAACTTTGTGGGGGTGTTATCCAATTTTGCCAAATAAAATTTTTTTAAAGGAGCCCAACAATCGATAAGGCACAAACACATAGGTGCATTGTGTTCATGAACAGTTGAATACCTTATCTACAAATTAAAGTTTTGATTGATTAAATATTGGAACAGTCATAAAACTAAAGTTTACTTGCTCCATTTGAGTTGTTTCCAAATTAACTTCGTCAAATGATTAGTTTATTTGTCCACTTAATCGGGATTTCGATTCACGTCTTATATATACAACAATTTGTTGGCTAGCCGTTAAACTTTTAAATAAAGCTCCACACTGCAATCGGATTAGTCCTAAACTATCGGGCTGAGAAATACTGTTGAACTCAGGGTATCATTTTTATAACTTTTCGATACTCGCTTACATTGAACCATTTAATTAACTTTTATTGGTAAAGAAATGTTACATTAAAGTATATCAAATTTTATACTAATATGGGATTGGTCAATTGGTATCTTAATCAAAGATCTTAAATTTATGTTCTAAGAATTAAAAAAATTTCATCGAAAGACTCCTATATCTCTAATAAATCTAAAGATCTGTCTGTATAGATAAGTTCTATGAACTGGAATAGCGGTAATTTAATTGAGAAAAAATATCAATTTTATAAAATCTAAAGATCAACTAATACTCAGTTTGGTTCTTTTATTTTAGCGAATTGAATATACTAATATATACTTTTAAAATATAAAAAGTTTCAACTAATTAATCATATGTTCATCATATATATTTCAAAAAGTTGTAGGTCAATTGGTTTTGAACTAAAGGAAGATGACACTTGCATAGCATAGACATATGCAAGCACATGAAGTACGAAGAAACTATTTCAACCAATGAGAATTAAAAAGAAAAAAAGAAGAGTAATTAAAGAGAAAAAGTAGTCAAAAATTACAATGAAAGTGCGTTTAGTTTTATAATGAACCGACAGATACATACTCTAAACAAATCATATATGAAATGATAATAATAACTGTGACTTTTTGGCCAACTATTTCAAACTAATCCATATACTTTAGTAGTATTCAGAGTTCTCCTTTATCCAATCCAAAGCAATATTATTAAGTAATACTTCATTAATTACACATATAATACCTACTCATCTAGCTAGATCTGCGGCATATCATTTATAATCCAGCATGTGGATTAAAATAAAATAATGATCATTAGCTGAAGGCTCTGGAATGATACCTTAGTAAGTGAGAGGTGTATCATATACTGTACTATTTAGCAACATTTATAAAATGCGAAATTCATTCAAAAGTATGGTAGAGAAGTATAGCTATAATGTCTAATATTTAGCCACACTTTCTAAAATGTGACTAAATGTTTGATTGTGATACATTGCGCCTTAGTGAACTTATCTTAGTCAAAACTTTAATCATTTTGATAAGAGTTTCTTGTAATGCACCGTCATATTGTAAGAGGAGTATGATTGTAATGCACAAAACTTTAATCATTTTTATAAGAGTATGATTGTAATTTACTTTACACTGTCATCCAATCAAAATACTCTGTTTGTATGACTTTTCAGGTAGTGGGAGAGAGAAAACATAATCATGGCTAATGTGACAGCGCATGATTGAATAACCATGTAAAAAAATTGTATGTCAATGGATAAAAATTAAATTCTTATTTAAAAAATAAATATTTTTATTGATATAACAACACATAATTGGACCTCAACGTAAAATTGTTTCACACTGACAATACATTCAATTGAACTCTTATTATAAATCTATGAATGTTATATGTACAAAAAAGATATCCAAAACAATCATTATATTATACACAATAAATATTATGAAATACGCACAACATATATTACATATTGTATACAACATATATTACATATTATGCACACCATATATCATATTTTGTAAAGAAATGTGATGTTACATCATGTAATATATGTTGTGCACAACATGTTATATATATGAAGTGCATGATATCTAATATATGATGCTTTCTTTTTCTTTTTCTTTTTCTTTTTGTACACCAAAATTTTCCCAAAATCTATCCATTATATTATTCAATTAATTAAGTTCTCCATTGACCCTATAGGATGCATAAGATCAAAAGTCCTTAAAACAGAGCATGTGCAAACCGATATCCCAGGTAGCTATGTAGTTTGTTTAGTATATCCACGATGCACGCTTCACCTAATAGAGTATTTTGTTAATGTCCCACTTGAGCTATGCTAAAGTCAAAAAGGAAGCATGTACACTGTGTCTCTACCCAACTTCATAGTTTAATAACTATATGAACATTTTGGAATTGCATGCTCTTATTTAATTATATCTAATAAACTAACCATACCAAACCAATTAAATATGTGTTAAAAACTCAGATTCTGCTTTCATCACCATACATTAAATGATTATGAACTCGATGAGGAGGTATAGAGGTTAGTTTACTTGCTTAACGTATAACAGAAATACGTCAAATAAATATCTAATGTGTGTTATTATATAATACACAATGTGTACTACATGTATAGAACACGTACATATAACACACATTTTGTATCATGTATAATACACGTTGAATACTAATTTGATGTATTTATGTTGTACGACAAACATTATTGATCTACTATAGAACCATTTGTGCTCCACTAATAAGTTAAGCCCATGACCTAGTTGTTTGCTATATTCACCCACCTACAAATTTCATAATCAGAAAACGAGGCCACTATCTTGCCACATTGCACTCTCTTAGGAGGTAAAACTAGCCAATAAAAAATATATTTTATTTACTGAGATTTTAAAGTTGGTTTTGGCTGCTTTAATTTAAAGTAGCTAGTTGTGAAGTACTACACTTTAGAGGATGTTTAGAATCTCTAGCGTTACGACAAAATCAATTATTTAAAAAGTTATAAGATGTGAATTACAATACAATATGACGTATTATATATGTGATATGAATGGTATTTTGTATTGTTAAAACTTTTTCTGTTAATAGTTCAAATTATATACATTAATCATTAAGTAAATTTGTCACATAACAAATATTTTCTTTACAAAAAACAGAAATATTTTATACAACTATATAATCCTATGACCATTTGTAAAATTCATTTGAAGTAGTCCTTACATATATTGATTTATCCCTTAATATGACCTAATAATGCAAATGAAATAAAAAGAGAAAGAAGTGTATATATATTTAGGGTGTGTCCAATAAAATATAAATGATAGAAATACAAAGATAAAAATTACATACGAGTATTTTGTTATGAGTTTAATTTTGATATACTGACAGTGTAAAATACTTGTATACTATCATCCAATCAAAATGTTCTGTTTGTATGACTTTTCAGATAGTGAGAGAGAGAAAATACAATTATGACTGACATAGCAGCATATGATTGGATGACTATGTAAAAAATGGTACACTGTCAGTAGATGAAAATTAAATCATTTTGTTATTCAGAAAAGATAATAGTAAATTTATGTCTCATAATAGAAGATAGAGAGACATAAGAGACATTAAATTAAAACAATTTGATAATTTTTAGGATTTAATTTTTATTTACTGTGTGAGTACTATTTTTTTTACAACAATGCTTTTTGTACACCAAAATATTGTCACCATCAGCCACCCATAATAAATGCATATAGTTTGCTACTAATATTTTTGTGGGTCCCACCTTAAAAAGTGGTTGGTGGCTTAAAGTGACTGATAAATCGTGTACATATTCAATCATGTGTTGCTACGTAAGTTAAGATGACAATATATTTTACACTGGCAGTGCATCAAAATTAAACTCTATTTTTTATGTCTTTATCTTTTATATATGTCTTTTTATTTCTATTTTGTTCTCAACACATTATTAATTGGATTTAATTTTCATCCATTGACAATGTACTATTTTTTAACACAGTCATCCAATCTCGTAAATCTCGTACTGTTACATCAGCCATGATTGTATTTTCTCTTTCTCATTACCTAAAAGTCATGCAAACATAACATTTTAATAAAAAGACAATATAAAATATCTTTATACTATAATGTATCATAATTAAACTCTTATTAATTATTAAAATATACACATACATATACCTAGAATTCTAGATGTAAACACACAACTAAAATTCAAAAGAAAAAATAAAAAAGTGTTCCTAGTCATGGATGACAATAGACTTGTACAGGAGGGAAAGCAAATTAAACCATGTTTGGGGAGACCATATCAATTCATTGTCCCCCCAAGTCATCGATTGTCCCTTCCCTTTTTCTCTCCTATATCATTCTCATCTCCATCTAGGGACACACACCTCAACACACAAAAACACCCCCCAACAAATTCAAATGAGTATCCATCACTTCATCTTCCTTCTCTTCTTCTCACTCTCCTCTTTCCATGTAAGAAACAAATAACCACCCACACCACAAAACACCCACACACTCCACAATTCACTATTCACTACTCACTCTAATTCTATTCTTTCTACATTAATTATTGCATTGCATCTACTACTAATATCTAATGCTTTCTTAATTTTGCTTTAATGCAGGTTATTAGTATTATCTCTATAGCAACCACAACAAATGCAATTGAAGAAATTCATCGTCACAATCAAAATTCCAAATCAAAGCTAAACCCATTCACTCCAAAAGCTTCTCTAATTCGTTACTGGAACACACATGTAACCACTAACCACCCAATCCCAAATTTCCTTCTCTCAAAAGCTTCACCTCTCACACCACACCACTACGCCACACTCACAAACCTTCTCACAAAACCAAAACCCTTCACATCCAAACACCTCCACCACTCCCTTTGTTCCGCACCCAACCTATTTTGTTCCTTTGAACCTCAAAGCGACGCCGTTTCCTCCAAAACGGACGCCAACTTTGCCATCTACGCAAACAAACGATTCTCCACCTACGGAACCGCCCGAGTTGATGGCCTCGACTCGTTCAAAAACTACTCCAACGATCGAAACGCTAACAGCGACTCGTTCCGCCGTTACAGTGCCGGATCCACGCGCCATGGCGGCGCATTCACATCCTACTCCGAGAATGGCAACACCGCGAAGACTGACTTCGCCAGCTACGGCGCCGGCGCCGTCGCGAGCTCCGGCGAGTTCCAAAACTACGATAAGCTCGTCAACGTCCCGGACCTGAGATTCACAACCTACGATTCAAGTGGTACGAATCACAAGCTTTCTTTCTCGAGCTACGGCAACGAAACGAACTCGGGAACCGAATCGTTTACTAGCTACGGGAAAAGAGTTCGCCAAGGAAAAAGCGATTTCAAGAACTACGCGGTGAGTTCAAACATTCTTCAATCCGATTTCACGAGTTACAGCGAGTTAGGAATCGGAGTCACCAACGATTCGTTCAGTTCTTATAGCTTTTCCGGAAACAATCCAAAGAACAGCTTCAAGAACTACGGAACCGGATCTGACTCCGGCAGTGAAACTTTTTCGAGTTACCGGAATCGTGCGAATGTCGGTGAAGACACGTTTCAGAGCTACGCCGGAAAATCCAGCTCCGGCGGTGCAAATTTTATTAACTATGGCCAATCCTTCAATGTGGGAAATGATACTTTTATTGAATACGGAAAAGGATCTTCGGGTCGGACCCAATTCGGGTTCAAGTCATACGGGTTGGGCCGCGAGTTCAAGGTCTATAACAAGCAAGGCGCGTCGTTTTCTGATTATCATAATTTCAGCGCAGTGAGTGGCAAAACCGTAAAAAGATGGGTCGAGCCGGGTAAATTTTTCAGAGAGTCAGAGATTAAGGAAGGGAACGTTGTGCCAATGCCGGACATAAGGGATAAAATGCCTGTGAGGTCGTTTTTACCCCTGGTAATTTCTCAGAAAGTACCGTTTTCTTCATCGAGGATTGAGGAGATTAGAAGGTTGTTCCACGCGCGGGTGGGATCAGCCACAGAGCGCGTGCTCACTAACGCGCTTGACGAGTGCGAGAGAGAACCTAGCCGCGGGGAAACAAAACGGTGCGTTTCATCCGGAGAGGGGATGATAGAGTTTGCCACGTCAGTGTTAGGTCCAAGTGTGGTCGTAAGGGCCACGGAAAATGTGAATGGTTATGGGAAGAATGTTATGATCGGGAAAGTCTACAAGATCAACGGTGGAGAAGTGACGAAGTCGGTTTCGTGCCATCAGAGTTTGTACCCGTATCTACTGTATTATTGTCACTCTGTGCCCAAAGTGAGAGTGTATGAAGCTGATATAGTTGAGGTGGAAACTAAGGTGAAGATTAATCATGGGGTTGCCATATGTCACGTGGACACGTCAGCGTGGGGCCCAGAACATGGGGCCTTCGTGGCACTGGGATCCAGCCCTGGGAAGATTGAAGTGTGCCATTGGATCTTCGAGAATGACGTGACGTGGACAAGTGAGTGATACTTGAAGAATGGAAAAGAGAAGAATCTCTGGTTTGGTTTTTCTGAATTTTTAGTAGTACTATATTGTTTTGTCGAGGGAATATTATGTAGCTATGCACATTTTGTGTTTATTTATTTATTTTTAATCGGAGTTTTTGGGAACTGTATCTTTTTGTGTTGTTTTTGAGATGTTTCGATTGGTCATGACTCATGACTTTTTTTGTTTTTTGAATTTCTTCGTTAAATTTCTTGTGATATCAGTGAGTCTTTTTTTCCTAAATTATTGATATGTAGAATTCACTTCAGTCCAACCAATTTGTAATTGGCAGGGTTCGTTTCTAAAGGAATTACTTATTATATGTTTTTTTTATAATACTTGGATTCAACATGTTAAGGAGGGAATTATATTATTGCTATACTGCTTATACAATAACATTGGAATTATATTTATTAATTTACTTATAGTATTAGCTAAATTTTATTTCTATGCTCACGGTCGAATTACCTTTATTTACATTGTAATAATATATGTATAACAATTATACATTTAACTAATATTCAACATGTGCTATGTATCATTCATATATAATGTTTGTCATATGTAATGTTTGTTATGTATGATACACATTACTTATAACACATAACACACATTGAATACTAGTTGAATGTATTTATGTTGTACAACAACTTTTTTCCTTATTTACAGGGTATCTAGAGTTTAATCATCTCGATTAATCTACTCATCTACATCGTGTACTTATTATTGAGACTCATAGTAAAAAAAAATTATATTCATAATACTAGCATCTAAAAGCTTATTTAAGAGAAAACAAATCACTTACTCTGTGCCGAGGTGGCGTAGGAAATTACTTTATATATATAATATTATAAAGTGAGAATGTTGAGTAAGGTGTTGTCTGTGGTGTGGTTGTATTTCATAAAAAGACGAGAAGCATGGAAAGACAATGATAAAGTGAGAGAGGGACAAGAGAATATGTAGGGCAGAGGAGAGTGGAGACACGAATGTTAAGACTTAAGAGCATGCATGATTATCAAGATGGAGAATGAAGAAGAAGAAGAATTTCATGGTTTCTGATGATGGCATGGTGTACTAGCTTGCGAAGGAAGGAGCCAAGTGCCATGATGCTTTGTGCAATAATAATTCTTACCTTCATTTGATTGTGTGTGTCAGTGAACTCACCCAGCCTCAGTCTCTATCATTTTTTAGCAAAAATACTTGGGCCACGATAAAAAATTAATAAAAAATCAGTCAAAACAGTCAACAAAGTCCATTTAGCACTTTATGGCCCAAATAGCATTTTTAATTATGAGTGTATTTTTAATGGGCTTGATGATTGTGGCCCAAATTATTATTTGTGGGCTGTTTTGGTTGGTTTTTTGTTGTGCCCCTAGCAATGCTCTTTTTGTAGGTATATATAGCTGAACAATAATACTTGTCGTACAACAGAAATATGTCTAATGAGTATCTAACGTGTGTTATATATAAGAAATAATGTGTGCTATATGTATAACACACATGTGTATAGCACATATTACGTCTTATGTATAGCACATGTTAGATACTCGTTTGACGTATTTCTGTTGTAGGATAAATATTATGGATAGCTGTGTAGGTGGCAAAACAAATAGATTCTCTTGAGTTAAAATTGAGGAGAAATTATAAATGTTTCTATTTCGTATGTCTAAAATTCTCATTTTAATTTGTATTAAATAGTCGATAATGAATATTCATCAAATTATGCTATTGTGAGAGAATTTTGAGTGTGAATGACAAAATAGTCTTTCAAAAAATAAAAATGATAATATTTAAAATTTGATGTGATGAAAAAAATGATATTATTTTATCAATTATGTCAAATTTTAAGGAACTGTATAATTATTTTTTTATCATGATGAACTATTTTGTCACACATATTAATTTTAAGGGATAAAATGAGATATTTACTAAAAAAAATTTTATGAGGTTATAATGTAACCGTAAGATTGTGTAATAGATCGATATATTTTTTGAAAGTACATGTAAAACCAAAATATATTCATCTTCTATCCACCATATATTTATATAATTTGTGTATAATTTTCATAAGTTTATGTGTTTTTATGAATATATAATATTATATGTTAATTATATATGTTTGTGTGTTCTATTTATTAAATAAAAAATATGTTTTATTGGGAGTATAATGTGTATTTTTTGTGAATAGCATTGTTTATTAAATTGATATGTTTAGAATATTGATGTGATCTTTATGTATAAATATACAATGGATAAATTGGTGAATATATTTTGCTTGTACATGAATTTTTTTAGTTTTTCAAGGTTGTATATTTATATATCACAATTTAATTCCTAATTAAAAAAATTATTTCTTAAAATTACGTAGAATTATTTAAATTAGTCATTAAGGTAAATATTTAGGAAGAGTAACTCAAATCACAAAATAATACTAATTTTTATACACTTTAAAGAATTAAATTTATACATTCTTAATTTTAAAGTCTAAAGTAAAACAAACAGTCAAAGTGTCAAGTACACATATTTTCAGAAATAAAAATAAATATTTATTTATTAAAAATTTATATAAATATGTTATATAGCATGTCTTGTTATATATAAAACCGGAAATGACAGACTTACATTAATATTTTATCCATCAAGTATCCATCAAAAATTATTATCATTAAAGAGTGAGAGATATGTGTGTGAATTTGAATTTTTATTTTAAATGGTGGACCCACAAATCACATAATATCTTGATGGATGTGTGCTTGATGTACATGTGGTACTATTGTATATAAAAGAGGTATGTAGAATCTTAGAGGGGCGTTTGGTACGAGGTAATCTGCATAGATTACCGGTAATCTCGCAATTAAATTACCTGGTAATCCAGATTGATTCGTTTGTTTTGACAAAAATATTGGTAATCCACATTACCTCGAAAGTGGTAATGTGGATTACCTCCGTATCAGGTGGCAATCTGGATTACCACCCTTAGATAATCTTCTAATTTATTTTATTACACCATTACCCCTCTAACAAAAATACACTACTATTCCTAATTTTATAATTTTCTAACACAAATCCTAATTTATCTTAAAAATCCACGTAGCCTTTTTTGTTGGTGTTTTTTTTTAAATTTATTGTGTTATATTTATTTTTTCTATGTTGCACTTTTTGCAAAAATATTATAAATATTTTAATGGATTTTTATTTTTAGTAAATAATTATATTAATGTCAAAACTGAAAAATATTGATATTAAATTTAAAATATAATTATATTTGATTAATTCATTTTGTATGTATTTTACGTATTTTAATAATATATATATTATAATTATATTTGATTAATTCATTTTATAATTATTTAAATGGTATTATAGTAATATATATAGATTACCTTATAATGTAGATAATATACCAAACAAGATAATGCAGATTACCGGTAATTTTATTTGTATATACCAAATAAGGTAATGTGAATTACCGATAATTTAATTGGAGGTAATCTATCTGTAAGATAATTTAGATTACCGATAATCTTCCTCGGTAATGCACCAAACGCTCCCTTAGAGGTTTATCATCAATCATCATCCATTCCCATAGTGGAGTGCGCATGTTTGATGGGCTGAACTGATTGTGCGCTCTAAAGTATGAGGAAAGTACGGCATGCAAACAAACTTTGCAGCTTTAAGTGCAACCCAAGAAATGCACCATTTTTAAATGAAAATTGCTCTTTGTACTCTAATAATACATATATTAAGATTATTTTCACTAAAAGATAGAGAATGAAAAAAATAATTAAAAAAAGAAGAATATTTAATTAGTTAGTTACTTACTCATGTATGTATAAAATACATGGGAGTAAGTATTTCTAGTGTACATGAGGAATTATATTGTTTTCAAATTCTCAAATTAGCAACCGTATGAACCAATAATGTTTGTTTATAACATAAATATATCTAATTAATCTCCAATGTGTACTATATATCTCATACGTAGTATGTATCATATGTATAACACGTCATGTATGTCACATATTATATATAATATACAATAATACTAGTTATATGTATTTCTGTTGTACGATAGTTACTTTAAATATTTAGTCAAAAATTCAATTCATAACAATATGAGACTTCTGCCTCAAAAAGATGAGTGACCGTGGCTAACAACAAATAGTTTGAGCAATCAAAAGAAAGAAAATCCGTAGGTGATGATAGATAGGTGAGTGTAAGAGACTCTTGATGCTCTGTGCTGACATACATAGGATAGGCAAGGGTGCAAAAATCACGTTACAAGGACCCACCACCACCTTCCATAGCCCCTTTTTATACTTTTTGGATTCTGTATATCTTATTCTTAGTATAGTGTAATTAGTGTTATTGAACAATTAGTGTCACGGTGTAAAGAAGAATTAATTGATGATATTCTTGAGTGGTGCTTGAGTTAATATAAACTTCGTTCTCCTCTTTTGATTGAGTATGATATAGTTCTTTTCCATGTAACCTTTTTGCCTTTTCTGTTATCGTTGGTGGTTATTTGATTTATGATGTCATTCGTTCACCACATGTCTAAAGTTTTAAAGTTAGATTAAACACACCCAAACCCCCCACCAAAATGTTTGAAAATGTTAGGTACCAAAATGTCAATTATTTTTTTTTTTTTGGTGTAATTTATCCCACACAAAAACTGATAAAGACTATTAGATTTTTATTATTTATTTGTGCTTTTAGGTGTTTAACCAAAAGTGGGGCAATGGGCTACACCTAATAAGGGTGTGTTTGGAAATTAAGTTTTGGAGAGGATGGGAGGAATAAAAAGACATTAAGAGGTGAAATTATGTTTAATAGTTACATTGATAATGAGAGAATATGTTTGAGTCTACTTTTTGAAATTCTCCAAAATCTTACACATTCTTTATTTCAAGTTTCTTCATTGAAAGATCTTTAAACTCTTAAAATAAAGACATGATATTTCCTTCCTACCCTTTGCTTCCCTCATAATCCTAAAGTTTTATTTAGAAAGGAAAATGCTACTTGTACATATAATAATACATATCCATCAATTTTTCACCCATTTAAGAGATTGGTAATTTTTATAAATATATTTGCAACTTGCCAACACTTTTTGCCAATTTTTGAATAGATGAAAAATCTCAAATGCTTGGGAAACAACAAAAAATTAGCCAAAACAGTCAACAAAGCCCATTTAACATTTTGTGGCCCAAATAGCATTTTAATCATGAGTATATTTTTAATGGGTTTGGTGATTGTGGTCCAAATTCCTATTTGTTGGCTGTGTTGACTGGTTTATCATTGTACCCCTAGCAATGCTCATGAAAAATAGATGAATAATACTGTTGTATATACAAATAGCATCCCTGGTGGTGGATGATGAGACAGAGTAGGAAATGAGATCGCTTAATATTTCATTATTATGATACAAATTATTTAGATAAAATGGGATAGGTAAGGATTGGACCAATTCCATCATATCCCATTATTATTTTATTTACCTAATTATTATTAGATGGTGAGTCTTGGGACTAAATATGATGTAGGAGACCAAATGAGTGAGCATCTGCTTCCTAGATAGTGTATGCACTTGCATTCGCTGAGTATATTATTTTATAACTTAATATTTTTGTAAAATAATGATTGTCATATATTGTAAGAGTAATATATAAAAATAATTTATAATCATGTCGTTTCATTATTTTTCATTTTATTATCCAAGCAATGAAATGATAATTATAGTATGGTATTTTTATTAAGAATTCAAACAATGAAACAATGATATAGAATTTGTATCACATTTTACTCCATACCACCATTTCAATATATTTCATTTTATTTTATCTCACTCCATCAATTATCCAAATAAAACCTAAAACTTAATCTTAGGAATAGAGACTATTTATTCCTTGTTTATTTATTTATGCTTTTGTTTTTGGTATTATTTTATTTATGCTTTTATTATTATTATTATTATTTTGGTTTCCCAGGGCATTCACCAGAGCGATTTCGATGATTAATCCCCCGTCGGTTTGTGCGTGTACCTCAAGGGTGGAACGGCTGGTCAAGGTCCTCTCTGCATATACACCGCCCTGGGATCGAACCCAGGACTAGATATGCTTAAGCAACCCAAGCCACTACCACTTGTGCTAGGGCCTGAACTTCCCAAAGTGAGGTAATGGACTACGCCTAAGAATATTTGGACCCAACCAAAAATTGGGCCTCTCAGGCTTGTCATTACCGGACATGGTTATCTTTTTAGACTAAAAAGGGGAATGCCTTTTATAAATTAGTTTTACTAAGTTTTATTAAAATTAAAATTTGTAATATTTTTTAGATTTTAATATAGGTATATCCTCTCAATATAAAAAAAAAATGTACTACCATTCAACAATGCCTTATCAGAAATAATAAAAATATGTCAGATAAACACTTAAAAGAAATACAAAATAACAAACAGTATTTTTCTTTTGGTCTGTACTCAATGTTTTACATTGGAGCTAGGCTTAGGCCCATGCACTGAATGAGACACCATTGGGCCCATTTTCAGTGGCAATACATTTTTCAATGTTGGACTAATCTTTCATAAGCTTCAAATTAACCTATGGCTATACTGCCTTTTCTTTGGGTCATGATTTTTTTTTTTTGGGCTTTTATGGGTGATAAAGGAAAATAATAATATAGACTCGAGTTTATGGTGAATCCTACATGTGGCAACATATCAACCAAGAGTTTTATAATATTATTATAGTTATAACTTTTAATTATGTCTTGAATAATTGATATGTTGTCATGTGTAGAGTTCACTGTGAACCCGAGTCTATATTAACACTACTCTTTGATAAATAGATGCGAGTGTCTTTGGTTCGCAAGTTAAATATTTATTTCAAGGAATAGGATTTCTAGAAATAAAAAATCTAAAAAATATTTTTCTAGGAATATATTATTTCTGAGAATAGTTTATTTTTATGTTTGGTTCGTAATAAAATTTTTGAGTTAAATCTTATCATTATAAAATTATCTCTCACATAACAAATAAAATATAATATTCAGATAATAAATGATGTCATAAATGTATTTTTATATATTTAGAAAGATTAATTTCAAATTCTTATGGCGAGAATAAAGCTTACCTATAATTAAGGTTGGAAATGAAAGTGGGAAAAAATTTCTTAAGAATGCAACTTGTTTAGGAATCTTTAGACTATTTTCTAAACCAATAATTAGAAAACAACTTTTCCACAAAAGTTGTTTTGAAAATCTTCAAACATTTCCAAAACCAAACACCCTTATGGTTGAAGAAGAGAAAAAAGAAAATATGATGTCACTTCGTAATAAATGGTGCGTAATTTTAGCTTCTGTTATATATCCTGAAAAGAAAAGAGAAATGTTTTGTGTATATCACAAAATCGGTCATCATCGGTCAATATATGTAATAATCTAACTTTTTAAAACTATTAATCCACTTTTAATGTTATACATTAGTCCAACATTTTTAAATGTTTGATTAGTAGTTTTAAAAAGTTAAATCATTACAAATAGTAATTAATAATAACTGATTTTATGATATACGTACATGTAATATTACTCCTCAAAACATAAAATACACTTACCTCCAAATGCATTAGCAATGTGTTTCTCATGCAATTGAATTTAACTAGGACAGTTATCGTAGATCCCCTTCAATTCTCCCACTAGAATATGCATGGGACGAATTCAGAAAGTTTTGGTAGAGAAGATAAAGATAGTATAAAATATAACAAGAGGTAAAATATATTATATCTTTTTTTACTTTGTTTAATTCATTCTTATTATAAGGTTAACCTTAAAAAATAATCAAGCAAATATATATATATATATATAACATCATCATTAAATAAATTATTCATCATAGAAAAGAATTGTAGAAGCATGAGCCACACTCCTTTGTGTATCCTCCCTATATAACCGCTAAAAAATATTTAGAAATAAAAGAGTAACAATAGATATATAGTTATAAAAAGGAAACAAAAATAATCATACTAGCTAGGTTAATCTGAGTCTAAAGCATGGGGCACTAAATGAGGGAACTAATGTTCACTATCCGTACATATATATTAAATCAAATCTTTTTGAATTATTCAATTTTCAGTTAAAATTTGTATACAAGTGACTATTCAATATTCCATTTGAAAAACAATTAAAAAGAAAAAAGAAAGACTTAAAATATATATAAATATATAATAATTAAAGAGTTTCTTTCGGTTTACTATATGATATTTACTATGGATTATAGTGACATATTTCTTATTGATCTGTAAGCACCTCGAATGGTGGGACAACTGACTCAGAATTTTAAAATTTTCCTTCGATAAGACGATTATCAAACCTTAACAATTGATTAAAGGAGGATGAATTTCAACCGCTCAACTATTCTTTCCAATTTATAATAATTATAAGTTAGTAATGATATATATTTGAGATGAAACAAGTCAAAATTGAAGTCATTGTCCATTACAAATGGGCTTGGTCAATAGTCTTCAATCAAGCCGTGTTGTCTGATTGGAATTTAATTTCATCAAACTGCTTATACATTACAAATATTTGCCAGAATTAGTTCTTGTTAGCAAAACATGACATCATAATTTAAATAATGCTTTCATCATAGTAAATTTTTTATACTATTTCATAAATAGAGAAAGAGTTTTACTAACAAATATTCTTAGGACACTTACTAAGAATACTATAAATAGGAAGTTTTAGAAAAATTTAAAGTATTATAATAGGTTCAATATATAAAAAATGTAAAAAATAAATGTTTCTAATACAACATTTTCCATTTTCAATACTTTATGAGCACTTGTTAGTAAAATCATAAAGAAATATGAGCATATATATATATATATATATACAATAATGTTTGATATATAACAGAAATACATCCAACTTGTACCTAACGTGTGCAATATGTATATGTGCTATACATATAGCACATATCATGTAACATAAATAACACATGTTGGATACAAATTGAACGTATTTTGATTGTAGGTCAAACATTATTATATATATATATATAGGTATGACCCACAGACTTTATAGCGTCGCCTTTGTAACTTGCAGGCTAATTAATTAAGCAAAGGCAAGACCAGTTCAATTGATATATATGCACGTGTTATTACACTATTTTCCACTTCCTGATATATTACAACCCTCAAAGGTCAAGGTCAAATTTCATATGAATCATAAAACATGCACACAATTATGCATTTAAAGAAATACTGTCAATAAAATGTCAAGGTTTACATTCAAAAAGTCATCATCAATTGAGAGTTTATTACATTAATTTTATATATATTTATATAAAACTTATATATGACATTATGTTTGATATCTAGTTATTATGCAATATTTACATTAATTTTTATCAGTATTGCTCATATTTTTTATTTGCATTGCACACAATTTTTAATATATATTATTAGAATTATTTACAATTGTAAAATATGTGTTTACTATTACAAATTAAAATGTGTAAAATTTTGTGTGTGACATAAAATAAAATTTGTGTGATGAATTTTAACAACATTTTAGGTGCACTATTCATGTGAGATATGAAACAAACTTGCATGAAATTATTTTGTTGTAAATATATGTAACTTTTCTAATTTTATATTATTGACAAATTGTATTTAATAATATCTATATATTTTAAATAATTATTAATAAGGGATTCCATAATATATATTAAAATTACAATTTACATCATCAAAATCAAATAAAATATTTTATAAAGACTTAAATATCTTTTTATTGACTATCATGTTTTTCTTTTTTTTGAGAGTATGTATTTTACGTTAAAATTTAGTGTCATATATTTTTCTTGATTTTGCACTTATCTTTTCTATGCGGCGCCCTAAATTGAAAAATTATGCTATATTTATCTAATATTTGTTGTAAAATAAATATAATTCAACAACTATTCAACTTGTACTCTGATCTGTATAATATGTGTCGTATATAATGTGTACCATATATATAACATATGTTACGCACATATGATACATATTATGCATAACATACAATATACATATTATTAGATACTAGTTGAATGACCACTACTATAGTGCATTCGTTTATATTAACTGATGTTTTTTCTCACAACCTTGGAATAACAGAAGTCCTTGTAGTCAAGTTGTGCTAGGAAAAGTATGACTAGTAGGTTAGTTAAATTAGAAAGAGAATAACTAAGCTAGCTAAAGGTTCATATATAATTTCTTCCATTGACAAATCAATTTTTTTAATTAATAAGTTGGGATTTTAAAAGTGGAAATGATAGACACTCAAAAGAATTGAAAAATGCAAATTGAGTGAAAGTCCTCTAACAAAATGAACAAGCCATGATGTTGGCCAATGGAGCATAACAACGATCTTAGCTTCCTTTATTTAGGATACGGCAAATTAATAACACATTAAACCATAATAAATATAAAATTAATATTGCCAAATTTTTATTATTAATTTCAATTCTTAATTAAAAAATAATAATATTAATAAAAATATTATAATATTACATATTATTACCTAGTAACTATTTTATTATATTAAATTAGTTGGTGTAGAATGTTAGTCGAGAGAAATCTAGTTCCTATATTTTCATAATGAGGCAATACTATTTAATTTTAAAAAGAAATAGTGAAAAAAGTTTATGAATAAATTTCTTGTATAATTTTATATACAAACTTATGTATTAATTATTAAATGCTTTTATTTAATTTTATCATTTATTCAAACACATCCTTAAATAATAATACTAATAATATATTTTCCAATTTCTACTTAACTTATCGATTTAAAAATAATACACTTCATGTTGATACTTGATAAAAATTAATATGTTCTATAAATGTTTAAAAAAAAACTTTGAAAAAATGATCTATTTAAAAGAATTAGTAGTAATAATAATATATCATCTTTAAAAAAATTATATAAACTATTTTTATGTGGGGCCAAATATATATACACATTTTCTCACTATAGTGGCCTATTATACTTGCCCGCCAAAGAACCTTATTATGTGAGTGCCTTTTGCTATTCAATCTTGTAAGAGTGTGTTTTGTATTGTTTATTGGTGAGGTGTACTTTATGTTTTTCAAAAGCATAACTTAATATCTAGGTAGCGTTCGTTATTAATGACTCTGATGTCAGAGTCAAGAGAGTCATGAAGTCAGTGTCACAAGAGTCAGAGTCATAGTGACTCCAAAATTGACTTCAAACATACTCTCACATATTTGTGTCTTCCTTCCAGCATACAATGACTCCTTTCCGATACACAGTAGTCATTCCAAAATTGGATTGAACAAAAAACTGACAATTTTATTGATTTCACTGTGACTATGTTCCCATCTGCACTGTGACCCTCGCACCAAACACTTGAAAAAGTCAAATTCCCACTGACTCCCTAACTCTGACCCCAAAGTCAGAAAAAACAAACACAACCTTAGTGTTAGGGATGACAATGGGGCGGGTTGGGACGAGTTTTCCCTCAACCCGACACCGCCCCGCAAACTCTAAAATTTGTTTATACCCGACCCGCCCTTACCCGCAGGTTTAAAAGATCAAAACCCGCACCCGCTCCATGGATACTCGCCCCGCCCCTCAATTTTAAAAAATTAATATTTTAATTATTATTAAATCTAATAACATTTGAAAATATATTATTAATAATAATAATAATAAAATTTCGTCATCAAATACATTTGTTAATAAAAAAACACATTATAATAACATTTCAGTTAACATACACAAGTTTCTCTATATCATCTTATATTGTCACCTAACAATTTCTTCTGTTTTTAAACAAAAAAATTTCCTTTTCATTCTTTTAAAAAGACCATCATTATTTTCTTTTGAATATCAATAATATATGACGTTCTATAAAATAAATAGGATGCATCAATTATATATGAAGTTCCATAAACTAAAAGACTTCTGGTCCTTGATTTAGTCCCAAATACAAATTGAAAAATGTCCCACATCACGATATGGTGATATTCTTGTGTAATTGTGGTAAGGAATGAATGTGAAACGATGGTTTAAAAAATTATGGATAAAATATTATTTTTTTCTATAATAGAGGAATTATATATTATATAGATTAGAATTATAGAATATGAGGTGCAGGTAGGGTAGGGTTCATCCTAAACCTGAACCCGCCCCGCCCCGCAACCAAAACCTGCTCCGCTCTAACCTGCCCTATTATGGGGTGGGGTGGTGCCCCGCGGCGGGTAGGGTTTTGACTATCATCCCTACTTAATGTTTGGTAAATTAAAAAATTTAGGTGCTTGTGTTTATTTTGACTTTTAAAAGTTATGGGTGCTTTTGAAAGCACCTATATGAAGATATTTTTCAAAGCTAACTCGTGTTTTTCAAAAGTAAAAAGTCTAATATAACTTTATCGAGAAATGTTTGTTGTACAACAGTACTATATTCAACTAGTATTCAATATATAACACATTACAAATAAAGAAATAACACATTACGTAATGTAGTAATGACACACATGTACGTTGTATTTTTTTTGTGTTATTTCATGTTTTTGCCTAACCAGTTTCACACATATATGACACACATTATTTATAAACACGTTGGATAGTTATTGGATGATATTCTTCTTGTATTTATAGTATTACTATATCTTTATCTAATAATGAAGCTATAATAATATTTGTCTATTATAGTCATTTAAAATTTTAGAAACAATTTTACCAGAGTATTATTATAGCTTGTGCTTATTGAAAGCAAATTTTATTTTATTTTACCAAACAAACATAGGTGCTACAACTATTAAAAAGATAAAAAAGTAAGTTGTTTTTGAAAAGCAACAATAATATCAAACTCACTCTAAATCAATAATTTTTTATAGAATTTTATTGGTGAGTGAATGGGTAAAAATGGAAATTGTTTAATAGAAAAATAAAATTTTGAAATTTTTGATGCATTAAATACTTACATTGAATTGAAAACTTATAGATATTTTCACTTTTTAAGTTATCACTCAAAAGTATTATCACATGTTAAATTATTGATAATGTGCAATGTAAGGAAATAACTAACAATTAACATCAGTTATTTATTTTTATACACGAAAAGACTTACTAGATAATGTATCTCTTTTAACTGTAGTAATAATATTGAATAAAATAATTACATTAATTAATTATTATTAATACTATTACTTATTATTTTTATAAGAAATAAAATTGATGATAAAATTTATCAAAATTAATTTTATAATAAATATTGTTCATCTTAATAATACGCCACATCCTAAACCAAAAAGATCACTACGACCAGCATTGTGGCTGGCTTGTTCAAATTCATTGGAGGATTTTCACTCAATTTACATTTTCCAGGTTTTAGTAGTTATTATTATTTTTATTTCAAAAACTCAGCATAATTAAAAAGAAAAATTAAAGAAACCATATTTACACACAAATCTAGTTATTCTTTTTCTAATTTGACCTACCTTAATATGGTTATTCATATTCTAAGGACAACTTAACAAAAAGGACACGCATCTCTAGCTAGTGAGAAAAACTGACTGTAAACAAATAAATAATAATATTTGTGATACAATAAAAATACGTTCAATGCGCATCTAACGTGTGTTATAAATGATATGGAATATGTGCTATATGTATAACATACATACGTATAGGACACATTCCATATCATGTATAGCACACATCGAATGCTCATTGGACGTATTTATGTTGTACGACAAACCAATAAACAAATGTTAGCCAAAACGAATTACTAGTCTTTATTTGAATCGTATATGAGCTAGCAAATATGACATACTCATACCAGTGATATGAACAATGTGTACGTTTGATTATAATCAAATCAAACAATAATACTGTTCAATCTTCTATTTAATTATTATTTCTTACTCTAACCGTGGAATATCTCATCCATTTACACTGAAAACCAAAACAAGTACGTCTTGTTATTTTTGGAGGGGTTTAGAAGCCCCACGTCGTGTACTTAATTAAGCAAAATAGATGGAAAAAATAAATCATAATTAGGTGAGTGATCAATAATGTTTGTCGTACATCAGAAATACGTTCATAAAGCATCCAACGTGTGCTATACATGAAATGAGATGTGTGCTATTTGTATAGCACAATCAAGTATAACACACATCTCATATCATGTATAACACACGCTGAATACTTGATAAACGTATTTATGATGTACGACAAACATTATTGTGCATTATTGTTAAGTGATGTTGTTATTATAAAAGGATATGGCTGTTTTGACTCCAAAAAGTGAGCATTTGTTCTATACTTACCAAATTAATTAGTTCAATGTAATCTAATTATATTTTTACATGTGAATCGAATAATCGTCGTACATATTATAATATTGCATAAATTATCCATGTTCACAAATCTTTAATTCACTTATATGTCTATCTAGCTATCATATTCTTAGTGGGAAGATTAAGAGTGATTTTAGGTGGGATAGTGAGTCAACTTCTATTTTTTATATCGGTGATGAATATAAAGATGATGTTCATATAGCTAGATTGATAATATTAGCTTACCCAATTTGCTAGTTTTTCCGGTTTACATACATGAGTTTTGACTTATTTTTTAGAATTAACTTTAAATTATTTAACTTGATTATCATACATTATATTTTTATTAAAACCCAAATTACAAGAGTAGACATGAACAATATCAACACCGCCAATGGAGTTAATCAAGTCATGCATTGAGAGAAAGAAGCTAAAGGGTGGCGAGGAGAAGGCGGTTTGTGGTGAGAGCCACCACCACTTGGGAATCAATTTCCAAAATAACTCTATATATTATAGCCATGCTTCCGAGCCTAAGTGAGACAATGGAAAACACCCCATAATTTTGCAGCAGTGATGGAACCAACTCTAAGTTTTGGAGAGAAAGCTAGGGGTGGCAAACGACACGTGATAGGGCGGGACATCCCGTCATGGGATGTTATAAAAATGGGACGGGACTCGTCACTTAATAACAGGGATGCTGGATATATAATATAAAATGATCCCGTTTTGCCACTCCAGCGAAAGTAAGCTTTAAAATGCAGCGTGGTCCCAGATCAAACCCCCACACGCAACAAGGCCATCACTTCGAATCGGGCCATCCAAATTAATCTTACATCAATCAAGTTGGCCTCCTACGACGGGACCAGTATATCAGCCAGATAGTTACACATAGTAGTAGGCAAGGTTGTCAGGATCACGCTCTGGATCGTAAGAGCGTACGATCTTATGATCATGCAACCCTTCACTGTGTTCGCTCCGGTGTCTATGTACAATTTTGTAGGAGCGGTTGGATCGAATAATCATACTGATCTTAGCGCTCCAACGTAGTGTGTTTTTTTCACAACGCCCAGTCTAAAAATTACAATGCCGTCTCTAATTATTGAAACCCCAAAAAAAAAAAATCTTTCTCCGACAATTGACTCACCTAACCCCTATTCTGTCCTAGCCACTGCACACCGCCATCGCACCACCTTCGCAGAAGTTGGACTATTGAGATGTTTTCTTTGATATTTTAGTTTTAAATTATGTAAATAATTTATGGAATGTGCATTGTGACACTAAGTATTTATAATTTAGTGTGTTGGTTATTACCATTTTTTACAAATTTTTAATGTTATATGTATATACATATTTTGTATAAATAGATTCTTATATTCTAGTAGGAACTTCTGTTTCATGCTACACTCTTGTGCTTTACGTACGTTTTGGCTATCTTACCACTCATGTGTAGGAACTCGATCATGACAATCTTGGTAATAGGGAGCTAGAAACCGGTCCAAGAAATTAAACCCTAATTCCGGTCATTATTCACCACAAAGGATCGGAGGAGACAACATGGTGGAGGCAGGATTGAGGACTAGCATCCAAAGCATGAGTACATGGAGGACCCCTCCAACGAGGAAGCCAATTATCTGTTTAGAATTTTGTTCTATGTCCATTCCCCTCTCTCCGGCCAATCCTATCCAAGAAAGAGGGCGAAATCTTGCATTATTTTCATACATCATTTTCATTCCAAGATTTGAGGGGTTAGAAGAAAAGGAGATAAGTTTTTGTTTTTGTTTTTTTTTTAAATAAATGATTGAGATAAAAATAATAGAAGGTGGTTTATGTATGTGAATGTTAGAAATTAAAGTGGTATGGTCAATACTAGGAAACTATATAAAAAAACGAGTAATGCTACATATACAACATAAAATTAACTTTCATCTGCCACCATACAAAATATTCAACATTTTAAAATTATTAATCAAACTTTTTAAAATGTTGGTTAAAATTATTAATCCAACTTTTTAAAATGTTGGATTAATGTATAATATTAAAAGTTGAATTAATAGTTTTAAAAAGTTGAATTATTACATATGATGACTGATTTTATGATGTACATAAAATATTTCTCATAAAAGATGATGAAATAGGTTCCTACAAATTTAAGAATTTAAATTGGGACTGAGAATTAAACTTTTAAATTTTTGAACAGATGATGGGAGAAAATTGTGAAAATAATTAAAAGGACTTAAATCTGAATTTTAAATTATTTATCAACTTGATTAATTAGTTGTCACATGCATACAAATTAAATGACCTGGATATTTTACTATGCCAGCTGCGTACGTATATATGTCCCGAACTCCTTCGGATAGAAGGAAAACAAACCTCAGCGGTCGGTGAAAACGTGGTTACGTTGCTTTTGAGTTTTCATCGCAGTGGTCGGAATCAAATTATTTTTCAGGTCAAATTAAAATACAACATCAAATTTTATTTGTCAACTTCCAATTACTAGATTTGTTGTGAGATTTTCTGTTCTATTTATGGAAAATATTTTTGTACGGTCAATTTTCAAGATGTAAGGGGTAATGATAGGGAGGGAATAAGTTAAAAAATAAATATAAAAATAATGAGACTCATATATTTTTAAAAGTAAGATATTTAAATATTTGAGAATATATGATGTATATATATATACCGTTTATCCTCTTGATAGAGTACTTCAAGAAACACCATATTAATGCTTCATGTACAACTGAAATACGTCAAACTTGTATCCAACGTGTGTTATCCAGGTTACCGGATGTGTGCTATACGTATAGGTGCTATACATATAGCACACATCCGGTAACATGGATAGCACACGTTGGATACAAGTTGGACGTATTTCTGTTGTACATGTAAGTGTGAACACCAAAAGGTGTGAACACCAAATAAGTATTTCTGTTTTAATTCTAGAATTGAAAAAATAACTACCCAAATAAGTGTGAACACCAAAAGGTAGTTATTTTTTAAATCCACTTTATATATATATATATATATATATTGATATAGATATATAGATAGATAGATTATAAGATTATATATAGATATAGATAGTAGATAAAAGATGGATTAGCGATTAATGTAGGCTCCTACTAGCAGCACTCGCAGCCTTTGACCACAAAAAACGCGGTAAACGGTTGTACCCCCACTTGTCCTCTCCTCACCATACATATGTCGCTATACTGTGAAGATTATCGCCATAACAAATCAAAATACTATTATCATCATTATTATTTTTTTTAAGGGATTGATCTATCTTGTCACGTATCTCAAAATTACAGATGATGCTTGTAATAAGAATTTTTTTAATCTTACTTAATGCTTATCACTTATATCAACCTATTAATTTATTATTATTATTATTCATGTAATTAATTTATATATATTGGCTTCTTTATTTATTAGAGTACAATTGTAATGCAATGATTATCATCCAATTACATTCATTCACGTGTACATAAATTTTTAAGCAATGAACTTAACATTAACCATACATATAACTAAATTAGCTAGTGTAAAGTTATTTATTTCTCTCTATCCAAAAGAAGTTTTTTATTATTAAGTCATTATAAATATTAGTGTCTTATCGGGCTTTCGTGCCCGTCAAGCCGCATTTTTATTGTCGATTCATATTGTTTACTTTTTTTAATTTTTTATATAAAATAAAAAAATAAATAGTAAAAAAATAATATGTAAATAGAAGTAGTTCTCTGTTTTATATTTATTTATTTTTTTAATTTTTTAATTCTAGAATTGAAAAAATAACTACCCAAATAAATATAAATACCAAAAGGTAGTTATTTTTTTTCAATCCACTTTATATATAGTATAGATTTATATATAGTATAGATATGTCCATAAATTAAAATTCCTCCTTTACTAATTGGTGAATATTGTTGAACCCCAAAATTTTTGTACCACTTTTTTTTCCAAATAATTTTAATTTATTAATAGCAGTGGTAGGATACTTTTCTTAGACAGATTAAGAGAAATTTTTGTTCCAGATTTATTGAACTCGCTAATAAAAGGATCGCGATCTCAATTCTCAAATCATAAATACTTGGAGAACATTTTTTCGACCGAAACAGTTAATAAAGTCTATTTTAACATTTTTTGTCCAAATAATATTATTAACCATGTGTATTTTTTAATAGGCTGAGTGATTTAGACTCAATTTCCTATTATGGGTTGTTTTGGCTGATTTCTCTTCTCAAATAAAGACAAAAGAATGAGTAAAATATACATTGATCATTTGAGTCAATTCAAACTAAATATATATTTAAAAAAATAATATTACATTTACATTATAAAATCAATCACTATATACAATACTTAGCTTTTTAAAAATTATTAATCCAACATTTAAAATATTGAATTAATATATAATACTAAAAATTAAATTAATAGTTTTAAAATATTATATTATCACATATGATAATAGATAATTGATGGCGTGACTAATTTTATGATATACGACAAAACATTTTTTATTAAAAAAAACACTAATATTTTTAGGTAATTATATTTGTTGTACAATATAAATATGTCCAACTAGCTAATATTCAACGTGTGCTATATTATATATAATATAGTATATATGTTATATGTATAATACATATACGTATAACACACATTTCGTACAGCACACGTTGTTGAATACTAATTAGATATATTTATAATGTACGACTAAGAATATTGATTTTGAAGTGTTTAATAACAAAAGGAATGGTATCTATTTTCGCCAATAGAAATGGAGAATATTTGGGAAATCATTTTTTTTTGTCTTATTAGAAATAATGGATCACACCCAGCTCCTCTAGAAGAAAAGAAAAGTTAGTATAGTCATGGTGGGCTCTCTCTAATAAAGCCATTTTATATTGAATGAATTTAATCTCTTGAGAGGGAGATTCACTCATCACAAGACTGTGCACAGACCACGTCTTCATATACTTCATTCCTTTCTTCTTGTTGCCTTCTATATAAACACCTACTACCCTTTCTCAACTCTCAAAACTGATAATAAAACTTTGCTTCAATCATCATCGAAATTCGTACCATATAATTATAATTTGTGGTTCTTTACCTTTAATTTTGAGGAGATGATGAAGAAAGGAAGCACAAGTAATGAGTCTCCTAATAAACTTGACCGCAAAATCGTTGAAAGGAACCGCAGAATTCACATGAAATCTCTTTGCTTCAAGCTTGCTTCTCTTGTTCCTTCCAATCACAAATATTTCCAACAATATTCCAAATCCAAGGTATACATACGTACATACTCATCATCTCCTTCTTCATCCCCTTCTTCTCCGCGACGGCCAATTTGAAATCACTTGTCTCTAAATCATGTACATACATTTTTTTACGAAATATCCAAAATGGTCATCCAGAAATACGTCAGAACAAATTAGTCTCTCAAAATTTGAAAGCCTAATGTACATTTTTTAAAAATGGACAAATTCGTCATTCTGTATATGTTTGTATAATGGTTTCTTTGTTGTAAGGATATGTATGGAAGGACGAATTTGTCCTCCTTTTTAAAATGTGAAGGATCAAATTGAACTTTCCAATTCTGAGGGACCAATTTGTCCCGCAATGATATTTCTGGATGACTAAAATGAGTATTTATTCTATATTTTTTTAGTTTCATCGATGCTTTTATTGACATAGTCATGGTGTGTTATTAGAAAGATTGATGATATTGATTTGCCAAAATAATTTATGTGAATGAACGTTGTTATTTGCACAATAAAAATCAGTTAAAATCGGTCAATTTAGTAAGGTTTTTTAGTTAAAAAGTCACCAAATGAATATATTGACTAGTTTGACTGTTTTTTATTGTTCACCAAGTATTATTATTTGCAGATTAATGAATTGATTGACATTTTTTAGGACATGTTAGCACAACAAGACCAGCTGGATCTGGCAGCAAGATACATAAAGCATATGAGAGAAAGGATAGAGAAATTGATGAAGCAGAAGGAGCAAGCAATGATGGGGTCAAACCAACAAACACATAATAATGATAATAATAATTATAACAATAATAGTAAAATGGTAAATAGTAATTTGGACACCAAATTGCCACTACTTGAGCTAAGAGATTTGGGTTCAAGCATAGAAGTGGTGTTGGTGTGTGAATTGAAGAACAGGTCCTTTATGTTGTACGAAGTAATTAGTATCCTTGAGGAAGAGGGTGCTGAAGTTGTAACCGCAAGTTTCTCAAATGTTGGGGATAAGATATTTTACACTGTTCACGCTCAGGTACTTACAACACACATATTTGTTTATTTGTATAAAAAAAATTGAGTTATAATAAGATTTTATTTAAAATAATTAAAATATTGTAGACGTTATATATTATATATTATTTATACTATATATATATATATAATATAGAGTATTGCTAGAGACATAACAAAAAATCAGTCAAAACAGTCAACAAATAGGAATTTGGGCCACAATCACCCGGTCCATTAAAAATATACTCATGATTAAAAATGTTATTTGGATCATAAAATATTAAATGTGCATTGTTGGCTGTTTTGACTGATTTTTTTATTATATATCAATCATTTGTTTATAATATAATATATGATCTACATATTTAAATTAAATTTTATATACAAAGCATCCTGATTTATATATATATTTTTAGGCTAATGTTATCACTTTTGTTTCCTTAAATGCATGTCACTATCTATCCGTACTATGTCTTCTATTTATATGACTTGTCTCAAATATTACTATATGATTAGAGTGAAACACTCTTGTATTATTACAAAATGATGCATGGTTAGATATCAACTAAAATACAATAATATTTGGTGCCCAATCACAAATCAGTTAATGGATTTATTTTGACTTTGTTTTTTGTCCAAATAATCATTAAGATGTTAATGAACAATTATGACCCAAAATCTCATTTATTAACTGGTTTTTTATGGTGCATTTAGCATCACCCATTAAAATAATATATATAAACAATAATATTATTTGTAAATGTAATTTTTAAATATTTAAATATTATATTCAAAATAAGTGGATTTTATATTTTTTATCACTTATTGTTTCTTTGAATCATTCTCTCTATTTTTTCTCTTATATATTTGAGGTATACATCTAATTAACCCAATGTCAAAAAAATATTTTTCATATGTAAATTTAATTTCTATTAAATTTAATAATATTCTGTTACTTTGACTACAATAGTTGACTTTCACATTCACAATTTAAAAAATTATATAAATAAAAAAACTAAATATGATTAAATGCTTTACTTTATTTAATAATATTAACAAATCAAAATTTGATTTGTCTATGCTACGTTATTTGTGGGCGAATTAATCATTGATTATTTGACTGTATATTAATTGAACACTAATGGTCTCAGGCAGATTTATTCCATCTAATTAATTAATTTCCCCCCTCTTTTTTCTTTCAAATTTTTCAGAAATCTCACTTCATTTTAATGGCTCTCTGTTTTATAGGTCAAAATATCAAGAGTGGGTGTAGAGACCACAAGGGTGCATGAGAGGCTTAATGACTTAATTGCCCCTATTGAAATCTCTTAGAGTACATGTGAAGAAGACTTTATTTATAACACTCAACACTATCATTATTAGTACAAGGGGTTTCAGTTTGTCTGTTGCTTTGACATCTAAATTTTGGATGTCTATAAATATCTAATTATATTTAAGAATAGAGAATGAAAGTATAAATGTGTAATTGAGCTTCCTACAAAAAATGAATGATAATAGATTGAATGTTTACACGATATACGAGATAATAAATATTAAAATAATTTTATTATTTCAGTTTCACTACTGTTATACTAAAGACATTACTATACTTAATGAAGATCCATACATACCCTTCATTAAAATCAAGATATTTGTATAAAGAAGAGTGCATTTAAATGTTATATGAAATTCATAAATGCTTGTTGGATATTGTGTAAGATACTACGTCCATTATTTAATCAGAAATATCTATCATTTTCTCAATGATATATTTGGATGCTATATATACTAGCTAGCTAGTCCAAATATATTGAAAAAATTACTATTATATTATTAGATATTATTTTACCCTTTTATTACAAATACAAACTATTTTTTTACACTAATAATATGTTGTAATATAATTTAAGTGCTCTAAGAATCATCGTATTAAATTTATTTACGTACTATTTAATCAAGGAGTTAATACTCTGTACTACCAATCAATTATAATATATGTAATACATTATGTGGGTATCCCTTAATCATATCATAAGCACGAATTGAAAATAAAAGTAATTTATAAAATTAGAGGCGAAGTTAGGAATCTATTTTAGAGAAGACAATAGAGAGAAACTAGATATTTTCTATGATAATAAAATATTAAATGATTATAAATATAGATTTGTGATAAGTGATTCCAATAACATAACATTGAAACACTAATTTTTTATATTTTATTTTTATTTATTGATTTTTTTTCGAATTGCAATATGAATTTATAAACAATAATGCTAAGTGGACAATGAAAAACCAGCTCATACAGTCAATGAGCCTATTTTGATTTTTGTTTTAGCCCAAATAATCATTGAGATTGTAATGGGCTGAGTAATTATGGCCCAAAATCTCATTCATTGGCTGGTTGGGCTGATTTTGTATTGTTCATTTAGCATCACCCTTTATAAATTAATTATAAATTAATGTAATCTAATAATGGATATGATTGTTGTACAAATATTATACAATTTTCATTGTACACATCGTATTTTTTTTTAATACATACACCTTAATTAGTTAATTACCACTTCTTCTTATTCCATCTTCTTTCCATAAATAAAAAAAAGTTTGTGTTTTCACCTCTCCTCCTCCTTCTTCTTCCATCCTCTTTAGAAGAATTGTTGTTGCACAACCAGAGAGATGAACATGAACCGTCTCTAGTGTGCGTTCTTCCAACTCTATTTAATTTGCGCGACCATATTAAAGAGGGTTTTAGGGGAAAGCTAGGTTTTCTGGTGAATATAATATAGAAGGGGCAAACTTTGGAATTTTAATTTCAAAAGACAATAGCAAGGGGTGAAAGAGGAAAGCAATATCATATTAAAACAATTTGTCCTTATTCTCAAGTGTTAAACAACTGCTGCCTAATAGTAATTATATTTGTTAAAATTTTAAAAACAAGGACTTTTATGGTCCGTTTAGATTACAATGTTTTTGACTTTATTTAATTTTTAATTTATTATTAGAAGTTATATCTATCGTGTTTGACTATATAACTTATGACTTCTCTAGAAATTATTTAAGTGCTTTTAGAGAAGTCAAAATAGAATCACTTTTTAAAATAATTGAAATAATAAAACTTTTTATTATTTTATATCAACATATAAAATAACTTATTTATAAGTTACACTTCTCAAAAAGTTATTTTTATACAAGAAGTTGTTTACCCAAACATGCTATTAATTAGTTTTCATATGGTAAGTTTATGTTTGAAAGAGTTGAGGAGTGTGGTTAAGTTTGAAAATTATATTAATAGGAAGGAAAAGTGTTTGAGAATTTTTTAATACTTTTTGAATTTTTTATTTTTAAGTTTCTTTCATTTAGGGAATTTCAAAATTCTTAAACAATAGAAAATTATATTCTCTAAATTCCTATCTTCTTCCTTTCCTTCCCCTTTACAATCTTTCTTTTTCTTCCAAACTCCAAAACAAAACAAAGCATTAGTATATATATATATATAATATCCACAAAACACAAATCAAGCAATTCATCACTTTATAAGAGTGAATGCACACAATGCACATCAACCCCTAATTTTCTCACAATTTTTCAAAGTTTGTTATGTTTTTTGAAAATTTCCATAGCTTATTCTTTCTTATTTTGACATTGCCTCACAATCTTTATTTTAGTTTTTGTTTTTTTTCTGCGCCGCGATTTCTTCCCCATTTGGAATTGTTTCCTCTTTTTAATCCTTATGTTCAATTTTTTTTTTTATGACATAAGGCTGCGTTTGTTTTATAGTACACAATAATACAAGACACAAATACACATACAAAAAATACAATACATAAAAAATTGTATATTATGTTTGATAACTCATACAATACACATTTTAATTTGTGTATTATGTACTTGTATTGTGTTTGTTTGATGGGACAATACATACAATTTATTTGAAATGTCCAAAAAATCCCTAATCCCTAATCCCTAACCCCTCATCCCATCAAGATTCCAGATCTGCTCTAAATCCTCGTGGGTTGCCATTCTTCAAGCTTCCAGATCTGATCTTCATCCTCAAAGCAGCACCAATGGCAACGATCCTCGGAGATGCAGCGGCGGCGGCGGCGGCCCTCATAACAGTAGCAGTGGCGTCTTGGAGCAGCAACAACAACTGATCTTCGAGCAGCAATGTCTTCGAGCAGCAGCAGCGATGGCGGTGTTGTTTGCGACGGTGGTGGCTACGGCGAGAAGGTGGTGGCGGTGGAGGACACTTCGACTTCTTCTCCATCTCTCTCTCTATATATGTTTTCATCTTCTCCTCCTTCTCTGTCTCGGCAGTGTTTGCAGCGGTGGAGCTTGGACCGACGGTGGAGGGGGACGTCACGACTGAGTTGCGGTGGTGGTGGTGGAGGAGTGGTAGTGATGTTGAGGGTGTAGATGGAATAATTGAAATATAATAGGGTTATATTGGGAACAAAATTTAATTTAATTTCTGTATTGAATTTGTGTATTTCTGTATCTACTTTTAGAGTGGACAAAAAATACAGATATATTCTGTATTGATACACAAATTTTCTATATTGTATTGATAAACAAACACTCTAAATTTTCCGTATTTTATGTATTGTACTGTATTTTCTGTACTGTATCACTCAAACAAACTATCCCTAATAGACTACTACTCTATTTTGCATGTTTATTTTGCTGAGGATGAGCAACAAGATAAGTGAGACTACCATGAAGCCGGTGATAGTTATCACGAATCATTTTTAAAAAAATAGCATTTGTTTATGTTTAAGAAGAACATTGTTATATGTTGAATGAAAAACATCAAAACAGTCAATATAATATATTATGCACAATAAATATTATATATTATGCAAAATATATATTATTATATATTGCACATAACATATATCACATATTATACACAACATTATCACATATTGTAAAGAAGATAATGTTGCAACATGTGATATATATGTTGTGCATATTACGTATTACTATATATTATACACAATTTATTGACTGTTTTGACTTATTTTTTATTATATAAAATTTTCCTTTTAAGAAATAACACATATTTTATTATTGATTTAACACACATGATTTTCAAAAAAATAACACACATTACATTGTTTGTTTAACACATATTATTTTTTAAAGACCATATTATTTTTTAAAGAAATAGCAAATATTATATTGTAGGTTTAGCACATATTATTTTTCTAGAAATAACACACATTATATTATTGAATTAGCACACATTATTTTCATTATTTGTGAATTTTTTGTCTGTTGTTTCCGAATGTGGATTTTCGATTATGATGTTCCATCCGTTTCTCCTTTTGTGTGTGTGTGTTTTTTTTCTGTTTGGAATTTGATTTTTAAATGTGTACATATGAGATAACCGCATGGATTTAGGTAATCGATTATTTCACTTGTGTCACATGCTATTTTAGTGGAAAAATTAGGATAAGATGTCTGTCGTTGTGCTGACCAAGATTAGTGGGAGAGGAGTGCCATCTTTGTTAGTTGAATGAAATTATATGTAATTTAATTGTACATATAGCTTTACTTATACTTTGGAACTCTAATTAATATCTTAAGATAACATTGCTAAATCTTTTAATTAGAACCAAAGAAGTGAAAGAACCACACGAAATGATTTTCCTTCTATTCAACACGGGACTTAGTGAGCGAAATTATAGCCATAAAAAAGACTACATTATGAATCAAAGCTCTCTGAGGCCAAAATGAGTTTTTATTTTAATTAAGTGGATGCATGCCATAGTACCTAAGAAAAATTTAAGGGTAAGTTGTTCAAAATGATGTACTATGTATTATCTGCAGATTGGAGGAACAAGGTGTGTGGAACCAGTTTATTTAATTACATTTTTGCCATATATATATATATATATATAGAGAGAGAGTCATGTGATTTTTTTAAATAGACATATGTTATTTTTAAAATCTTTTAATTTTGACTATATAATTTCATGGTCAAGTTTTATCGTGTCATTCTCGTATAACTTCAGCATTCTTACCAGATACATCTCCTTAATTATATTTAATTATTTATGTCCATCTTCATACTTTACAATAATACTCGTACACAATGAGTAATGTTATATGTACAGTCAATAAGGTAGCGTTTGGTAGCTGTCCCATGACACAAAAGACAGAGACTGAGAGGGACTATAATATTGTTTGGTTTATGAGACAGAGACACAGATGGATAAAAATTTGTGTCTATGGACACAAAAGACACAAAATTCGTGTCCACTCCAGAGGTGAAGGACTGAGAGGGACTGGAATTGATGTGTCCTTTTAATGAAATTTTATAATCAGAATACCCTTCATCACTTAATATAATTCTCATATTGTATATCCAAGGTCATTTTTACATATTTTTATATCATGTCCACTATTATCAAACACAATATAAAAATATTTTTTGTGTCATGTCCACTACTGTTACCAAACACCATATAGAGACACAGTCCTTTTGTGTCTCTGTCCATTTGTGTCTCTGTCTTCACTGTCTTAGAACAATTACCAAATGCTACCTAATAGCCAACAAGCTAAGGGAGTCAACTATTAATATACAATCATTCATGTATATTTAAGTCTATATCCTTTTTAAATATCATCAATCAAATTTCAAATCAAATTAATATTAATTGTATTGGCTACAAGTTGACTATTTTTTATTGTATTTTTAGACTTTTCTTGTACATAAATGATAAATTGAAATTTATCTTGGATATATATATTCGAAATAGAGAGAAAAAGTACGGAGAAAGAATAAATTGAAAGTAAAATTAAATAATAAATACAGTGGAATCCATATATTTTCTGGGTTAGATATTTGAAAAGTTTGGACATTGAAGCAAGTAACATCATCCATATTATTAACTCCACCAAATACTTGATTTCCTTTTAACAAAATTTGTTGTTGGTGGGTAGTGGTAGTGGAGGCTTTAGGGTTTAGCTAGCGATCAATGTCAACAATAACAATAATAGTGTGTTGGACGGAAATGATTGTGTACATCAGTATTTTATCCATCAACTATCAATCAGAAATTATTATCATTAAACAGTGAGTGATATGTGTGTAGATTTGAGTTTTTTGTTTGAAATGATGGATCCACAAATCACATAATACTTTGATGAATAGTTGATGAATGTATATTTGATGTACATGTAGTATTATTAGTGTGTTGGATGGTCTATATAGCGATGAGATGACGATGGGGCGATATTTTTGGAAATAGTCAGGATATGTAAATCCTGATAATTATTAATAGTACAATATAAATATGTTTAACCAATATTCAACATGTGTTTTATATAATACGTAATGTGTGTTATATATATAGTATATATACGTATAACACACATTTTATATTATGTATAATACATGTTGAATACTAATTGGACGTATTTATGTTGTATAACAAACATTATTGTGATAATTAATAGGACTATAGGAGTATTCTTATTTTTAATTTTAATCGTCTAATTTTAAATGTGTGCATGAATTAAAGAAGAATATGATGAGAAAATCTAAATTTTAATTTTAATTTTAGAGAAGTTTTATATTTTATAATATTATCCTAATACTAATTATATCTATTCTTAATCACTACCGTATTTATTCTCTTTTATTAGTAAATAATAGAATAAAAAATTAATAAAATTATCCAAAATTTTTAAATAAATAACTATATGTAAAAAACTAAAATTTTAAAAAGTAATGTTACACGTACATAAAAAAATCAGTCACCATATATGCAATAAATTAAACTTTTTAAAACTATTAATTAATCCAACTTTTTAAAATAATTAATTTAACTTTTTTAAAAATGTTAGATTAATGTATAGCATCAAAAATTGGATTAATAATTTTAAAGATTTAAATTATTAAGTATGATGGTTGATGATAATTGATTTGTTAGTTTATAAAAAAAAATTCTCAATATTAAAAGAATCAATAAAAAAATAGGGAGTATTAATATATCACATTGCACATTAGTTGAACGTATTTATGTTGTAAGATCAAAATCCAATCCAACAATTAGCGCGTGATAGTCAACAACTTTGAAATAACTGAGACCAAGTTCATGCATACGAGTCAACTATTTAACAGTGTCGTTTAATTTTGCTTTTAGGGTGCGTGCTTGAGATTTGAAAGCAATTTATGTTTAATTTTGAGGGAAAATAAATGTGCCTTTTTGCATGGCTCAGGCCTTAATTAGTGGAACCTTCCATCTAACTACTCACTTAATTCCTGGTCCCCTATCATTATACAGGGGATTAAAAGCTAACCCTATGTTGAATGCAATAATACAGTCATGTTTGAGATGGAGACCAGATTGTATTTGATAAAATTTTCTACTAATACATGATAATTGATAAAAAAAATAAAGAAGATTATGTTATAATTTGATGATATTAAAAAAGTGGAAATAACAAAAATGAAATATTTAAAGGGTTGGTTTCATTTAGATTTTGGTAGAATTCTTTTTAAAATAATTGATATTGAAAGAATTTTTTTTTAAATAAGTGATGTAGACAAAATTGATTTGTTTAGAAAATATGTTAAAAACGTGGATTTGAGATGATTATTTTGAGATAATAATAACAAATGGGGACTGCAAAACTACCAACACATCAATGACTTCTGTTACAAAACTCTAAGCCAAGAAATGTGACTGCTTTCATATGATCCCTTTCTATATAGATAAGTAGTGGGCAGCTTACACAATATGTGGTCATTATTGGACTTGAAATTGCATATTTGGTGCATAAGATGTGTCAATTCATCCACTATGATGAGGACCGGACTCTGGGGGTGATCAGATTCTGAGTATAGATTAATCCACCGGTCAGAAGCATGGTTTTGGGTCTAAGAAGCTAGAACTCGAGAGCACAAATGCTCAGAGGTTGGAAAACAAAGGAGTACTAGTTCAGACGCTTGACAATGAGTCTTAGAAGCTGAAACATGATACAAGGCAAGATCAGAAGCTTGAGATTCAGCTTCAGAAGCTGGGACATGGAGCAGAAGTTGCTCAGAAGTTCGAAACTGTGGATCAGAAGCTGAGTGAAGGAGCTCAGAAGCTGAGTGAAGGACTTCAGAAGCTGAGGACAAGTGCGGAAGCCGATCAGAAACTGATCGATGGAGTTCAGAAGCTGAGTATGAGTCCAAAACTTCAGAAGTTGTGCGAAGATGGAATAATTGAGCTAAAAGATACATAAAGCATTAAAGGACTTGGGGGACCAATGACTCATGCTAAAATGAGAAAAGCAAAAGAAGTTCTGAATAAAAATTTTGGAATTAATTCCAGTGGATGTGATGCACGTGAGGTAAAACCTAAGGTTGTTAATTGCATCATAGGAGGAGCCATTAAAGAGCACGAGCTTGATTAGTGAATGGAGCAATTACTCCAAGTTTGGACGGTGGGAGAAAAGCCCCATATTTTGCACGTGTTACCTTTTTACATTATCTATTTTAATTCTGAACTTAAAATAATCTCTAGTTTAGAGTTTTATTTCCTTAGAATTTAATTAAGTCATGACTCGGCTTAGGAATCAATGTTAGTTGAGGGTTTAAGTTTCAGTTTTGTTTCACGAAGGGTTGTATTTAATGTCACTCACTTAAATGATGAAAGTGTGTGTCATTAAACTTACTCTTTAACATTTGTATTTTCATCTCTACAAATACCAGCTAAGTGCTTAGGAATAAACAACTTTGATGAATTTTCCAAACACATTTTCTAGGAGTGAATCTCATTGTTCTTCACGAACACCATAGATTTATCAAAGGTTGGTAGACTCATCCTTTGTAGCGTCTTAATAGGCTTATCTCGAATTCCTTTTTGAGTGGCATCTAAACACTTGAAACCAATTCTATTTCAAATCTCTATCCATCAAATCCACCCATTTTCTAATCCAAGTCCTGGTTTAAAGTTACGGCTTCAGAAGCAGCACTGGAATACACCTCAGAAGCTCAGAAGTAGTCGTACGAGACTCCTTCAAGCACCTCAGAAGCTACTTCAACTACAAGTTTCCAAGTTCTATCCGCTGCAACACTTCAGAAGCTACCAAAGAAGCTTTCCGAAAGAGAAATTCCTAAGATACAATTCTAATTTTAGAACTCACCCACTTGATTTCACATCACACTATCCTCTAGGCACCCATTGGACAATAATGAAACAAATTTTGAGATATTTGAGTGGGTACTAGCTTATATGATCTCCATCTCACAAAATTTGTTTCCCTGCAGCTCATAGGCTACTCTAACTTTGACTAGGGAGTAGATCTAAATGATAGAAAGTCCACAACAACCTTCTATGTATATCTTGGACCAAACCTGATTTCTTGGTCGTCTAGGATGGAAGCAACATGCAATCTCAATAAGCAGCACTTAAGTTGAGTATAAATGGATAACAACACTTACTTTTGAGTTGATATAGATTTCCACTTATTTAAAGGAACTTAAGGTTAATGTATGTGCTCACTCCTAAAGCATATTATGATAATATGGGAGCTGCCCTCTTAGTTGCTAACCCAGTAATGCATTTCAAGTCCAAGCATTTTGAACTTGATCTCCATTTTACCAGAGATCATATACTGAAGCGTAATGTTCTGGTTTCTCACATTCCTGGCCATGCTCATGCTCAAGTAGGAGATGTTTCGATCAAGCCTGTCCCCTCTGTCAAGTTCTTAAATTTCAGAATCAAACTTAGGATGATTAAAGTTGTTTGAAATTGGTTAGTGGTTAGTGTTAGTTAGCTACCTCTGCATATTAGTCTGAGTGTATATATAGTTAGGGCCCTCAAAACAGGTTGAACCTGTCAGGCCAATCCGTTTACCCGCATAAAAATTGAGGGCCGGGCCGAAAAATTTTGATCCATTTAACTGTAGACTTGTTTACGGCCCGATACGTTTAACCCGCGAGTTAAACGGGCCAACTCGTCGAGCTCGCATGCAACCTATTCATTCGTTTATTTATTTTTATAAAAAAAATTAAAATATTACACAATTTAAAAAATTTGCATACAGTGATCGCCCAAATCCATTAAACTTAAAAGTTAAAAGTTCAACCCAAAATTATGGGGGTTAAATTAACCTTCCACCCATTTCTAGACTTCTAGATCATTTCCCCCTTCCCATTGAGCCACTGAAGTACTGAACACATTTTTAGTTCAGACATTGCGGCGCCTTCCGGCCTTCCCCGCGACCAGAGCCTCCACATGTGCAAGCTATGACCGGAGCCTCCCCCTGTGTGAGCTCGCATCCTGCGCCTCTCGCGACCAACGCCTACCCCTGTGTGAGCCCACGACTGGTGCCTCCCTTGCATGTCCAGACAAAAAAAAATTGAAAAATAAATAAACAGGCAGGAGGATTGGCCATCGGGTCGCCCATAAAACGAGTCGATCCAAGAAAATCCGTATATATTACGCGGGCGGGCCGACCCGACGCGTTTAAAAAGCAGGCCTAAACGGACCGATCCTAAATGGGCAGGCCCTATCTATTTGACAGCCGTAAAATAACACTCTCTCTGTATCAAAGATTAAGTTTAGTGATGATGCCATTCCATCATTCTTACTTCTCATATCTTATTCTTTAATTTTTTTTCTTATCCTTTGCTTAGACTATATTATCTTTCAAGCTAGTCACTTATTTAAAAAGTGAAAAATACAAAACAAACAATTTTAATTGACTTTATCTCAAATTGATTTGGGCGTAAACAAACTGACATATAGAATTTAATATATAATATCAGTATAAAATAGTTTTATATGAGGATTCAATCAAGTACCTATAGATTATCCTTAACAGGCCAAACGTGTATTATCAAAATTAGGTCTGAGTCTGACTTGTGGCCTGTTATAGGCTACTTTCTAAGCCTGAGTCTGGCCTTTTCGTAAGTCTGGCATGACCTGAAGCCTGTCAAAAAACCCTTTAATTGTGAAAAATATGAAACAGGTCGCGTGCTAATTAGTCTAATACAGTCTACATGTTAACAAGTCGAACAAGTCTACGTCTATAAATAGAATAAATATCAAGACAATCACTAATAGACTCATAAATTAGCAGGCTCAGACCGACCTGACAGACTTTTAGGCTTTTTAAATAAGTCTGAGCCTGACATTTTTTAAAATCAGGACAAGTCTCAGGCCGACCATAGGTCAGACCGAAGACCCCTAAGAGACTGTCTGACATATTCTCATCCCTATCTATAGATAAGTTTTGTTTTGTTGGTATTTGGGTCTCACTAATTAATCAAGAAAGAAACTTTTTCTTCTGTGACATTAATTGGTTATTTATGTAAAACTATTATACACTAGTAAAGCAAAGATATTAAACTCAATATATATATATATATATATATATATATATATAAATTAATTTTTATATTAGAGACATTATTTCTCCATCAACGGTCCTTTTTGAAGGAAAAGAAAAGCGAATGCTCGGACAAAAATTGGTTTCTTCATATGCGTTATCTTTTTACACTTGAAGAAAACTAAATTGTTTTATTTTGATTATTTATTATTTTTAAAATGGATTTGAATTTGTTGGTCAAATTATATGTCAGATTGGTCAGTTCCAATTTGTTTAAGTAGACAAATTATTTGTAGAATACGTAATGTACTATATTTGTTTCAACTTCACCTTCGCCCCCAAATGATGACTAGATACTTGAGCTGTTCATATTTTACGCTTATGTGGGAATATGGGAATTGATCTTCTCGTGTTATTATATAATATGAGAAATTATTAGGTGCACTGTCATCATATGATTTATTTATTTTGCACTATTTATTTAATGCCAAATAAACTATAGGACCTATATAAATTTCAACTTAACTAAATCAAGGTTAAATTTAATTCTTTCTAATTGCATTTTCTTTTTTGAGAAAAAAAAAAAACATACCAAACCACCATAATCACCACTGCTGTCGCACTGATAGTCTGATCTCACCCAACCCACTCTAGGTATCGCTCACACTTCGATTCCCGTCTTGTGTATGCAGCAACTCATTGGCTAGCGGTTAAACTCTTAAATGGAGCTCCACACTACGACGGATTAATCCTTGACCTATCGAGCTGAGGATACAACGTTGTCCAATACCAAAAAAATAAAAAGTAACTATGTACACAATCTGCGCCACCACTATGATCCACCAAGACAGCTGAGCGTCAAAGGGGCCCAATCAGCCCAAACCCCAATTTATAGACCACAAGTCCACAACCCAGCACATGAGCATGTGAAGGACCAATGTTGCTGCGGAAATGTATGTGCTGGGTGCCAAAATGCTCTATGATTGTAGGAACTTCTGAATGGGGAAGTTGAGGGCGTAGACGTAGATTTGAGTATTTTGTAACAATAAAAAAAATTTAGGGAGTAAAAAAGTGTACACTTTTGAAAAAAATTGAGTGCGACGGCAGCGGCAATGACGGCTGTAATGATGGTGGCGATGGTGGTGGTGGTTTGGTGTTAACGTGGTGTGAAATATAGTGATAGTGTGTTTTTTTTTTCAAAAATAATAATAACAATTAGGGAGGATGAGTTAAATTTAACTTTAGTTTGGTAATATTTAAATTTATATGGATCTCACAATTTATTTGACCTAAAATAAATGGTGCAGAATAAATAAGTCATTTGCTCTCCATCTACCTAATAATTTCTCATATAACATTTTGTTGTCATATTAAATCTTTATTATTTCTTTAGTTAACTTCTTATATTATATTTTTTTAATATGATTAAAGAAATAGATTAAAAAATGATTTTCTAATGTTAAAAAATAATATGAAAGGATCCAATTTTGTGAAATTGAAATATGTATTGATGTATTTTTTTGAGAAGGTATGTGGATGCATTTAATTGCATTACAAAAAAAAAAGTAATTAATTTTAACAGTTATTCCTTCCTTCTGTCGAATTTTAATTAACGCTTTAAAATATTGTATACTTATTAAAAATTGTGATTAAAGTACATAAATTTTGATATATAGACATAAATATATAATGATAAAATTATTCTTATAGTTTTTTATGCCATAATAATTATAAAAGATAATTAAAGAGAATATATATATGGGTAAAACTGAAAAAAGATTGTAAATATTTTATTAAAACTCCAAAATGACATAATAGTGGACAAATAAATTTTCTAGAAAAACAAATAAAATTAGACAAAGAAAATAAAATATTAAAATATTTGATAAAATATATTGTTAAAAGAAGTAATGTTAATAGTTAGCAATCTTAATAAATATTTATAAATTTTTTTTGACAATGGATAAATGTTTTCAAAAGTTAATAATTATAAACACATTTATAAATACTTTCAATGATTATTAATTATTAAGAATCTTTGACAATATTAACATTGACTTTTTTAGATGATTAATTTTTAAAAATATTCATTCTTTTGTAGTGCTATTATATATCGTCGTCATTATCATTTCAAATTTGAAATTTGAAAAAAAAAACTAATGTTCTAGCTACAAAGATATATTTATTATTAATTGACATCACCAAGATTCATGATCACCATTTTTTGAGCATGATTAGATTTACAATAAAATTTCAAGCAAAATAACTAATGTACTATGCACATTATATAATAATACACACTCAGAGTCAATTCGAGGGTAAAATTAGGGAAAATAGAGTCTTAGGCTCAAAATTTATTTATATATTTTAGTAAAAAAAGTTCAGTAAGATAACATTTATCATCATAACTCAAGACTTATTAGCATTTATGCCTAATATATTATGCACTAATCCCTTCATATGCATTTTTTAACTTCATTTAATTATTTATTTATTTCTCTTTTTTTCCACACTAATCACAAAACACCATTCAAATATGTTTATAGCAATTTCTATCAATTCTATATGTCATCTTTTTTTTTACTTTTTGAATTTTTCTCCTCTATTATCATAAGTCATCTTTAGCTCTTTTCCCTCTTTTCTGTGCTAAACTCGATTTTGTGCAGATTATTGCACAGTCTTGTAGTGATAAGTGATACGAAACTATCTATTATTTTGAAATGATAAGTTATAAGTATTACTTATATTTTTATTCTCTTGTTCTAACTTATTATGATGTTCTAAAATATTACGAAAAGATGTTTTTCAAAACAAAAAATTAATAAAATTTTATCTAAAATTCACAATGTTTCAATAAAAATTGTTAAAGGAATTCAGTTACAATATAGTTTAATAAATAATTTTGTATCACAAAAAAGTAAAAACACTAATGTTATGTGTACAATGAAAATTTTACAATATACTTGTACAACAATCATATCCACCATTGGATTGTAATATGAATTTACAAACTAATGCAATCCAACTGTGGATATGATTGTTGTTCAAATATTATACAATTTTCACTGTAGACATAGCATTACTCAATTTTTTTATTGGATTGATTTCAATATTATTTAACGGTCTAAATATATTTTACATTATTAGTTAATTATAATGTGTCATATTAATTAGATAAGATGATATTTTAGAATTCATGAATAATTAATATTAAAAAAAAACACATTACAATTTTTTATTTATTGACTGTCAATGATAATTATTTTTTTATGAGTGCATGTAGTTTTGAGGTATGACTTCTAAGGTAATAGAAAAGAGAAAATATTATCATGATTAATGTTAGGAAAATAGTTGTTGTATAACATAAATATATCTAATTAATATTCAATGTGTGTTATGTGTTATATATAATGTATGTTATACGTAATAAATATTACGTATGATACATATTATGTATGATACATAGCACATGTTAGATACTAGTTAGATGTATAATTATTGTACTATACTATTACTACTGCTAATGTTATCGTACATGACTTTTGATGATTGTGTAAGAAATTTGTAAACGAGTGAAAATTAAATTTTTTTATTCACAATTATGTGATACTATCCAAATATGAATTGAAGAATTCAATGAACTCTAGACTTCCTTTATTTTCAAGGGTGAATGAAATACTCTTTGAAACGTATCTTTTGATGACAAAAGTACTTTTAGAGAATCAGGAACAGCAACAAAACTACACCTTGTGTTGCGTCTATACTCATACTTTGAAAATCCGGCCTCATCATCGATCATGCATCTGATAAGGGCTTTTCCTACTAAATTGTTAACTGCTGCCGAGAATGTTGACTTCAAACTATATATGCCAAATTAAGTAAATATTCTATTATTTTGTAATTGTAGATTCACATTCTATTTTCCATTTTAAGCTTCTTTTTATTTTAACCTTTTCTTGGTTTATTTAAGCTCTTTATTTTTATAATATTATGAGATATTTCTATTGATTTTAAATACCAAAAAATATTTTTTTCAAAAGATTAATTTCTAGACATCAATACTCTCAGTCAATAAAAAAATAACTCACTTCTTATGAATGAAATAAAAAATATAATTTTTCTTGTAAAGGAATCACCCATATTTATGTTGTATTTCTAGAGATTTGCCTCATTATCATTTCCGATTTGGGTTTTTGTTGGTAATAAACTAGCGGTATCCCCCAGTTCGATAGGCTAATGACTAATCTCCCACGAAATGAAACTCCATTTAAAAATTATATTTAATTGTTAGCCAATAAATTACTGCATACATAATGCATTAATCGAACTTCCGACCCTTGCTTGCTTAAGCGGTAAGTGAGCTAATCACTTGAATATATATATTTTTGGTCTAAACTGCAGTATCCATGAGGAGCGGACCCTAATGACTAATTCGTGGTACTGTAGAGGCCCATTACTAGGGGCAACCCTCCCAAGTCCCAACTGAGTAATTTCCATTCCAAACCACCAAATTGAATTTACGAGAGTTGGTTAATCGCGTCAAATATATTTTTGAACAAGTTTAATACCAAACATTTTAAAAATGTTTGGACCAAAATTTAAAAAAAAATTGAATTAAACATGCCAACCTTTCATGACTCATGAGTGTAGTGTTGTCTTGCTTTTTGGGCTAATTGTTCATGGAGGCCATGGGCCTTGTTTTCTAAGAAATTTCTGAATGGCTGATCAAAGTTGGTACAATATAAATGACAATAATGGCTAATCAAACCAATGATGTATTCTAAACAACGAATAAAAAATGTGAATGATGTATTCATTTCATATCATGGGAAAGTATGTAATTTTTCATTTACTAAAAAAGGTAAGATTTTGGAAAATTAAAAAAGTTAGGATTTTGATTTGATACCCAGGAAAATATAGGGTATTGATATCCAACACATGTATGTGTCATGATTTATAGATAAAATCAACTTAAATTTTTTAAATTTACATAACTGATAACCTGTTAGCTTAGTAAACTTCAAAAATTAATTTAATTTATATTGATACTCTCTAACTTTATCAATTTAAGAAAAAAAACTCAATTCATAACATGTCGCGAGAAAGAGAGTGCATTATGCGAGAGTGAGATGGAGTGAGATGAAGAAGAGGTGTGATTGGAAATGAGAAGCGTTTAGGAAGGCACATACATATATTTACTTTAGCATATATTAATAGGTTAAACACACCATTGGGTTTCGGTACCCAACAAAAATATTGGGTACCGAATAAATCCCCAAAAAGTTATGGTGGATTAATTACATAGAAGATATCAAAATGTATGTTTTCAAAATAAATCTTTCTTTTCTTCTTTTACTATCTTAACAAGTGCCATTAGAACACTTGTTAGCAAAATCTATAAGGTTAATAAGTAATATGGGTTCACTGTATCAACCCAACTTGAGCGGGTTAGCCCATTAAAACATTTTACATTTTAAAGTTGAATTAATTAGTACATCTAAAATAAGTTCTAAAAAAATGTGCCAAACTAAAAAAAAATCCGAATCTCTTCAGTTAAACTATATAACTTAAATCAAAATTCAAAAACATAATTATAAACATCCACCATGTTAGGAATCAATGTGATTTGAGTTCTCATAGACAATGTTTGTTTGGACTCTACAAGATAGAAAATATAATACATATTATTTTGTTATATTTTTTTTTTCTTTTTGTTACACATTTATTTTACATGTACAAATACAATACACTCTGTATTTAAACAAAATTTATATTTTGTATCTATACTCAAAATAGGCATACATGTACAAATATAAAGATTTTAATGAAAAGTTCCTCCAAAATGTACAATTGATGCCATTTCATTTCATTTGAACCAATATCAGAATCCAAATTATTTCTCTTCTCAAATGAAACCCTATTTATGCACGAACCATACACCATGGAAGGAGAGAACAAAATTGATGGATGAGAGTTGAAAAAGAAGGAGAATCACCTAGTACTCATAGCGGAGGTGCGATGATGTAGAAGAAATCAACGATGATCGGTCGGAGTCGAAGGAGGAGGAGAATCACCTGATACCAATGGCAGAGGTGACAATGATGGAGAAAAGAGGTCGAGCGACGATGATGGAGATGAAGATTGTGATCAGTGATGAAATTTTGAATTGGGGGTGGTTGATTTTAGGGTTTTTAATTTGGAAATGATTGATAGTGTTTAAATTAAAATGTGAATGAGACTTTTACTACAAATTACATATCATGTCCTTTGAAATAAACATAAAACAATACAGAAAATATAAATTGGTTATGTACATATTAAAATAAAATACACAAAATTCACTATATTGTATTATTTTGTAATTATATTTTAATACTGTATTGTACTAAGTCTGAAACAAATGCTACAATAGGAATTGAATTCTTTTCTTAATTTTAGAATAAATAAAAATTAAAATTTTGATTCTATTAAGAATTCTAATTCCTATTTTAAAACCTTTTAAAAATCAGGTGAAAATAGGTCAAATTTTAAAATCAATTTTCACTCGATTCTCACTTAAAAAAAATATATCAACAAAATATTCTTATCCAACGCCTCCACTGAACACCACCATCTCAGTCGCATATGTTGGAGGGTTTAATTTTTTATGAGTGAGAGGGAGAGAAAGAGAGTGGCGGAGGGAGACAGAGAAAGGCAGCTCGAGCGGGTGAGGAGGGGAAAGACACGAATTCAATTCAGTTCAGTTCTAGTTGAAATTCAATTCTAATTCTATCCTTTTAAAGTTTCTAACGAGACTAATCAAGTTTAGTGTCTCGTCTAACTATTAACTGTGCTAGAATACGTGGTTTTAGGGTAATCTGCTATTTATTTATTTTTTTTAGGTTTGGATTAGATCCGTTTAAGTTTTAACCATAGAGTAAGTTTTTGGAGTTTACTGGGAAAATAACATGAGCAATGAATGCGGAATAGCAAGTGTCATAATTCATTCATAAATGAGTGAGAAGAGCAAGAGGAGACCATGTGGGTCAGAGCAACACTATTTTGCACAGGCAATTCCATGTGCCCCCCAATGGTTCATTGATTATTGATCATTGCAAATATATGGAATTTGAAGAAACCAAAGTTCAACAATAACTAGATTAATTCTCATTAATTGATTTTCATTATCATGATCTTGAACAACATCATAATCAACAACAGCTGAATCACTCACAACCATATCTGCCAAAATAACCCATGTAGATGTTTATTCAATAATTTTTGTCGGATAACAGAATTACATACAACAAGTATTCAATAGGTGTTGTACATGATATGGGATGTGTGCTATTTGTATAGTACATGTATGTATAGCACATATCCCATATCATATATAGTACATGTTTGATATTTATTAGACGTATTTCTGTATGTACACATAGCATTATTGATGTTTATTTACCCTTAACTTACTTCTCATTGTCTCCTACATCTTCTTCACCCTATTTCACACTCAACAACCATAATTCACAATCATACATAGAGAAGATAGATAGAGTGAAGAAGAAGGAGAAGATGATGATGAATAATGAAGAGAATAACAATGATGGGTTTGTGAGGGCTGATCAGATTGATCTGAAGAGCATTGATGAGCAGCTAGAGAGGCGCCACAACAAGGGACTAATTATAGAGAAGAAGAAGCAGAGAGAAGAAGGTAATGATGATGATGATGATGGTGGTGGTGTTGTTGTTGCTACAGAAACAAAGTTGAAGAGTGTTGGTGGTGGCTTGGAGAAGCAAAGGGAAGAGTGGGAGATTGACCCTTCAAAACTCATAATAAAGAGTGTCATAGCTCGTGGTACTTTTGGCACTGTTCATCGTGGTATCTATGATTCCATTGATGTTGCTGGTAAGTGGTAACTTCTTCCTCTTCTCTCTCTCTTTTGTTCTGTTTTGTTTTGAGTATTAAAGTTATTAGCTTTTGCTAAAAGGACCGGTCAAAACAGCTAAAAAATAGAAAATAGGAAATAGGGCCTAAATTACTCAGTCCATTGAAAAAACACAAATGATTAAGATTGATATTTGGACAAAAGTATTAAAATGAGTTTTTTTTACGGAAAAAATGTCAGTGAAAAATTTGTGTAAAGGTATTTATTTAAAGTACAGGTTTCATTTTTGAAAAGCTATTTATTTATTTTTTCCTGATTCCCATCTTTTTATCTTCAAAATAGACTAGTGAATTAGTTAGTTAGTAAACCTTAATGAAGATGTAATTTACAAAACTCTGAATTTGTTTCAGCAAAGTTAATTTCTTCAATTCAATCGGTTCAATGTTGAGCATGGCCAATTCCTTTGGTGATGAAGTGCTCTGTATCTAACAGTTCATGTTATGTTACCCCATTTAATCAGTAAATTTTTATTTCTTCTGCATTTAATTGACACCTAATACTGTGATTATCACTTAATGATCAGTTAAAATGCTGGATTGGGGTGAAGAAGGGCACCGAACTGAAACTGAAATTGCTGCCCTCAGGTCAGCATTTACACAAGAAGTTGCTGTTTGGCATAAACTTGATCATCCTAATGTCACTAAGGTCAATTTCATTTCCTTGGCTCCAACTTCTTCTTATTGTTATTTTTCAGATATATTTGCACTTTCTAGTTCCACATAGAAATACTTCATGTACACTGAATTTGACACTAAATCAGTCTTTCAGTTCAACTATGATACAATCTAACATTTACAGCTACTCAATCTAACTTATATCTTAACTCAATCAAACATTATATTCAAACTATTATATTAAGGCAATAACAATTTTTATACTGACACAATCCAACATTTATACTATCAAACTTTTTGAACTGGTGACGGATTTAGTATGATTTTTAGTGTACACGTAACATTGTTCATTTTGATATTTGCAGATTATGCTCTCATTTTTTCCAAACAATACTATGCAGTTACCTGTAACTGGTTTTTCTTCCCTAGTTTCTTCAACTTCTTTTTTTCTCTGTTTGCCCATGTTTAGTTTATAGGGGCAACAATGGGGTCTTCAGAATTACAGATACAAACAGATAATGGTCTAATTAGCATGCCAAGCAATATTTGCTGTGTTGTTGTTGAGTATCTTGCCGGAGGTACGCTTAAATCTTTCCTGATAAAGAATAGGAGGAGAAAGTTATCTTTTAAGGTTGTCATCCAGCTCGCACTTGATCTTGCAAGAGGGTATTTAATTATCTTTTGTTTCACAATTTCTTTTTTAGTTTCTTCTCAGTTAATGTAACAGTGGCTTTTATAAGGTTGAGTAGAAGAAAAAGAATGATTCTCATGTGGACCTTTTCAATTTGAACTCACTTGGTTTTGCAGGCTGAGTTATCTTCATTCTGAAAAGATTGTGCATAGAGATGTCAAGACTGAGAACATGCTGCTGGATAAGACTCGAACGGTTAAAATCGCAGATTTTGGCGTCGCGCGCGTTGAAGCATCGAATCCTCATGACATGACAGGGGAGACTGGTACACTTGGTTACATGGCTCCTGAGGTATGTTGCCAAATGCCAATGCCCTTGAAATTTTTGTGTAAGTATGTATGGTTTAGAGGAATAATTAGTGAAAAGGATACTAGTGTCCAAATCATACTTTGCAAGCCAGCGAAAACGTTGACATCATTTGTTCAGGATCACTCTTAGAATTCGTTGGACACTCATGTCACTTGTAATGGGTAGAGTCCTTCAAGTTAGATGTGATCTTAGGCTAAATACCTTTGCCATCATAGCGAGGTCATAGGTTTGAATTCCTCGACATTGGTGGAGACTGTTGGCTTTATTTAGCCAGTGTCACCTTAGGATTTGATGGACTTAACTGCTCAACTTACACATGTAATGTTTACACTTCCTTAAGCTAGTTACTAACAACTATAGCTACATCAAGTTTACATATATCATTTCTGGTGGCATTAATCAGTAAATGGTGTGATAAGAAAGAAAAAGTAGATGATTTAGTAGTACTTTATTTGATCAAAGAGAAAACTGATGTAATGGACTAATCACTGATTTCTGGAATGGATTGGTGGCTTACAGGTCCTAAATGGCAACCCTTATAACAGGAAATGTGATGTATACAGTTTTGGTATCTGTTTATGGGAAGTATATTGCTGTGACATGCCATATCCTGACCTCAGTTTCTCAGAAATTACTACGGCCGTCGTTCGCCAGGTAACATCTTTGTCTAATTATCATTCTATGCTAATAAGTCTGACCCTTTTATTAGTTTAACCTTGTCTAAAGCAGTTTGAAAGTCTTTTACATTAAAAAAATAACAAATAGACACATGCAAAAAAAAAAGTCAAGAGACTAGTGTTCAGCAGACTAAAATATTTATAGATGCTTAAAGGCCGAACAGACTTACACCTCTAAACAAGTCATATTGAGATAATTGTTAACAAACTTATAAATAAACTAAAAAAATGCAAACTTATTTATAAGTAAGGCTACCCAACATATTAACGTTAATAGGCTTTTAAAAAGAACTGGCCTAATATTTTTTTTAAATAAATATCAGATGGTAGATTATGACAGGTCGTCTGATCTATTTCCATCCCTATATGTCATACTTGATCAGTTCGTGTTTGTCGAGCTGTAGATTCAGATTTCAAGCTGAATTCATGAAGCATGAAGCATGATCTTATTTATCTTGTGTTGAAATTTTAGAACCTGAGGCCAGAAATACCAAGGTGCTGTCCAAGTTCACTAGCAAATGTAATGAAGAGATGTTGGGATGCTAATCCGGATAAACGGCCGGAGATGGACGAGGTTGTTTCGATGTTGGAAGCCATTGACACATCCAAAGGTGGAGGCATGATCCCTCTTGATCAGCAGCAGGGTTGTCTTTGCTTCCGCAAGTATAGAGGGCCCTGACATTTGAAGAATCAATATGTATCTGTGGTCACAAAACAGGATTTGGATGTTCAAGATGAGAGCAAAATACATGTCAATTCTTATGTATAAAGCCTTACCTTTTAGTTTCTTCTATTCTTACTTCTTTGGTATGGCCCTTGAATTGTAGTAACCTTGGAAGATCTTTGATTATACTGTTTTTTAGCATGATTGATGTGATTAAACTTGATCTATTTGCTAGCTACTCTGTTGTTGCCTTGTATGACTTCACAGCATAAAAGGATTTTAAGCTAAGAAGCACTTGCACTCCAATACTAAGGCCTAGTGGACATTTGGTTGACATGCGGTGCATATGTGTTCGACATCCTATGTGTTTGAGAAAAATAATTTTTTTGAGGTTTGATACGTACTGAACACATGTTGGATGCAGTTTGACATGCATTAGACACGTCATGACACATCATGTACATAAATCGGATGCACCGTGGACATGACATATTTTTTCCTTTTTTTTCATATTTTTGAAAAAATTTAAGATCAAATCCAACCTAAATTTACTTAACTCAAGAAGTGTAAATTAAATATGTATTCTTAACAAAAATAAGATAATTTTTATTAAAAATATTATATATATATATATATATATATATATCCTATAATTTTTTAATTTGGTGTGTCTTCATATTCATATTTGTGCCGTATCTCATGTATATGTGTTAGTGTCCATGCTTCTTAAGTTTTTACACAATTATTTATTTGTATATTACACATCTGCAATGATAATCGAGCATTTCTTCAACTACTTGGAAAAAGTATACAAATGAAATATTTTTACACTCATTATATAAACGATGAACTTATAAATAAATGGAATATCTTGCAGTATTGACACAGCCAACAGATACAGGAAATGGAAGCAGTATAACATATTGTCATGGCCATCTTAAGATTTATTTACAGAACAAGTTATGACAGAGAAGTTGAGTGGCATGCATTGCATCACAAGACGAGTAATGCTATTGGTACATATCAAATGGTATGTATAGCATACATATGTTTTGATTCAAGGGTGGAGAAAAAAAGTGTAAGTGGTGGAGTGATGTCAAATCAAAATTCAAAAGTGATGAAGTGAGTGGAGAATGTATGTAAGAGAAAGTGTATGTACAAATATCATTATTGTAAGCGTTTTGTGACTAGATCAATATATATGTAATAATCAAACTTCTTAAAATTATTAATCCAACTTTGAATATTATATATTAGTTCACCATTTTAAAAGTTTGATTAACAGTTTTAAAAAGTTGAATTATTGCATATAGTGATTAATGATGTACTTGTAACATTACTCTTATTTAAAATATAAGTGATGATATTTGCACAATAAAAAATCAGCCAATAGGAAGATTTTGGACCAAACTCACTCAACTCACTAAAAATCAACTTCTTAAATTAAGTTTTTCTTGGACAAAAAAATTATCAAATGAGCCAATTGACTAATTGGGCTATTTTTCTATTATTGTTGATCAAATATTTCTCTAAAATATTCAATTATTTAAAGAATCTTTGTGAGATTGAAGCTGGCCAAAAATGAAATGGGTCGAGACATAATATTATATCATACATAAATTTGTTATTTGAGCGTTGACAAAGGAGTTCACACTTTTAAATGTTTTGAGAATCTTCAAACATTCACAAACAACTGATTTTCTCATATAAAAATGAATTTCAACCAATAAATAATTTTTTCATATGGGACCACTAATTTGGAGCTAGCATATACTGCATTATTGCTTTTCATTAGTTATGTTATCCAATCTAATTATTCTTGGCTACATTATAAAAAAAATAATTTCTTGGCTACTTTATTCTACCAAATATTCTACACGATTATATATCAGCCACAAATTCATATGTCACAACGCAGAGCATGAGCATAATTTCTTCATCTGAAGTTCCTCGTAAAAATGTTGAAATATTTTCACTTTATTTTTGTTTTTTTCCTTATGTTTAGAATTTGGCAAAATATTTAGTGTACAGCTAAAATTTAGTCTATATTTATTCTCATTGTTGAATTTTAATGTAGACCTCACTTTAAAATTCAATAATAAGAATAAATGTTGATTAACTTTATAAAGGAAAAAAATATTTAATAATATATAAAAGTATTTATCTACAATTTAATAACAGAAATAGACATAACTAGAAAAAATCGGCTGGTGCCACCTATACCCCAACTAATTGGTTACTCAACTACATTTTTGGACAAAGTTTACTTGTATAATATTTCGTGAGATTAATTAGTTGAAAGAGAAATTTTACATGAGAGTAAAAAAAATATATTGATGTTGTTACATTTTATATGAATAGTTGAAATTAAAATATTAAATTTGTTGTCGCGAAAATAGTTTCAGCTAAGTGAGCAGCCGAACACAACAACGTAATGATCCCTTCGACTAAAGGCGATTACGTTGAAAACGGGAATCTTGCCCTCAACTGTAAGTTCCCTAAATGTCTTAGAAAAAGAAGCAAGACTTTAGGCAGGAGCAAAATGATTAAGAGAAATATGGGTGAAATCAGAATGAAATTGAATTGAATTGACTCTCAACAAACTTGCGAAATACACCAATAATAAGTGATGAATTCTACCTACATCTACTCCTAGAAATGAAAACGGTAAGATAAAGACTGAAATTGAATAATAAGCTTGCTCTTAGCGAATTTCGGGTGCCTTGATCCTAGCTAACCGCTCTCTTTATATAGTCTCTATCATTTGACCTCTTCTTGCACTAATTCCGGCTCCATATCTCGCCACTCAGCTCCGTGCCACTTTGCTCCTCCTTTATCGCCTTCTTTTGCTCACTTGAACGCTCAATCCCATCGTTTTAGCCACTTCCCACAATTTTCGCAACTGCCATCCAACACGCTCCTCAGCCGTTCTTTCCACTAGCCGTGGCCGTCATTACTCAGCTGCTGTTATCCGTTTCTTTCGGCTAACCAACGTTTCGATTATCCTAACTCGGCTACATCCCTTTCGACTAACGTCTTTCGCCTATTAGCCATTTTCTTGGGGTAACAAAATTATATAATTCTTTAGATAATTATGTGATTTTATAATAATTTTTAATCCTTATATCATTGATGTCCCATTTTATATTTATGTATGATTATATGACTTATATTTACTCATTTCTATCCAATATAGAATTATTTCTCTCAATAAATACATTTCTTAATATAATATTTTTAATTGCTGACGAGAGTTCTCTTTAAAAAAGGAGTAAATCTCTAAGCAGGAGACCTCATCTCTATATTCGAGCGACTAAATTAACAAAAATACTACCAACTTTGTTTCCTAATTATTGTTATAAGTATAATAAAAAATTAGTCAACAAGTTGTGCACTACATATATAATATAAAATGTATAAAGAATATTACATGTCGTGCACACCATATATTACATGATGTGCACAACATATATCACATATTGCAAAAAAAGATGATATTGCAACATATGATATATATTGTGCACAACAAGTGATATACGTTGTATATGACATGTGATATACGTTGTGCATTTTATATTATATATGTTATTCACAACATATTGACTGTGTTGACTTTTTTTTTTTTTCACCAAGTATTTAACTTTAATATAATAGGTCTAAATTATCAAAAATATTCCACCACCCAACACCCATCTTCTACCCCATCCCTTTCTTGTCATTATCTCATCCTCACCCCAAGACTTGTAATTAAATTACAGTTTCTACATTTGGCATTATTATCGTTATTGTCATTATATCATCATGCAGTTTTGTTTTGGACTTTGTTAACTTCAATACCTGCTGAATTGGATCACGATATCATCAATGTTTACTGATCTCTACACATATAGCATTATTGGATGCAATAAAAAAGGAAAGCTTAATTTCATCTTTCTAATGTCTTTTTCTGTTGAAAAAATATAATAAATAAATAAATAAGTACATTATGATAATGATAATGATGATGAGAGCATCTAGGTAGCTATTTTGCCGTTGCTGCAATCAGTGGTTTGGTTTGGACCATTGTCTTGTTTGTATTTGAGGAGCAAACACAGTTTCATCAGAATTCAGAATCACACACTCTTCAAAGTTCAGAGCTTGAAGGGTAATGAGAATAGCCTTTTGAGAATTTCTAGCCAAAAAATAATTATGGCAGTGGGGATTGTAATTTCCTTGATCCTCTTGTTCATGGGGATTACTGTTTTGGTGGCAATTCATGTGTGCATAGTTGGGAGGGCTTTCAGAAGAGATCATGGTCATGGTGGAGGAGGAACACAACAACAACAAGGGCAGAGGAATATGAAAAAAGTTACTTTTGGTGGAAATATTGATGATTTGAAGAACCTTCCTTGCTTTGATTATGAGGAAGAGGAGGAAAAAGGGTGTTGCAGTAGCCTTGTGGATTGTGCTGTGTGCTTGGAGAGTTTCAAGGTTGGTGATTCTTGCAGGTTGTTGCCAAATTGCAGCCACATTTTTCATGTTCATTGTATAGATTCATGGATTCTCAAGACACCCTTTTGTCCAATTTGTAGAAAATGGGTTCATAACAGAGTAATGGTTCCTACTACTAGTTCTGTTTCTGCCAATGTAGAAATTGAAATCACTTAGTGCAAATCAAAAGAGTATAAATTTTATGGCTTTTCTCTGTTACCCTTCTTTTCATTTAGTAAATATTTCTTCCCAACTAAGAAATGATGCTCACACAAACTTATGTTCTGTATATTTCTTGTTTTATCTCGATTATGTTTGGTTTGACATACTCTACAGTCTACATATACATCAGAAATGCTAATCCTATATATGTTTTGAGTATACACTTATTTCTCCACTCATTCAAATGTTGGCGAATTTGATGAATTTGTTAGCAAGCCAACATTTGAATGGGTGAAGAAATGAGTATAGACTTAAAATGTACGTACGAATAGCATAACCCAATCTACATATAGACCTTATTATCCATAAAAATTTATACTTTATTTTTACGCCTTAACCAAACATACCTTAAATTATGAGTTGCGAAGTGGATTTCACAAACGAAAAAACATCATTCTGCTGGTTGGTTGCTATACAAAGCTTATCCATCCAGAGTGCTCTGCTGAGTATCGTGGACAGTGTTTCAGCCGAAAGTTTATGAACCACTACAAATAAATGATGAATGTCTTTGTCCTTTCGTCCTTTGTAATGTACACAAATGTGATTGTCATTTTGCGAAGAAAAATTCTAAATTAACATCCAAAAGTCGATGTTCCACCTTAGATTTTATCACCATTTTCACCTATTTCACTTATCTATAAAATTCAATGATAATTAAATGAATGTTATGAGATATCCACTTTTGGATGTTGATATAACATTGTTGCTTTGAGAATGCATATTGTACAGTTTGACCCACTTAAGATACGTATACAGTACAATGTCCTTAGACTTTTCAGTTTTCACCATATCATGATCTCTCAATAAAAGCAGTATATGGCATTTCACAATTAACATTTACATTATATATACTGTACTTTCTCCTTTTCTGTTGAAATTATGATGGTTGGAACAGAACAGTTAAAAACAAAGTACAACAATTTTTGTTTAGTGTAAGTTAAGCCCTTGAATTGATTCCCACCCCAATTGGTTTTTTTTTTTTTTTCATTTGTTGTGTTTTGAGTGTTTCATGTATTGTAACTATTTTTAGGTACCTATACCAAAATACAAAAGGGGCTCACTCTAAACAGAATCAATTTTTGTCTCTTAAATGAGAATTGATGTGGCATGATTAAGAGCAATGCTATTCTAATATAAAAAAACAATAATCTTAGTGGTACAACAGAATAAATTTAACTAATAATAAAAATAAGTAAATATCCAATCAATCATCCAATTTTTGAATATCAAAATATCATTTTCTTTTCCCACATCATGTATATAATAACATAATTTTTGCCTTTTTGGTATTGACCAAAAATATATTAATCTCCATAAGAGCTAAAAATTATTTTGAGTTAAACCTCAAATTGGTCCTCCACTTTGCATGCATGAATCAAATTAGCCCTCCACTTTAATTTTTGCTCAAAATAGTCCTCCACTTTGTAATATGTGAATTAAGTTAGTCCTCCTGACATTCTTTTGTTATAACTCTGTTAAATTCTGCTAATGTGGACGATTTAATACCAACTTAGCAAGTGACATGTAATCCTATAAATATAAATAACTCATATTAGTCCTCTATTTTACTTGTTTTGAATCAAAATAATCATCCGCTCTTATTTAAAGATAAGTATTTTGATTCAAAACGAGTAATTTGAAGAACTTATAGGAGTTATGAATTTCTAGGATTACATATTACTTGCTAAGTTAGCTATAAACAATCCATATCAGCAAAAATTAACGGAGTTATAACATAAAAAATAAATGGAGGACCAACTTGATTCACAAAGTGCAAATTAGAGAACTATTTTGAACAAAAACTAAAGTGGAGGACTAATTTAATTCACGCATACAAAGTGAAGGACTAAATTGAGGTTTAACTCAATTATTTTTTACAGTTTAATTTTAATGCAATATCAATGTAAAATTATTTTACATGCTTATCCGATCAAAATCCTTGCTTATCCGATCAAAATCCTTTGTAGTTAAAGATAATTATCATATATAATAATACATTATTGAATAAGAGTTTAAAAATCTTTTACACTATGAATATGTAGAAATTAAATCATTTTTTTAAACACCAAACTTGTGAGAAAAGGTACCCAACCTCAGGGCCTTTCAGAATACCATGGGTCAAGATCTCATGGAATCCAAATCATGCTAATTTTTGTTATTATGTACCCATGATCTGATCCCAATATCTTAACATTTCGTTAGTAACAAGGCTAAGATTCTTATTTGTCTCTTAGGAAGGAAAACACCTAGAGCTCATACACCAAAATCATAATGCACGTTATAAGCAATGATAGCCAAAAATTTGTCTAATCCCTTATCAGCAGAATTCTCCACTACCTTCCCCAACTTAAGTCAAATTTGTCTTCCAGATCGCCATTATCATATAGCTAAACTTCAAACTTTTACACCAATTTCACACAAATTTTTCGTCATTTGCTACTCGCAAATTCGAGTGTTCAGAAATCAGAATTCACATAATCTTATTGACGACGGTAATACTAACATGAAGAAAGTACAAATGTAAAATGCAATAGCAACTTTCTCCTCAGTTATCAATAAAAAAGCACAGCTATAAAACCAGCCAAATGAAAATAGAATATGACAGAAGAATAATTTGAAGTTGTAAGCTAAATGTTAAAGCCAGATAAAAAAATATTTGGACAGAATTCGATTCAAGTACAAACACCACTTCTATGTAGATGTTCTATAAGAATGATCCGAAGAATTAAGCCTTACCTTCCCATGTTTCCTTACTACAAGGCATAGCCATCATTTCTCTAATTAAGGAAACAAAACCAAGAACTCAAAAACCTAAGTCATAGCACATATACCAAGCAATGATAACCACTAGTAGGTTTAGTTCTTTTCAGTATTGCTCTCAAGCTCCCTCCTCAACTGAAGAGAGAAATCATCGCTAACATCGTCATCATCCCAATCATCCTCCCACTGTTGGATCACTTCTTTCCCTTCCTCTTTGTCATCCCACTCTGTAAGTTTGCATAACAGTTAAAAAGAAATAGAAACAAACATTAGAATGCAAGCAAGGGAGCAGAAACACGATAGCTCTGAATTTAAACTCCCAAACAAATCAAGTTGGATAAGCAGTCTTATATGACCAAAGAACACCCAAATACTGGATGGGAGAAAAAGGCCAAGCAAATAATTGAATCATGTTGTTTACGCCCTGAGAGTGACTATTGACTAAGACTAATGAGAAAGAAGATGAATACGATGTTGATCTACCAACATTAGTATAAGGTTCAGTTTAGTAGAACTTAGCCCAATTAGTTTGCTGAGCCAGCAGCCGAGTTGCTAGGTCAAATTCGAGTTAACAACTTTCTAATTTTCTATCAGACCATCACTCTGTAAGAACAACAAAACCTTTATGTCGAGTTAGCTACATAGATCGATCAACACCTACCAAATCACATTCTATCATTCTACAAGCCACATAATTATGTTGTTGTACCTACTTCTACACACTAGATAAACCCTCATACTCTCAATCCTCTTTTTCTCTCAAATCTGTCGAATGTGCAACAATATGTGAAGAGAGTTTCCATTGAAATGGTTTGAAGTTTTCGGGTTAACATTGCTGGGATTACAAGTTTACAACAGAACAGACATACCGCAAGGATTTCTGAAATTTCTAAATTTCAGGGTTCATGACATAACCCAACAGTGCAGTGCAGCACATGACTCAACCATACATGTGAAACAATGCTTGAATCAATGTGATCAATAAGAACTATCATCAGCTAAAATAATTAATGTTAACCGAAAAAACAGAAATTGAAACAGAAACGAAGGAGATCAAAAGAATGAGGATTATTGATTTCAGATTCAAACCTTCATTGATTTCAAACTCTTCGAACTCATCATCGTCTTCGAAGAGATCGATCTTGACGTCCTCGGTGGCTGCCTTTGGTTCCGTGGCCATAGGTAAACCTCAATCTGCAATCAATTCGAAGCCTCAGTTATTTGATCAAATTCAAAAAGTGGAACAAATAAATAAACAAACCCTAAACTGGGAATAAGGTTAGCCATCAAACCAGAAAAGCAGGTGGTGGAATGAAACAAGAGTTACCTGCAGTGGCAAGAAACGATGATGAATGTCGAGAGTGCAGTGTAGTCCAGAATCTTCTGCAACTGAAAGGAGTAAGTAACTTGTCCAAGGGTTTATACCTTTGTGCCACTGCTAGGTATATAGAGGAGACGACGTCGTCGCTTCTAAAAGTTTGTTTTTTTAATATGTTATATGCACAACAAGATTGCGTTTATTTTTTCTGACTCTGGAGTCAGGGTTAGGAGTCAGTGAAAAATTGATAATTTTTTGTTCACTCCAAATTTGGAGTCAATGTGTATTGGAAGAGATACATGAGGGTGTATTCGGAGCTAATTTTGAAATCACCCTAACGGTGACTCTTGTATCACTGACTTCATGATTCCCTTAATTCTGACTCTAGAGTCACTGAAAACAAACATTACCTAAGTATCTTGTGATGAGAACAACATATATTATATATTATCCATAATATATATGATATATTATAATTTATGCACAATATGTATCACTTGTTATAAAGAAAGATGATATTGAAACATATGATATTAAAACATCATAATCCTACCACTTCTATTATTTAGTTTTTTCTTTTAACTATTCTCTCTTTATTTCTCTTTTCTCATATCTTAAATATATACTTATGAGTATTAATATATGTATAATGAAAAAGTAGTGAAAATAATCAATATGTTATTCATTACATATATTATATAATGTGCATAATATATTATATATTGTGTATTACATTACCACATAGTGTATCACATGTTGTATAGAAAAATGATATTGCAACATATGATATATGGTGTGCACATATTTTATATGATTTACATAATATGTAATAATGATGTAATATACATTATGCATATTACATATTTTATATTTTACATAATTTATTAGTTGTTTTCACTGACTTTTTTTTGTCAAAATTTTCCCTATACTTATTGATTACTTGACAGAGAGATTGAATTATCTGCATGTTTTCAAATATTATGGATAAAAATATTAGAAACTAAATATTGGAACATCAAATTGTACAATCTTGTGGGCCAAAATTCAGCCCAATCCTATACAATTTTTTTATGATTTTTTTCCTAATATCCCAATAGAGGTTGGTCGAAATAGTAATAGAGATAGTATTAATTTTAACATTTTAAAAATGCACAATTAAATGGACACAAGTGTACAACACAGCAAACTACGTATATGCACAACCAAAATTTTAAAAATACATAACCAACTGAAATTTTGAAGTTGAAGAGACTTTTAGGTTTTCCATCAACATGAGCCTAAATATAATGAGTGCAGTATTGACAAGCTAACCCATTGTACACCTAGCAAAGTTGTTTATTTTATATTGAAATGAAATACCGAAAGAAAAATTCTTAAATGCACGAATAATAAGATTCTTTATGATTAAAATCACTTAGAAGAACAAGAGAAAGTGTTTATTTTATGAGCACACAAAGATTTTTTATGTTGAAAACTAAAAACTTGGAAAGGGAATTTATTCACAAAATATGATAGAAAAAAATAGATCACAGAATGAGGATGATAGGATAAACATATTCCAAAATTTTCCAAGGATTTTAAGAAACCAACATTAGAGGTGACCTATTTAGTTGTCAAACTTTGGGATGTATATTATCTATTCAGATTTGTGTTCTTTATGTGAAAAATGTAAGACTTTCCAGAAAGTCTAATAATTTACATCGATAGTTTGCTCTGAAACATCTGCACAGAATTATAGGACCTAACGTGAAAACCTGAGATCTAATCAGCTGGAGTTTAAAAGAGAAATTATTCAAAGTTAAAACCAATGATTAGTTTCCAAGTACATTTATAATCTAATCTAATATAATCATTTTTATCTAACTGCTCACAAACAAGAACTTTGAGCATATAATCCCTTCATGTTAAGCATTTAAGACTTGTGATTGTTGCCACCAAAAGAAGTATGATCATAAATCACAATGAGAGTAAAAAGGTAAAAAGAAAATGAAATAGAAATAGAAAATAAACATAAAAAAAGAATATCTGAGTGAGTTCGGTATCAAATAAGACAAATAAAGGCATCCTCAAGCTTCAATTGGAGAAGTTGCCTTACCACCTTTAGCAGTTCTGGAATCAGCTAGTTATCTTTGCTAATCATTAACAATACTCAATTGTGAAAATGCATCACAATAATTTATTCCACAAAATTGCATTAACAATGGTTCGATCAGTCTCGAGCGATGACATTTGGACATTTGATTTTGGATGTTTGATGCAATGGTTCGATCCGATTTGAGTGATGATATTTGGATATCCACTTTTGGATGTTCATCAAACATCCATCAAATTTAAAGGTAAAAATTATGAGGTTAAATTGTAATTGGAATCATCGATCAAAATTAGTGGTTGAAAATAAGTAAGAGTATGACATTCAAAATTAGATGTCAAAATAATATTATTGAATAGTCTCACACCATTACAATTGCAGGATGAGTCTTTCTCTTGCATAAATTCACACATGAAAACAAGTATATGACATTGTTGAAATTGTATAACCTTTGAAAGAAAGCATATTGAAGGTATCATACCATACAATGAGAAAAAAATTTGAAGAAAATCAAATCTATATCATTTCACTACAAAGCTTTTAGCAAACATCCAATAGAACACTCATGGACACAAATTGCATATAGGGTTAGTTTGGGTAAACAACTTATTTAAGCTCTTATATAAAAAAGTAACTTTTGAAAAGCAACTTATAAATAAGTTATTTTGTATATGAATATGATATAACAAAAAAATTTATTTCAATAATTTTGAAAAGTGCTTGTAGAGAAGTCATAAGTTATATAGCTAAACGGGACAGATATAACTTCTCATAAGTCAGAAGTTAAAATAAGTTAGAAACACTGTCATCCAAACTGACCCATAGTATATTATGTTCTCTTCAAAATTTGCCCTTATTTCCTATACTAATGCTACAAATCTTACACTACGAATCATATACAAACATAGCATGTTATATACTTAAACTGAAATTAGCTCTTCAAAAAAACTCGAAGCTAATTCCATAAATCACTACTGTGGAAAATGGAGCTATCTGTATGATATTTACATTAGAAAGAAGGAAGAAGAAGCTTCTAAGTTCTAATTAACTAACTCAAGTGAACCAATTGTTGCCGCGAAACCGATGATCCTGCCATTCCAGAAGCTCTTTGCTCGTTGAATTCTTGTAGAACTCTTATAAGGGACCTTGCTTTCTTTGCAGCATGAGGAGTACCATCAGTGAGAATCGAATAGAGCAGAGGCATGAGCGAAGGTTCTTCAACCAGATGACCCACAACTTCTGCACCAAAATGCACACACACAGACATCAAAATCGAAACACAATGTTCCTTGGCAGCGCGAGATGTTACAGATTGCAGGATCATAACGATCAAATGCAATGCCTCAGCTTGTAACACGGCACGTGATCCCTCGGAACTCTCTGCCAAGGCTGCAAGAACTGCTAGACAATCGGTCGCAAGATCAGCTTTGTCCAAGGAAGAAGACAAGACTCCAACAAGCGCAGGAACTGCACCAGATTCAAGCACCTTGGGATGATTCTCTGAACGCAAAAGCAGCCCAAAAATCGCAACTACTGCATTCTTTTTTCCGTGCAGTATCACGTCGTTTGATCCATGTGGCCGACTCAGAACATTGAAACAAGGCTTAGTTGTTGTTGTTGTCACTCCTTCTTTGATCATCTCCACCAAACCCGGAATTGAATCCGGGTTCTCTCCAATGATTCTTCTATACTCCTCCACAGAACAAAGATAAAATATGGTGGCAGCAGCAATTTGGCGAGCTTCAAAACTAAGCCCTCTTTTGAGAACTCTAAGAATTGGAGCCAAACCTCTACTCTCCATTATACATTTCTGGCCATTGCCATGTTTTGAGAGCTTCAACAATGAAGCCATTGCATTTTCTTGCATTATTGTATCACCAGAAGCTAAGAGATCAAGCAATGGAGGAACCACTCCAACCTCAATCAAACACGTTCTGTTGAAGATATTGGACCTTGCAAGCAATCTAGCCTCATACGCAGCCTTGTTCTGCTGCTCCTCTGTTCCAAACACGAGCCTCCGAGCGAGAAACCAGCAGAGGAACTGCACTGCGTGAGCGGCGGCAGGGCTACCGGCCTCCGCGGTTCGCGACAGGCTTCCGCTGCGACTCCGGCTGCTTGATTTGGCCAGTGAGATTCCGTTATCGGTACAGAACTGTTGGATTAGGCGTTTCAGCGACGTATTTGGAACCAACTCTGTTGTGGAAAGCCTCTCCCCTGTTTTTGGACACACTCTGTTTCCACCTTTCAGCCATTTCTGAATCGAGCTTCGATCGTAAGTCTGGCCGGTTGATGTAGTCACAGGATCCGTCATCATCTCCAGCGAGATTGGACACCGGAAATCCTCCGGCGGCCGCCTCTCGCAGCTCAAAACCTCCGTGCCACCGCCGCGCCTCGTTTCGGAACTCTCGGCATTTTTAAGAGAAGTGAAATCAACCGTTTCGAATATCACTCCTCTGCAGTAACACAAGAACCCGATCAAACTACTCAACAAAGAAACCTCTCCCTCGCCGGATTCAGAGGACTCAAAACAGAGCATTTCCTCTTCAAGAAACTTCACCTCTCTGTTACAATCGATCCAAGTCTTGATCTCAAGGTAATTGAGGATTCTCTTCATGGAATTCAAATCAGGTTCAGTTCCTCTCTCGAATTGATGCAAAACGGAGTAAACTCTCTCGGATTCGGTTTCGTCTTCGTGGTCGAGTTCGAACCTCGCTTTCCTCGCTTGCTTCGTAACTAACTCAACTAACTCTCTAACTTCCCAACAAACTTCGATTTTCTGAAGCGGGAGCGACTCGAGTGCGGTTGCGACGGCGCGAAATACGGACCGGAAAAGGGATGCCACGTGGCGGGATTTGAGGAGCATGAAGAGGCGTGGGCCTTGGCGAGCACAATCGTGTAGGAGGAAGTGAAGGTTCTGGAAGGCGAAGTGGAGGTCGGAGAGGGATGAAACGGCGTCGTTTGGGAGGAGGGAGGGGCGTAGGTCTTGGAGGAAGAGGAGGAGGAGGGAGACTTGGCGCGTGGCCTCACGCGCGTTGCGGCGATTGGTGAAGAAGGGGCTGAGGTGGAGGATGGTTTGGGAGAGGGTGAGGAGGGAGGAGAGGAGGGTGGAGGGAGAGGTGGAGTCGGAGGGATGCACCGCCGGGAAAGAGAGGGGACGGCGGCGATCGGGCGGTGGTGGAGGAATGGGATTGGGATTGGAAGACATGGTTGGAGGGAAGAATGAGTTTGGACAAATGTATGTGCGGCGGGGTTGGCCAATTATAAGGACGAAGGTGTCGCTGTGCTGACTGCAATGGAATGGATCCTTCGGATGGAAACGTGGCTTGGCCAGAGACAATATTGGACAAGTATTTATATATGTGAAATTGTAAAATATTTCTATTGTTAAAATAATAAATTAGAAAAATAACTCAGCACCAATATATACATAGTAGACACAATATAAAATCAGTCATAACAATCAATAAGTAGGAATTTGGATCACAATCATTCAACCCATTAAAAACATACTCATGATTAAAAGTGTTATTTGGGTCATAAAGTGTTAAATGAGTTTTATTGACTATTTTGGCTGATTTTTTGTTGTGTCCCAAGCATTTGTGACACATATATATACATAGAGTATAATATTATGCATGGATAGTATAAAAAATTTGATAATGTTAGTCAATTACATTAATTACTTATGTGTCTTTTATGTTAATGGATTATTAAATTAAAGATTCTTGTTGGTATGTGAATTCTTATTAAATGTTTGTATAAATTTATTTTACAGTTTCAGTTAATTAAAATTAAGCTGATATATAACAATAAAAAACATTATTATAATTAGTTTAAGGATTTAATTGTCATTGACAGTGTAAATGATTGTCACATGTTTTAATTATCAACTACCCATGGATTCTAAAAAACTATCCACTTTATGCTTATGTGTCAAATTTTAATTGGATGACAGTGTAAAATTTATTTATATTGTAAAATTTATTTACACTATCAAAGTATAGAAATTAATTTTGGTGAAAAACTTTTTACTTTATAAATTAATAAAAATCAAAGGAAAAAATTTACAATTGATAACTACTTATGTATGTGTTCATATGGTAATTAATTTTTTATCCAATAGAGTTATGATACTTCCTTTTTACAGTATTAGTGTTTTCAAATCAAATCCTATAATTATTTATTATAATTTTTTTAAGGTTACTTATTACAATGCACTAACGATAAAAGATTTATTCTATTATTCACTTATATCTCTTATTTTACATGACTTTTTAAATAGTAAATATGAAGTTAAAGTAATTATGTTTACTTATGTAAAAACCACATTGGGTGGCATGGTGATAGCTCACCTTGTCCCTTAACCATGTGGTTGGAGGTTCGATCCTCAACTCATGAGAATGGAAAGCTTCTTGTGGTCAGCCATTTACCGCTTAGTGCGAGCTCCCAGGACGAGGAGGATTAGGCATTGCTGTCAGCAATAATGGACACCTCCAGATTATACAAAAAAAATTATTTACTTATGTAACATTATATGATTTAATGATGATAATGTAAAACTCCGTTAATATATCTTAATTAAAATCATTTTTTCATTGTAATATAAGTCTATTAATTGATTGTATAAGGTTATATATTTTGTACTATCTGGATGTAGAAATTAAACTTATACCATAATATTTGTGGGATTCTTTTGGTACCTGTCAAATTTAAGAGTATGTATCCTTTAGATAAATTGTAATTAAAAATTTGACACGTATTATCTTCTAATTAACTACCATTGAATTTGCCGTATTTTTATGTAAGGATATCATCAACTTAAAATTCAATAACGAAAAGGGAAATACTTGGGGCACAAAAAAAAATCAGCCAAAACAGCCAACAAATTGTGCACAACATATATAATATAAAATGCACAACGTATATTATATGTAGTGCACACGTATATAATTTATTATGCACAACATATATCATATATTGCAACATCATCTTTCTTTGCAACATGTTATATATGTTGTGCACATCATGTGCTATATGGTGTGCACAACATGTAATATTTGTTGTGCAATTTATGTTATATACGTTGTGCACAATTTGTTGGCTGTGTTGGCTGTTTTTTTATTGTGTCTCTAGCATTGCTCTAAAGAAAATTATTATATAATTGGTATAAGTATTTAATTGACCGTATTATCATTTTCGAAGAGAAGGGGCGATGACCCCTGATTTTTTTTTTTAAATAATCTTAATTTTTCATTTTGGTCCCTTTGAAAATTTTTACTTGCAAGTAAACTTTAATCAATTTTACTAATTAGTTGTTATTATACTATAATAGACAATTGTTGTATATAAGTTCCTATTTTTTTATTTTGATAGTAAAATATTGATGGATAATTACTTTAATTCTAGTATTTTTAATTTAATATCATTTTAATTTTAATATTTAAAATTTTGACATTAATTTAATCATTTAATAAAAATAAAGGTTAAAAAAATTACTTTATTTATGTTCAAATTAAAAATATTAGATTTTGACCGCTCTTAAAGAATAGTATAGCTAGGTCCCTGCATATTATTTTATTTCAATAAACATGAAGCGAGGTTTTAGCAAAACCATGAGAAGTCCCTATAACCAAATTGAAGAAGGAAAAACAATTAGGATCACAAGTTGGCAAATTTTATATGTGTATCTATTTTGCATGCATGTATCTAGATTTTTCTAGTTTTATTATCGTGATGACGTTTACGTGATCTAACATGAATGCTAGTGAGTAATGAGGTCCATATCGCGTGCATAAACGTATTATTATTTGAATAGTTTAGGTCAACCACAAGAGTTGACATGATGGTAGCTCACCTTGTCCCTTAACCATATGGTTGGGACCATCGGGGTTCGATCCTCAACTTATGGGAATGGAAAACTTCTTGCGGCCAGCCCTTTATCGTTTAGTGCGAGCTCTCGGGGCGAGTGGGACTAGGCATTGTTGTCGGTAATAGACACCTTCTATTTATAAAAAAAAAATGAATAGTTTAGGTCATTATACAATGTACAATTACTGACAGTGTACCATTTTTTTACACAGTCATCCGATCATGTGTTGTCACGTTAGTTATAATTGCGTTTTTTCTCTCCCACTACCTGAAAAGTCATTCAAACGGAGCATTTTAATTGGACGACAATGATTTTACACTGTCATTAATTGCATCAAAATTAAAATTTTAGTATTTTAAGAAATATTTTTCTATGAATTAAACTTTTCTCTCGACTTACATATCAATAAATATTATATTCATAATTAAATAGAATGTGAATCTATATCTATCGATACATAAATAAACATTTCTTACAAAATAATGTAACTCAACTATTTTTCCCACTTGTTGTCGTCAATTGTGGTCACATTCCATGCAATAGCTTCTCAATTATTTATACAAATAATCCATTTTTTTGATGTGGATGGAAAAAGACTAAGCTTGACGTGGGCCAATCACATAATGCCTAATCTTAACGCGTTTCCTTTCAACACCAAAATCATTCATAAAATTGATGATAAAATCTAATTAAGATAAGGGAAAATGTTGACACTAGCAAATTCAAATGAAAATAATAAAGAAACATATGGTGAGAGTAAAATCCATAGTCCCTTTGGATGAGACTTGTGCATTATGGATTCGACAAAAGGGCTAAGCTAGCAGCCGCTATTTTGAAGTAAAATAACCAAATGGTAGGTCATGATATATGTTTTGAGGGCAGAAAACTTTTGTTGCTTGTGATCAATTATTTTTTTTTTTCTCATGTCAATTTTGTGAGCCTAATAGTTAAGAGAATAGAATAATGAGTGGGGCTACTAGACCAAAATCTTCTTGCTAAATAAATATTTTGTGATAAAAAATTTAAAATTTTTCAAAAATTACATTACCTCTGTCTATGGGTTCAAATATTAGAGAGAGATTATATGATTTACTATTCTAAATTCATGAACCCTAGACTTAATTCCCTTCTAATCTTTGGTTAATAATATTAAAAAGAAAAGAAAAAATAATCTCATTACTCCCCAAATAATACAAAAAATATTTATAGGGGTGTGAACATCCGCATAGACCTGTCAACCTGGCTCAGCCCGAAGCATTTTTTCTAAGATACCCCATACTACAATGTCCCTTAATAAGGACTCATATGACCTAGGAGTACTAGAAAAGAGGATAGGAATGCCTTAGAGAGGACTAGAACGGAAAAAGGCGCCCTCAAACCTCATACAACCTCGTTGGGCGAGACAAAAAGTATAGTCAAGCGCGCTCACTGCAGGATTCAATCGCCAAGTACGACCACGCTGGGCGAAACCAAGCGGCGTTGGGCGAGATTGTGCTGGACAAGCGTGAGAAGTCCCACATCGATTAGAAGTAGGAACCCAGACCCATGTAACCCTTATATATATGGGGGGAGGGGTGTTAAGGTTTTCAGCAAAATGTTCAAAAAAACTCATCTCTTCATTATAAGAAGGGTCTTGAGGATTCTCCTAGTGAGGAACTTCGAGTATTGGAGTTGAGTTTAAATTTTTGAGGTCTTTTTGAGGTCCAAGTAAGTTCTCAAAACGATCTCAAGCTAGAATATATTTCTGGCTATATGTAGGGTCTCGTTGGGCAAGCAGGAAGAGCTCGTCGGGCGAGACTGGCGTGCTGGGCGCATGGCAAGCCTGCTGGGCAAGCCGTCGCTGGTAATACACAAGCTCGCCAGGATATTACCGTAGCCACGTGCTGAGAGACAACTTACATATCACAAATTTCAGTAGAGGGTTCTCGGGAAGAGCGTATCAGTAGTGATGGCTCGTGCGACATGATCTTGATTGCTGGTGGATAACATGCTAGTTTATGTAATATATGATACGTTTGTTGCATAACATGCATGACACCTCATCACTGAGCTGGTGTCTCACTCCCCACCACCTATGTTTTTCATATCACGATATCAATTTGTTGACGAGATCTCTTGATCCACTAAAAGATCGCGTTAGCTCAGTAATTTTGGTGAGTTTGATGACATATACGATGTGTACGTGAAATTCAAACATATTAAGTTAAGTTATTTATTATTAATTTATATTTATGAATTGAATTTAGTTATCCATGCCAATAATTAAGCTAATGCGTTTGGAGGGATATTGCTCTCTTTGCACACACATTTTAGTAGCGGATGCTGCAACTTACTTTATTTTCAAATATATAGTGTAAAATAGATTTTGAATTTTATTTCTTTCTTATTATATTATATTATACTATAACTGTATAGTATATTTTATCTAAATTTTTATGTGCCCTATAAAAGCTAGGTTGACTCAGTATAACCTAATCGCTCGTCAAGTCATCAGATCGAATTCGAGTTCCAAACATAAACTCAGTCTTAATATAGGATCGGTTCGAATTTGGTGAATTTCGATCCAACTCGACCCGCGTACACCATTAAATATTTAGATCGTCATGACACATGACTCATGGGTTAGTGGCAACAAGGTCCACATTGCACAAATGTTTAACCTATATGGATCCGAAGTGACTTTCATAAAGACTTATCCTACCTTCTTGTTTTATAGTGCTTCACTAAAATGACATTTTTTGATTTGATTATTAGGTACCCCCTTTGGCTGTTTTCAAATTAATTGCACCCTCAGCGAGATATCTATATCTTAAAACCGTTGCCCCAAGAAAAAAACAAAACACAATCAACAACGCATGCGTTCCATTCATGCTTGGAAGTTGGACAACAAAAGCTACAACACTATCTAATCTACACGTAAACATTATTATATTGAGCATGACTAGAGACACAACAAAAAAATCAGTCAAAATAGTCAACAAATAGAAATTTGGGTCACAATCATTCAGCCCATTAAAAATATACTAATGATTAAAAGTACTAATTGGACCATAAAATGTTAAATGAACTTTATTGGCCGATTTTTTTTTGTACCTCAAGCATTTGTGTATTATATTCTTCTACACGTTGTTGTCTTCTTAGGTTGCCTCGATGGCACGAAACTATATTATTAAAATTGAAAAATATTAGTGTCGGTATTTGATAATGCATAGGGTGACTTTATCCAATTACATTAAGCCCTTTACCCTTAAGCCATTCGACATTAACAATAAATCCGAATTGCTTGATTTTAATTCCTATGTACAAACACAAATACAGAATCAGTGCTGCATCTCTTTTGGTTCATCCCCTTATTATAATATTGTGGCAATTTGCTTTCATCGTACTTAATTATATATAAATAGAACTATTTAACATTAAAAAGTGGATGTTTGAATAATCATTTTTGAACCATTGGATGTGACCGTGGTCTTACTAATATACAATATTCAAGTACAGAGTGAAAAACAAAAGCAGGTGCAAAGAACTCTGTTGAGTCACAAATGACTAAAGCCCTAAACCTAAACTACTATGAAAACATTGTCCATAACATCTTTAGCATCTTTTAGCACAAATTCTTAGATATATAATGAAAAATCAGTGACAACAGTTAATTAATAGTGCACAATATATAATATGTAATATGCACAACGTATATTATATATTATGCATAATATATCATATATATTGTGCACAATATATATCACATGTGGTAATATCATTTTTCTTTACAACATATAATATATGTTATGCACAATATGTGATATATGGTATACATAACATATATATATATTGTGCACGTTATATAATATATATTGTGCAAATTATATTGAATATCTTGACTGTTTTTTTATTGTACATATAAAAATACTCTATCTTTAGCTATTCTTAAGTTATAGGCTCACTTAGTTAATAATTTGATATGTTAACCAGAGCATCTTCAATGCTAGGACTGAATCCTAATATAAGTTGCACAATGTGCCACATGAATATTATCTCATAAAAGTAAGATACGAATATAGGACTACTAAAGAAGGAACTTAACACTCTAACGGTGAGACTCAAATTCAATCTCCCATTTAATCTCCATATGTATCTTAAATTAAAAATACATAATTTGAAGGAAATTTTCTAGTAATATAGGGACAGAACATTCCATGCTCTATATTCCACTGGCTAGACAATATAAAAACAAGTTAAATTTATTAAGTTTCACAAAATTCATGCAACCTAACCCTTAATAACACTCCATATTACAAGCCAAGGATTCCTGTTTAAATTGGTAGCAGGAAATGCATGCTATTAACAATTACTCTGTTACTGACAATAAAAAGATCAAGATTTATTACTCAACAAATCATAAGTCACCATCACAATATCTCAAGCAAGATCTCATCCCCAATTATTAAGCACAAACAAAGCAACTACCTAATTATTCCAAAACTAATCTCAACCACATTTGTTATTACAGATGCTTGACTTAGCTTGTTACAACCATGCAGGATTCTTGAGAGGTGTAACAACAGCCTTAACCTGCAAGTAATTGTGGAGGCTGTATATACCCTTTTCCCTTCCAACACCACTCATCTTGTAACCACCAAATGGAATTGCAGCATCAAACACATCAAAGCAATTAATCCACACTGTTCCGGCCCTCAATCCCCTCATCAATGTGTTCGCCGTGTCCAAGTTCTTCGTGAACACGCCGGCAGCTAGACCGTAGCGCGTTTTGTTTGCTCTGTGTATAACTTCATCAATGTCCCTATGTATATGCATCAAACAGAAAAATACTAAGGCTCCAGAACCATAAACGAAAAATTCTTAGGTGCACTGACAGTAAAAGTTTTATTAAGTTTTAGTCGATATAGTTATTATTTTTCATTAAGAATTGGTCCTCAATTTTAACAAAGGATTGGTCTATACACCTAGAGAGACCAAAATTATATTGAAACCAATGTTCTATAACTATGAAAATGTGAGTTTTAAAGGTTTACAAAACATACTTGAATTTGAGTATGGATTGAACTGGGCCAAAGATCTCATCTTTTGCTATCAGCATATCATCCTGATCAATGAATGAGTTGAGTCAGAATCATTATCAAACTTTGCAAACTGATCAATATGTCTTTGAGGGCACTAAGAAATACTATTAACACACCTGAACATTAGAGAAGACTGTTGGTTGGATAAAGAAGCCTTTTGTGCCAAATCTTTCGCCTCCACATTCCAGAGTCGCATCGCTTTCGACACCTGTCCTGATGTAATGTAGAATTTTCTCGAATTGTTCTGAATCAATCTGAGGTTCTCAAGAACAGGTGTAGTAAATGATACCAGTTAGTCATGTTCAAGTAGTATTCAAAGTGAAGTTCATAGTTAACTATCAATAAGTTTTTAGTAAGGTAAATTATACTCCGGTAATAGTATATGTACAACAATTACACATCCAACTATTATCCAACGTGTGCTATGTGTCATACGTAATGTGTGTCATATATAACAAACACTACGTATGAATATATGACACACATTACGTATGATACATAGCACATGTTGGATACTAATTGGATGAATTTCTGTTATACAACAACCATTTTCAAATTATACTCTCCTCTCTTGAGATTCATTAATAATACACATGATACTCATCGAAAAAGTATCATGTGTAATAACGCTAAAATCTCAAATGTGGTTAGTATATATTTTTTGCAAATTGAGGGGTGTTATGTGCAATATTATTGTCTTTTCCTAATCTCTGAAAAATAAATGAATCCAAATTATGTTATACCATAACAGAGAAAGTACATACCTGAGGACCTTGCTCTGTGCCTTTCTTGAATGGATCGCCGACGACACGTTTCAGAGCAGCTTCCTTTGCTCTCTCCAAGAACTCGTCGTATACTCGTTCATGGACATAAGTTCGCGACCCGGCACAACAACATTGTCCCTAGTAATACACAATTCACCTTGTCAATGTATCATATTCTCATGTGCTGATATAGCTCCAATCAAATTGAAAAGATGGATCCATGGATCATGGAATGAACCTGATTAAAGAAAACAGCATAATGTGCAAGTTCCACAGCCTTGTCGACATCGGCATCCTCACACACTATGAAAGGTGATTTTCCTCCAAGCTCCAATGTCACAGGCTTAAGATTGCTTTTCGCAGCCAATTGGTATATGGTTTTTCCGGTTTTAGTTGATCCTGTAAATGCTAGCTGCAAAGACTCAAAAGAATGATCTGCATCACTTAATCAGCATGGTTTCATTTTCATGCATTGTTCCTAAAATTGAATGGATAGTTTTGACATAAAATAAGGACCTTTCATTAACAAGAAGGAAAGCTCATTGTTAATGGTTTCAAAGTATCATGCATTTGTTTTAAATTGCGGTTGCAGTTGTATTGCGATTACTATTATTAACCGTAATTGCTTTCACGATACAATTCTCCACAATATCAATTTCATGGCTACAATCGTGATTGTGTACTGCAATTTAAAACTATAACGGATTACCTTGTCAACATCCATGTGACTAGCAAGAGCAGCACCAGCAGTAGGACCGAAACCGGACACAACATTTAGTACCCCTGGAGGAAGACCAGCCTGCAACAAAACATATGCATTTAAGATAGGAATACATTCATACAATTCAATGCAACATTATCAGCATTTGGTTCTAATTTGTAATAACTTGTAGCCATTATTAAGGGGCCGTTTCAATAACATTGCTTCTGACTTTTTTTTACTTTTATCTCTTATCCGAAGTTGTATCTTTTATGTCTTGAAATATAACGTATTACTTTTTTAGAAGTTATTTTAGTGTTTTTAGAGAAATCAGAATATTTAACTTCTCTGTAAATACTTTTCAAAATAATTGAAATAAAAAATTTTATTGTTTTATGTACACATGTAAAATAACTTATTAATTAGGTACTTCTTAGAAGTTACTTTTATATAAGGACTTAAATAAGTTGTTTACCCGAACTGGTCTAAATTAAGACTACCTCATGAAATAGCTTTGCAGCAAATAAACCAGTCAAGGGTGTTTGCTCTGCAGTTTTTACTACAACAGTGTTGCCACATGCGAGAGCAGGACCAACTTTCCAAGTAAACAACAATAGAGGAAAGTTCCAAGGTATAATTTGGCCTGCCACACCAATTGGCTCATGCAAGATTTGTGCATGATAGTTCCCATCAGCTGGAACGGTGAGACCATGGATTTTGTCTGCCCAACCTGAATCAAATATAGGAAGGTGATCATTAGAAAATCACATGAAAATTTGTGGATGAACAAATAAAAACAATTTATTGGTCTAACAACTGGTTTCCCTTACCAGTATAGAGAAATGATTTGTGTACACCACATAAATCAGCCACCATTTATAATAATCCAACATTTTAAAACTAGTAATCCAACTTTTAAAAATACTGGACTAATGTATAATAATAAAAGTTGGATTACTAGTTTCAAAATGTTGGATTATTACACTTGTTGGCTGATGGTGGCTGATTTCATAGTGTACATGTAGCATTACTCACCTGCATAATAGTGGAGCATTCGTACGACCATCGGTAATTCGATCTCGGAAGCTTGTTCATAAAGCTTGCCATTGTTCCATGATTCGAGTGCGGCGAGCTCATCGCTGTGTTTCTCGATCAAATCAGCGATCCGCAATAGTATTCGTGATCTTTCCTGAATGGATTTGAATTGGATATATCAGTATCATAAGAGTTTTTGGTTTTGTCAAATTCTAAAACATGTCAATTGGTTAAAATAAAGAGTGATGCTACATAGTCAGAAAATCTTTGTCAGAATTTTCAACAAAAATCATCAATTGTTAAATGAAATAAAGAAGTATTGCTCACTTGCACATTCATCTAAAAGCCAACACTCAGTAGTATACCACAGCATTTTGATAAAACAATTCTAACAGAGAAACAGACTATGGGAAAATTGTTGTTAAGCAAAGAAATCCATCTTTGACATACATTAAATTATAATGTCTTCTGTCTAATAGTTTATATGTAAATGTTTATTAGCACAAATTTATACATATCAAACATTAATTTGCATGACTAAAGTAAAATAGTTAACACATTATAAATAGAGTTTAATTTTAATCCACTGTCAGTTTAACGTAATTTTACACGGACATCCAATCATGGATTGATACATCAGCAAAAGTCGTTAATGCAACTATTCACTAACTAAAAAGTCTTACAAATCAATGAATGTAATTCACTGACAGTGTAAAATTATGTAGAGTTTAGCAGTATATATAGGAGGTTCATACATAAGGTGTCATCTTTGGCCATGGTCCTTCATCAAAAGCCTTTCTAGCTGCCGATACCGCGCGATTGATATCTTCTTGGTCACCTTCAGCAACATGAGCAATCACTTCCCCAGTTCTTGGGTCATATGCAGGAAAAGTTTTTCCTAATAACAAAATAGTCCAAAATGAAATGTGAGTTTTCACAATTTTGCAACTACATTTTGGTAACATTAGAGGTTTTTTAATTTTAAAATAGAACAACATGAACCTGATGCTGCATCCACAAAATGGCCATTGATTAGATTCTTGGTGTATCTTATTCTTACTGGTGGTGTGATGAATTCTTCAGCTTCTGCTGCAGCTGTGCTCAATCTTTTGGTGTCTCTTCCTTCAAAATGAGGAAAAAAAGAAAAAGGAATTATTTCTTTTTAATAAAAAAATTAATTATCTAATTAGTCCTACTTTATGAAGTTCCTCTGCTTCTTGTGATGAATATTAATATAAATCCGAGTCTGCGATGAACATTATACCTGACATTGTACTAATCTACCTATATACAAATTGTGTTTAGATACATTCGTTTTTCAATGAACTAAAAAAGTCAAAACGACTATTATTTAGGAATGGAGGTAGTATGTATCAAAACCAAACCTCACTCCGAAGCAAAAACTTATAGAAGTTAACAAATTATAACATCCACAAACCAAATAAAATGATGAACAGTTAACAAATTAAGGTATTCATTAACTGAATCACACATAGGGAATTAAACAAGATGGTTAGTTTTTTCTTTTCTTTAATTTTTATGTCACCTAATGTTTGAAGCAAAGAAGCAATGAGAAGAGGAGGCCTTGAGGAAGATATAGAGCTAGAAAGCAAGGATGAAATTCTTCGTGCTGCCATAATCAAATCAAATCAAAGTAGAAAATCTTCAACTTTAGGCTCTTTAGCCTTTGATGTACTTTAGCATTAACAGAGGGTTGTATTTCAGAGTATTCAGCTAACTATAGCTATTTTCCGACATCAAGAGAAGCATGCATTCTTTGTTCTCCAATGTTGTCCTAGTCATCCTCCTTGTGTTGTATGTGTGACACGTACCACTCAAGCATACTTCATTAGATGATAAAAAAAAATAATGTTATATATATATATATATATATATATATATAGATAGATGTATCTAGTGAGAATCCTAAAGTTATATGAAAGTAAGAGAAGTAAATATGACCATAAAATCATCGATTTTAAAATGTCACATGACCACTTAAAAAAGTCACTTTATGTTATAATCTTGATCATTTAAATAAGATCTAATGGTTCATATTTATTCTTCTCACTCTTATCTCTCTCACTTGATACGTCTCATATATATATATATATATATAATGAACTAATAAGAAGCTAATCAAATATATTTAATGTAATAAAATTTATAAATAGTTAATAGTATTTAGTTTTTCTGAATTATTTATGTAATTTATAATTTAATAATAATGAACTTACTCATATTTGGTTTTATCTGGTTGTACATAAGATATTTTTTTAAAAGAATATATTATTTTTACAATCAAAATATTTTTTTACACCATAAAATAAGTCATCATATGTAATAATTTATTTTTTTAAATTATTAATTCAACTTTTAATATTATACGTTAATAACATTTTAAAAGTTTGATTATTAATAGTTTTAAAAATTTAAATTATTATATATAATAACTGATGATGATTTACTTTATGATATATATGTAACATTACTCATCTACAACTATTTTCTTTTACACTGACCTCTATTGTATTATGATTTTTATTTTAACATCCAATATTTATAATTAGAGCATTGTTATTATATATACAAGTCAAAATAGCCAATATGCATAACATTATATAATGTATACAATATATATTACATGTTGCACACAACATATATCACATATTATGTAACAATATCATATATATTGTAAAGAAAGATGATGTTGTAAAATGTGATATATGTTATGCACAACATGTTATGTATGATATGCATAATATGTAATATATATTGTGTATATTATTACGTCTTATATGTTGTACACACGGTCTATTAACTATTTTAGCTAATATTTTTTGTTATGCACCAATATTTTCCCTTATAATTAATCTTAATAAATATTTCATTTCTCTCCCAGGTCTCTTTTGAGTTATGCACATAAATTAAGACAATCATTAAATTTCATTAAAAATCTAAATATAAAGTTAAAATATAACAACATTACACAACTATCACTAATTAATGTAATTTCTATCTTCTTAAGATATAAAAGAGTATAATAGTAAAAAGAAAATAAATAATTCTTGAAATTATAAAAAAGATAAATAAAAAAATTAAAAAAATATTTAAAAGAGATTAGAATGAGTAATATTTAATTTTGAATATTTAACTAGCATTCCTCATCAGCTATTTTTAGCGCGTGTTCCATTAATTTGCCGTTTTGCATGGGTTACTCTTCAGCCGAATTAGTTAACTATCCCTGTCATTCGTTATGTAAAGGAAAATATCCGTTTGGTACGAGGTAATCTGCATATATTATCGGTAATCTTGCAATTAAATTATCTGATAATTCAGATTGATTCGTTTGTTTTGACAAAGATATTGGTAATATGGATTACCCAGTAATCCACATTACCTCCAAAGTGGTAATGTGGATTACCTCCGTATCAGGTGGCAATCTGGATTACCACCCTTAGGTAATCTTCTAATTTATTTTATTACACAATTATCCCTCTAACAAAATACACTATTATTCCTAATTTTATAATTTTCTAACACAAATCCTAATTTATCTCAACAACCCTGGTAGTCTTTTTTGTTGATGTTTTTTTTTAAATTTATTGCGTTATATTTATTTTTTCTATGTTGCACTTTTTGCAAGAATATTATAATTATTTTAATGGATTTTTATTTTTAGTAAATAATTATATTAATGTCAAAACTGAAAAATATTGATATTAAATTTAAAATATAATTATATTTGATTAGTTCATTTTATATGTATTTTACGTATTTTAATAATATATATAATATAATTATATTTGATTAATTCATTTTATAATTATTTAGAGGGTATTATAGTAATATATATAGATTACCTTGTAATGTGGATAATATACCAAAAAAGGTAATGCGGATTACCGGTAATCTTATTTGTATATACCAAACAAGGTAATGTGGATTACCGGTAATTTAAATGGAGGTAATCTATCTGTAAGGTAATTTAGATTACCGGTAATCTTCCTCGGTAATGCACCAAACGTTCCCTAAATGTATATGGGTGATGCTAAATGTACAATACAAAACCAGCCCAACCAGCCAATAAATGAGATTTTGGGCCATAATTACTCAGTCCATTACAATCTTAATGATTATTTGGGCCAAAAGCAGAGCTAAAATAGACCCATTGACTATATGGGCTGGTTTTTCATGGTTCACCTAGCATTATTGATGTACATATAATAGTACCTTTTATCTATTTTCTACTCCTTTGAAATGTTGGCAACTTTAATATTTATGTTGGCAACTTGCCAACATTTGCATTAAAGTTGCCAACATTTTTAAAGGAGTGAAAAATTTATAAAAAATGCTTTTATATGTACTAATAATGACATAAAAGGAAGATTGCACTTTATTTCTACGTGAGATCATTTATGTTGAGTAAGTAGACTAAAAATAATATTTTATTAATGATAATAATAGTATAATTTAATATACTAGTGCGCTTTATAATATTTAGTATCGAATACTTACAGTAATTATTTTACATGCCCTTAGATACTATAACAGTCACTTTTAATTAAATACCACTTACACAACTCTCTACACTCTTACTATTTAATTAAACTCCTGAACACTAGCTACCTTTCCTTACACTTGCACACAAAGACAAGTTCTAGCTTAGTTTTTCACTCACTGAACTTACTCGATGCTCATGCACAATAGTTCTTAAGCCTTATAAAAGATGTTTAACGTACAACAGAAATACGTTCAATTTATATTCAATGTGTTCTATCCATGTTACAGGATGTGTGCTATACGTATATCACATATACGTATAGCACACATCCTGTAACATGGATAACACACATTGAATATAAATTGGACGTATTTTTATTGTACGTTAAGCATTATTGCTTATTTATAGGCTAAATATGTCAGTTATACTACAAGCTAGAAAATTTGAGCTCTATTATTTCTTTAATTAATATCTTTTAATCATGCATCAATTATTGTTAGATTTTTTTAAATTATTTTAATCTTCAACGATTAGAAGATAATTTTGCTTGTAATATTTCAATAGTTAGTCAAGAGAAAGTAGATGTTTCTAGCTAAAATGTTGTCCTTTATTTCTCCCCCCAAAGCATTTGTTCTTGTTTGTATTCCCAGTGGTTGACAGAACTCTGAAAATCTATTATTACTTAATTTTTGATAAAAATATAAGTAATTTGTTCATCGGTATTGATATACTCCATTTGTACTTTTTTATTCAAAACTTTTTCTCTTAGGAAATGATAATGAACCTCCATATGTTTTGTCTGATTGATGAAGATCCTTCATTAATTGCATTAACCACATGCACTCTTGTGCTGCCATTGTCGCGACTCTGTACTCCGCTTCTGTTGTTGACAATGATATTGAGTGTAGATTAGTGGAAATTGTGGTACGTTAAAAATGCGGTAATAGTATAGGTACAACATAAAATCTTTCAACTTCCATCCAACTTGTAATTATATACTCATAAGATCCATTAACAAACAAATCCTATAATTGTGTTTAATAAGTTGCATGCTGGTTTGATCAATTTTAGTTGTACGATAAACATTTCCCTTAAAAATGTGACAATTTATGCATATTACCTTATACTGATACCTAGGAAAGGAAGCATGGACACACCATTTCACATGCGTGTCCACGTGTCCGACATGCGATGAGTACATACTCGTGGTGGATACGTGTCGGACACTCCTCCGCACATGTTTTTTTTTTTTGAAGTTGGACACGACATGTTCATGACACGCTGGAACACAACTGGGTGACACTCCAGCGGACAATGCATGAAATTTTTTTTTAAAAAAACTAGGTCAGAAAAGCCCATAACTTAAAATGTCCTTCCAGCATTGTTGTTAAAATTACGTGTAAAATTGTACGAATTTTACGATTTTATAATCCTTAAACGCTTCGATTTTGCAATTCAAGCTGAAAAAACAAGTTTTTGTAAAATCGTGTCGAGTGAAATCGTAAAATTGGCGAGTTTACACTTAGGCAAAATCGCAAATAGAAAACACTACCCTACCCGAAAATTAAAATAACCCTCATGCCTCATCACGTCTCCCATCGCAGAAGCACACTCCAAAGTCCCAGACCCTAGTCATCAACACTATTCACTCATCACTCTCATCCCTAGCGACGGCGGCGGCGGCGGCGGCGCTTCTCCGACCTCGCCATCCTTAGCGCGTCGCGGTGGTGGACGGCTCTGCGGCTCTGCGGCTCTTCTCCGACCTCCATCTCTCGCTTCCTCTCTTGCTCATCCGCGGCGCCTCCTCCCTCTCCTTCCTCTCTCGCTCATCCGCGGCGGCGCGCGCACAGCAGCAGAAGAACGCACATATCACAACAGCAGAGGAACACACTCATCACTCTCATCCCTAGCGACCGCGCACAGCAGCAGAGGAACGCAGGAACGCAGGAACGCAGCAGCAGGCAGCAGCTTCGCACAGTTACCAGGTTAGTTTTTGTTTTTCAATTCTATATTTTTTTTAGTTAATTTTATGAAATGTGGTTTGTAACTTTGTATTTTGTAATGTTTGTATTGTTGTGAACAATTGAACAAATGAATATATGATTGATGATTCTGAAATGTGGTTTGTTATAGTTTTTATATTTTTTATTTTGATTCTGAAATGTGGATTGTTGTGAATTTGTGAGAAATGTGAGACTTGAATTTTGTGAATTTGTCAATACAGGTTACAAGTTTTATATTATAATATGATCGATCCGTTTTACGATCCGTTTTACGATCCGTGTTACGATTTCATGACCCTCTTCCGATTTTAAGTAAAATCTCGATTTTGACAACATTGCCTTCCAGAAATCAGAACTCAGAACAAACACCAGAGCTGCTGCTGCTGCTGCACCTCCACCCCGCCGCGCACTGCACCGCCGCCGTTGCTGCGCACCTCTACCGGACCGCTGCGCCGCGCGCGCTGCGCACCTCCACCTCCGCGCGCCCCTCGCCGCTCCCAGCTCGCTGCTCCGCCGCTCGCAACTTGCTGCTCCGCTGCTCCAAGCCACTAAGGTTTCAAATTGTTTTTTAAGCCATTTCAAATTGTCTTTTAAGCCAAAACTGAATCTTTGGTTACTTCTGCTCTATCTTTCTCAACTCTCAAATTGTTTTTTAAGCCAAAACTGAATCTTTGGTTCCTATTGTTTTCATTTCTTATATGCCTCTATTTTGTACTTCTTTTATCATAACTCATTTAATCATTTGAATTGTTTTTGCTGCAATCTGAAATTGTCAGACTCCTTCTATCTTTGACATAATGCTTCTGCCCTAGACTTCCTATTTACAATATTAATTTTTTTTTATATTATTTACTGTTTAGGAATGATGAGTTCTGCTACTGGGGTTAGTGAAACTGATAAAAAGGAGGATACAATTGTAAATCTTGACTTCAAATTATATATACATATTATGACTTGTGAATTATTTTTCTAAATGTTTTAATACATATATATGCCTGTCCATGTCCTATAAAATTTTAGTTTGGTGTGTCCATGTCCGTGTCGTGTCCTGTGTCCGTGTCCGTGCTTCTTAGATTGATACATTTATCTGGTTTATACCTTCTTAATGTCGTGTATAATATGTGAGTTGTTTCCTTTGTGAGTTGCTCTTTCCCCTTTTCCCCAACCTGATTTATGAGAATTTTCTTGAAGGTTTATCTGAGTATTTTGAATGAGTTCTGGTTTGATCTTTGTTAGTTGTATGGCTGATCTTGTGGGAACTTAGTTGAATGATAAAAACATGTGATTTGGGAACCATTTTAATGACTTGCAAGAGCTAGACAAATGCATGCATCATCACGCTAGACTTGGGGCAAAAATCTGCCCGAGATTGTTTCCAAGTGTGGCGAGTTTGATGATGTTTTTGATGTAATTTTCTGCACAAATTTTGTTGCCCGTGGACCGGTTAATTTTGAACCATAAATTGTGATTCAGAATTAGAAGTTTGGATTTTTGAGTCCCAATGAGCTCAAGGAGCATTCGAATTTCAGTAAAGTTTCAACGATTTTGATGATGTTACGTTTTGAAGTAATTTTCTGCACTAAATTGTGGTTCATGAATCTGAAATTTTGAGCATGGGTTGTGATTTAAAGAATTGGATTTTCAAGCCCCATTAGAGTTATGAATGCATCATAATTTTTGGTTTAAGAGTTTTGATGAGTTTGGTGAGTGTTTTGAGAAGATTTTTCTACACTAATTCATGGTTCATAAATCTGAAACTTTTTAGCATGGATTGATATTGAAAAAATTTGGATTTTAGAGGCTCAATGAGCTCAAGAATGGATCAGATTTTTATTAATAGTTGTGAGGGTTTTGATGTTGTTCTTGAAGCATTTTCTGCACTAAGTTGTTGGTATAAAGATCTGAAATTTTAAGAGCTTGATTTGGCATTGAAAGCATTTGATCTTAGAACCTCAATAAGGCCATGTATGCATCGGAATTTGTGTTAAGAGTTTTGATGATTTTACCGTTGTTTTGAGAAAATTTTCTGCACTATGTTCTTGTTCCTAGAATCTGAAATTTAATGGCCTTGATCTTGATTTTGAAGAAAATTTTGCTGCATAATGTCAAGGTCCATAAATCAGAAATTGTGAACATGAATTGTGGTTAAAAGGAGTAATCTTTGATCCTCATTAGGGACTTGTTGAATCGAATTTATGCATGAGTTCTAGTGATGATTATTTTTTAGTAGCTAAAACTGATTCTTTTAAGTCATGAGTACATTAGATTTTAATGAGTATTGGTGAGGTTTAACTGGACTAAAAATATGATTTTAAATAATGGTTTAGCCACATTGATCTAGTATTAAATTTGAAATTTTTAGAGGGTTCTAAGCAGTTAAAGAATTGTGTTTTGTGCATCTTAGAAGTCCTATATTTTGAGAGCTCAAATCTGAAATTTTTCTTGTAGCAATATAGGTGAGGTAGAAATTTAAAGTGTGATACTTAAATTAGTACCATCTTGGGGAATTCCTTGTATTAGAACTTATCATGGGTGTACCTTAGAAGCCCTGAACTTAAGGAACAACGTTTGAAATTTGTTAGATAGGAACTTATGATTATTGAAGTGAATTTGAGCATGTTAACGATGAATGTGACAATTACGAGGTGATGATGATTGTGATGATAGTATGACTTGATAATGAATTTTGGTGCTGATATGACAATGGAACTTATGAGTTTATCATGTTGTTGGAGATTAGGAATCTTATTATTGTTGATATGGTGATATGGCTTATGTCTTATGATGATGATGATTATGTGGTAATGATGACGGTGTTTGAAAAAGGTTGTTTTGCCATTTGTTGGTGAGCTTTGAGTGCAGGTTGGGGCAGTCGAGTGTAGGAGCAGATTTTGCGTCTTTTCTCGGAGCACGCCAGATTTTGCGTCTTTTCTCGGAGCACGCCAGATGCCGGAATTGGTGGGTTGCATACCTTTTACCTTGACTTTTCATTACTTAAAGTTAGTTGTAAATAGCCTTATGCCTGATTGATTGTGAATGTGTAAGACCGCTCACTAATAGAATAGATTAGATATTAAGACAACAGTAGCAACAATGTAAAAAGGGGAATTAGAATGATAATTCCACATGTTTATTCAATATCATGAGAATGAGATACAAAACAACTAATTTCCCTTTTGGCATTCGAGAGGCCAAAGCTCTTCACAAATAATTCCCTCTACTAATTCCTTACCTATAATTATTTTCTACTCTCTATTTATACTACTTAATTTTCCAAACCAACTTCCTAAAATTATGCCCCATCCCCCCAAACCTGCAACTCACCATGATCTCCGACTGCGTGACTTTCTGCGACCTTTGACTCCCTCCGCAAATACACACGGACTCCCTCTCTCTTCGACTCACTCCCTTGGCAGCTCAAGTTCCAGGTCTAAGGCAGTGGCTTTTTTTTTTTTTTCGTTTTATTGTATTTTTTAGTTTTTTTTTGGAATAGAATATACTCAATTTAGCCTCTAAAGTTTTTTGTTGGTGCCAAATATTTTATTTTCTAATATTCTTTTTCATTTTTTTGAGTAGAATTTATTATTCATACACATCAATCTTCGTCTCCTATCAAGAAATAATAAGACCTATCATGAAGGTGTGTCGAAACTATGGGGTACTGGTGGAGATTAATGGGACCCATTTGAGGGTGTTGGAATTCTTGAAGGAACCCATCTTTCACTTGATGAGCCTGATTTAAAGACTATTATTTTCACTAATGATAGAAAAGAAAATGATGAGATTGAGAATTGACACTGTTAGATTTTAAATATTTGTTGTGTTTAAATATTTGTTCTGTGCTTATTTTGCACAATAAGCACACTGTTAGATTTAGAGGCTATTTTTGTTTTTTGTTTTTTTGTTTTTTAATTTTGGAATGTAATGTGGAACAATTTGGAGTTATTTTCTGTTAAAATGTTAGTTTTGATTATATGAGTTTTAATTTTATATTTTTATATATTGCCGTACCACGTATCCTCGTATACATATACCCAAACGTACCCACATGGAATACGGGTATGTGTACCCATGTTAAATTCCGATTGCTCCCAAATTCCCATATACTTTATTTACAAAAAACAAAATATATTATCATATAATTGTTGTTTCTCTTTGGATTTCGGTACTGTGGAAGAGCAGGAAACGTTCGTAAAATTTCTCGCAAGCTTTTAAGGTCATAATAACAATCCAAGATTCCGCGCTTCGGTTTGAGACGGGTCAGTCGGTTACTTCACATTTTTGGCTTCTATGGTTTTAAGAGTGAATGTACTGTTTATTATCTTGCTTCTCATTTTAGTGTTGTTTTATCGCTATTTGAAGTGATAATTGTGCTGTGTTTGAGTGTTTCCATTTATTGTTACTTTTTTTTTACTGCTTTGCTTGTTACAGATTCAACTGCACTTCCAAAATAATTGGTTGTGCAGTCCTTGTTTCGATACACCATCTTTAAGTTTCTGTCGGCTCTTTAGTTCTATTATGGCCAGTGATTCTTTTGTGATTCCGAATTGTAACGGCAATGGCAATATCAACCCACTACCTAATCTGGGGAGGACATACCAAGTGGTAGTGGCTGCTACCCCAGACATGGGCATAGGCAAGGATGGGAAATTACCCTGGAGATTACCTACTGATCTCAATTTTTTCAAGGAGATTACTTTGGCAACATCTGATCCTGGGAAGAAGAATGCCGTTGTAATGGGTAGAAAAACATGGGAGAGTATACCTCTCAAGTTCAGGCCTCTCTGTGGCCGCCTTAATGTTGTTCTCACTCGCTCAGGGAGCTTTGATATTGCGACAGTGGAGAATGCTGTTATATGTGGAAGTATGTCTTCTGCCTTGGAGCTGTTAGCTGAATCTCCCTACTGTTTATCGATTGAGAAAGTATTTGTTATAGGAGGTGGCCAGATATTTAGGTATATTTTTTTCATTGAATTTTTACCTTGGTTCCTTCATGTTCATATTAAACTCTATGTTATAACTGTTTTTCATTCATATACAGAGAGACTCTAAATGCACCTGGATGTGAAGCTATCCACATCACTGAAATTCAGACAAGCATTGAGTGTGACACTTTTATGCCTCCAATTGATTCCTCTTTATTTCGGCTATGGTACTCATCATTTCCTAAGGTGGAAAATAACATCCGCTATTCTTTCGCCACTTATGTGCGTATAAAAAGTTCCGAAGCAGAGTCCACAATTCAGAATGCTGATCCAATTTTGGATAATAAATTGGATTCCATAAAATTTGAGGTCAAGAACTTTTCCTTTCTTCCTAAAACTATTCTTGAGAGACATGGAGAATACATGTATCTGAGGCTGGTTGAAGAAATCATTTCTGAAGGTACCGCTAAGGGTGATAGAACAGGGACTGGTACCTTGTCAAAGTTTGGTTGCCAGGTAACAATTTGATGGCTAAATTGAGGGTTGCTGTAATCTTTATGCTGACCTTGTTACCATATTTCCACAGATGAGGTTCAATCTGCGCAGAAGTTTTCCTCTTTTGACGACAAAGGTATGTAGTAGGTTGTAGAGGTTACGGTTTACGATACATGTTTAATCTACTGTGCAGATTGACACAATTTATTCATTTATTCCTAGAAAGTATTTTGGCGAGGGGTAGTTGAAGAGCTTCTTTGGTTTATTAGTGGGTCAACAAATGCCAAGGTAATGATATCTTTCACCATTTTTTTTAACACATGAATATCCAACTTTTGCCATTGAGTAGAATTAGAATATAGGTACAGGATTTTGTTGGTCCTCCCTAATTGTGGACCAATGTTAGTCTGTTACATACCCTGAGGAGAGCAGCAAAGAAGATTCCAAGAAGGAAGGTTCCAGCGGGCCCAGTTGGAGAATACAGCCCTTGCCCTTTTGTTACAAAAGAAGGGCTAACAGAGGAAATAAAGAAAATAGTACAGCAGTGCCACCTGGCACTGCTATTACGGCCGAGGGAATGATAGGCGATGGATCCTAGGATGATATAGGTTGTTAGAAGTGGAATATAGGAGGTAGTGTGAGTGGGAATTAGGGCATTTTGTAATTTGGGAAAATAATAGGACAGGAGAGAGGCTGTGCTCTCTAATCACAGCCAACCTTTTCCATTTTCTACCATCGTACCTCATCCTTCGTTATTAACCATTCCTCCAAGAGTGATTCTTACACTAAATCACTCATTCTCTATATTTCTGGTTTTGTTATTTCTGTTCCTGCTACTGTTACATTGTTCTTATTTCTTCTCACCCTAGATACCAGTGTTACAATTGGTATCAGAACACCGGTTCTGGGGTGTTCTGTGTATGGTGTCCACACTTGCTGCGATGGAGGCTAGGTTGGAAGCAATGGAGAAACAGATAAAAGAGCTCAAGGAGGCTCAATACCGTTCCTTGGAGGCTCAAAATAGTTCTTTTGAGTTGTTAACAACTTGTTGAGGCAAATGAGGGAGATGATCCAGCAAAACCAGCAAGACCAAGGAGAAGGAAACCTAGGAGGGGATAACAACCAACGAGATGAGGGGGAGGGAGATGAAGGAGGCGGTCCAGGGCCTCGAAAATTCAAACTTTCTCTGGATAGGATGCTAGTGGGTGGCTGATGAAAATGGAGAGGTATTTTCGAGTGACTCAGGTGGCACCGACGGAGAGGATGGATCTTGTCACGTTAGCCTTGGAAGGTGAGTCTCTAACATGGCTGGAGTGGTGGGAGGAGCAGACCCCTTTCCAAACTTGGAGGAGGTTTAGAGAAGACTTATTGAAACGCAGCCAGGAGCAGCTCATAATCCAATGGCTCCTCTGTTGGAGGCGCAGCAGACTGACAACGTCGCACATACAGAATGGAGTTCAAAGCCGTGGTGCGTGCCCTGAGGAATTTAGGGATGGAAACTTTGATCTGCATTTTTTATGATTGGGTTGAAGGAGATTTAGGTGGAGATGGAGGTATCGAGTTTGGAGAATCTCCAAGTCATGATGGATAAAGCTCTCACTATAGAATGGCAGAGCAGGGTATGAAGAGAGGTGGATGTTGGTCCAAGCAGAAGGAAGGTGGAGGGACCCCTGAAGGGAAGCATGTCTAGTGGCTCTGGGTCGGGTAGCTATGGATTGAGTTTGAGTTGAAACCCTAGATGGGCCAAACCCTACATGTGCAATAACAAAGGAGGAAGTGGGTCGAGAAACAAAGCAGGGCCCAACAATAATAGAACCACAGGGGAGGCTCGAATGGGCCAAATTTAAATTAGACTCGGGAGCAGGTGCCCAGAACACCCCTGGGCCCAAATTCAGTGGGACATTGAAACTTTCTAATGAGGAATGGGCCGATAGACAGCGAAAAAGCCTTTGTTCAAATGTGGGGAAAAATAGAGCCCTGAGCACCCATGTCCCATGAAACATTTTCTGTTATAATTCTTGGAGAAGGAGAAGAAGAGCTGAGACCAAGGGGAATTGGGCCATGAAGGCTCAAAAGAAGGGAACAAGGTGGTGGTCCTAATAGACCTAGGAGCTTCTACTAATTTCCTCACTACTAAGATAGTGGAGAGGTTCCTGTTGCCTGTTCGGAAGCTTCTTGAGTTCAGAGTTGAGGTTGGAAACAAAGCTATTGAGAGGGGACGAGAAGGTTGCGAAGGGTTGGAATTAATCATCCAAGGCAATAGGCATCCCTATCATCCAAAGTTACTTTGTGATGGAGTTTGGGAATTCAGAGGTTGTTCTTGGAGCGGTTGGATGGCGAGTTTGGGGAAGTTAATAGGAGACTACAATGAGCTCACCTTGAGCTGGATGGAAGGAGGCCGAGAGAGGAGCACTCAAGGGGATCCAACCCTCTGTCAAAGAAAAGCCTCTGGGAAAAATACCTTGCATGCCTTGCGTTGTGAAGAGGAAGTATTCTTGGTGATACCCAAGTTGGCCAACTCAGAAAATCGAAGAAAAAGATATGGCAGAGGAGGTAAGAGAATTGTTGCGTACCTTCAAGAATCTATTTCAAGTACTTGAGGGCTTACCGCCCCAAAGAGAGAGGGCCATGCAATAATTCTGAAGGAGGTTGCAGAGGATCCCCCACATACGCTCTAATAGGTACCTCCATTACCAAAAAAATGAAATTGAGAATTTTGTCGAAGAGATGTTGAGGTCTGGGGTCATAAGGCCAAGTACTAGCCCGTTCTCTAGCCATGTCATTCTTGTAAAGAAAAAAAGGATGGAAGGTAGAGGTTTTGTGTTGATTATAGGGCTCTCAATCGAGTTACCGTTGCTGACAAATTCCCCATACCAATAATAGAGATGTTAGATGAAGTGGGAGGAGCCACAATTTTCTCGAAGCTGGACTAGAAATCTGGATAACATCAAATAAGGGTGAGAAAAGAGGATGTCCCAAAAACTGCTTTCAGAACCCACGAAGGCCACTGAATTTCTATTGATGCTGTTTGGGCTCACAAATGCTCCGTCCACATTTCAGGCTTTGATGAATCAGGTACCGAAGCCATTTTTAAGGACATTCATTCCGTATTTTTTGATGATATCCTCGTATATAGCTCCAATTCATAGGAACATTGGGAACACTTGGGAATAATTTTTGAGTTACTGGGGAGCCATCTACTTTTTCTGAACAGGAAGAAATGCATTTTTGCTCAAGCCAAGATAGAATATCTGGGACACATTATTTCTGCTGAGGGTGTTGCGGCAGATCCTGAGAAAATTCAAGATATGGTGGATTGGCCACCCCTAAGGACCTAAAGGGGTTGAGAGGGTTCTTGGGGCTCACTGGTTGTTATAGGCGGTTCGTCAAGAATTAAGGGAAGATTGCTTTGCCTCTTACAGAGTTGCTCAAGAAAGACAACTTCAGGTGGGGAGGAGAAGCTCAAGGAGCTTTTGACACTCTTAAGAAGGCAATGGCTACAGTGCCAATCATAGCCATTCCTTCTTTCTCAAAGCCCTTCTCTATTGAAACCGATGCTTCAGGAAGGGGTGTTGGAGCTGTTCTGCTTCAGGAAGGGAGGCCAGTGGCTTACATGAGCCAAAAGATCTCTGACCGGGCTGAAAGGAAGTCTGTTTATGAGCTCAAACTCATGGCTATAGTGTTGGCGGTGCAGAAATGGTACCATTACTTGTTGGGGCATCATTTTACTGTTTATACGGATCAAAAAAGCCTTAAGTTCTTGCTGGAGCAGCGAATTTGGGGAGAAGAACAGAAAAAAAGGGTTACTAAATTCATGGGCTATGATTTTGACATTAAATATAAGGCTGGCAGCGAGAATAGGGTAGCAGATGCCCTCTCAAGAAGGTTTCAATACTCCTCTTTTGGTAGTGTCTGTGGCTGAATGGGGAGAATTGAAGCAAATCAGCCAGAATTTATTACAGGGAGGAGAAGATCATCCAGGTTTTGAATTAAAGAAAGGGAAGCTGTTGTACAAAAGGGAGGTTGGTTATCTCAAAAATACTCCAAGTTAATTCCCAAGGTTTTGCATAAGTTCCACTGCTCCAAGATAGGAGGACATTCGGTATTTTACAGAACGTATAAAAGGATTTCGGGGCTGCTCTATTGGGAAGGCACGAGGAAGACCATCCAAGAATTTTTATGAAGTGTGAGACCTGCCAAAGAAACAAACACTCTACCCTCTCCCCTGGTGGTCTTTTACAACCGCTGCCAATCCCTGAAAATGTTTGGTTGGACATTTTTCATGGATTTCATTGGTGGGTTACCAAAAGCTTTGGGTAAGGACAGAATATTTGTGGTGGTTGATCGCATGACGAAATACTCTCACTTCTTTGCTCTTTCTCATCCATTTTCAGCAAACGAGATTGCTGAACTTATCATCAAAGAAGGGTTCAAGCTCCATGGGTTCCTGTCCTCTATTTTCTCCGACCGTTACCAAATATTCATGAGTACATTCTGGTCCGAAATCTTTAAGGCTTCTGGGACTTCTTTAAAAATAAGCTCCTCCTACCATCTTTAAATAGAAGGCCAAAGCGAAGTAGTGAGTAAGTGCATGGAGACTTACTTAAGATGCTTTTCTGGAGCTAAGCCCAAACAATAGCCCAAGTGGTTGTCTTGGGCAGAATATCAGTACAATACCAATTATCATGGAGCCATCAAAATGACCCCATTCAAGGCTCTTTATGGAAGGGAACCACCAATCCTCTTTAGGGAGAGTGAGGTGGCTACTGTGGAGGATGTCAGAACCTTGCTAGAAGAAAGAAACGAGATGTTTGATAAACTGAAAAATCATCTGAACAGTGCTCAAGATCACATGAAACTTTATGCGAATAAGAAAAGGAGGGAGGAAAATTATGAAGTGGGAGATCGGGTTTACTTGAAGCTTCAGCCTTACTGCATGAAGATCTTGGCTAAGAAGGTTAATCAGAAGTTAAGTGCTCGTTATCATGGTCCATATGAGGTGATAGAGAGAATTGGACAGGTTGCTTACCGTTTGAAGTTCCTGGAACATGCCAAAGTCCATCCCATAGCAAAGCTGGGGAATGACGGGGATCTGAAGGCGGATGATACTGCAGTCCGCACAATGCATATTTGAACTTTGGAGAAAGAAGAGGTTATTGTGTGGAGGAGAGAGAGAAAGAGCAAAAGATGAGTGGCATGATAAAAAATTGAGAGCTTAATATGAGGCTAACTTGGTAATTTTAAGGATGAAATTAGGGGGCTTATCATTAGTCCCTAACTTGTCTGGACTAAGGGATCCTTCACCTAGAATATATACAATTGATGGTTGGGCTATTTACACTTGCTTATACTCTATAAATTTATTGATGGCATAAAAAGTGAATGGTTCTGGACTTCAATTTCAATCACAACTTATTTTGCTTGAGGTGTTTATTATTTTAGATCTCATAAAATGTTCTGTTGCTATAGTGAACGTGATTATCATTAAATCATTTTGAAATGCATGTTACATTGACAGTTGCTACAAGAAAAAGGCATTCATATATGGGATGGCAATGCTTCCAGAGAATACCTAGATAGGCAAGCATGATTGTTTTGACTACAAAGTGTACACTTTCTTTTTCTTACAATCACTAACTGGATTTAATTCTATATTACAGTATTGGTTTGACAGATAGGGAGGAGGGTGACCTGGGACCTGTTTATGGGTTTCAGTGGAGGCACTTTGGTGCCAGGTGGGTAGGATCATATCTTTTTCTCAGTAGGTTAATGATAGACTTCTCTGTGCAAGATTGCTTAGCTCTTTATTCACCATCTTACATTCTATAGGTATACTAATATGCATGATGACTACTCTGGCCAAGGATTTGATCAGCTTTTAGATGTTATTAACAAGATAAAGCATAATCCTGATGATCGGCGGATCATTCTCTCTGCATGGAATCCAGCTGATCTTAAATTGGTTGCTCTTCCACCATGCCACATGTTTGCACAGGTCTGCAGCTTTTCTTGGGTTTCCTTTAAAGAAATTTTTATCTCCCTCTCTCTTACTCGTTTTAATGTTCTCTACCTTTTTTAAAGTTCTATGTAGCAAATGGGGAGTTATCGTGTCAAATGTATCAGCGATCTGCTGACATGGGCCTCGGCGTGCCATTTAATATCGCGTCATATGCCCTCTTGACCTGCATGATTGCTCATGTTTGTGGTATGCAAATTATTTAAGCATTTGCAGTTGGACTTTAATATGAATCTTGAGAAGATTGTTTGTTTGATAATATCATTACAGAAAAGTACACCTTACTAACAAAAAACAAATCCTTATATATATATTTTTTTCGTCAGATCTTGTTCCAGGTGATTTTATTCATGTATTTGGGGATGCACATATTTACAGTAATCATGTAAGACCTTTGCAGGAGCAGCTCCAGAACCTGCCAAGGCCTTTTCCAGTATGTCATGTTTAACGAAATCTCTGCTTTAATATGTTCATTACTACAAAATATTTAGTGTTTCCTTAAACTTCAATGCAGACTTTGAAGATTAATCCAATGAAGAAAGACATAGATTCTTTTGTGGCTTCTGATTTCAAGCTCATAGGCTATGATCCTCACCAGAAGATTGTGATGAAGATGGCTGTTTAAAATTCATGAGATTCTCAGTTCCATTTAGGTTATTTTTTCTTTTTTGAAATGAGGCAAGTATGGCGTATCATTGTTAATGTTTCTGCTTTCCTCAGAATTTTATATAAGAATGCTTGCCTAAATCTAATGCAATTTATAAAATAAATGCCTATTTTTCAATAGGTAATGCTATATGGACTCTCCAAATGAGTGTCTCATGTGGATATTAAAAAAAGTTTTGGCATTAAGGGTAATTATTTTGGTATCACGATATCATTATTTGACATTAAAAAGTGGATGTCCACATGGGACACTTATTTGGAAGAGTCAATATATCATTTTCCTTTTTTAATATTGAAGCTTGTGTTAGCTAACATCCTTGGCTAATTTTCAAACCAAACCGCACACAACATACACGAAACTTAAGTCAACGAGCTATAGACTCAATTTTCCTTCCGCATTCAAGTCTCTGACCCTTTATGGGACCAAGTATGGATACCAATATATGCCGACTCTTAAATTCATCAAAACTTGGAACTATAACACGAGGAACTAACACACTCTGATTCTTGGGACAACATTGAAATCGAACGAGGAACACACTTGCACAATTTGAATAATGAGAGAAATGATTTATATACACTAAAAAATCAGTCAGTATTAACCAGAGAAATGATAGATGTACATCAGATTTTTATCCATTAAGTATTTATCAGATATTATTTCAATTGGTGGTTGAGAGATATGTGTAAGTTTTTTTGTTTTTATTTAAAATGGTGGGCCCAAAATAGTATAATATGATTGAATATTGATGGATGGTTGATGGATTTATATATTGATGTACATGTAGTACTATTGGTATCAACCACTATATATAATAATTCAATATTTTAAAACTATTAATATTATACATTAATCCAATATCTTTAAAAGGTGGATTAATAGTTTTAAAATGATAAATTATTGTATATAGTGATTGATTTTGTGACGTACATATAATATTACTCATAAACATTTCATTATACACTATGTGCATTTATAAATAGAAGGTTATATATATATATGCACTTATTTTATAATGTGCATATGCAATCCCTATAAATACAAGTCTTGTGTGGCCCGTACCTTAAGATTGTTGAACTTTCCACACAATGAACTATCTCAAATCTTATAAACTCTTCCACTATATATATATGAAGTAAAATAAGTTGCGATCACAAAAAGCATCTTCTTGTGCAATCAATATGGCTTCCATTTCTTATTACTATACTGCTGCAATTACTTTGCTTTGGTCACTCATGTCAAGCTCTGTCATATGCAACATGAATACTCATCAATACAATGAGCATGACATGAACACACTTCTAAACTTCAAGCAAAGACTCATAGATCCTTCTGGAATGCTCTCTTCATGGTTTCCAGGAAACGATTGTTGTCACTGGGCAGGAATTCATTGTGACAACACCACAGGCCGAGTCACAATGATCAATCTCCCTTGTCACACAATTCTCCCAACTTATGGCGAAATCAATAAATCACATTGCTTAACAGGTGAACTCGATTTATCTTTATTGGATCTTCAGTTTTTAAGTTATTTGGACTTGAGCAACAATGACTTCAAGGCCATCCAATTTCATTATTCTAGACATAATCTAGTATGTAATAACTTGTCAAGAGATCTTACACCTACTTCCCATCAATGTGGAAACTCCTCCAACCTTCATTATCTTGATCTGGCATATAATTCTGATCTTCTCATTGATAATCTAAGTTGGATTGTTTCCCACTTTTTCTCCTTACAATATCTTGACCTCAGTGGAATTGATCTTCATAAGCAAAATGATTGGCTTCAGTATGTTGCAATGCTTCCTTCACTTTCAGAGCTATACTTGGAGAGTTGTGGGCTTCTAGACATCAAACCATCTCTTCAACATGCTAATTTTACTTCACTCAAAGTTTTAGATATTTCTGACAATGATTTTATATCTGAGTTACCTAAATGGATATTCAATCTTAGTTCTGAAATATCTGAAATTGGCCTTAACCAAAATCACATACATGGCCAACTACCTAAAGCATTGTTAAATCTTCGAAGCATCAAATTCTTAGATTTGTACAAAAATAATCTTGAAGGACCTATTCCGAATTGGTTAGGCCAACTTGAACAACTGCAAGAACTTGATCTTTCTTACAATTCATTTTCTGGTTCAATCCCCACAAGTTTGGGAAACCTATCATCTTTAATTGCATTGAACCTCTTTTTCAATAATTTGAGTGGGAATCTTCCAGAAAGTCTAGGGAAACTCTTCAACTTGGAGTACTTTCGAGTTGAAGACAATTTTTTTACAGGAAGTATCTCTGAAAGAAATTTTCACTCTCTTTCAAATTTAAAGGTATTATTCTTGAGCTCACCTGCCTTGACCTTTGAATTTAATCCTGAATGGGTCCCCCCTTTTCAACTTCAAGATATTTGGTTCGGATATGTGGCTTCAACACTCCCTACATGGTTGTATAGACAAAGCTCTCTCAGAGCCCTGACCATTACAGACTCATATGTTTCATTTGAACCTCTAGACAAGCTTTGGAAGTTTGCTACTCAACTTGAATTTTTCTTTATAGGAAACAGCTCGGTCAATGCAAACATGACAAATGTGTTGCTAAACTCCAAAATTGTATGGTTGAATAGGAACAATTTGAGTGGTGGTGTGCCTCAAGTATCTCCAAATGTAATTCTTTTGAATCTATATGGAAACTCTCTGTCTGGATCTATTTCTCCTCTTTTATGTCACAAGTTGAAGGGAAGGAAAAGACTAAAATATTTGGAGATTGGTAATAATAGTTTATCGGGAGAAATTCCAAATTGTTGGATGAATTGGAAATCCTTGCTTTATGTTGGCTTAGAAGATAACAACCTAACAGGAAATGTTCCTGATTCAATGGGCTCTTTGTCTAATCTAATCTCATTGGATGTAAGCGGGAATAAATTATCAGGAAAAGTTCCTCTCTCATTGCGAAATTGTAAGAAATTGTGGATTCTTGCCCTCGCCGAAAACATGTTTTTTGGAGCTATATCAAGGTGGATGCCCCCAAATTTAAAAGCTCTCGAGTTGAGATCCAACAAATTCAGTGGTAATATTCCCTCAGAAATATGTCAATTTCATTCTCTCATGATATTGGATTTGTCAGGTAATAAATTATGGGGACCAATACCCAATTGTTTACACAACATGACAAGCATGATTTCTAATTATGCTTCATTTGATGAGTTCTTGATTAGCATCCCTATATTGGATGGTTCAATGACATACTCTTTCGATATTATGTTGCTCATAAAAGGCTTGAAATTAGTTTATAGAAACTCAATTTATGTTGTGGACCTTTCAAGCAATAATTTGACTGAAACTTTGCCAATGGAGTTGCTTATGCTCATTAGATTGCAGTCTTTGAATTTGTCCCACAACCAGTTAATGGGACCAATACCACAACTGATTGACAACTTGAGACAGTTGGAATCCCTTGATCTCTCATGCAATCAGCTTTCGGGACAAATTCCTCAGTCCATGTCAGGTTTGTCTTTCCTTGGTGTATTGGATCTCTCATTCAATAATTTAATGGGCGAAATCCCATCAGGGACCCAACTTCAGAGTTTCACAAACCTTAGTTACATGGGAAATCCTCAACTTTGTGGACCTCCTCTCACAATAAACTGCACACAAGGTGGAGATCAATCGAACAATACAAACCCAATGGCAGAAGATGATGATGAAGAAGCTGAAATACATTCTTGGTTCTACATGGGTTTGGGAATTGGATTTGCCACAGGATATTTGGGAGTCGTGTGTGGCATCTTCTTCAACAAGAGATTCAGACTTGCATATTTCAAATTCTTTGGCCAGTTATCTGACATGGTGCTTCTAAAGATGAATGATACCTACTGGTATATCAGAAATTGCTGCAACAGAAACTAGTAAGTAAAGGAATAAATTTTATATATATATATATATATATATATATATATTTGTTTTTTAGATGAGTATTTATCTTTTACTTAGTAAAAAAAATAAACAAACAGACACAAACTAAGGGTATATTGCAATAATATACAAGATTTATTAATTCATGTTTCCATTGTGATTTATTTATTTCTGTAATATGATAACCCTTAATCCATTTTGTAACATCATCAAGATGTTTGATACTTGGTTTAGGAAGAAAATAGAAAGATTCTCTGTAGAAGTAACCAAATAATCACTATCAACTTTTTTTCCCCTTCCAATAGCAATCCTTGAAATCCAAGTCTATATTAGTATATTGATCTAGTCAGCTTTATAGGGTAATATTCTGACTACATAATTCAAACTTGAAAATTAAATAATGTCTCTTACCTTTGCAATTTGATACAACTATATATGTACTTAATTTGCAGGTCCTCATTGTGCATGCTTGGATGAGATTTCACCTAGAGGTTACCACGAGTTGCATGTGTGTTAATTTGACTAGTTATATATGTGTATTCTTGGACTATAAATTAAATAACAGAAGTTGTGAATTGGTGAAACTTGTAGAGCAAGTTATTAGTGGCCTAATTAGCAAATTAGTTGGAGATGAAGATTATTGTTATCAGTTTTTCTGATATTGGAGTTGGTTTTCTGTTGTGTGAGGTTAATTAGCATGTGCTAAGTTGTATGCTACTTAACCTAATTCCCATGGATGTATACCAAAGTTATGAATTGAATAAGTCAGATTGTGTATGTATTCTCATCAATATCATCACTTTAATAACTCCTCAGAATTCTCTCTACTTTTTCCTTTTCAGTACATGTTTCATATGTTGGATATTTGTATAGTAGTAAAGTTTTCTATTAAAATAGACCATTTAATTTATGAATATAAATAATAAGTTAATAAAAAATATATCCATCTCACTCATTTTCCATATCAGTAGCTACACCTTTTATCTCGGGTGAAACGACGATATCTTATGTTAGAAGTAGTGACTATTTCTCTCCCATTAACGTCGCTCCTTTTTGCAATACCTTCAATTGCTCCCCCATATGTCAAATTTTGAAACGAAAATTCAGTAGCTTACCAATTTACATACAAAGTACTCCATCATCAAGACAGAGTGCTTGATCCTATTTACATATAAATATCTTAGACAAACTATTGGTGCAATTTTTCTTTATTCAATTTATGTACTACTATATATATTTATATACACACACAAAAATTAGGAATATGAATCAAGAATGGCTCTCATCATGTCCCAAATCTTAATTGGATCCTAATGATATGAACTGAGACAATTAATCTTCTCAAAATGCTGAGAAATCAGGATCGGTTGGCTTGAACATCTTAGGCATCTTCAAACTGTCACTATCAGGTATTATAGCAACCTTTTTACCAGCACCTCTTCTAGTGTTTTTAGCAAACTTTGAGGCCAAAACTGTTGCACTAAGGTTCTGTCCATGGCTTGAACTTGCCCCCATTGAACTGTCTCCAGAACCAGACTCATCATAATCATAATCATCATTGAACATGCTCTCTTTATCTAGAAGCTCCAATGCTAGTTTTCTCTTGCGGTGCCGCCTCCATGCAGTTTGTATAAAACAAGAACTCCATGCTCTCCATTGATGAGAATAGTACCTGATGAGCCATGTTTGGTAACACACAAATTCTTAAAATAATTACTTTTTCAAACACCTTTGTATTCTGATAAGTGGAATCACACAAATTGTCTATTTGATTTTTTTTTTATTAATTTTGGGTTTTTTCTTTGGTACCCATGAGTACCAATACTAATTATACAATAAATGGTAGTTGTCCTTATGGTTGACTTGATGAATTTTAAAAAGGAACAGCTAACTTTTTTCTATAACCACGTAATAACCAGTGATATCGATATCCATGAATTTTATTGGGTACTGAATAAATTGATTCTGTGTTTTCTATTTTTTTCAGAACTTTGTAAAGAAATCCGTACAAATAAGATTTTATCACACAAATGAAAACGGTAAACACAAATAAGACCATGATTTTTATCATAAGATTTGAACTATTTCATTATTTTTTTCACAAAATTTTAAAAAACGAGAAATAGTAAACACAAAAATGAAAACAGAAACCAAAGAGATAGTATTATTCGAACAAATTCGCACCTGAAAGCGTGCTGGAGTTTCTTGCTATGAAGGCGCTTGAATTGGTTAGAGACAAACTTGAGGTCCTCAGCTCTGAGAGCAAAAGCTTCAACCTCAGTGATGGTCTTGACAGTTCTAGTAGAGGCTGGAAGGTTGAGGTTAGATGCAGCCACCAATGCCCATGTTAGCAACTCTTCACCACAGAAATCACCTGGCCTTAGGGTAATGGAGTTGAAGTACCCTGTTCTTCCACCATCTGTTGTGGAGCTCTCTAGTTGTCCTCTAATGATGAATATCATCTCCTTCACAGGGTCACCTTCCCTAACTATGTATGTGTCCTTTGTGTTCAGTGATGAAACAAGGCGCTCACATATTGCATCTAGCAGCTGGTCATCCATTTGACCAAAGAAAGGAACCTGAACATACATACATAGCAGCATTGTATTGAGGGTTATTGTACTTGTGCATCCTATAATAATAGACTAATTCTATATTCATATCTATAAAATGAATTTTATAAATATTAATTCAAATTTAAAGGTAGAGAGTAAAATAAATAATGTGTAAATGAGAATCACATTAAAATTAAATATGATAGATTGAACGTATACATAATGTACGGAATAATAGATGTTAAAATAGTTTTATCAATATACTTCATCATTCTTCAATGTTAATGTCAATCACTATTTATAGTCACATTCAAGAGAATGTTAGAGTTTCATTACACACTAAAAAATGTTAAACGTTTAAGTTAAATAATGTCTCGATGTGACATCTAGTTATAAACTTATAAATGTTAGAGTATCATTACACTAAAAAATGTTAAACATTTAGTAGGTAACATTTTCAATATATGACAAAATTGAGATAAAAACAAAAAAAAATGATAAAAAAAATATGGAAAAATAAGATGACAAACATTTCTCCCTACTTATATTCCTCACCAATGTTATGCCAAATAATAATGTAAAAATTCAAAATTCCTAGTTAATAATAAGTCATGTTTTTAAATTTCACAATTGAGCTTTGCTAGGAGTACAACATTATACCAGTCAAAAATAGGATTTTGGACTTAAATCACTAAACTCATTAAAAAAAATATACATAATAAAGAATGTTATTTAGACTAAAAGAGTTGAAATGAACTTTAATGGCTATTTTGACTGGAAAATTATTGTTACCCAAAAATTTGTGTTCACAATTATATATCCATCGATATAATATATGTGATTGATTAACAATATTATTGCAATTACCAAAGAATAATATACACAAACAATTAACTAAAAGTTAACGTGCAAGGGGCTATAACATTTTAAATAAGGAGTGTTAATATAGTTTTGGATTCATAATAAATCCTACAAGTAATAATATATTAATCATTTAAGACTTAATTAAAAGTTATAATTATAATAATACTATAAAATTTTGAATTAATATATTGTTAGATGTAAAGGTTAATCATAAATTGAGACTTGAATAATAATAATAAATTAAGAAAAGAGACATACATACCCGACGAAGAATGTCGAGACAGAGATGTCTTTGAATCTGGCGGCGAAGGTCAAGAGGCAAAGCCTTGAGAATAGCTTCTTCATCGACACCTTTTGTGGCAAGCCATTTGTATTGAGTGAACCTGCGAATTCGTTGTTGTAGATCTGGTGGAAGTTGACGATGACTCATCCACTCTTCTGTGTCTTTTTGTCTCAGTCTCCACTCTTCAAGTCTCGCAGTTGTAGATTGCAGATAATTCTGTTTTGTAAAATAATAATTAAGAAAACTAAATGGGAGAGAAAAAAATATATATGAATCCTAAACATATAAGAAGGTTGCACAAGCACAAACACGACATGATACACGCAAAACTAAAAAATTGTGGGACACGGACACGACGTGTTCAGCTTCAGCTTGTGTCCATGGTGTGTCACAATGTGTCCGGTACGTGTCAGATAATGTTCCAATGTGTGTCCAACCTGAAAAAAAAATATTTTTCGGACACGAATGGATTCGTGTCAGACACATATTCACCAGGTGTCGGTATCCACCGTGACACGTGAACTCACCTTAGTATAGATGTACGAGAGATTCCTACCTCAAGATCATACAATGTAGTATACTAAGTGGATAATAGAAAATCAGTCAATAGGTCCATTTAACAATTTTTTGTCCAAAAAAACCTTTCTCTAAGAAGTGAATTCTTAGTGGAATGAGTGATTGTGGTCCAAAATCTCTACATGAATGGTTTTGCCTAGTTTTTTATTGTACAAATAGCAACACTAATTAAATAATGTTGGGAAAAAGAATACCTGCATGTTACCAATGAGATGCGCAAACAGGATTAGACCAGCTATGCAGATGAAACTTGAGAATAATGTTTCACCAACGTAAGTGGTCGTGTTCAGACTTTGCCCATATGAACTGCACCTCAGATAAAAAGGGTTTCAAAACAATTCGAGTTCCATTAACGATTTTATATTCTATCATCACACGGTACTACTCTGTCAAAAACAAAACAAAACAGAGCATATATACCTAAGATTTTTGAGTCCCCACCAGAGGCAATAGAAATATTTTTGGATGAATCTTGAGGAAGAGACATGATCAAGAAAAGCATCAGCAAACATTCCAAACTGAAAGCTCTTAGGGTTGAGAGCATCACAATCGCTGAGCACTCTGGTTCGCCTAAACCACGCTTGCCTCTCACGGTCGTCCAAAGTAGCACAGTCCAGAAACGAAAGATTGCAAGATGGAGAGTGTGTTTTGTTCAACTCTTTCTTGCATGTTATCCTCCAACACTCGTATTGCCTTTGTATTGATGACACATACCATGATGCCCCTAAAACCTGCACTGACACCACAACCAATTTTATGCTATATTATCATCAACATTTTATTTGGATTTAAATAGTACCTCCTTAGTTAAAATTTGAAATATTAAACCAATTTAAGGATTTTTTTAAAAAATGGAATTAATTTTGATGTGGTAATACATTGTTAATTATATATAATTTTGAGTTGTCATATCAATAAAAAAAATATGGAGAATTCTCATATTTATTTATTAAGAATTTAATTTTATAAAGATAATGAAATAATTTTCATGAATGTTGATTCTTAAGATTAGTTTGGATAAATAAATTATTTAAGTTTTTATACAGAAGTAACTACTGAAAACTAATTTATGAATAAGTTATTTTATATTTAAATATATAAGAATAAAATTAGTTATTTTAAACATTTTGAAAAGTGTTTCTAACTTCTTAAAAAGTATTAAAATAATTTTCTAGAAAGTAATAAATTATAACTTTGAACTTCTAAAAAACTTAAAAAAATTATAAACACTGCTATTCAAACTAGGCCTTACACTAACCGCTTAAAAATCATGCAAATAAAAATATGTGATTGGATGATTCGGAATAAAATTTTACAAAAAAAATAACATTAAATTCCAAAAATAACATTATTTTAAATTAAAATTGAAAGTAAAATTAAAAAAATGAATGTATATATGTAAATGAATGATTACATGGCTAGCCAACATGTAACCACCAAGATTGTAGAATGCTCCAGCCAATGCAGTTTTGGCAATAAGGCCACTAGTCTTTAAGATTCGCCTTTGAAGTGGAAAAATCTGAAACAACCTAGGCACAAATTGAATGAGCACAATTAAGGATATGGTGTGGTTTGCATGTGCTGCTGTTGAGTCTTTGATAGCTGGAACCACGAACCAAATCACAATCTGATAATTGCAAACATCAATAAATAAATTAAAATATAACAAACTTATTGCATGCAATGCATTGAAGAACAATTAGTCTGGACCAAGCAAATAATAAATCAATGTACGTCCAACTAGTATTCAACGTGTGCTATACATAATATAAAATGTGTGTTATATGTATAACATACATTTTGTATTATGTATAGCACACATTGGATACTAGTTGGACGTATTTCTGTTGTACGATAAACATAATTGAATAATAAATTGCATGCATATAAAAGAAATGTGATTCCTGCTACTTGATGAAAAAACACTTTTAATCCTTAAAGTTATCAGATATGATAAAGCAAATTATGTATAGAGAATGTACAAAAACTAAATAAAAAATAAGAAAATAAAATCACACCCCCAGTTCTAGCTGCATGAATCTATAATTGCATACATAGTAAGAAATGGTATCCAACATTTTAGCTTATGGCTGACAAAGTGTGTAATTCAGAATATTGGACATGTTAACTTTAATTCTTTGTTCCCATATAAATGCGCATGTTTGTTGATTATTAACATCTACATTCTCACTCATCTTTGTTAATTATTTATTTTAATATAACAAATAGTTGTGTATATTTATATATTACTCGTTAAACATGCTATGGTCCAAGAGAACACGTAAGAATTTCTTAGTATTGCATATATATATATATATATATATATATACCTGAGGAAGAGGAAGAGTGGCGAAGAGATCGATGATGAAATCAGACCTGAGGTAGCGAGAAGCAATCATTTTGGGATCCGTAACAAGCTCCTTGCGGCCATAAACACGAGAAGTAGGGGAAACATATGCGGTCCTAAACTTAAGGACCATGTGGAATAGGAAGAATAGATCGCCAACGGTTCTAGAAAACGTGACGAATATGCCAAGGACTATATCCGTTTGCATGCAAGCTTTGTCCCCAGTGATTGGAAAATAGAAGTATAGAGGGTCTAAGAACAAAGCTGCCACACACGCGTACAAAAACGTCCGGTTCCAACGTGCCACGAACTTGGAACGTGGATCAAGGATTTGGTACCACCATGGTACCTTTTTGCGGAGGGAGAATGATGCCGGGAACCGGGTCCGGAACCGCGACGACACCGCAAAGCGGCTGAAATCCGTGTGCATGATTGTGATGAATAGTCGTGGTGGTCGTAATTGTGGTTGTGGTTGAGATTATGATTGTAATTATGATTTTTTTTTTGTGATTGGTGGTGGTGGTGATGATGATGGTGGTAGCGGTAGCGTTGTTGTTCCCTCACCGTAGGTTGGAGGTGGCTAAGGTGGGGATATCACAAATGAAGTTTGTTGGAGAATTGCGGAGAAAGACAGAAGGATATGTGGGGAGGGAAATTATTGAGGGTTGCTTGAGAATGTGGTGTAGGATCATGTATGGGATGTGGAGTGTGAATGTTGAATGAGGAAATAAGGCCAAATTGAACCCATGATTTCAAATATATTTGCAATCTATCTTACAAATTTGAGAAAATTTTCTTTTTAAGTACATTTTTATTTATGATTTTCCTATTTTTGGGTTGTTTCTTGGATCTGTTTATTTTATTATATATATAAAAGGAAAAGGATAATCAATAGGAAATGTTATTAGACGAAGAAGTGTGAAGCTTGTTTTCTTTTTTCCTTTTCCCTTTAGTTGAGTTGGGATAAAAAAAAAAAAAAAATACTTTTGTACAAAGTTTTTTTAGCTATTGTATTTTTAAATTATTTTTCATTCATGGGAAAGTTTAATAAGATTTCTGGAAATTTAATGTGCAGATCGAACTCAAAAATATTTAATTTCATTCTCGAAAAAGTGATTCTCGGAGAAGTGATTCCCAAAAATGTACAAATTTCTAAAAAAAAAACAATCTGCAAACCAAACGGCCCTTAATTAATTTGAAAGTCTAGTCTAGTTTGTCAATGTCCTACGCACTAACCAATCAATTAGTACTTGTGTTTGGGTCATGTATTTTCTTACGGAGAAATTATTAAGTGCATTGAGAGTAAAAAAAAATTTTTTCTGAAAAACTTATATTTAAACACATCAACTATTATATTTCCTTATTTAAAACTTAACCTCTTGTCTTGTCATTATAGTAGTAGTTAACATTTTGAATTACTTGTCATACAATAAATAATACAGAACAAAAAAATCTCTTGTTCTCTTTGGTGCCCCTAATAATTTTTCTTACCTCAAAGCGACTATTAGGTCTCATTTGGCGAGGTATATAACATAGTATATTACAGAATACAGAAACAACACAATATAGGTAGAGATAAAAAGATATAAAATTGTCTATTATATTTAAATTAATATAAAAATAATTTCTTTATAATTTTGTTAAATTTTATATTCTTTTTAATTTCTAGGAGTTTGGATGAAATTGATTTTGTAAAATTGATTTTGGGTAAAAGTAAGTTGAGGTTAACATGATTTATGTTTAGATACTTTTATCTTAAAATTGATTTTGATACAATGAATGGATACCATTTCAAATATAATTGCATTTTCAACGTGAAAGCAACATTTTTTTGCTTTGGGTGAACGAGCATTAATTGACTAAATCAAACTCACGTTAACATGTTAAAATTGTAGTCAAACCAAAAATATCTGTGTTCAATATAAATGAACGGAGGTTTAGTTTTACAAACGCCACTCCAAACATACATAGCCTTAAAAGTACATGTAGTATATAAATTTTGTGTCTTGAGATATATATTTATTGTATTATCCCCGTTAAGATCACCTTACTTCTGTTGTGTATTTTGTGTATAACATCAATCGGAAATTTATCAAAAGTATATAAAATTTGGATTTAATTTTTATCTATTGATAACGTATAATTTTTTTTACATAGTCATTCAATTATGTACTGTCATGTCAACTATAATAGTGTTTTCTTTCTTCCACTACCTAAAAAATCATACAAACGGAGTATTTTGAATGGATGACAGTGTAAAATACAATAATATTTGTCGTACAATAGAAATAGGAACATTTAGTATCCAACTTGTGCTATACACTATATGGAATGTGTGCTATACATACAACAACATTCCATATAGTATATAGCACACGTTGGATACTAGTTGGACGTATTTATGTTGTACAACAACAAACATTATTGGTGTAAAAATATCATTATACTGTCAGTGCATCCAAGTTAAACTCATAAAATTTTACCTAATCATCATCACTCAATTTAAAATATCATCAATAATTGAATTGATATTCAAAATGTTGAGACTCATTTGACATGACTTGCACCTCCAACTCCCTCAATCAATAATGTTTGACGTACAACATAAATACGTCCAATTTGTATTCAACGTGTAATATCCATATTACAGAATGTATGCTATACTATATATGTTATACGTATAGCACACATCATGTAACATAGATAGCACACGTTGGATATAAATTGAATGTATTTCTGTTGTACGTCAATTATTATCATCGTCTTTGAGCACAAAAATGAGTAACTTCATTCTTAGCCTAAACACAGACATATATAGGTACACGCCCCCGCCGAAATATATAGTTACACAAAGACAATAACATATGTGATTGGATCACAAATTGTTTTTAATTAGTTTAAAATAATAATTAATTAGAAAAACTCTTTCTATTTGTATAATAAGACTCTATTTATTATGTTTAATTAGCTAGCATCTATACATATTTACCTTCACGTGAACTTATGATAGAGTAAATTAAACAACACATGAACCACCATAGCCAGTGTCTCCGTGAAAGTCAGCAATTTGGAATCATGCTTATTGCATTTATTAATTACCTGTTTAATTAAATTTTCTAATAATAATGCTTTGTACACTATTTTGATCAGTGATCACTTTTAAAAGTAAAAAAATCCAATCAAAATAAATAAAATAAAACTAACTCAAATAAAAAAAAATCTAATCAAATAATAAAAAAATTTAATAACGACTATAAATCAACTAAATAATGCATTTTATTAATTTTGAGTGTTAATGTGTATTATTTTAGTGACAATTTAATGGTAAATGTGCTATATTTAAGAGAAAAATAATGTATTTTATGCTATTTTTCTATTTTTGTCAAACTTATAGTCAGTGACACTACGATAAAAATGATTATTTTTAATATGTAATTGTCAAAAAGTGTTGATAAAAGTATTGTCAAAAAATATATATTGACATTTGTTGACCGTCGAAAATAGTCATAAACTTTTCTTTGACAATTAGTGGCTGTTGAAAATACTCAAAAACTAGTTTTAAGTATTTTCGACGGTCATTAATTGTCAACATTACTTTTATTGACAATACTTTTATTGACACATTTAATGTTGAAAATGCTCATTTTTCTAGTAGTGTGACAGATCCAGAAAATTTTAACAGTGGGGCGAAAATATTACATCGCTAATATATAAACATAAGATGATGTTTTTTGAATTTTTTAGTGTGGGGACAAATTTAATAATACAATGAGGACAAAATATATACATTTATATATACTTAAACTAAAAAATTAAAAATAGTCTATAGGTTCATATATGGATCCGTCCCTACTTCAATGAATTTATTTGATTATTTAGTGAATTTTTTACTATAATTAAGATTTTTTTCATAGTTTGTTTGAGTTTTTTCATTTATTTGAATAAATTTCTTTATTTATTTGGTTAAGCTTTTTTATTTTTTAGAGTAATAATTGTTGGTGTGTGAATGATGTACAAATAGCATTATTGATTTTCTAATTGAACATATATATACATGGTTACATGAATATCAGTTGTTGAAAGTTGAAACAGTGGAAACAATCAATGATTGCCACAACATGCAATCAATTTCCCCCAGTTATTTGATCATTATTATTGATCTAGTAATGTTTATTGTATAAAAAAAAAATATTCAATTAATATTTAATGTGTGCTATATATAATATATAATGTATACTATATATATAATATACATACACATAATATATATTATATATTATGTATAACGTAACACACATTGAATATTAATTGAATGTATTTGTGTTACACAATATTTTTTATTATCGATCGTGTCTAAATTATTCTTCATGCTACATATATTATGGCACCAAATTTGTTCAGGGAGAAAGAAGACACGAAAGTAGCTTATATTTGAATAATAATTAGTGGTGGCCTTAATCAAACTGTAATTAGATCAGCCCCGTAGGTTTCTCCTTAAATCAAGTCATCTTTGTTGTTTTTTTTTTGGCACAAAAGCTATGAATTCCTTATGATTTATTCGATTTTTATTTTATTTTCTGTTTTTATTTGTTAATTTTTTTTTCTATTTTAATTTTTTTATAGACAATAACAAAAACATAAAATTAAAAGTGAAAATATTAATCTATTATATATATATATATATATATATATATAAAGTTTACTCTCTTCATTTTTCAAAAAGAAATACTACATATATACCACAAAATTAACTACACATACACCATATGTAATAATTCAATTTTTAAAAACTATTAATTCAATTTTTAAAATATTAAATTAATGTATAATATTAAAATTTGGGTTAATAATTTAAAAAAATTATTATATATAATAACTAATGATCACTGATATATTTTATAATATATAAAAAATATTTCTCATTTTCAAATAGCTATATCCACTTTGAAATGGACGTATGAATTAAAAAAGTAATTGAGAAAATCTCATCAATCTTAAAAATGTGTAGAGGGACTCGAGAGTTTATTTAAGAGTCTAAAAGGGATAATATTTAGTGAGAAATGGTTTATGTAAAAAAGAATCATCAGGCACCATCATGCATTATATATAATAATTTAATTTTTTAAAACGGTTAATTTAACTATTAATATTATATATTAATCTAACATTTTTAAAAATTAAATTAATAGTTTTAAAATATTAAATTATTGTATATGGTGACTGATAATGATTAATTTTATGGTGTACATATAGCATTACTCATATTTAATAATTATTTAATTTAAAAGAATATGAAAATTTATAATTTTGCCACTCTTATTTAAATTTAAAATAAAAATTATCATTTTATTGTTAAAACTAAAAAAAACAAATACATGTATAATATTTTATTTAATTTATTATAATACTAATTAAATAAAAAACTTTGATAAAAACTATCTAAAAAATTAAGGGGAAAATTAATAAAAATTATCAAAAATTTTAAAAATTAAAATTTAGGGGGGCATTGCCCTTGCCCATAACGAGGCTCCACCTCTGCTAGAGGTGGATCTGGATCCAAAATATATCCAATAAAAAGATAAAAAAATAATATAATTTAAAAATTAAAATATTCAAAATAATAAAATAATGTAAGTACAAAAAATTAATAGCTCATCATAATATTAAACTTGAGCTTGACATTTTTTTAAATCATAAAACTCGTCAATAAATGAATTTATGTAAAACTTTTCATTCAATGTATGTGACTAATATTCATAGCATAAAATGATCTAAAACAATTTTAATCCAATACAATCATCTTTTATCTTGTGTTTCTGATGTTGTTTTTACAATATTAAAGCAGAAAATTATCTAAAATCATTTTAATCCAATAGAATTTTTTTGTTATCTGAGCCTTCTATGTGTTAATACATATATAATTGGTATTAATGATATTAATTTTTAAATTATTTTATAGACCCTCAATGTCAAACATATATATACTATCTCTATCTATTTTAAAATAATAACGGTTTTGACTTTTTTGGTACATTGAAAAACTAATGTACCTATACATAATTTGTGTCTAAGTACATTAGTTTTTCAATGAATAAAAAAATCAAAGCGACCATTATTTTAAAATAGATGAAGTACTAGTATAACTCTAGTAATACTAATAATGAGCCAAATAATAGCCCCCTCATCTTTAGTATAAATTAGTTTTTTTAATTATTTTATCATACTTATTCTCTTTTTGCCAAAGATAGAAGGTGTAATTAGAAAAAAAGAAAAACTAATTTGAAAATTTCTAATTAACAATCATTATTTGTGAAAAACCTTTATAATAATATTTGAAGAGCTGAAAATAATGTATAAGAAAATCCACGCTTTAATTCATAATACATTTAATTAATGCCACTACCATAGCCTTACTCCCTCCGTACACAAATAATTGTCTTTTTAGAAAATCCTCTTATCCAATATTATTTATTACTTTAGAATTTTAAGAAAGCATTTATTATTTTTTTTTCCAATTTTATTCTCACATGCATTCTCTCTCATATCTCTTATAATAATTATTACACAAAAAACTAAAAGGACAATTTAGTCATTATATATCATTTTTACATATAAAGTTGTGTGCTTTAATTACATTCTTAATAACTGTAAAAAGTCTAAAACATCATTTATTATCGACAGAGGGAGTAATTAGCAAATTAAATGACTGACATAATTTTCCACTCAGATTTTATGAGCATTAAAGACATTAATGTAAAAGTCAAATATCTTAATTACATCATATATGGAGTTAAAAAAATTAAAGGAGAAGGGCCTTATCAGCATAAAGTTCTTAGGTGTATGTTCTAAAAAATGAAAAAAGTTTTGAATTTTATTTTTTTCTAACATATCAAATTAATGAGTTATTATTGTCTTACACTCAATATATATAATAGTCAATAGACTATGTGTGCAATAGCCACTTTCAATTTATAGATAAGAAATTAGAAGCTGTGAAATTAAGATCATGGCCAAAGAAATTAGTGTTGTTTCTCATAATTTTCTTAGCAAATCACAAATTCATATGGAGGATGAGAATAATAAGGATCATCAAAATAACTTTATAGTTACTTCAAAAGCTGAAAATGGGAATGCGAAAATTGGACCCAAATGCACCTTTGATGCACTTTCTGGGTGGTATGCTGACCAACCTTGGCCAGGTACGTCATGATTTGATGACTATGTATTACTAAAAAATAAAATAAGTATTTTTAATTGTAAATATTACTATTAGAAAAATTTTCAACAATTTAAATATCAAATTTTTAAATAAAAATATTGATAATTAGTGGTCGTCGAAAATACTTAAAAATAAGAATTTTTCATGGTTGTTAATCATAAAAAATAATTTATAATATTTTCAACAATCAATAATTATTAATAAAAAAAATTTTACAATATATTTATCAACAATTTTTTATAATTAAATATTAAAAAAAATATTATTCTTTTAGTGAATCAATCAAGATCGTATCGATAAGAATATTGTCAAAATAAAATAAGTAATTGTTGAAAATAATTATAATTTTCTTTTACAGTTAATTTCATTTGAGAATATTTGAAAAAAAATATAAGTATTATTTTCTGTGATTACTAATTATAAAAATTACTTTTTTTAGGTATAGAGGCTAAAAAATAAAATATAGTTCAACGAACAATTATTTTACAAGAGTCAAATCATATAATTGCCACTTTAGATATGAAATTAACATTTAATTTGGTGAGTTATTATTGCATTATTGGGGTCATAATATAAATTTTAGAACATTGCTAAAGACACAATAAAAAACCAAAGCAGTCAACAATAGGAAATTGGGCCTAAATCACTCAGTTCATTAAAAAAATACACATGATTAGTAATGCTATTTGGGCCAAAAGTGTTAAAATGAGTTTTGTTGACTGTTTTGACTAAAAAAATATAATGTTTTTCTCCAAACATTTATGTAAATTTTATAATTCAAACTAACAGTTTTTTCTACAAGGGACAAATCATATATTTCCACTTTAGATATGTAAATTAACATTTAATTTTGTATGACTTGTATAGATATCAAATTAACATGAAAATTTTACACTTAGGAAATTAAACATGCTTTGTATAAAATTCAATTATTTATGTATTGGTGCATTATATATTATCTTATACAGGAGAAGCAAGCTTGTATAAGATTGAAAAGGTCTTATTCCATCGGAAATCAGAGTTCCAAGACCTTCTTATGTTTGAGGTAATAAACTTATTAGTGACCCAAATTAATTATGTTTGGCTAATTATATTGTTTTCTTTTTTGAGTTCCAATTAATGAAATAATAATAATAACAGTAATAATTTTGTTGGTGTGTGTGTGCAGTCATCTAGTCATGGGAATGTGGCAATTCTGGATGGATACATGCAAATGACAGAGAGTGATGAATTTGCGTATCAAGAGATGCTCACTCATCTTGCACTCTGCTCCATTCCCAACCCAAACAAGGTTCTTCTTATATATTTAGGAGTTAATTAAACAATAAAATCTTAATATTTAAAAAGTTTAATTTTGATACACTGAGAGTTTAAAAGTGTTTTATATTGTCATCTAATCAAAACTCTTCATTTGAATGACTTTTAAAGTAGTGGGAGAGAGAAAACACTATCATAGCTGACATGACAGCACATAATTGGATGACTGTGTTAAAAATTTATACATTGGGTCAGTGGATTAAAATTAAATCCATATTTAAAATATGAGATTTTATACTTTTGAAATATGGAACAATAAAACAAAATAAAATAATTTAAACTTATTATTTTTAGTATCATTATACAATAATATCTTTAAGACTCAAGACTCATTATAATTTAATACTTAAATTGAGTGCACTAAGTAAGCAATATATATTTAGGGACATTTTCTCTGAATGTGTATGGCTCATTTTCAATAGATATTTAGGAGAGTGACATAATAATTTTATAAATTTATGAAAGATCAATATATAATAATTTTATAAATTTATGAAAGATCAATATATAATAATTTTATAAATTTAGGGACATCTTAAATAAATTTTATAAATAAATAGGAGATGAGATAATAATTCATTGTTACCCAACTTCAAGAAATGTGTGTACTAAATTTTAATAAACAAAATGTTAAGTTTGCTAGCTAGTGTACTAATAATGTATCAATAGTATACATTAAGTACTCAAGGCTTACCCAAATTAAATTTCTCATGTCAATACGTATTTTGTGGCATAAAAACATATGAATAATTTGTTTAACAAGATGATGAATGAATACATTCAGGTGTTGCTGATAGGAGGGGGAGATGGTGGTATTCTTCGTGAGATATCTCGTCATTCTTCTGTTGAGCATATCGATATATGTGAAATTGACAAAATGCTCATCAATGTGAGTCTTTAATAAATTAGGTTTAATTATTATTATTATTATTTTTGTATAAACGGGAGGTGTATCGCGGATAGCAATGTCAAGTTCTCCTCGCCCCGGGAACTCACATTAAGCGATAAAGGGCTGACAACGAGAAACTTTCTATTCTCATGAGTTGGCATCGAACCCCCACCAATATGTTTAATTATCTATGTTTTGTGAAAAACTTACTAGAAATATAGAAGAATGATCAATGAAGAGAGATGACTACTCAACTAACTAATGGGCCTAAATTAGCTAATTAATTAAGGGGCTAGATATAATGGGCTTGGATCATAACATATTACTTCCTAGAACATACTATAGCTTTTTGGTACATCGGCTAAAAAGAAAAACTATTAGAATAGAACAAACTATTTGAATCTTACTAATTAATTTGTGGTTGCAGGCTTATAAGAAGTTCTTTCCTAATGTAGCAGTTGGTTACCAAGATCATCGAGTCAATGTTCATATTACCGATGGTAAAATGCTAATTAAGTTAACCAAAAAAAAATGCTAATTAAGCCATTTGTAGTTATTAATTAACCCTCACTAGCTAATTGCATTACAGTAAGGGTAAATTACACTCACCTCCCCCGAGGTTTGATGAAATTACACCTGCATCCTCTCTATTTTCAAAACCTTACACACAGACCCCCTGAAATTATAGAAATTACACTGATTTCCCTTGACAATGATTAATTGTTAGTAAAACTAGTAGTTCTTATCATATATGAGAGATACATGACTTTTAACGATATATTTATAAATAATATACACACTTTTGAAGTTAAAATGAGTAAATGACTGTGTAACGAGTAATAAAACTAAGTATGAAAAGAAATAAGAGAAATAAGCTTTAATATACATAATGGAACATTCGATTATTTTGACTTCATAGAGGTGTTTATTATTACAAATATGTCGTTAAAAGTCATTTATAATTCATATATCATAAGAATGATTAATTTGACTAATAATTAATCATTGTCAGGGGAGGTCAGTGTAATTTTTATAAATTCAAGGAGTCTGTGTGTAAGATTTTGAAAATAGAAGGAAGGTGGGTGTAATTTCACCAAATCTCAGGGGAAGTAAGTGTAATTTACTCTTACAGTAATATTTGTTGTACAACATATTACGTCCAACTAGTATCCAACGTGTGCTATACATAATACGAAATGTATGTTATACCTACGTGTCTATAAATATAACATACATTACGCATTATGTATAGCATACGTTGGATATTAGTGAGATGTATTTATGTTGTACAACAAGTAATATTGAATTACATTAGCCATAACAACCGTTTGTGATGCATTTGTGTATTCCAAATCAATATTTTGTGTTGACAAATATACAGGAATTGCATTCATCAACTCCGTTCCAAAAGACATTTATGATGCCATTATATTGGATGCTTTTGATTCAATAGGTAAACATTATTTCTTGTAAATACATATGAGTGCACACATGCAATGTAAAATTATTTTATATATTAATCTAATTAAAATATTTTGTTATTAAGTGGTTGAGCCAACTATCAATTATTGTGACTGACAATATATGATTTGATGAATGCGTCCGTTCGTGTATAGAAATTAATTAATTTTTTAATTTCTTTTGATTCCAATATTATGCAGGACCTAGTGCTAAAGTGATTATGGATGAGGGATTCTTAGAATCAGTTGCAAAGGCTCTTCGCCCCGGAGGAGTGGTGTCTGCTCCAGCTGTGAGCTTTTGGTGTAAAGACTTTGTGATTTCAGAGACCATTTTGAAATTCAAGAACATTTTCAAAGGCTCTGTCAACTATGCTTGGACCTCTGTTCCTACATATGCAAGGCAATAATGTTCTCTTTACTTAAATTTACTTTATCCAATTCAAAGTAAAACTTATTTTTATATTATATATATTTTACTCCAAATATATATATTATCCCATCATTATTATAACAATAATGCTTCTTGTACATCATTTTGCAGCCACCATTAGTCACTCCATCAATTTCATCACATATTATTTTTTCATTCTAATGGGACCCACTATAAAAAAGTGAAGGGTGGCTAATGGTGGCTGATGAGAGAGTGTACATATAGCATTATTGTTATTATTATAATTAATTCATGATATAAATTTTTTATATAGACAATTTCTAAAAAATTTGCACTAATTAGTGTGGACATATACTTTCTCCACCATTGTATTTTGGTTTTACTCCATTCTAACATTAATTATTTTTATTCACAATCGATCATGATACATATGAAAAATGCTACTTGTATATACCTTTTACCCATATATTATTTTCTCCGTTCATGCATATATTGACAAGTTTGATGAATTTGCCAACATATTCATCAAACTTATCGACATATATATGGGTGGAAAAAAATAGTGTATGACCAAAAAAATAGGAACTAATAACTATCATGGATAGATATCTCACAAACAACAAATTTTAGATGTTTATATAAAATTATATTATTTATTCTTGTTTTGGGCTTAACAGTGGGGCGATTGGATTCATGCTTTGCTCCAAGGAGGGCCCACCAGTCAACTTCAAACACCCAATAAATCCACTGAATCCAGATCAACATGGGGTAGCAAAGTGGCCTCTTAAATTTTATAACTCTGAGGTATTTAAATTTTTTTATTTATTTATTTTTACATAATTAACTCAGAGGTATTACATTATAAATTAAATGATCGATCATATATATGAACATTATATTAATCAAGGCTTAACGTTCCAATTTATTTTGACTTCATTTTTGAGTCTCTCACTTTCTTTCTTTTAATATTTTGGTCTCTGCAGATCCATGTTGCTGCATTCTGTCTACCTTCTTTCGTGAGCAAGGGTATATATTGACCTTAACAAATAATGATTCTGATATGAACTGAGATGGGTTAAGGATGCATTAAAATACTAGTAATGTATTTTGAACTATAGTGATTTATTCTTATAATATATCATTCTCTGCAATAACTTTTCTTTTTCCCAAAAAATAATAAATAAATGTATGATCATTTTTAGTTTTTATAATATTTTCCTTTTAGTGGCTCAATCTGTTATATATATATATATATATATGAGTTTAATTTCGATATATTATATATTAGTGTAAATATATTTTACAGTGTCATTCAATCAAAACTCTTCATCTATATAACTTTTAAGATAATAGAAGAAAGAAAATACTATCATGTAGCAATAACCTAATTGAGTTGTTTGAATTCGTTTATACCCTTAATTTTGAGTTTAAAACATAAAGGATTGATTTGAAAACTAGTAAAATAGGAATCAATTCTATTCCTAAATTTAGGAATTTCAAACATAAAAATTGATTTTTGAATCATTTCAATTTGTATTTTAAGTGATTGATTCCAAACATGATAATTGATTTGTAATTCATTTTATTTCATTTCTCACATTTAGTAGTTCCAAACACTTATAGATATATATTTACCCAACAAAGAAAAAAACACCCACAGATCAATTTAATTACAAATCAATTTATCTTTTTATAATTTCATCTATTTCCAACAATCAAATTGACTTTCTTTCATATAAAATTGTTATCAAAGATACCCTAAATAAATGTTTCCTATATGTTGGGAAAGCATGGTAGAATTAGCGAGTAACAAGAAACGTGTTGGTAGGGTTGCAAGGTACGTTGTCATTTTTAGGACTGATCAAAATGAGAGGCATCATCCATAATATAATAGCACTTCGTTCTGTCATTGTCTCTACCCTCTTATGTTGCTTCCTTTTGCTTTAATCATTCATATTCAATTTATTACTCGAATCCAACTTCTGGCCCATCATAAGATTCTCCCCGGCCCCCTCATATGGATGGATATACACCACGTTTTCTTTTATTTAATTTTTTTGCACCATACAATTCACTTGTCTAATTGTCTCCAATTTGATTAATGGATATATAACCTGAAAATTTTACTCAACAACTTCATTAAATAAAAAGTGTTTTATAAAGGATAGTTAGAATAGTAAAATTTAATCAATTTAAAAATATTATAGTAATATAATGTTTGGAAAAAAAAAACAAAGAAAGTGAGATTCTAATTGTTGTATTGTGTTAATTAAGTCCCATATTGGTGGAAAGGAAAAAGAGAGATTGATGAAAGATCTATATACACTACAATAAAAATAATTATTTTCAACATGTAATTGTCGAAAAGTGTTGATAAAAATATTGTCAAAAAAAGATATATTGATATTTGTTAACCGTTGAAAATAGTCATTAACTTTTCTTTGACAATTAATGACTGTTGAAAATACTACTCATAAACTAGTTTTAAGTATTTTTAACGGTCACTAATTGTCAATATTACTTTTATTGACAATACCTTTATTAACACATTTAATGTTGAAAATACTCATTTTTCTAGTCAATACTATTACATGTACAACTCCTATAGCATCCAACTCCAATCCAACTACTAAATATACCTTTGGGGTCCACTAGCACAAATTAAACCTCAATAACACACAAAGCATGTTTACTTGCACTGTTTTGGGTGTGCACACACGCGCCAATTAAAGCCCGTTAATGCTCCAAAATTAAGCAATCTCGCGCACACATCACGGCTGAATATAGCTCAATCCCTAAAATTCAAAAAACTCCCAAATTACAGGATGTTGAAGATAGACCGTTGCGCACACATCGAGAGAGGCCGCCGGAGACAGACCGTTGCGCACACATCGAGAGAGGCCTGTGCGCGGTGGATGAGAGGCCGACGAAGCGAGGCCTGTGCGCGGTGGGTGAGAGGCCGACGAAGCACCAACCCTGTTCGCGTCTGTGCGGTGGGCGAGAGGCTCCCTGCTCGCGTGTGTGCGGTGGGTGTGTGCGGTGGGCGAGAGGCTCTCTGTTCGCGTGTGTGCGGTGGGTGTGTGCGGTGGGCGAGAGGCTCCCTGTTCACGTGTGTGCGGTGGGCGAGAGGCTCCCTGTTCGCGTGTGTGCGGTGAGTGTGTGCGGTGGGCGAGAGCTTGTGTGTGTCGCCGCGCCGGTCACGCCGTTCGGTCTGTCGCTGAAGAGGTTGCTGGTGAGGCATCGAGCCACGGCGGCGACATTGCAGGTGGAAGCCCTGGTTTGGTGGAAGCTCGGTTTCGTCCCTTATCGCTGAAAGCACACATCGGTGTGTGTCTCCGGCGAGCTCTGGGGTTGAGGGAAGGTTGTGGGTGGCTGTTGAGGGGGGGGGGGTTTTGAGGGTCACTCCAATCATTCGTTGAAAAAGCACACATCGCGTGATGCGTGAGAGCCCTATTCGCGGTGGGAAAGAGTCCTCTGCTGCAGGTGTGCGGCCGCGAAATCCTAAGAGCACACATGACCGGGGTGGCAGACGGGGGTACGTGCAGCGGCCGACTCGCAAAGGTGCCGCAATAAAGGTGTGCTTTTATTCCTCTGTACTATATCTTTTGAACATGAAACTATACCATTTGGAACATTAACTAATTTTTTATTCCGTTGTACATGAACTATATTTTGGTTTACTCTTTTTTTTTTATTCCTCTGTTATGGATGCAATTTGAACATGAACTATATTTTTAAAATGTGTTCTGTTTGTATTGTTTCCTGTAATTGGTGTTTCAGAACATACTTTGCATTGATACTGAAGTGGTATTAGGCAAAAAACATGTTTTTGCACTTTGTGTTTTTTCATATGGATATACCTTTGATTTGTGTTTTTGAAGAGCTGAATGTGTACATATGATGTGTCTTACTGGTTTATGTTACTGTTTTTTGAAGAGCTTAATGTGTGCTCTTTTGCTGGTATTATATCCACGTGTAGTATTGCCGTGAGCTTAACGTACTTGTTTTTTTATAAAAAAATAAATAGAATACGAAGGCTGGAAGATGCAGTGAGGACAGGGACGATACCGTTGCCGGGACATCGCTCAATAAGGTGTTATTAGAAAAAAAATATGTGTGTTTTTTATTTATTTGTTATTTATGTGTGCTTGCAAATGTTTTTGTTTCGATCCTTTTTCTAATAAAAAGGCAAAACATAAAAAATACAGCGGATAATAAACAGTAGATGCTCCCCCTCATACCTTGCTGGGCTATGGGGACAACTGAGTCGGCAAAAGTTGGATGATGTTGACCTCATGGGGTTCGGGTCATTGAGGCACCTCCCCATGTGGCACGTAAATCACAGGTTCCTAGTTGCTTTAGCTAATGCGTATAACACCGACACGCACAAGCTCGAGACACCTGCGATAAATTTCCGTGTCACGACTGATTTGGTGGGTAAGGCACTCGGCTTGCCGTATAGAGGTATGTTGTGATTTAATTTGTGCTAAATAAGGATGTGATTTTGTGTGGTGTGCTAATCATATTTAATAATGGGGTCTGACAAAACACGCGCGTCCTACGTCGTTTAGAACTTTTTATTTTATTTTTTGGTAATGGTTGTGTGACACAGGGGACACATTTCGTGAGCCCGAAACACCGGAAGAGGAGCGTAAGGTTAAACCTTACAGGGGCGTGCAACTAAAGGAGCTAAAGGATCAACTGCTTGCGTGCCCCATGGGCGATGAAGATGGCATCGACACGTTTCGGCGAATGTTCATTGTGCTATCACTGAAAAGTTTTCTGTGCCCGAACACAGTGGCAAAAACAGCGCCGTGGCAGGTGTATCCAGTGCTTGACGTCGAGGATCCTAGCCGTTACAATTGGGCACAATACATTCATGACCGGTTAGAAAGGGGTATAAAGAAGTGGAAGAACGGGGATACTGACCACATCGACGGATGTGTTTATGTTTTACTGGTAAGGTTAAATGATTCATTAATTTTCTGTCACATTCTCTGTGTGCTTTTCATGACATTATGAGTGTGCTACATGCATTAATATGCGCAAATCATGTGTGCTGTTTGCTTACATTTTAGTGTTAACCTACTAATGTAGATCATTTACTTTCATGAGTTACAATATGGACCTCTACATGAGTATAGAGGTCCAGAGGAACCGTGGCTAAAACATTGGACTGTGGATCGCTTGAGGAAAAAGATAGACGAGGAATCGAAAACTACTAGTGTAAGTAAACAATGACTATTGAGTAAACATTGGATTGTTTTGTCTCTAATCTTGAATTTGTTGTTAAAATACGTGGCTATTACACAGGGTTTGCTTTATGATGTCGATGACAAAAGTCCTAAAGCGTCCGATGACAATCGTACGAGGACTCGTGCTGTGAAAAGGCACAAGTCAAAAAGGGCATCGGATCATCCTATTCAAAGAAGCCCGTTCAAACGGGTCACTAGGGGGGATACTGTGAGGATGAACATCGCACGCGAGTCTGCACCAATTGTTATTTCTCCCACAAAGAAGACACCTATTGCTGCAAAAACTGGTGAAAATGCAGCACGCCGAACGGGGCTTAAACGACTATGAAAAATTGCATTGGACAGCGGTCAACAAACTCTAACGTGAGTAAAAAAACGTGCTTTATTTATGCTGTGTGCTTTTGCTATATAAGTATCTTTGATATTGATCGAAATTAATTATTGATGTCTATTTAGCTGAAAAAAATTATATTGGCTTGTGATTTTATAATGTCGATTGTAAAATAATAGTTACTTTATAGTAGCAACTTTTGAAATTAGAAAACCACTGTATGACCCTGTTTTTCAGGGGAATGCAACGGCTCGCAGCGATGAAGACCCGTAAAAGAACAGTTTTCGGTGGTGCTTGCGAAGATGAAAGGTCGCAGCCTAGGGGCGAACCCAAAGATCATCAAACAATTGATGATACACGTGTCAACAGCAACAACTCATTGTAAGTGTACCTTTCTGTCCTTTCTCATCTTTTTTTAGTGTTTGTCCTTGTGTATCGGGTGTAAAAACAAATGCGTGCTTAACTCATGTTTATTACTTTACATGTGTGTTAACGTTGCGTAAAAAAAATATTGATTAGTCGATTTGTGTGGTGATTAGTATGGCTGCAGAACCATTTGATGAATGTGATCAAAGGACACAAACACACACTATGTGCGTAAAACCACCTACGGGGGATGCAATAGCACTCGACCGACCGTCGTTCAGCTTGTTCCTTACACAAGATTTCCTGCTGGCCAGTGCAGATAATGATACAACACATGGGGTTAACATGTATATTTTTTTTTTGTCTGGTTATTACTTTACAATACATTGCATTATGGTATATATATGTAATTGAATAAGGTGTTTTACACAAAAATATTTTTTTGTGTGTGTTCATATGTTAATCTCTGTGATACATGTCCAGTGATGTTGCTCGGACTGGTGACCAAGAAGTTGTTGTTGTTAGCGAGTCGCTTGACAGTGAACCTCCGACACGCAAAACTTTGGAAGAATCTCAAGTGTAAGTATAATTATTCCTTGAAAACTATAATATAATATGTGCATTTTGATATGCGTGCTGTTTGTTGTGTGCCTTTGATGTGTGCTCGTTGTTGCTACATGTCCAGCGGTGTTGCTCAGCATGAAGGTGTAATTAGCGAGTCTACCGGTGTGTCTGACGCTGCGTTGGGCAATGCTCCTGCCCCCGTCAAAGAAGATCAAATGTGAGAATATTTTTTATCATCATAACTAATACGTGACATGTGCAATTTTTTTTTGAGTGCTGGTCAATGAAATTTGTCCCATATATTATGACTGATAGGTGTGCTAGATGTGTGTTTAATGCTATTAATAACTATCATTTGCCGTGTCCTACACTTTGCTGTGTGCTCATTGTTGCTACATGTCCAGCGGTGTTGCTCAGCATGAAGGTGTAATTAGCGAGTCTGCAGGTGTGTCTGACGCTGCGTTGGGCGATGCTCCTGCCCCAGTCAAAGAAGATCAAATGTGAGAATATTTTTTATCATCATAACTAATACGTAACTTGTGCAATTTTTTTTGAGTGCTGGTCAATGAAATTTGTCCCATATATTATGATTGATTGGTGTGCTTGATGTGTGTTTAATGCTATTAATAACTATCATTTGCCGTGTCCTACACTTTCAGTGATATTCCTCATGTGTGTGTCCCAACAAAAACTGTCCCCGAGTCCAACTTGAACAGTGCTGAAATGTAAGTTTTTTTTTTTGCTTTTTCTTTTTTTGGGAATGGCAACTATTTTGTGCGATGCGTGCCACCAATTGACGCTAACATGTTGTACTTCTTTTATTTCTGCAGAAGTGACCATAAATCCGACGTTTGTGTGGTTGGTGTTGCGCAAGATAATCCGCTTCCTAGCTTGGATGACATAAAGCCGGAGACCGGATTTGCAACAAATGTCAGGTCCCCTCCTCTTGATCTCGACGATGTGAAACGCGTGCTGAATTGGGCCTTCAGGGGTCCTGGGCTCGATAAAAGACTAGCACAGCTTATTGGGCGGCCAGACATTCATTTAACGCGCCAGCCAATCATGTGCTTGAGGCCAAGACAATATGTGGATAACCCGGTATGTTATAAGCAAAATAACACGCATTTTTTTGAGGTATATTTGATTTTTTAATCTTTAAAAAAAAAGCGGTTTCCCCTTTGAGCAGCTCGTGGATTACATAGCAATTAAGTTGAACAACTCACAAAACCCAAGGTTTGAATCAGACATATATTGTGCCCCAGCATCACTTCTGGTAAGGGGACTTCACACTTACATAGTTTTGTTGCTGTGAATATGGTCGTAACGTGTGCTGTTCCTCACTAACATGTGTGTGCTATTCCTCACTAACATGTGTGTGCTATAATGATTTAGACTGTGATGGTTCATTACCACAAAAAGCAGTGGATTGACGAAGGCTTTTACACACCACCGACCAATATGTTGGATGGGTACTTGTACGATAAAGAAAGGATGTCGACTCGCAAATGGGTTACTATTTTCCCAACATTAGCATAGCATATTTATGTTATATAATTGTGGCAGTTAGTTTTGTTTTCACACCATTATGACGCGTGTTTCTGTTGATCCTTTATTGCAGCTACTATTCCCGCTTGTTGAGCGCTCGTCATCACACTGGTGGATGTTTGCGTTGAATGTGCGTGAAAGGTTGCTTTATGTCATGGATCCCGTGCACAATGAAAGTCCGGGGGATTATCGAGATAAAATAGACAAATATGCGGTATGACACGTTTAGTGACTCTCATGTACTTTTTTAAACTTGCTTGTTTAGTGTGTTAATTGGTTCAAATTTGCAGTCAATGCTAATTGAGCAATTCGTGCACCATGCTGTCCCATGTTTTGAAATGTCTGGTCGTGGGTTGGAGTGCGTGTATGTTGATGTGCACAAGCAACCAAACAAGTAGGTGTTGATAGTATTCAAAGGAACTATACAGCTCACCATAATACATATATTTTATGTTTGCTGGATATATTGTTATATTATTCCCTGATGTAATTTGCACTAACTATGTGTGCTGGTGTGCTTTTCTTTCTTTAAACTTATTGTTCATCACGTTTGTTGTTTAATCAATCACAGCTATGATTGTGGGATTTTTATTATAAAGTGGTTAGAGTTGTGGGATCCTGCCAGCATATACGCACCCGTGCTAAAGTTGCCGCCATGGGATAATGTAAGTTGTGGTATGTTTTATTTTATTTGTTTTTGAATGGTTAACACGGATGTTTTGTCTAGGTTCCAAAACGAGATTGTGTCAAGTTTACTTTTGGACATGGACAACGTACTACGTGAAGATGTCATCCTTGATGCTACTGGGGGTAAACGAGCACGCAAAAGGGGGTCATTGCAATGTTCACCTTACGTACAAGTCAGCACGCAACAGATAAATGATATCACGGGGGGTCCGCCTAAAACAAGGAGGGGCAAGTCAAAAACAAGGAGGGGGAATGTAGGAAATTCACTTTAGTGTTTGGACTGTGGTTTTTTTTTTTTCTCACCTTACATGGTGTGCAAGGAGTTTGTTTCACTCAGTAGTATTTTCTGTGCACTTTTTTGGGTATATACATGTTTATATACGATATATGTTTCATTTTATATTTACAACACGATCATTGTGCATATCGTCATGAATTTGTACATATTTTTTTGTTAATATCAGGTTATCATGGTATAAAAGGTGAAGGGAGGTGGCGTTTCCTTTTTGTTTTATTATAATTTGGTCGAGTGCTAAGTGAGTACTGTGATGCGTGCTTTTCACACAATAGCGTTTAGTGTGCTGTTTTATGAGTGTTGCCGATGTGTTGCTTTGACACAGGTAAAAAAAATGGTTCGTTGTTTAATTAGTGTGCTGATTTGTGAGTGTGCTACACTTAGTAATATTATTGTCAATTATAATAAACTATAAAAATGAGAAATAACATTATTGTCATGAATTTGTACATATATTTTTTTTAATATAAGGTTATGTTGGTACAAAAGGTGAAGGGAGGTGGTGTTTCCTTTTTGTTTAATTATAATTTGGTCGTGTGCTGAGTGAGTACTGTGATGCGTGCTTTTCACACAATAGCGTTTAGTGTGCTGTTTTATGAGTGTTGTCGATGTGTTACTTTCACACGGGTAAAAATATGGTTCATTATTTCATTAGTGCGCTGTTTTGTGAGTGTGCTACACTTAGTAACATTAATATCAATTATAATAATATATAAAAAAATATAAAAAAAGAGAAATAAACATTATTGTCATGTGCTGAGTGAGTACTGTGATGCGTGCTGTTCACACAATAGCGTTTAGTGTGCTGTTTTATGAGTGTTGTCGATGTGTTGCTTTCACACAGGTAAAAAAATGGTTCAAAGTTTCATTAATGCGCTGTTTTGTGAGTGTGCTACACTTAGTAACATTATTGTCAATTATAATAATATATAAAAAATATAAAAACGAGAAATAAAAATTAAAAGAAAAAGATCATATTGTTTCCCTTTCAAGTGATTCCAATATTGAGAAATAAAATTACTACATTAAAAAATTAAATAGAAAATCAATTGTGTAACATCGTTTCCTATTCAAATTACATTACTCTGGCTTGGATCTCTTGTGTTTCCTTGCTGCAATGCGTGCATCGAGGCAATCAATGATACATAAGACATCCCTGTATTCTGAAAAACAAATAAAAAGGATTTTAAAAAAATGTAACGAAAAAAAAAACTAATAATCTACGTAAATAAACAGTAAAAATAAAACACTAAGTAAACCCGAACTGTGCATTGGCGAGAAATTGGTGCTGCTTGTTGCGGATTTAATCCTGAAATATGTTGTTCCTAATATGATAATATACATATATGTAGTGAGGGAAAGGGGCAAAATTAGAAAACAATTATCAATTTTTCATATGTCAAATGTGTGCCACTTACTGAGATTGTCCTTTTGTTGTTCAAACTCTTTGACGGTCTACCCCGTTTCTTTATTATTTTCTCGCTTGTTGATTGCAATCGGTTGGGAGGGCGTCCTCTTGTTGGTGCATATGGTGGACTACGAATGTCAATTCCAACATGACTGAGGGGGCTTTCAGGTGATGCGTGATTGGCAATCAATAGCACTCCTTTGTCTACGCGTGCTAATTTCTCAGCAAGTGCATCGTCCATTAAACTATGTAACATATTTGCATCCTGGTCGGAGTCAATGAACTGTTCTGCAAGGTTGTAGAAATGGCAACACAACTCCTTGTATCGATTCATCCTTGGCTCGGTACGCATTGGATCACGTGAACACCTAATATTTGTGTGCTTCCGCTCCAACTTTCTACTCTATCGTTCAAGAAAATATTTCCCTGGTAGCTTTTGTACCGATTCAACACCAAGCACGCATAAAGAGTGGCGACACACAATACCTCGAGACTCAAAAAGCAGGCATTGGCAGCGGATCTCATTGTTGCTAGCATCATACTCAATCTTAAACACCCGCCTCTTTATGAGCCCACTGCAGTTGATGTCCTCAAAGACACTGTACACAGCACGTTCCCCGTCTCTCTTTTCAAAAAAAGTGTTACAGTTTACCTTAGACCGAAATTCGTTTTGGACCTCTCGGAACTTTGCGTGCGTGTATACGTCTTGGAACTGTTTTTCAATTGTCGACGTTGTTGCACATGGGATTATGGTCTTAAATGATGAAATGTCTGCTTCCAGTTCTTTTTGCGCCTTGTTGCCGAGTGCATTATCGTACTGATGGACAAATTGCATCAAATTGCTCTTCTTAGACAGATATTTGTCAAAAAATGCGTGCATGCTCTCGCTTCGTTGCGTGCTCCTCATCCCTGCCCAAAACTCATGTTCTAGAAAAATAGGGACCCACCTGCTCCTTTCATTGTACATTGCTACACAAGCAAAAAAAAAAAAGAATGATGACATGATTTACTATCGTTAATGATTAGTGCAGTTACAAATAGTGAGATAATGTGTGTTATTTCCCATATATGAGTGATTTTCCACGTATAATGTGTGTTTTTACCTGATAGCCACTCATTTGAATGTAGATCATAGTTGTTCAAGAATTCTGCCCATGCAGTCTCAAATTGATCCGTAGAGATGGAATCCCAAACAATAGCCTTCAATTGATTCTTTATCTCCTTATACATGTTGTACCCACATAATTTTTCCTTGATCTTCTTTAAGATATGCCAAATGCACCATCTATGATGTGTGGTTGGCATTGCAATTTCTATTGCATTCTTCATTGCCCCAGCTTGGTCTGTCAAGATGCCATGTGGGGGCTTCCCGTCCATGCACTTGACCCATGTACTAAACAGCCAATTGAACGTATCGGTGTCTTATGAACGGAGCAATGCACATCCAAGTAGTACAGAATTGTCATGGTGGTTTACCCCGACAAACGAGCCAAACGCCATCTCATACCTGCACAGAAAAAAAATATTATATGGATAAAAAAAAGTAATTAAAATCATATGCATTATTCGTGTAAAGTATGACAAAAAAAACACGCACTTGTTTGTGTTATACGTCGTGTCGAATGATACAACGTCACCAAAGTACTCGTATGCTGCCCTGCTTCTAGCGTCGGCCCAGAAAGCATTTTTCAAACTGTTGTTGTTGTCTGTCACAATGTCGAACGTGAAGTTACGATTTTGTTCCTGCATTCTCGTAAAATACTCTATTAGCGACTTCGCATCACCTTCTTCATACACATCGCGCACTTCCCTATTCAGGTAGTTCCTAACATCGTTTTCTGTAAATTGTATCTTTTCGTACCCCCCGCTTTCATTTACGAGTGTCTGGAACGTTTTGTTAGGTCTAACACCAGCCTCGTCATTAATCTCAATCACGTGCTTTGCGTGCATGCTTAATTGTCTATTTTCCTTGAACAACTTCACCTTTTCATGACTCAACTCATGTGTGTGATTTAGTTCTACGACAGTGACTAACCATGTGTGCTCTTCGATTTTCCTAACATATATACGTGCCATGCACTTTGCAACTGATGTTGGTAATGTCTTCTCAGTGGGTGCCACACTGGACTCTCTAATACCCTCTCTACTACACGTGAGTGACGGTTGAAATTCACCTCCTTTATCAGGTCTTTTTTTTGTGCTCCGTATCCTCACCGTAAATCCAACTTTCTTAGCATATAAGTCATAAAAGTTTCTTGCCTCTGTAAGGGACGAGAAATGCATACCCACCTCGAGGTATTCCCTTTGTTGGACACCACACGATGCGTGTACCTAAATCATAAAAATGAATGAGATTTGTTACCAAAAAATGGTGTTCTTGTGCATATGGTAATGCGTGCTATTGTTATTAAATGAGTGTGTGTCATGTTCTAGATGTGTGCTACGTGAAAAATTTAATTATACTATTATTTAAAAAAAATATTGTTCCAAAATGTACCCAACAAAAAATATAAAAAGCGCAAAAATTCGAAAAAACTAATTAGTACTTACTTGCATCATATAATCGCTTAAAACGATATTCATGTTTCGTGAGGCGTTGGATAAATGGTACTCCCGAATTTTCCAGCACTCTTTGATTAATCACAAAAACAAAACCTTGCAAAAAATAGAATGGTGCTGTGCGCGAAAATGGCTGCAAAATGAAATTGAAGGGGTTGTCAAATAAAGACAAATTAAAAGGTGGTAATGATGTAGTTTAATGGCATTGATATTGTGATAATAAATGGATTTATCTGAATTTAAGGAGGGGAATAATGTGCACATATCAAAACTGAAAATTGAAAAATAAATGCTATATGTGTGTGTTGTACGCGCCCCTATGTGTGTTATCCCAAGTCACAAATGCTTTTAATATGTTGTGGGCCACCTTTAGTTGGATATGGGTTGGATAAAAAAATGGTTGTACGGGTAACATTTTTGTTTTTCTTGTAGTGATAAGAAAGAGTGATATGTTTTATTCACTTGTATCACATCCTTCAATCTATATAAAGGGGTTTATTAGATTTTAGGTAGTGTGTGTCAAATATTGTAGAGAATTTATAATTTTTTCGTTCAAAAATTATTAATGATAAAGTTTGTCTCGGTGAGGCAGTGAAGTAAATCTTAAGGTATCGAACCACGTTAAAAAAATTTTAAATGTGTTTTTCTTTCTCTCTCCTTTATTTTTACTTGGGGCATAACAAGTGGTATTAAGAGCTTTGGTTTGAGGGGAATATTTTCTTAATATGCTCTATGATTGCAACATTGTTTGATCTTTCACATCAGAAAATATTTGTATTTCAGTAGGATAATTTATTAGTATACTTTGTGGTTGCATATTATTGTTTGATATTTCACATCATAACAGAATTATTCCTTGATTTCTTGGGAGGTAGTAGGAGAGAGCTGAGTGGAAGTATCAAGTTAAAGTTGAGTTAGATATAATGGTCACCTTGAAATTTGAAGTTTCATTATTTGATGGAAGAACGGACTTTACACTGTGGCAATGCACGATTGAGAATTATTTGGTCCAGCATGATCTTGATTTGGCATTGCAAGGTGGGAAGTCGAGCGATATGAAAGAGTCAGATTAGAATACAATCCAGAAGAAGACTTTCAACACAATTCGGTTGGCACTAGCCCCACAGATTAAAGTGACCGTGATGAAAGAGACGTCATCGAAGAAGCTACGAGACACGGAGAGCAAGTTTGCGTCAAAGACACTTACCAACCGGTTGATGATGAAGATGCATGGATCTATACTCACTAAAGTTGGAAGAGAGAGGTAATGTGACTAATCACATAAATAAATTCAATGAGATGACATCTAAACTATTAAATGTAGGAGACACTATCTAGGATGAAGAGCAAGTGATGCTTCTACTTGCTTCATTGCCAAAATCCTTCAAGCCACTAATGCAGTCATTGCTAGCAGGCAAGAGTACACTACAACTGGATGAGGTGATAAATACATTGAAGGAGAGTTAGAGAATAATGGCTAGTGAAGTGTCTTATGGTGACAGTCAAATTCTAGCAGTAAGGTCTGCTAAAAGAGGAAAGAAGAAGGGTGTCCAACTAGATAGAAGATCTCGACCGATTGACATGAGCACTGTTGAATGCACATCATTATATGAAACACATCCACACACAAAAAATAAAATAATTGTGCATCAATCGTGTAACAAATCAATATATACTCATCGCAGAGTTGTTGGAGATATCGACCACAAAAAAGTCGTCAAAAATACCTATTGATGTATATAGCTTTCTTACTAACTTTAATTATACTAAATGTTGTGGTTAAATTTTGCGTTTTATTTTATGATGGGTTTTCTTATTTTATTAACAGGTACAAGATGAGAGGAGTGGAGTCAAGACATGTCATGTTTAGCTAGTAACGAACCATCAGATTAACTGTGAGTTTGGTAAAATTTATTGAGCAATTAATCATTTTCTCAAAGAGCATAAGTTCTTTTTTGTGTTTGGTAATTCAAAAAGTTAAGAAGCTTTTGCTCCTAGCTTTTAAGAGCCAAGTGTGCTCCTATGAGCCATTAGGAGAAGCTTTTTAAAATTAGTTCTAGCTCCTCAAAAAGTAAAATAACTAATTAACCTTAAATTTTAATAAAAAATCAATTTTATCCTCAATTAATTAAATTCAATTTTACATCATTTTTTTTCAATTTCTCTCACCGCTTTTTTAATTATATTACCACTATATTTATTGTCGCTATTTTTCTCTCCAAACATTTTTTAGTCTAATGTCCATCATGCGAGAGGTATGGATAGTGTTCGAAATAACATAACATCTAATTTGACGAGTTGATAGAATTGATGTGAAGATATTGAATTAGTTATTTTTGTTTGGATTTGTAAGTGGTATTGTTTTAATTTTTATGTTAGTAATTATTATGAATTATAATTGAAATAAAAGTATAAATAACATCTTTTAATATTTATGTTTATTATAGTAATTTTATAATTTGAGAGCATTTGTAAAATATTTTTATCAAATGCTATATATACTTATAGCTCGTGCTTATTGAGAGCAAATTTTGAACTATTTTATCAAACAGTCATAATATGGTTCCTTGATAGTAACTTTTTGAGAGTTCAAAGAGCTCAACAGTTCTTTGAGAACCACAACATTAGTGTAAGTAGCATTACATTTAATGTTAGTACTCTAGATAATATTCCTTTCATTTCATATTAAATATCTTTTTAAAATTGTAATAAAATATTAATTAGTTTATACAAATTTTATATCTATTTGCATAATTAATTTAATTAGGTAATATTTATTTCTTCATTTCTCTCTTAACCAATCATATTTATTTAAATAAATATTAAGGATTAAATGCACTCATCTTTTTCTTGAGATTTAATGCAATTTACCATACTATATATAATCATTATTTAAAGCAATGGCAGTGAATTTTTATTCATTTAGTTTCAGTCTATATATCATTAAATTTCAATCTTATATATTTCCATTCTATTTCACGTGTGAATACTATTCAAAACAAAAACAATAAATATGGAAAGCAACTAGGTGCCAATTTCCTTTAATAATGGATGAAAAGGGAGGCCATTAAAAATCACGTTTAGGATTAAAAAAAAAAAGGCCATTAAATCTGCTTGTGTGGCTAAAAAATTGACCTTTGAAGCAAAGTCTTCCACCCAATTGCTTTGGTTACTCATTGTTTGCTTCCTTTCATCTCCCAACCAAGCATGTGGATCTTGTATGGTTTTACAGAAGCATGGAGAATCTAGTGTTTTTATTTTTTATTTGATTAAACTATTTTTTTCAATTATATTCATTATTAAAGGATGATATATATGAGAATTATATTTTATTTAATGTTAGATAAAATATTTATCAATATATATCGACAAAAATAATAATTATTGCTTTAATTTGGTGTCGACAGTGCTTTGTTTGATAAATGCCACCTGTATTCATTGTGAATTTATTATAGAGCATTGCTAGATGCACAACAAAAATCAGCCAAAACAGCTAATAAATAGGAATTTGGGCCACAATTATCAAGCCATTAAGAATATACTCATGATTAAAAGTGTTATTTGAGCCATAAAGTGTTAATTGAACTTTATTGACTGTTTTGACTGATTTTTTATTGTGCCCCAAGCATTTATGTTTATTATAAACACAAAACATGTGAATTTATTATAGCACTGTGTATTCAATAGTTAGTAGTTAGGTACTGTATTAGATTGAGACAACGGTATTTCTTGACTATCACAGTGAAATTTCTTCTGATTTGTGGGCATTCACCTCAAAGGTTAAAATAGCTGATCCATTTTAAATTTTTTTTATATTTAAGACGAGAATCAAACTCTTATTACTTAATCACTAATTATATATTTATACAATTAATCCATATAAAATAAGTATAAATAATATTTTTATCCCCATTTTGTGTTTACAATTAATTCATAGAATAAGTATAAATAGAATTTTTTTCCATCTTCTTTCTCCCATATATAGCTTTTTATTATATTGAAAGATGCATGATCTATGATGCAAAAAATTTACGATAATATTGTGTCGTTCAAGTGATAAAAATTTGAGTATTTAAGATTTGATTGTTGCATTCAAGAAGATTAATTAATTTATTTATCAATTAAATTTGTGCAACTATTGAAATAAAAATAAATGCTGAGAATAATTGAGAATTAAAAATAAAAATAATAATTAAAAAATGATAAAACAATTAAACTAAATAATTAAAAAGATGTAATTAATGAAAGAAAAATGATAGATTGGAGTTCTAAGCTAATTTCACAATCTATGTTTTTCTTTTAATTGGCATCTATCTATTTTATTCAATTTTTATTTTACTTGTATGACAATCAGAATCCTATTTTGTTAAGACTTTTTCTTAAGATAATATGAATTTATTCGTTAGTCCGGTTAACTAATCTCTTAGACTACCTAAGGGTTAAATCCTAGCATTCCCAATAAAATTGCACATGTGAGATTGTGGTTTAAATTTCATGTACATACTCACAATACTACTCTCAGATCAAAATCATGTGAGATTAAATCAATCACAATGTGGTCAATCAAGTAAAAGCATTAATAACAAGATTTAAACTCATAAAATTGTGTAAAATAAAATTGAATAACAATACATAGAATTGAATTAAAAGAGAATTATAAATGTTACATCAAAACCTCAATCAAATGGTGTTTAGTTGATAGTATTTAAAAAAAATACATGATGATAGAGAAGAGGAAAAAAATACATAGAAAAGATATAAGATTTAGAAATTGGTGAATCTCCGAATCTCTCTGACTTTGACTCTTAGTTTGATCATTGTTCTTGGTCTACAAAGCTCAGATAGGTTTCAATCTCTTTCCAAACATATGAATTAGTGATGGAATGAGTTATGCCAAAGTATATCTAGTATTTTTTTTTTTATTTGGACCCTTTTTTAATTTTCACTTAACAAATAAATTAAAAATCTCATGACATAAAACTCTGCATTTTCAATATATTTTTCTAAATACATCAATGAAAATAATAAAAAACATCAACTAAACTACAATAAAATCTAAAAATTTAAGCAAAGGTAATTTATATCGATGAGTACATCAATTAGATGCGGACATATGATATTTTTCCATTAAAATTTCCTACCACACAACTTTTTATTTTTGACTTTTTTTTTCTTCTCTATGGAAACGGGGCAGAACTAAACTGATTTATTGAGTCAATGTGTTTCTTGTGCGGATTTTATTGCTAAGGAGGGTGCTAACTGCTAACTTCACCTTGTGGACTCTCCTGTATGTTATGTGTTCGAAGCTTCAGGACCTCCTCAAGGAGGATCGTTCTAGTTAGTTTGGTGTTTTTAGTTTTTCTCCTACCAATAAAATATTGTTGATACTAAATGTATAATAAAAAATTAGTCAAATTAATCAATAAATGAGATTTTGGATCATAATTACTCAGGTCGTTATAATCTTAATGATTACTTGGACCAAAATCAAAGCCAAAATAGGCTCATTGGCTGGACTGACTGGTTTTTCATTGTACACGTAGTATTATTGATAAAATATATACCTTATTCATTATTAACCTTATTTAAAAAATAAATAAAATATCATTTATAAAATCCATAATATATTTAAACGAATACATACACAAAAGATACACATATTTACATATATTACAACATTTAATATTTATTAAAATAAAAAATTACTATTACCCAAATAATTGTTTTGGTTTTCCAATGATACTAGTTTGAGATATGATTTGACGATATATATTTGGATATTCATTCTTGGATATCCATCAAATATTTATCGAACCTATAGATAAAAATAGTAATTTAAAAGGAAAAAACATTTTACCTCCCTAGATGTTTGGGTCGTTGCAATCTAGCCCATGAACTTTTAAAACGGGCAATACGGTACCCTGTATGTTTTAAAACGTGCAATTTACCCAATCCGTCACATCTCCATCTATTTCTCCGTTAAATGGTCATGTGCAGTGCACATGTCATTTATTAAATTACTAAAATACCATTTTTTTTACGTGGAAAAAATCACTTTACTCCCCTGAATGTTTGGGTCGTTGCAATTTAGCCCCTGAACTTTCAAAAACGGGCAATACGGTACCCTGTATGATTTGACGGAGAAATGACATGTGCACTGCACATGACCATTTAACGGAAAAATTGATGGAAATGTGACGGATGAGGTAAATTGCACGTTTTAAAACATACAGGGTACCGTATTGCCCGTTTTAAAAGTTCATGGACTAAATTGCAACGACCTAAACATCCAGGGAGGTAAAATATTTTTTTCCCTAATTTAAAATTAAAGTATAGACTATCAATCAAATTCAATAATTAAAAGTATACATATTGGAGCCTAACATTGAAAATAGATATTTTAACTTGTTTCAACAAAATTGATAATTTCAGAGGCTTCTTTTTCTTGTTCATCATGCACGTTTATAAATACGGATAGAATCTATATGCTGCACATGGCCCTGGGCCCAGTTTTGTTAAACTCATCTGCTGAATTAGTTCCTACATGCTCAAACATATTTGTACTAGCAGCAGGTGGAACTGTACTATCCATTTTAATTTTTTTTATCAATTATACTTGAAACAGAAAAATTTAATAAAATTCAAAATATTGTGACAAGTTACTTACATGAAAATATATATAGAAGAACTTATTTTCAAAAAAAAAATTCACCTTTATTATTTTAACACATGAGGCCACTTATTAGCAACACATTATTTTAATATCTTGGACTTTCAAAAAAGTTACTTACTCGTACAACGAGTATACCTTACAACGTATATCCGACCAAAGTAATTATACTCTTACATTAATGTGTGCTAGTGGGCCCGACAAACATATATTAGAGGTTGGATACTACCATTAGATAACAATATGTTTGTCGTACAACAGAAATGCGCTCAACTAGCTAGTATATATCAACACGTGCTACACATAATATAGAATGTGTACTATATATATTGTAGATGTTGGCTACTAATTTAACGTATTTATGTTATACAACCAGCATTATTGATTAGATAATGTGCAATTCTATTTGAATAAAATTCACATCTCATGAAATAATGATATATAATAAATAGTTATTGTTATGGAAGTTGAGAATAAATAATATTTTAAATCGATAAATTGAGTAAAGTTATTATAAATACTAATAAAGTTGATTGGAGTGACAAATATGCTCCTCTCCTTAACTAATTGTCTTGTCTTTTAAAGTCTGAATATAAAAAATTGGGCTTGAGAGATCCATATATTCGCTCTAAAAAATCTCAAATGTTCAAATATAATAGTCTCGAATGAGAAGACACATGTGGAGAAGAATCATCTATAAATAGTTGGCTCATTCAATTAATCTCTTTTTCATCATATATCATTACCATAATCATGACTTAAAATTTACAATTTATAAGTACAACACACACACACACACATATATATATATATATATATATATATATATATTATATGTTCTTGAATTTATTTGTTGTGTTATATATTGTCTTAAGAGTATTTGACTGAAAGAAAAATATATATAAATAAATAAAAATAAAAGTTTAATTTTAATTCACTATCACTATAAAAGTAATTTTACACATATTCAATTATGGATTGACACATCAGCAAAGTTTTTAACTCAATTATTCACTAACTAAAAAATCACATAAACTGATGGATATAATTAACTAACAGTGTAAATTTTTTTATACTATCAATACATTATAATTAAACTCTAAAAATAAATACATAAATTTTAATATATATATATATATATATATATATTCTTTATTTATGTATTTATATATTATGTTACCTTAATACTTACAAACAAACGGAACCTAACCTTTGAGGCAATGCAGTGAGATAGACTCTTAACAACACATGATGCACGTTTGCCAATTATGTCCACATCACATCCACCCGGCAGAAAATGCCCCAACTTAATAATTATTGCTCTCATTTGTTGGCAAATTTTAACCTATGTCCTTTCACAGTATAAACGTAACATTTCACAGTATAAACGTAACATTTCACAGTATAAACGTAACAATATCATCAAGTATCCAAATCAAATCAAAACATATGAGCTTATCAAATCAAAAGAAAAAAAATTATATCTCTTGAAGATTTAGAAGAAGTTATGTTCTATACTAATTGTTAGTGTTTAAAAAGATTGATGAGGATGTAAAGGTCTATAACAAAACTGATAATATTTGTTGTACAATATGTATACATTCAAATAAATAGTATTTAAAATGTTGTACAATATGTATACATTCAAATGTGGGCAGCGTGGGTTGCCATCTGTTAAATGGGAGATTATTCAAAAGCCTAAATCACAAGGAGGCTTGGTGTGGGGGATTTGACTATGAAGAATTTAGGTCTATTATTTAAATGGTGGTGGAGGTTTTCTAAAGAGGAGTGTCCGCTGTGGAAGAGAATCGTGTGCTCTTGTCATAGATTGAATGGAGATATGGAGTTGTTCCCTCAGATTGAAAGGAGCTCTTATGGTGGAGTGTGGGCTGAAATATCGAAACTGGGCTATACAAATGCTGGCCTAGGAGAATCAGTGGCGGAAGGGATGAATATAGTGCTCGGGGATGGTAATGATACATTGTTTTGGGAGGATCAATGGTTGGTTGAAGGAAGACTGAAGACCTTGTTTAATAGGTTGTATCGCATTTCGACACAGAAAAACAAACCTATTGCTGACTTTGGGGTCTGGGATGGTCTTGAGTGGTCATGGAGCTTTAATTGGTCAAGGGAGTTGCGAGTTCGTGACAAAGGAATGGTTGAAGATCTAAAATTGTTGTTAGGGAGAATTGCATTACAAAAAAATGAGAGGGACAAAAGGGTGTGGAAGTATGAGAAGCATGGTGATTATACAGTGAGGTCTTTTATTTCCTTAGTCGGAGGAGAATTTAATAATGTTGCAAAGGTGGAGTTACATAATCATGTCAAATCTGTATGGAGGGGGCTAGTTCCTCCAAGAGTGGAGATCCTTGCTTGGTTTGTTACTCTTGAAAAGCTTAATACCAGAGTGAGGTGATGTAAGATTGGCATCCTCCCACCGAATTTAGATTTTTGCGCGGTGATGAACCTGAGAGTGTAAATCATTTATTCTTTCATTGTAAGTTCTCTTGGGGTTTATGGCATTTTTTACTGGAAAACTATGGTATCTGTTGGGCGTGGCCTGGAAATGCCCATGAGTGCTTTGCGGCGTGGCTTGGTGGGCCAATGAAGAAAAAGGGGAGGCGAATTTGGACAACTGCTTTTTTTTTGCAGTGATTTGCGTGGTTTGGACTGCTAGAAATAAGTGCATTTTTTATAATAAATTGACATCTTTTGTTGAAGCCAAGGAGTTGGTTTTGTTCTGGATAAATAAATGGGTTGTGGAGAAAGAGTTGTTAAAAGTTTAACTGCGTATGCTTTGAGTGAAGAAAAAGGGAGCTGTTATTTGATATATCTGGTTGTTAGAACAATGAAAAGTGGAGTTGTTGGCTCTGGGATGTGATGCTGGGTGCTGTCAGAAAGAAGCCCTTGTGGCTTCTCACGATGCTGCTAAACGGGTGCTTATTCCTTGGAGTGGCCAACTGCTGGTATGGTTACTCTTTCTGTGGGGTTTCTTTTGGGTTTTATTAGTTCGTTACGTAGTTTGGATGCTTCTATTTTGTTTCAACCTGGTACTCTTTTTCCTCGGTTAGTGGATTTTAGGCTAGGAGGTTTTTTAATGAGACTAGGTGGTTGTAAAGTTTTGGTTGTTCGAATTGCGTAACGATAGGGGGGATTTATTTGTTGCCACCAACTTTTGTTAATATAGGTGGCATAGAATTAGGATTGATGTTCATGAAGGGGAGTCATGTTTTCTGGTTTGCTGTTTGGTGGTCATGAAGGTGAGTCATGAGTCTTGGCTTACTATTGAATTTCATGTGGTGTGCATGCTGTGGGTAGGTGAGCATATTGTATGTGGTGTACTATGTCTGTCATCCATGAGTTCCTATGGTTATGGATCTCATGAAAGTTATCGAAAAAAAATATAATGAGAAAATTTTAGTGCACGATAAAAAATTAATCAAAATAATTAATAGATTATGCACAATAAATATATATATATATATATATAGAGGGTATTTAATTCCTTCCCATTGCTTTAGTTGTTGGCACTGTTGAGGTAAACAATCAAAAACAAAGAAATCGTACAAGACATACGATTTCATGAAAAGCAGGAAAAAAGAAAAAGGTCAGATCGAAGCACACCTACGATTTAATTTCTAGATGCAAAATTGAATTACCTGAAAATAGTAGGGTTGCTACGATTTTTAAATACGTGATCTAATTAAAGTGAAATAGTAGGAATCCTATAATTTTCTCTAAAAAAGACAAAATAGAATATTTCATGAAATTAATGTTTCTATCACTTTATTTATAAAAATAATAATTTTTTTATTTTATACGGGGAAAAAATCTCACATATAGCTTTGCAGGTGAATCTTAATGCTAAACACTTAATAGTGCAGGGCTATCTGATCCTGTCGGTGTGCAAAGGATTAACAAGAAAAGATAAACTAGCTAGATAATGAAGGTATTTAATTAATTTTTTAAAATTCATCTTAAAAATTAAGGGTGTTTTAATAGAGTTAAAATTCAACAAAAATCAGAGGAGTGAGTATAAATAAATTGTACAATAATTAATTAGAGGCTGTGTGAATCGAGATTTTCACAAACTTTAGAGGTGCGAATGTAAAATAACAATTAATAATATTAATAAACAAAAGCTACAAAATCACCCATAGCTATAAGTTATATTAGTATTTAACAAAGATGAGCGTAGGCTTTTTTATCCAAAGCAAAATAATGTAGAATATGGAGTACCTTTGCTGTAACGTAGTGCGTGTAGTGATTAGAATTTTTCTTACATTATTTTTTAAGATATTTAAATATTTTATTCATAAAAAATATGGATTTATCTCACCAATTTTATTATATATTTACTTATTTTGAGTAATTTCACACATTTTTAATATAGATATCCATTTAGATATTAACCAACCAAAAAGTTTTCAAAGTTATATGATACACTTACGAAATTATCTAGCTAGAATAATAATATAATATTTTGAAACACATTAATTTGAGGGAAATGGTTATTGTAAAAAAAAATATATCTAGTTAGTATCAATGTTGATATGTGTCATATGTAATGTGTGTAATATGTAACAAATACTATGTATAACACACATCACATATATTACATAACACACGTTGAATGTATAATTATTGTACATATACTATTATTGTTAATTTGATTGTTATTATTATTTAGGGGCAATATATATCTCAAAAAAGTTGTTTGGCTTTCACGCACGTGTTTTAAACATCAATCGATCATTCCCTGACATTAATCTCTGCAACCAACCAATTATATGGGTTGTGCTATAAAACCATGGTCTCCAATGGATCAATGTGCAATATTATATATTCTCAACAAGATCGAAGAAGCTTCAATACTTAATTAGTAGTGTGAGAGGAGGTGAGATCTATCTATCGAGGGTATTTTTGCAATAATCAGAGAATATGGCATGCTCAACTCAGATGTGGTGGAGAGTAAGTGGAACCAACCATTTGTATGAGAGTAGGGCTTTCGCCAATGTTACTCCAAATTCTACCCTTAAGTCTTCTTCTTCCATACCTACTCATAATCTTCAGGTAAGTCATTAATTTAATGACTTGATACATAGATAGATAGATAGATGTAGATATATATATATATAAATGTTTGGGGAACAACAAAAATTCAGCCAAAACAACCAACAAAGCTCATTTAACATTTTATAGCACAAATAACATTTTAATCATGAGTATATTTTTAATGGGCTATGATTGTGACCCAAATTCCTTTTTGTTGGTTGTTTTGACTGGTTTCTTGTTGTACCCCTAACATTGCTCATATATGTATGACGCCTTTATTACTATTATTATTATTATTATTTTCAGAAATAATTTGGATCTAACTCTTCTTATTAATTCTGCGATCTCATTTTCTTGTATTTATATTTGGTGAGATTATGAGATTATGAAATTAGTTAAAAGAGTTTACTCTAATTAAATCGCTCCTTAATTCAACTATCATTTTGAACCTCTTGGTTACCTTTAAAATGATAATTTGATCTTCTATATATATTTTAATTTAAGTATTGCTATATATATAATAAAAAAACAATAGGTCATATATATTTTATTTTAATTTGAATTTAGTCTTCTAGTTTTATTTCAATTTTAGATTTGGTTATTTGTGTTTTAAAATATAAATGACCAAATTTAAATGGAAAATAAAACATACATAACTAAACTAAAATTGAAATAAAAATAAGTATTATACATGTCCTTTTCAAGCCACCAGCATCTTCTCATATATTGAGGGTAATAGGCCACCACGCAAAATTAATGCAGAGTACTTCTATATATTTATGTAATAAAAAATTAATCAAAATTAATTAATATAGAGATTTTAAATTATAATTATTTATTCTATTAAAAATTAATTTTTAAAAAGAGTTTTTTTTACTTAAAAAATTGTCATTAGTTAATTTGGTTGTTTTTTATTATTTATTAAATATTTTGCATTAATTTATGATGATAATCGTTGCTATCGTTTCATAAAAAAAAAATATTACTTTTATTAGAGTATAGGTCAAATGACTCAATAATTAAGGGGGCAAATGTCAATTTCTATAATAAATTAGGGTTTTGCTAACAAGTGTACTAAGACCACTTGTTAAGAAATTAAAAATGGAAATATTCATCTTAAAAACATGCATTTTTATATTTTTTATGCAAGAAGCCCACCATTATACTACCAAATTTGAGAGGTTTTCTTTTTCTTTTTTTTTCTTTTCCCTTTTAAAGCTAGTCTTTCGTTCCTTGTTTGAGATGCTCGATGTCTTTTTCAATTTTATGCTTCTTTCTTGTTTGAGACTTTTATTATTGGAAACAGACGATATAATAAAAATAATTTTCTGTTAACCAATTTTGGATTTATAACTTTCCAAACATCAAACATGCTATTAAATTCAGTTGTACAGAGTAAGAATAAATACAGAATTGACCAAAAAAAAAAAAGAAAAGGAAAATCACAATAATAATTACATAAAGTATACATATTTAATTTTGATCTGACGATAACGACTAAGGATATGATTATTTGGATAGTAAAATTGAGGGTAAAATTTTTATGGATAAAATGTATGTGTATGTAATTTTATGTATAAAATTCATCAATAATGAAAATTTGCACACAATTATTACCCTCTAGCCAAGTATATTAATCTAGTAATCAGAAGATTAAAAAAATTCTAGGTGCAAAATTGCTTGTATAGCTATTGCGAAATTGGACTATATATATATCTATTAATTAAACAACATATTCAATTCTTAAGCATGCTAATTAAGTCATTTTAATATGTTATCATATGACTTACCAATATAATTAATTCTTGATGAGCAGGGTGAGAACTTGGATTATGAAAAGCTTACAATTTCAGAAATTGATAATGGCACATCTCATCCATTTCTTGGGTGGTATGCCGATGGACCTTGGCAAGGTACTATTGCCTCTTAGCTTCTTCTTCATTGGATTTATAATTTTTAGTGTTTTTTTTATAAAATTTTTATAATAAATTAAAATAGGAAATTTTTATCTCTTTTAATAAAATAGCAAACCCTAAATTGCTAACTAAACAACTGTCCAAATTTACCTTGAATTTTCAAGTAGTGATATATTTGTATACAAAATGTCATGTACAATGGACATATCTTGTGATTTAAGTGTGGAAAAAAAAATAGGTGTTCAATAAAGTATAATCAAAATGAAATCCAAATAAAGTAAAGTGAGAGGATAAAATATGTACTAATTGTTAGGTATTGGACAAACATGATATCCAAAAAGATATCATAAAATGGACTAAGTGAGCACTATAAATGGATAAAATGACATATTACAATCTTAAATCTTAAGACATTAGGTTAATGAGTGCTTCTGTTAGGAGTATGATTTTGAGAGATAGAGAAAATATAAGAAATTTCAATTAAAGGCCGATGTATGGAGAAGAGAGAATCTTCTAAGGGCCAAAGAAAGAAAATGACGTTTCAATATTCATAATGGTTATAATAACAAATACAAACTCACCTATTTATACTATTTTTCTAACTAAGATGACTACTTCTCTAATGAGGCCCATGAACCCATTTTTACTCATAACATTACATTCCAATTATATACACTTCGCTCAAATTTAAGCAATTTGAGACTTAATTCATCACGCATGAATCATTAATTTCCAACACTAATAACATTGTTGTTATTCTCTGATTTATTACTAACAACATAAGCATAGTATTCCCCTGCTGCATATATATTAATATTGACGTCCAGCTATGGTACAGGGGAAACACACTTGTTTAAAATGGAAAAAGTCATATTCGAAGGGAAATCTGAATTTCAAGAGCTTCTTGTATTTGAGGTATGCTTTATTTTTTATAATGTTTAGCGTATAATAATAAATCAGTCAATATTTATTATCACTATTTTATTTTGGGTAAATTACACTGACCTCCCCTGAGGTTTGATGAAACTACACTTGGTTCCCCTCTATTTTCAAAACATGCAGCTGAAGCCCTTAAACTTTTAATAATATACACTGACATCCCCTAATAAAGTTTGACTAACAGTCAAACTAACAACCAAGTTGACATGTGAGTAGCACATGATTATTAATGGCACTTTTATAAATATTGACTATATTTTATATAACAAAAATACCCTTATAAATACTTTTTAAATAAATTAAATATCACACCTTCAAAATTCACTCCCACTTAATACAAATAACTAGAACAACAAAAAAGAAATAGAACCGTAAAAGATTAGAACAGTAAAAAAATCAGAACAACAAAAAATCATAACAGTAAAACATTGTTCCTCTCGAATATTGTTTCTAAATACTACTTCATGAAGCAAATTAATAGCAACTTTCATCTATCTCCATTTGATCTTTGTTTTGAATACCACTAATGGCACTTAAACTGTGTGCTAGTAATGTAGAATTATCAAATCATGCATGTTTTCAATACAAAATAACATTAAAATTTAAAATGCTGTAGAATCATCTCTTGTGATTGACAATGCTCTTTCATTAAAAAAAATAAAAAGAATAACTTAAGAGAAATAGTACTCAGGGTGGTTCTTCAAAGCAGTAGTGATGCTAGCTGCGAGCAGTAACGAAAGAGGGAGCAATAGTGATGGTGCTACTGTGCTAGACACACCAACTTAACACCGTTTTTAAGTTTTGGGTTAAAATTTATTAGGGGTAAAAATGTAATTATATATTTTCTATTAAATCTAACTTAACACCATTAATTTCTAAACAAGGTAGGGGAGGTAAATGTCAGCTATTAAAATAGAGGGGAACCGAGTGTAATTTCATCAAACCTCAGGAGAGGTCAGTGTAATTTACCCTTTTATTTTTGCTCAATTATATTCTTGTTGCATTATCCGTACGTGTTATCATGGACAATAATGCACATGTTTGTTCGCTCTAATATCATAATGGAAAACATGAATGATTGTTGTACAACAGAAATACGTTCAACTAATATTCAATGTGTATTATGCATAACACATATTTGATACTAATTTAACGTATTTCTACTGTATAAAAAGTTAGAAAATCAATTGATCTAAAATTTGAAGTTTGTAGATTAATAAGAGCTACAAATGATTTTATATTATAATAATATAAACTGGATGTGTGTAGTCATCAAATCATGGGAAGGTAGTAATTCTGGATGGATCCATCCAATTGACTGAGAAGGATGAGTTTGCTTATCAAGAGATGCTCACTCACCTCGCACTCTGTTCCATTCCAAATCCAAAGAAGGTTTTCTCCTAACTCCATCTATTCATTCATCATTCCTTACATTTTCTCTCATCTTTTTGTTGCATCACATACATACATCATACATGAATAATATAATGATAGTGTTGATGAACATATATATTATATTATATATATATATATATATATATATATATAACAGGTGTTGCTGATAGGAGGGGGAGATGGTGGTATTCTTCGAGAGATATCTCGCCATTCCTCTGTTGAGCATATTGACATCTGCGAAATGGATAAAATGGTCATCGATGTAAGTGTCAATAATGCTAAACTTCCATCTTTTAATTATCAACTTTGTTTAAAGACAAAATGTTCAAATTCGACTTGCAAAATTTATTATCACGCAAGAGTAGTTCATCCGTAAATAGAAATTAAAATATCATACGTATTAATCTTTTAAGATAGAATCAGACAAATTAGTCCCTCAAGATTCATGAAAATGGTCAGATTAGTCTCTACTAATTGAATGTTGGACAAATTAATTCTCAAATCAATTTGACCATTTTCATGAATCTTGAGTGACTAATTTGTCTGATTTTTTTTTTTCTTAAAGGACTAATTTATCCGACGTTTTAAATTGAGATGGATGTGTTTTGAATTTTGTTTATGAAATGAGACTATTTTAGTTGATGATAAATTTTACAAGGTTGAACTTGAGTGTTTTCCATAATAGAATAAAATAGATAATGAACGACATACTTAAAAGTAACCCACGCAAACTTTTATGCATTTGTGATTTGACTGTTATTAATGCATTATTATTTGTGGTTGTTACAGGTTTATAAGAAGTTCTTCCCTGAAATAGCTATTGGTTACAAGGACCCTCGAGTGCATGTTCACATTGGCGAAGGTATATATAGTTGTTAATTATAAGCTATTAATAATATATCACAATTTATTAGCTGTACTTTTTAATGTAATAATTGCTATATCCAACATTATACTATGCTTAACATACAACAATTCACCACTCTTTACATTCAAATATTAATCAATGTACTTGAATGCAATTGAGTCGAGATATATATAGTGATGTTTAAATGTATGGAAAAGTTAAAATGACTTATAATATGGAATGAATGATGTAGTATATATTTAATTTCTTTCTAATTAACTATTTATTAATCTTATATGTAATAATGTGAAGGCTTGAATTTATATATGAACCAAACTTGTTTTGACAAACATGCAGGAACAGGGTTCATAAAATCTGCAGCAAAAGGCACTTATGATGTGATTATATTGGATGCATTTAATTCAATGGGTAAATAAACACATTTCCTTCTCCCAAATTTCCAACTTATATATAGCAAAACTGCAAAGAGATAATTAATTGTATATCGAAAATACATCCAATAAGTATCCAACGTGTACTATATGTCACATACATAATGTGTGCTATACGTAATGCACAAATGCTTGGGAAACAATATTTTTTCAGCCAAATCAGCCAACAAAGTCTATTTAACATTTTATGGCCCAAATAACATTTTAATCATGAGTAATAATGGAATGGGTGATTGTGGCCTAAATTCCTATTTGTTGGCTGTTTTGGCTGGTTTTTTGTTGTACCTCTAGCAATATTCATACGTAATGTGTTATACTTATAGCACACATTACATATGGCATATAACACACATTGGATATTCGATGAATATATTTTCGATGTACAACAAACATTACTGATTAATTAACAAAGCTCATTTAACACTTTATGGTCCAAATATCACTTTTAATCATGGGTATATTTTTAATGGACTGAGTGATTGTGGCCCAAATTTCTATCTGTTGGCTGTTCTAGCTGCCCCTAGCAATGCTCATTAACAAAAGAATTAAGTTGAATGATATATAATTATATGGAATGCAGGACCAACTGCAAAAGTGCTTAGTGACAGAAGCTTCTTAGAATCAATTGTAAGGGCTCTTCGGCCAGGAGGAGTGTTGTCTGCTCCTGCAGATAGCATATGGCGTGATGGATTTGTGATTAAAGATACCATTGCATCTTTGAACAACATCTTTAAAGGCTCTGTCAATTATGCTTGGACCTCTATTCCTGCATATGCAAGGCAATTTTCCTTACTTATTAACATTACAAAATACAATATGCTAAACTAAACTATGTACATTTACATTTTTTATCTGAATTTTCCCAAACAGAAACATTTTATACTATTTTATTTCATTCATTAGATTTTGTTTTTTTAATTTGCTTGCTATGGTTGTAATAACAGCGGGGTGCAAGGATTCATGCTTTGCTCAACGGAGGGGCCACCAGTAAACTTCAGAATCCCAATCAATCCACTTAATCCAAAGCAAAATGGGGTAGCAAAAGGTCCCACTAAATTTTACAATACTGAGGTTAGTACATAATCAATTTGATTCCAAATTAAAAAATATAAATAGATTCGAGTGTATAATGAACCCTGGTAATATATTTCGTAATATTATTATAGTTATAAATTTCAATTAAGTTCATCATAAATTTGAGTTTATATTAACACTAGACTTTGAAATTATTCTAATTCAAGACTTATTTTACCGATTTGTTTTGGTTTATTGTTTACTAAACCAACTTATTAACTTTTATTTCGTTCTTTTGTGACTGCAGATGCATGCTGCTGCTTTCTGTCTACCTTCTTTTGTGAAAATGGCTATCGATCCGAACATAAATTTATTAAACTATTATAATTGAATTGTTGCAGTAACTTTTGAATTATCGTTTTTCATATTTGGACGGTGTAGAATATTGATTATCTCTTTTGATCAAATTGTATCTCTTTAATATAATGTTTTGATTATTTGAATATAAATTAGGGGTGCTCTGAATCTACTCCATATTAGAAAGAGTGCAGCATAATTAAAAAAATCAGTCTAAGTACAATAATGTTAAGTGCACAATGAGAAACCAGTCAATACAGTTAATAGATCCATTTTGGTTTTGGTTTTGGTCCAAATAATCATTGACATTGTAATGAGCTGAGTAAGGTTGATGCTAAATGAACAATACAAAACCAGTCCAACCAGCCTATAAATGAGATTTTGGACCATAATTACTCAGCTCATTACAATCTCAATGATTATTTGGGCCAAAACCAAAGTCAAAATAGGCTCATTGACGGTATGGGCTGCTTTTTCATTATTCACTTAGCATTATTAGCTGAGTAATTATGGCTCAAAATCTTATTTATTGGTTGGTTTGACTGTTTTGATAATACATTTAGAGTCACTCATATAAGTATATTGGGTCGCAATCATTTAATCTACTAAAAAGTAATTTCTTAAGAATAGCTTTTTTGAGCAAAAAAGTTGCCAAATAAACCTATTATCTGATCAATAATGTTTTGTGTACCATGAAAAACCAGTCAATACAGCCAACAGACCTATTTTGACTTGGTTTTTGGTCCAAATAATCATTGAGATGGTAATGGGACTGAATAATTATGGTCCAAAATCTCATTTATTGACTGGTTTCTCATTGTGCATTTAGCATCACAATTAACTGATTTAACTATTTTTTCATTGTCCAATCAGTAATTTTTCGAATAGAAATTTATTAGATTATCATCGATTTATTTTTCAAATCTGATTGAATGTTAACAATTATTTTTCTTAAAATAATTGGGCTTCGTTTTTGGTCAAAATTGGGCTTTGGATCCAAATAAATATTTTTGATAAAATCTTTGGATCTAGATACTTTATAATACTTTCTGGTCAAATGATTTATTGGGCCATTATTTTGGGCTATTGTCTCAATGAGATGCTACGATAGTTTCGATACTCAAACCCGAATTTTTTATACATTAAAAATATAAATAACTTATTAAAAGAAAAAAATAACTCATATCTATTACTATATATAAAGAGGATACAAAAAATAACTACCTTTTGGTGTCCACACTCATTTGGTAGTTATTTTTTGAATTCTAAAATTAAATTATTTTACTATTATTTTTATTCTTTTTTCATTTTATGCAGAAAATTTAAGAAACAAATAATATGATTCGACAAAAAAATAAAAAAAGCGGTTTGACGGGCACGAAATGCCCGACAAGACGCTAGTATAGAATAAAAAAAATAAATATATATAAAACTAGAAAAATATAATAAACATCAAATCAAATAGAACAACCTTTTTTCAAATACCCAAACAAAAATTCGCAAACCAAATGCTTGAACTGATTTCAGAGGAAAATAATTAAAACCTAAAGAAGGAAAAAAAAAAAGAACAGAATGATGTACACAAAAAGAACATTGTTTGATTGTTGGTTGAGGTTGGGTTAGTCAAAGGAAATGAAACAAAAGAGGATAAGGGTTGAACATTCGAATACTATGTACCACCTTTTAATGGATAAGGACTGAAGGAAAATTGTAGGGTTTTGCACTTTGCAAGACTTTTCTGTCTCCCCCCACCACAATCCCAAAATCAACATAATATATAAATATATTCAATTTTTTTTTTTCATTTTTTATCAAAATTGCGATATCTAGTAGGAGCGGTCTTGATGACTAATTCGCTAGATACTGCATAGATAGCGGTCTTGATTTTTCTTATTTTGGAGTTAAGATAAATGAAAAAATGATTTTGTCAAGTGTTTGTTATAAAGGTTATTTACAGTACAGACGTGAACAGAGTCATGATGATTCAGTGAACAAAAATTATCAACTTTTTGTTCATTCTAATTTTGGAGTCACTATGTGTTGGAAGTGAGACATAAATATGTGAGAGTATATTTGAAGTCAAGTTTGGAATTATTGTGACTATGACTTATGTGACATTAACTTCATAATTCTCTTCACTCTGATCTCAGAGTCAAGAGTCAGTGAAAACAAACGTCACCTTAGGGATGAGAATACTTGGTGTACAACATAATTTCAGTCATAACTGTCAATATATTATACACAACATATATCATATAAAATACATAATGTATATCACATGTGTTGTACAACATATATTACTTATTGTGCACATCATATATACATATTGTAACATCATCTTTCTTTACAACATATAATATATATTAGAGTATTGCTACAGGTACACCAAAAAATTAGTCAAAACAACCAATAATAAGGAATTAGGCCTAAATCACTCAGCCCATTAAAAAAATACATATTGTTAATAATGCTATTTGGGCCAAAAGTATTAAAATGAACTTTATTAATTATTTTAGCTGGAAAAATATTATTTTCTAAATATTGATGTATATATTATACATATCTGAATATGTATAATATATAATATTTATTGTGTAATGTATTATATATTATGCATAACTTATTAACTATTCTAACTAATTTTTTATTGTTCATGTAATCATGCGCGTTAGGGACGACCTTTCGATCGGACAATTTTCACTCTCGACTTTATTTAATTGAACTCGAAAGGTGGTCGAGGGACACATCCTCATTCATTTATACCAACTCAAATTTTTTATTTATTAACAATACTAAAATGTTCCATTCCCAGTTAAACCTTAGTATAAACTTAGTATAATTTTGCAATTTCTTGTAGCAAACCTAATGGTTTGCTGGGGTTTTTTTGTAGGGCTATATATATATATATATCCGACAATTGAGGATCCCACATTATCTAATAGGTTGCGGCAATAAGGTATCCAATAATTTTAATTTTAATAATTTGCCGCAATCCCATTGTTCCAGGATCATATATTCAAACTCCATACCCTCGCTTTGCTTGTTTCTTATTCTTCAAACATAACACATCAATTTCTATGATCTTGTGTCCGCTTGTAATCATCATCTACTCCCTCTATTCCTAAATTAATTATCCCCCATTTCAAAATAATAATATTAGATTAAGTTTGATTTTGATGCACTGACAGTGTAAAGGTTTATACTATATCATCCAATTAAAACACTCTGTTTGTATGACTTTTAGATAGTAAAATAGAGAAAACACAATCATGACAGATGTAACAGCACATGATTGGATGACTATGTAAAAAAGTTATACTCCATCAGTGGATGAAAATTAAATCTTTTAAAATTTATACGTGGATATTAAAAAAATATATTAAAATAACTATATAATCTTTCACACTTCTACTTATATATCTTTTAAACAGATTACATTAGAAATAAAATTAGTATACCATCATTAAATATATATTAAAAAATTAAAAATGACAATTAATATTAAATAATTTTTTAATTTTAAATAAACATTATTTTAGAGTTGAGAGAGTAATCACGAAAGAAATCTAGTACTCCCTCCATTCCAAAATATTAGTCTTTTAAGATTTTTACACGTAAATTAAGAAATTCAATAAATATTCTTAATTTTATAAAATGATATATTAAAATGACTAAACTACCTAAAGCATTAATGTGAAAGAAAGATGATCAGTGGTCCCTTGGAGTAATATTCAAGAAAGAAAGAGAAATGATACTAGGGGTATAATAGATATGAAAAAATTAAATTGGCATTGAAAGTTAAAAACGACAATCATTGTAGAATTTTTTTTCTTCCTAAAACAACTAATATTTTGGAATGGAGGGTGTATTTTTGAAGCTACAATGTTTAGTTTGAATCCTAAATTGAGTATTTTAAGGAAAATTTACTCACTTAATTAACATTGACCCAAAATTATGCAGGCGCAAATCATAAAGTAATTAAGTATTTATTTTAAGGAACTTAATAATATATACATTGGTATTGTAAAAAAATTATATTATTATTGAATCAATTATATGACATTTAAAATAACAGTTATGCTGCATGTTTACCATAAAATCAGTTACTATCGACTACTATACACAATAATTCAACTTTCTAAATGATTAATTTAACTTTTAAAATGCTGAATTAATATATAATATTAAAAATTGAATTAATAATTTTAAAATGTTAAATTCTTACACATGGTGATGACTATTTTGTGGTGTACAAAAATAATTTCTCTTACCATAATTGGTGAAATTTAAAACTATGTTGTTGACATGTCAAATATTCATCGATAATTTAAAAACACTTATATTATCATAAATATATCAAAATTAATTATATATTCCCAATTTAAAGAAAAAATCTACATAGTCATATATAATTTACTAATTTATTACATAATAATACTTTTTAATGTTTTGAAATATAAGGGAAACAATAATATATAATTAAATAATTATATTTAAATATAATATTTTTATAACAACATGTGCCAAAATTAAATTTATATAAAGAACAAATAAAAAATTTTATTATTTGTTGTTGTTGTGGACTGGCTTAGAAATTGGTTTACATCTGAACTCGGTCCACCAATTCCAACTCAAAAATGGATCAATATGATGATACAAGGCCGATCAATGGCCGATATGTAATGTACATAATCGAAGAATATACGTCTTTAAGGATATTTAATGGTAATTAATAAAGAAAAATTGTCCAAAATAACCTTTAAACATGAAGCTTCCTTTTTGAAGGACCCTAAATTATATCTGAGGAGATATGCGCTTACAGCAAGGGTTTGACAGTCTCAGTTAGGACTTAGGAAGTCCGCAGCGTAGTTTTGCAAGAACAATATAATTTATTTATTAATTGTCTTATTTATGAAAGAGTATTACGAGGAATAAAAAAAAAATCAGTCAAAACAGCTAATAAATAGGAATTTGGGTCACAATCATCCAGCCCATTAAAAATATACTCATGATTAAAAGAGTTATTTGGACCATAAAATATTAAATGAACTTTATTGACTGTTTTGACTGATTTTTTATTGTGTCTCGTAATTATGAATATATATTATCCAGTTTACAAGTTTTGTAAACAAACTTGCTAAATATTCATTCATCTAGCTGGCTAACTCTAGCAGCGGAACGTACGGTGCATTGATTGATAGGTTTAACCAAATAAGTAGTTGAAAATGGTGCGAGAAAATTAAACTGGAATAACAGATTTTAATTTCATTTTTGTGAATCTTGTTAAGCTGGATATTGACTCCATTAATTTTATTTTTCTTTGGGTAAATCCGATATGGTGACGTGGGTGAGTGTGGATGAATATAATATGATATAATACAATTAATAATTTTTTAAAAATACTTACTTTCATGTACTCTATACATATATGAGTAAGTAATTAATTAATTAAATTTTTTTATTCTTCTTATTCTCTATTTTTTAATGGGAATAAGCCTAAAATATGTATTGTTGGAATACAAAAGAGCAATGTTCTTATTCATATACTCCCTCCGTCCACTTTTATTTGTCTTTCTAGAAAATTCATTTATCCACTATTATTTGTCATTTTAGATTTTTAAAGAAACATTTACAATCTTTTTCCAGTTTTATCCATGTATACACTCTCTTTTTTATCTCTTACAATTATTATTGCACAAAATATTATAAGGATAATTTTGTCACTGTATATTTACTTCTATAAAAATTTATGTGTTTTAATCACCTTCTTAATAATTATGCAATATTCTAAAACGTCAATTAATATTGGATGGAGGGAGTATCATTCCATTCTGCCACGCACGCACGCATTATTTCTCTTTATCTATGCGACCAAAACAGTAGAACCTGCATAGATTTGTCATTTTAGTACGATACGTATCTTTCTTAGAAGATTTCATCCTGTAAAATGAAGATATTTTAAAGTGCCATAATTTTAAGGGCTGAGTTGGTTCCCAAAATTAGTACAAGAGATAAATATAATTTTTTAATATATATAAGCTATAATATGATATTTTCTTTGTCTATCAATAAATAATGTTTTAGACTTTTTCATGGTTATTAAAAATATAATTAAAGCACACAATTTTATATATAAAAATAATATATAATGATTAAATTGTTCTTTTAGTTTTTTGTGTAATAATTATTATAAGAGATATGAGAGAGAATGCATGTGAGGATAAAATTGGAAAAAGAATAATAAATGCTTTCTTAAAATTCTAAAGTGACAAATAATATTGGACAAGAGGATTTTCTAAAAAAACAATTATTTGTGGACGGAGGAAGTATCTAAAAATTTAGTGTAATAAATAATTATTTTTTAAAATATAAGTATCATAAAATAATTTTTCAATATTTGATGAGATGAATAAATTCTCTATCAAAATATGAAAATAATAATAATAGTTCTTCAAGATGAAGAATTAGAATAACATGATTGTGAATTTTTTTTAAATTTTTTAATTTGGAGGGACTATATTGTTGAAAAACTTTAATCTTGAAAAATTATATTGCTATTTTAATATTTTGAGAGACTATTTTGTTCAAAATAATAAATTTTATTGGATCATATTAATATTTTTATATCTTTATAGACTATTTTATCCTTACATTGATTTATTTTGAAGAACTAAATGAAATATTATTTACTCTAATTTTAATAAGTTGTTCATACGATATAAAAAGGTTTTAAGATAATTAATACTTTTAGTCGTGCAAAACTAGTAAAAATCGTTGAAATCGTGAATATAGACGATATATATCGAATTATATTAAATTTTTCTATTGTTTAATTCACGTTTTTTTCACTTTTGTCCTAACAGGAGCAAAAATAGAAAAAAAAATGCAAAAGAAAAGAAAATGTGAATGAATTGAAGCAGGGAAAAAGAGGCAATGCAGCATGAAAAAGGAAAAAGTAATGTTTATTGTACATAAAAAATACATCTATTAAATATCTAACGTGTATTATATGTTATATATAATATGTACTATAAATATAATATATTACATATAGTATATTATGTATAATATATAATATATTTTAGATATTCATTAAATATATTTTCAATATACAATAAGTATTATTGCGTGAAAAGATAGTAAGAGTGAGTTGGTAATGCTAATTCGGTACTAAGGATCAGTTTGGACAGTAAATCTGTGACTTTTTTAATTTTTTATAAATTATAATTTATTGTATGAATGTTTGGATTAATTTTTATGTAACTCTTAATTTTTTAAAAAGTTATTTTAAGTGCTTTTTGGATAAGTTAAAATATTTAATTTCTTCAAAAGTCTTTGCACAACTTTCTAAAAACTACCATTACAAACCAAAATAAGCATTTATATTATTTTACTTTCAAATACAAAATAATTTTTTTAAAAATTACTTATTATTGAAGTCCTTATTAAAAAATTCTTTATGTATAAGGACTTAATTAAGTTTTTTATCTAAATTGATCCTAATTCTATATCCATTAGCCATTATTTAAATTTAATTTATCCAAAAGTGGATGAGAGAGAGACAGCCGGAAAACACATGGTCGAGAAGCCGCGTGCACTGTCGGTCACTTTCTCTTTTTGATTACTAATCCAAATATCCAATCCTATCTGTTTCTATCTGTCACCTTTTTCCCAATTTCCATGCCATTAATCGCTCCAATTCATTCATCTTCTTCCTTTGTCACACTGCTACTGTATGATAAATTTTTAGATGGCTCCAGATATATTTAATGTATAATTTAAAAATATTTATAATTAGAATTTAATTTTTATTTATTGATACTGTAAAATTTTTTACACAATAATTTAATTAAGTAATGTCATATTAGTCATGATTATGTTTTATCTCTTTTATTACCTGAAAAGTTATACAAATAGAATATTTTAATTGGATAACAATGTAAAATATTTTTACATTATCAGTGCATCAAAATTAAACTCTTATAATTATATTTTTATTGAATTTAATTTTCATCTACTGACGGTATATCATTTTTTTACACAGTTATCCAATCATGTGCTATCATCTCGGCCATGATTATGTTTTCTCTCTCCCATTACCTGAAAAGTCGAATATTTTGATTGGATGACAGTGTAAAATACCTTTACACTATCGGTGCATCAAAATTAAACTCCTTTTTATTTTATATAAAATTTTGATATTATATTTTTAACCACACATTAAATATAATTTAAAATCACCTAAAAATTTCTCCACCTATATATATACCCCGCTCCAATCCATCAATCCATCAATTCTTCATTCCCCCAATGCAACATTTACTCCTTCCTTCTTCTTTTGGAAACTTCACATATTGTATATGAACTACTCAATTGGGGAATATTGATATTAATGACCAGCAACAAAAATTTATTCGATATTTATTATTATTATTATTATTAAATTTTATTATAAACTCATTCTTAACTTTAAATTCTTAAAATAAATTTATAAGAATGGATTTCCAATAATTTTGACTGTACACTAATATTGCGTTTATTTTTTCCGATTTTGAAGTCAGAGTCAGAGACAGGGACGAGTTAGTGAAAAATTGACGTCAACTGTTTGGTGCAAGGGTCACTGTGCAGATGAGAACATAATCATAGTAATTCAATGAACAAAATTGTTAATTTTTTGTTTACTCTAAATTTGGAGTCACTGTGTGCTAGAAGAAATGCATAAATACGAGAGGGTGTGTTCGGAATCAAGTTTAGAGTTACTATGACTCCGACTCCTGTGACACTGAATTCATGTCTCCTTTAACTCTGACATCATAGTCATTGAAAACAAACACTATATAAGTATTTTTAATGATTAAATCTACTATATTATATTCATCATATTTTTTTCTATGGTATCCAGAGTTTTGTCACGACTAATTTGTCGTTCCGGATCGCGTACCTAAGAATTGCATATGAGTCTCTCAGCAAGAAAATTTTTCATCCACAAAGATTGAACCCAAAACCTTTCTTAAATAACAACACGCCACTTATTATTACTTATGTCATTTAGTTATATTCATCATCATTACTATGTGAGAATAATTATTTTGGTTTTTAGAATTAATAAGAAACTAACCTTTCACTTTTCAATATCCTCAAATACACTCTAATTGTCGTTTGGCAACTATGATTTTGGAGTTCATCTTAATTTGTATTGCTGATTATGTTCCTATTTTAAGTTTTCTCTATTTTTAGAGTTGTTTTCAAGGGTAAAAATTACTTTTTCCAATAGGAATTATACCAATTATGAGGTACAACACATCATCTCAACTCAACAACTAGGAGTATGGTAATGGTATCACTTGTTAATTAGCAGGGTTCAAATAGTCCAATGATCAGAAATGATCACAGGGCTAAATGAGAGCCACCTATGTATTGGACATCACATATGAATCTAAAACTAAGACAATAATTTTATGGTTCTCATAACTTATATAAACCACAATTATTCAATTATTAATTGATGAGCATTGTCTGTCACACTTGAAACACATTTTTGAGTTGGATTTGAATCATACTTCAAGATGGTCCAAAGCAAATTCAAATGATCATCCCCTGATGAGTTGTACTTTTATATAATAAGTAATAACTAATAATAAATTTCTAGATTTTTTCATCAAATAGTATATTATATATATAGATAACTTGGTGTTGTTTAGATATTGCAGAATATTAGTTAAGTTTTAATTTTTTATTTATAAAATTTATAACTTTATAAAATATAATGTTAACATTTGTATCAATTATTTAAAAATTGGGCCAACCCAATTATTTATATTACCCGATCATTAACTTTTGTTTGGATAATTTTTTTAGATTATCAATTAAAATTTGAGTAATACTATATGTACACCATAAAATCAGTCACCACTAGTTACTATATATATATATATATATATATATATGTAATAATCTAATTTTTTAAAACTATTAATTCAACTTTTAAAATATTTGATGATTAATATGTATGTAATATTAAAAGTTGAATTGTTACATATAATGACTATTAATAACAAATTTTGTGGTGTACAAAAAATATTTTTGTTAAAATTTATACGAAAAATTATTCTCATTCAATGTTATAATCAATAAAAAAAATAAGTTGATGACAATATTTTAAGTAAAATGCTTAAAAGTCTGAAAAAAATCAAAATTATATTTCTAGATACTTGGTACTATTTGTTTTCAGTGATCGACTCGAGAGTCAGAGTCAGAGTCAAGGAAGTCATGGAGTCAGTGTCACTGTAGTCAGAGTCACAGTGACTCCAAAATTGACTTCGAACACACCTTCATATATTTGTGTCTCCCTTCCAGTGGACAGTAACTCCCTTCCAATACACAGTGATTCCAACAATTCGAGGGAACAAAAAATTAATGATTTTGTTCATCGAGTCACTGTGACTCTCGCACCAAACACTTGACAGACCCAATTTTCACTAAGGTAGCGTTTGGTAGTTGTCCTAAGACAGTGAAGACAGAGACACAGAGACACAAATGAACAGAGATATACAAAAGGACTGTGTCTCTATGTGGTGTTTAGTAACAGTGGACATGATACAAAAAATATTTTTGTATTGTGTTTGATAATAGTGGATATAATATAAAAACATGTAAAAATGACCTTGGATATACATAATGAGAATTATGTTAAGTGATGAAGGGTATATTAATCATAAAATTTCATTAAAAGGACCAGTTCATTTCAGTCCCTCTCAGTCCTTCACTTCTGGAGTGGACACAAATTTTGCGTCTTTTCTGTCCATGGACACAAATTTTTGTACACCTGTGTCTTTGTCTCATAAACCAAACAGGATTAGTCCTTCTTAGTCTCTATCTTTTGTGTCCTTGGACAGCTACCAAACGCTACCTAAGACTCCGACCCAGAGTTTGAAAAACAAACACATGAAAAATTCATTTCATATTTTTTTTAAGCTATTTATGACTTCTACAAAATCACTTCATGTATTTAATTTCAACTCTTTATGGAGCAAATATCCTGTAAATAAATTCTGGATCTCCTCATGAGTTAAAATATTAAATTAAAGTCACTTGCGTTTTTCTTTTAATATTTTTTAAAATGAAAAACATATGTGTGTATTACGTGCGTGTCAAAAACGAGTCAAAGAGAGATAATAACATGACGTGTAATACGGGCGTGTCAAACGGGTCAAAGAGTAGATAATAACATTATTTTCATATATGAAAATTTGAGTTACGAAAAAAATATTAATTATGATATATTGGTATAAATATATATTTTTACACATTGATAAAAAATTGTCATGTATATTTATTTTAATTAAAATTAAAAAAATTATAAATATACATAAAATATTAAATTCTTATTAATTGACAATATACAATATATCTAAATTATAAATGTGTTGTAATTAATAATCTCTATAAAAAATGTCATAATTAGTCTAATCTACGGGAAACTGAGTCTTTGTATTTTTATGCAAAGACTTTGTGGTACAAGTAAAAAGTCTATGTTTATCCGAATGCAAAAGCTGCTTATTGCTTCAATTTTTGTAACTTAGGCATCTTTAATTCAATTAATATTTATTATTATTTAGGTTCTATATGACATAGTCAATTGTTTCCATTAAATAATTATGTATGTATTAGACGAACGTATGAAGTATGAACCAAGATTCAAAGTCAAGTATAAGGCAAAATGTGAAACAAAGAATCGTTATTCAAAATGCTGATTTAATTTAATATTCAAATTAGGATTTTGGTAGTCCAAAAAGATATCCATTCCAACAGTGCCATTAACTCATTTCGAAGTAATCCCCTTTGTCCCCCTATCAATTTTTATTTACGGTATCTGTTAGGAAAATATTTCATCAACAAAAAAATTTAGTAGAATCATTTAAAATATTATGCATAACATATATATTATAATATATATATAATATGAATAATATGTTATACATATTATAACATCATTTTTTTATAACATATAATATATGATATACACAATATATATTATATATTATACATATTATATTATGTATATGTTATGTATAATATATATATATATATATATATATATATATTAACTATTTTAGATAAATTTTTATTATATATATGACAATGTTCTGTGTTAAATGTCCGTTCCATCCACTTTATTTTTTTTACCCTAGTCTTCCTTTCATTCAACTATTTGGTGCAAGTTTGCAAATTTTTTCATGTATGTTTTTACCCTAATTAAATTGTTTTTATTAAAATTTTTAAAAAAATTATAGCCTTTAAAAATAGATAATTATCAATTTTATAAAAATTATAAATTAATTCATTTTATTCATCTTTCTATTTTAAAAATAGAATTGATTTAGAAATTAATTCTTTTTCTTTTTATAATTCCAATCACTAAAAAGATTTTTAGAGATTCAATTTTTTATATTATAATTTTGAATTTTTTAAATTCTTAACATTATATTTTAAATTGATATAAAAAAAAAGAAAAAATTGTTACTTTCTGATATTAATACAAGGATGTTTAACCATGTGGAATAAAATATGTATATGTTCTGATCTCTAAGTTAATGGCTAACATTTGGATTGATAGAGTTAAACTTTCGTATAAAGCGTCAAGCTCCTCCTAGATATAGGTTGAGGTGGTACCTGAGAAGGGTCTATGATACTTAAGTTAGTACCAGAAATCAAAATATGAGTATGGAGGTTAAAGCATAAATTGGTTCTTACAGGCCCCTCTTTATAAGAGAAAGATATTCATCATAACTATAGAATCCTTGTATTGAGTCTAATATAAAAAAGAGTTATCATTATTGTTCATAATTGGGAAGATAGTAACGTCGATAAAGAATAAGATCCTCCTACCAAACACTCTAATCAAGTGTGTCGTCTCAGCATGACTATATGCATATCATATAAAAAAATTTAAGTGTATTACAAAATTAATTGAAAGATAAAATGTACAACACTTAATAGATTTAGAGGTTTAATAATCTTTAATTTGAGCAATTTTTTTATAATATATTTTGAGTTTAATTATAATGCACTGACAGTGTAAAAAATTTTACACTGTTAGCTAATCACATACATTGATTAATGTGACTTTTCAGTTAGTGAGAGATTGAGTTAAATTTTTTTACTTATGTGTCAATCCATGATTGAATGTTTGTGTAAAACTAATTTATACTAACAGTAGATTAAAATTAAACTCATATATTTTATCACAAAATAGTTGTTAAATTTTATAGATGAATTTTTTCATAAATTAATAGAGTGGTTTAATCCTTCTATATTGATTTTTAGCCAATTTATTGATTCTTATAAATTTTTTATTAGTTTTGCAAATTTTTAAAAATTCTATTTTTTACTCCACTTGAAACTAGATAATCACATAAGGGTCTAGTTCCTAATTTAAATAATTGAACCGGCCAATCTGATTTTCAGAACAAGCATGGCTATGCTATCATGCACAATGAAAAATAGTCAAAATAGTTAATATATTATATACAATAAATATTATATAATATACATAATATATATTACATGTTGCACACAATATATATTATGCATAATATGATCACATATTGTAAAGAAAGATGATGTTATAATATATAATATATATTATATACAACATTCTATATATATTGTATATATTATATATTATGTACAATCTATTAGTTATTTTGACTATTTATTTATGGGTTTTGCTAACAAGTGCTTATGGCACTTGTTAAGGATACTAAAAAATGTAAGTTTTTGAAAAATTAAAAAATTATAGTGAATCTATTATATAGAAAATATCAAAATACATATTTTCAAGATGAACCTTTCCTCTTTTATTATTCTCTTTTATTATCTTAACAAGTACCCTTAATACACTCGTTAACAAAATATTTTTTTATTATGTATCGTGATTTTTCCTATAAGAAGAAGAATATCTATATTAGATAAGGCATGAAACCGGATGAAAAGAGATTGAACAAAAGGGCATTTATAGGCAGTAGCAAAGTCTTGATGACTATATAAACATAGGACCAATTTGATATGCAATCCAACTAGCTAGGATATTGTTTCTCTCTCTCTAAAGAAAAAAGAAAAGAAAAGAAAATGACTATAATATATCCGAGTCTCTTTGCTTCCCCTTTTTGACTTTCTACGTTTAATCTGTCTCCGCAATCCTTTGTTGAACAAAACACTTTTCCTCACTTAACACAAATAATTTCAAAGGCACCAAACGGAACTATGAAACCAAAATTCCCAACATATTTTAATAATAATAATTATTATTATTATTGCAATTCTCATCCTATTAATCACCATTTATTGTTATTAATTTTCTTTTCTCAGTCGGTTTCTAACTCATAAAACTCCCTCAAATCTCACCAGCTTCCAACCTAACACACTTAATTGTCTCATATATATATATTTTTTCATATATATCTAAACAAAAAAACACACAAACAAAAACCTTCTTTAGCTGACAATATTTTTTAAAAAATTATTTCATTCTAGGCCAGTTTTTCTTTTTTTTTTTTCCCTTTTCTGTTCATAGCTCATATACCCTTTTACAGTTCTGAATTCATCAATTCAATTCTTTCATTCTTTTTTCTCAATATCAACTTGTATATTCTCATCATCATTGTTCTTTCAAAATTTAGTATTTGTTCTGTTCATAGAAGAAGGTGGTGGTTTGGTGTTGTTGGTTATTGAGGCAGAAAAAGAAGGTAACAATGTCAAATAGCTTCTTTTTTTCTTCATCTTTTTGTTATTTCTCTATCTATCATTGACTAGTTTTGTTTTTCATGGTTTTGAATTGTCTCCTATCAATAAACAAGCTTATTACTTTTCTTTCTTGTTGCTTACTCTGTGATCATAGGGGCATAAAGTCTTTGATATCTGATTTTGATTTTCCTTACATATTTGTTTCTATTGTTCTTTGTTTCCTAAGCAGGTTGGTGATTTTGTATAAACTCACTGGGTGGTAATTTTTTGCTGTTTGGATCAGCTTTTGAGGCTTTTCAGGTAAATGCATGTTATTCTTTGTCTTTATTTCTATTTGGGTCTTGTGGGTTATCCATTATTATATAGTATGCCTTTAGGAGCTGTTTGTTTGGGGGGAAAGTATATTGCTTTGGGAAAAATGGGTTTTTTAAAAAAACCAGATTGTGTTTGTGTTGTATGCAAAATTGCACATGCTTTTCATAATGATACAAATTGATGAGGTTGGCATAGGAGGTAAATGGTGTTGGCATGCTACGGTTAGGCGCGCGTAACGACAATATATAAATGGAACTATTGAGAGCTTTGAAATGGAAAAAGATTGAATAAAAGTGGGGGAAAATGGGGAGTGCAACTTTTGAATTGTGTCTTGTTATGCAGTAAGTAACAAGCCGTCGTGCGTGATTTCGCCTAGGTGGGACTGAGGTGTAGCATGCGTGTTTCCAATGTACTTGTATTGTTTGCAAGGAAGATAGTTTGAATAATTATGGAATACGGATGACTAAGTAGCCCTTTGTCCGTTGCATTAAGCTAGACGTTGTTCCGGGTTTTGATACTGCTATTTCTTGATTAGGATTTTGGGCTGAAGTCCTTTCATGTAATGATTTACTTGGCTGAATTTTATTTCAACATTTTTTGCGAAGTACTAAATTGTTTGATTTATGTAGCCGACCCTACCTAGTAGTTGTGGTAGTAGTATTTTTGTATTAAGTATTGGGACTCGGATGGAGTGGGGAGCTCTGTACTTAGATGGTTTCCTTGAATTAATTCAGTTTCCAAACTGAAAAAAGAAACTAAATGGTTTTAATCAATATGCTTAGGAACGTGAGTCGAGACAGTTTTGTTTTTACTTGGTCCTGCTAGGCTGTATTGTCTAGTTGTCATCGTCTGTCTGTAACGCCTACGCGTTCTCATTCACAAGCTCCTTATGGTAGACATTGACAAATAGTGTGAAAGGCTAGCATTTGAAATGAGACGTTCATGAGTTTCAGCCCAATCTCGTGTACTTGGTGGGTTTTTCTTTTATGCTTTTTGATCAGGAATTGCTCCTTATATAGTTTACGATTCTTGGTTTGCGATTACACATCTAGCTGTGCTTGTTTAGAGTTGGACGATTCTGAAGATCAGGTATCAAGAGATGGTTGTAAGATTAGCCGCGTGAGTTTGAGTTAGATCTAGGAAAACATATCTTGTTTTCGTATATGCATCTTTTTATCTTCAACACCTTTCTGTTTTAGTTTTTTGATTATGTGTTTCCAATTGAATCTGCCTGCATTTGTATAGAATTGGACCATTTGAAAATCTAGCTACATGCCGCTGAAGTCGGAAGGAGGTACATTGTATCCTCGGCTTCGCATGCATGAACAAAATTGAAATGGGACTTCTGCTCCTGGGAAATGCATCGTGTCAATTAAATCTTTGATGCAGCAACGAGCAGAATCTCCCGAATAATTTTGTTTAGGAGCGGCTAAAATTTACCACAATTGTGCTTCCAATTCACTTATGCAGTTTGCAGGGAAACAAGTTTAAAAAAGTTTTTCCGATTAATGATGATCCATTAATTAGTCCTTATCCATTGCATTTATTGAAACAACTTTCCTGGTTTTTATTTCGGTATTTATCTATTACGCATCTTTGCACAAATGTCCTTCCATGTCCTGATTTATTTAGCTAATTTTTTGCCAGTCCTAACCTGGAAATCATTCGTTTTCCAATCCGATAAAACTGATTGTATGGTTTTCTGAATATTTTAAGTATAATATATAGCCAGATGGCATATAAGGTAGGTATCTAAGCCAGATTTTGCCTAGCTGTGCTTGACTGTAACGCGTTCTTGTTTACAGGCTTAATATGAGAGGCAAAGGGTAGTAATTAAAAAGTGATGTTCATGAGTTTGACTACAATGTAGTATACTTTTGGTTTCTCTTGTATGCTCTTTCATTGCGAGTCACTTCTTACTTTAGGTTTGTGATTCTGTGTTTCTGATTACCTCTGGCTGCGCTTGTACAGAATCGGATGATACGAAGATCCGGTGCAAGGCGATATTCAAGAGATTAACTGCATCAGTTTGAGTCAAATCTAGGTAAGAATGAGTGGATTTTCTTAAATGCATTTTGATCTTTAAAATTCTTTGTTCTAGTCTGTAATTATTTGTTTCCGATTGAATCTGCTTTGTAAGTATAGAGTTGGATATTTTGAGAATTTATTGTGCGGATCCATCAGACTCATATGGTTATGTTATTTCAAATATTCTTCTGTTCTTTGAATAAGATAATCCATTTTTCTGTTTTGAGAATTGGGAGATTTACATGAAAATTTATCGTCGGAAGGATCGTAATCATATTACTCGGTGATAATTTATCTAGCCTTGTTTCTCATTCTTTGTTTATATGATGCTGGTAAAGTTATCTCTGTAGCATTAGCTTGTTTTCCAAGTTCAACAATCAATCTGTTGTGTAGCTATGCATACTGAAAGCAGTGATCGAGTATATAACAATATTAAAATTACTGAAAAATTGAACTTGTGGAGTTTGATTGAGTTATGTACTTGTGTCATGTTCTGCTGCATTATATTATTCTAACAATTTCTCTTCTATCTTCACAGGTTCTTGCTATTCTTTGGTAATTCATTCAAGATAATTTTACTTGTGGATACTGTTTCGTACATAATATACTTCTACATCTCAAGCTGGCGATCGGCATAAACATGGTGGCGAGGTCATACTCGAATTTGACTGACTTAGTGTCAGGGGATCCTGTAAATATCCCTCCGACTCCTAGAGCACTTCCGCGTGTTATGACTGTTCCGGGAGTTATCTCTGATGTAGAAGGCAACCAGAGCGATGACGACGACGGTTTCCCATCAGAATACCGTCACAAGATTATTATTGTAGCGAATTCTCTTCCTCTCAATGCTAAGAAGGATAAGATATCAGGAAATTGGTTCTTTACTTATGATGAAGATTCGATCTTTTGGCAGTTAAAGGATGGTCTCCCTCCTGATGCTGATGTTTTTTATGTGGGATCCTTGATGGCTGATGTCGATGTTAGCGAGCAAGATCAAGTTTCTAATCAGCTGCTAGAGGAATTCAAATGTGTGCCAACTTTTATTCCTCCAGAAATCCATGAACAGTTTTATGATGGATTCTGCAAGCAACATTTGTGGCCTCTATTCCATTACATGTTGCCGATGTATCCAGGCTATAACAATCGCTTTGATAGGTCGTTGTGGCAGGCTTATGTTTCTGCTAACAAGATATTTGCAGATAAAGTTATGGAGGTCGTTAACCCAGAAGAAGATTATGTATGGATTCATGACTATCATCTTATGGTTCTTCCGACATTTCTGCGCAAGCGGTACAGCAGGATCAAGCTTGGTTTTTTCCTACATAGTCCATTTCCTTCATCAGAAATTTATCGAACTCTGCCAGTCAGGGGTGAAATTTTGAAGGCGCTGCTTAATGCAGATCTAATCGGCTTTCACACATTTGATTATGCTCGCCATTTTCTGTCCTGCTGCAGCCGAATGCTTGGCTTGGAATATGAGTCCAAAAGGGGTTATATTGGGCTCGAATACTTTGGCCGTACAATATTCATCAAAATATTACCTGCTGGGATTCATATGGGCCGAGTTCAATCTGTCTTAGACCATCCTTCTTCTGCTAGCAAAGCCAGAGAAATCTACCAACAATTTGAGGGTAAAACACTTATTGTTGGTGTTGACGATATGGACATCTTTAAAGGTGTAAGTTTAAAGTTCATGGCCATAGAACAACTCCTGCTGCAACGTCCGACACTACAGGGTGAATTAGTACTGGTCCAAATTTTAAATCCTTCAAGGACCAATAGCAAAGATATTGAGGAAGCAAAGGAGGAGGCCTATGTTACTGCTAAAAGGATAAATGAAAAGTTTGGTTTTCCGGGTTATGAACCTGTCATCATCATTGAGCGTCACGTTCCTTTTTATGAGAAGGCAGCCTACTATGCTATGGCAGAATGTTGCATTGTCAATGCGCTGCGGGATGGTATGAACTTGGTTCCGTACAAGTACATTGTGTGTAGGCAGGGGAGTTCTCAAATGGATCAAGCCTTGGAAATTGCCTTTGACTCGCCACGCACAAGCGCACTTGTTATTTCCGAGTTTATAGGTTGCTCTCCATCTCTTAGTGGGGCAATCAGGGCAAACCCGTGGGACATTAATGCTGTAGCTGAAGCTCTAAATTCGGCCCTCACAATGTCCTATGTAGAGAAAAAGTTGCGGCATGAGAAGCACTATCGCTATGTCAGTTCTCATGATGTGGCTTACTGGGCCAAAAGCTTTGAGCGTGATCTAGTGTTGTCGTGCAAGGATCACAATATTAATCGTTGTTGGGGCCTTGGCTTTGGCCTGAATTTCCGGGTTTTGTCCCTTTCTCCTAGTTTCAGGAAGCTGTCAATAGACCACATTGTCTCTGCATATAAAAGGACAGAATGCAGGGCAATCTTTTTGGATTATGATGGCACGGTCGTGCCTGAATCTTCGATCGATAAAGCCCCCAGTCCCGAAGTCATATCCGTGCTAAACAATCTTTGCAGCGATCCCAACAACACCGTCTTCATCGTAAGTGGCAGGGGGAAAACGTCATTGAGTGAATGGTTTGATCAGTGCGAGAATCTTGGTATAGCAGCTGAGCATGGTTATTTTATAAGGTGAGTGCTTTTATCGTTTGCTATGTGCAATTTACTTGTTAATCATAACGACATTGCTTGAATCCCTTGAATGATTTCAATCATATACTAATGTTCTCCTTAAAACAATTACGAAGAAATGAATAGATAGTGGTTTTTTGCTTTGAATGTTTTTGGGGTTGTCATGTTGCTATCAATTTCTCTAAATTGATGCTTCTGTTTTATCTTTGCAATAGATGGGGCAACCAGTCAAATTGGAAAATGGGCCATGTAACTACAGATTTTGCTTGGAAAAGAATTGCCGAACCCGTGATGAGATCATATACCGAGTCCACAGACGGCTCCTATATAGAGACCAAAGAGAGTGCCTTGGTATGGCATTATTATGATGCCGATCCTAATTTCGGAACTCGGCAAGCCATTGAGCTTTTGGACCACCTCGAGAGTGTACTTGCGAACGAGCCGGTAATTGTGAAAAAGGGACAGCACATTGTTGAAGTCATGCTTCAGGTGCACACACCTTTCTATTCATCTCTAAAACTATTATTGTTCTGAGAAAGTTAATGTTTGCTAATCAACAATTCAACATTACAGGGAATCACAAAAGGGTTGACTGTACAGGAAGTTCTATCCATGCTAACCAGCAACGGGAAATCGCCGGATTTTGTGCTGTGCATCGGCGATGACAGGTCTGATGAGGACATGTTTGAGAGCATATTAACCAAAGCTTCTAGTTCAGACTCCTCTCCAGCACCAGAAATCTTTTCTTGCACTGTAGGGCAAAAACCAAGCAAGGCTAGGTACTACCTCGACCATACTGCGGATGTGATGCGGCTGCTTCGAGCTCTTGGTTCTGCTTCAAGGCCTATACCAACATTTTCTGATGATGCACCTTCTGAAAATGCAGGAGTATGTTTTGAGAATGTTGTTTGACATGCATAGTTTTAGCTGCCTAGTATCAGCATAGGATTTTAGACAAAATTGATTATGCTTTTTATAGTTTTTTTCCTTCTGCTAAGATTATCATTGAATTGGATTCAAAATTGGAATTTCTGATCTGTTTAGTTTTTTTTTTATCATAGAAGGAAATTATTGCTGCTTTAGGTTTTAGAAAAGTGATCATTGAGGGATAGAGCAAATTGATGTGTCTGTTGGATTTTGGCAGTACCCTTTGAAAGAAGGATACTGAAATTATATACAATAGATACAAAATTTAGGCATTCTTACTTGGATGAGAATCCATGATTTTTATGCATGATGAACCGGTAAGGTTTTTGCATCAATATCATCATTTATAATCTCAATTCATCAACCATTTACCCTATTTCATTGTTTGAAGTGCTTTTTTTAATTGTGGGAAATAGGAACCACTGAATGGCTGAATGCCATGCTGCATTTTTTAGCATTGGTTAAAGAGTAATGTTACGTGTACATCATAAAATCAGTCACTATCAGCCACTATATGCAATAATATAACATTTTAAAACTAGTAATACAATTTTTATTATTATATATTAATCTAACATTTTTAAAAGTGTGATTACTAATTTCAAAATATTAAATTATTAGACATGATGATTGATGATGACTGATTTTGTGATGTACATAAATCATTTCTTTAGGTTAAGTTATATTGACCTCCGTGAGATTGGTTAATCAGCTTTGTGTCCTTCTATTTGAACATGCTACCCTAACTTCCTTTAATGTAATTTTGAGGAGAGATTAGTGTAACAATTTTACAAACTCAAACACCTTTTACAGAAAATTGTATAGATAAAAGGGAGGCATAATGAATTTTACGAGTTAATTTACCAATTTGTAGTTGTTATTTTTCGTTTTTGTGCTTATGCTTATGTATAGTGTAGTGGATGACAAATTTTTGTGAAATGTTGAGGTATGATTAAGAATATTAAATCATTATAACGAATCTTCAAAACTATATTATTTTGATGATGTGCACTCCACCACAATTAAGGATGTCATAAGTTTGAAATTTCCTAGAGAAAATGTGTTTCCATATCTTTTTTTTTTTTTGTTGAATTGTTATACATGATGCATAGATTAACTTTTATGTATGTAAAATACTATTTTTATATTCATATTTTCCTAATAGTATTAATATTTCTTTTCATTATTTTTGAATTTTAACGTAGTCTTCATTCTTCTAATTTTAATGTTAATATAATATTCAATAGTACTACATGTACATCAATATATAGATCCATCAACCATCCATCAATCATATTATGCTATTTTGGGCCCACCATTTTAAATAAAAACAAAAAAACTTACACATATCTCTCAACCGCCAATTGAAATAATATCTAATGGATGCTTGATGGATAAAAATCTGATGTACGTCTATCATTTCTCGTATAATATTACTCATATTCATAATTTGCCTTATGTATTTTTTATTTTATTCTATTTTTGTCAAACTTGCGTGCATGTATGGTATTTTATTTGTGGTCAAAGTATGGTATGGCTTGTAATGGTTGATAGCCTAATATTGGGCCAGCTGTGAATAAAGAAGCCCATACTAAGTTGTATGTCTCACGTGCAAAGGAATTATGAAGAGTTGGGCCCAATAGATACAAAATTAATGAGTAATAATGTGTACAATGTTAAGGATGTTATGTCCCCTTTATAGAGTCCTATTTTGCCATTGCTCCCTTACTATTATGGAGGGAATTATGAGTTTTAGATCATTTCTTAAATAAAATTATGGGTATCAATAGTTATCAGCTATATGTGGTATAAAAAGGTTATGTGCCTACTTTTAAAATGTATCAAGTTAATCATCAAATTATAATTAATAATTGTATGATAAATATGAATATTCATTGATAAAGAAATATTTAGTTGTACAACACAAATACTTATAAATTATAATGATGTATAACATTTATTTTCGTAATTGAATTTTAAATATCTGAATGTAAATTATAAGGATGTGAACTACTTGAAATTCAATAATAAAAAATAATACTATACAATTAATATAAATAATTATGATGCATTGAGAGTGTAAATAATTTTACACTGTCAGTCAATCACATCCATTTATTTGTATGTTTTTTTAGTTAATGAGTGGTTGAATTAAAAACTTTTGTTAATGTGTCAATCCATGATTGAATATATGTGTAAAATCACTTTACTGAAATTAAACTCAATAGTTATAAAATAATAATTATCATACAATAAAAATATGTCTAACTAATATCCAATATGTGCTATATATAATATAAAGTGTGTGCTACAATATAAATAAGTATAGCGCACATTTCATAGAACATGTTAGTAATGATATGGTAAGTATAATTTTGTTGCTCATGAATCGGTAGGGATTGGTCGTTTGCGGAACAAATTAAAGTGAGGTGAGTGATTGGTGGTGATAACGCGAGACACGAAAACTGTCAACTAGCCAACCTGTCGCGACTTACTCACGCACATTCACACACTACTCATCGTGACTCATCACTCCAACACCAAATAGATAAGCTTTGGTTTTTTTTTTTTTTCACGACCTGGGTATCCATTGTCAACCACAGTGATTAATTCCTCGTTGGCTTGTAGGCATCTCGAAGGGTGAGACAACTGACCCAAAATTTTAAAGCTTTTCCATACCCAAGGCGAGGTTTGAATCCTCGACACTTGATTAAGGGAGGATGAGCCCCTACCGCCACTCTCCCCGGGTTAGATAAGCTTTGGTTTGGTCGCACCCACATTTCCCTCTTTCTTTTTCCCTTTTACTCACTTTGCTGTGGTTTTCTTATTTCTGTGGTCTAATCTCATTCAAGTGGCCATCACTAGGAATAGGATGACACCAACAACAGTTAAATTACATAAACAACTAATATGTAGTACACTGCATCTATATATCTAGAAATTCAAAACCCAATTCATAGTATTATTATATATAATTTCAATTAATAATTGGTGCATCCTCATAGCCAATAATAATATTATATTCAGCTAATAACTCATGGATGTATCAAATCCTATGTTCCTCTCCCTCCTTTGCACTAGCGCTTGCAATACATCTAATAAATCCAATCCAATTCACCATGATTATCCAAATGTATTTTGTTTTTCATTAAATAAAATATCCAAAGTCGGTTATTGACCCTCCCACTTCATCAACATTTATTTTCTTTTATGGTCCAGCATAACTTAACAAACTTTACACATACTATATATTAATAAAAATAATTTAGTAGAGAAAAGGCACTACCAACCTACAATATCCAAATGTGAAAAAGCCATATCTCATGTATGAATGACACTGACACCTTATCAATCTACCAAGCAGCGGTATAGTATTAAAAAAAATGAAAAATAATTTTTGTACAACAAAAATACATCCAACTATTACATATAATACATAATGTACATTAAATATTAGTTAGATATATTTTGATTGTACATATAATATTACCTGAACAATTGAGTGCGGTTAAATAGTTAAGAGGTTTAATTTTATTTTTAATAATTTTTTTTAAAATTTTAAGTTATTTATCCCAATTTTCAAGATACATACAAATTAACAAAAAATTGATCATCATGATCTACCATGAATATCTTGAGTCATGGAAAATAAAATAAAATATAAAGCATTTAGAATAAATAAAGCTCTTCAAGTTCAACGGCTCCAAAAACACCTAGCATATACCTACCTAAGTCTAATTACTAAAATGACCTTAAAAAATAAAATATAATCTATCACAATCATGGAGCAACGTGATAAAGTAATAAAATCACAGTTGGATTTTAGATTTATAATGGGTGCTGACTAAGTCAATGAAATGATTGAGTTGGCGCTTACCAATTTGCATCCGTTAACATTGATAAAACCCTTCACACTATACTATATATAAATTAGAATATACCTCCTTATACCTTATACCCTATACCCATATTTCTGCACCTTAAACCTTAGCTTTTTCCACTTCACACCAACAACAAAAAAACCATAGTATTTGACTTATAGCAGCTGAAGTGAATTGAAGAGTTTTTGTGATTATGTCTACCGAAGTTGATTCCACTGGAACCTGTGAAGAGCGGTCAAATTCTCTCATATCCAACACGCGCTGCACCTTCTGTTTTCCCTGCTGCTTCGGTTCCCCTCGCTCCGTGGGCTTCGCCTGGTGGGAGACCGTGCGAAATACGTCGTCGTTTTCGGAGTCCCACTCACAGCAGGTTACCGGATGTGCGGGTGACCGGTGGTGGGCGCGTGGGTTCATGAAAGTGCGCGAGTGGACTGAGATTGCTGCGGGTCCTCGCTGGAAAACGTTCATTCGGCGGTTTAACAGAAACCGTAGTGGCGGTTACAGGCATGATGGGAAATACCAATATGACCCCTTGAGTTACGCACTGAACTTCGATGAGGGTCCGGGGCAAAACGGGGATTTCGAGGATGAAGGTTATGAAGGGTTTCGGAACTTCTCGATGCGTTACGCCGCTGCTCCGTTTAAAACTGTTGCGGCGGATGCGGGTCAAGACGTCGTCGTTTTTGGATGAAGAGAAGGTTTCGTGCGCCGTTTTGGCTAAGCTGCGCAGAGTGCAGATGCGGCGTCACTTCTTTTTGGATCCCATTACAAATATTATTTATTTCTTTTCTTTCATCTTAATAATATTAGTTGTTGTATATAATTTTGTTATTATCCTTTCTAATCAATAGCATTTTTTTTTTCATTTGTTGCTGAGGTGTACACAGATAATTTAGTATCAGGAGTGCGCAGATTATGAAAATATGATACTTGGCTTGCAAATTTGCAATTTGATTATTATTTTAGAGTTTAATTTTGATGCATCGATAGCGTATAGATATTTTATACTATTATTCAATCAAAATATTTTGTTTATATGACTTTTTAGATAATAAAAGAGAGAAAATACTATCATGGTTGATATGACAGTACATGATTGAATGACTCTGTAATGAGATAAGTTTGCTTTGTTGATTGGGTTAGCAATTGCAAATAAACATTATGTACGTGTAATGTAAGAATTCATTTTTATAAGGAAAATAATTGCAAGTCAAAATTGTTGAGTTTTGGTCATTTTCCTTCATGCTAATATCTATACTCTTTGTTTTTTTTAATTAATTAATTTTGTCATTTTCTTAAAGAAATGAATTTTGGGTGATCTAGCAAGTTAATAACATGCGGTTTGGTGATGACAGGTTCTTCTTATTAGGAGCCTTGTCTAGTTGGCTTATTTCAATTAATTAATAATAAGTAATTAATGTTGGAGTTTAATTTTGATATATATGCTGATACTCCGTAGTATGATTTTTAAGTATGTATTATATGTATAGTATACCACAATCATTCCCCATATATAATAATCCAATTTTTAAAAATTATTAATCCAACTTTTAATATTATATATCAAGGATTTAATTTTCATCTATTGACAGTGTAAATTTTTTTTACACTGTCAGTGTATCAAAATTAAACTCATATATTAACTTAATATTTTAAAAATTAGATTAATAATTTTAAGGGTTTTGCTAACAAGTGTTCTAAGGGCACTTGTTAAGGAATTAAAAATAGAAATATTCCTCTTGAAAATATGCATTTTTATCTTTCCTATGTAAGGGGCCTACCATTATATCTTAATTTTTTTTTCTAAAGTTACTATTTTAAGTATTCTTAACAAGTGCCCTTAGGGAACTTGTTAGTAAAACCCTAATTTTAAAAACCTTGAATATTGAAAATGGTTAGGGATATATCTACTTTAGTAGATGTGGGAGCTTACTCCCCTACTAAAAATTTAATATTTATTTAGAAATATATAGATGTGTATATATATATTGCTTCTATTGTATATTATTTTATTTGCCATCACACTATAAAATTTTTAAGAAATATTATATTATACTTACAAATAATTATTGCTATAATTAGTGAGCATTGAGTGTGACAAGTGGAGAAACGTCCTTATCATTTGCAAATAATGAAAATTGAGGTTAGGCATTAATGTTTCACTTTAACAAGAAAACAGGTCGATATTTTCTGGTATAATCAAAACCATGTGATCCATGAACCATTCAGAAGGAAAACACTGACCTAACTGTAAGGTGAAATTGCTTCTTCATTTTGAATACTAATGTTTTTAAACTTAAGCCAATATACCAACTCATCAAGTCTAAAATGTCTTGCTTAAATATTTCGGGTTTGTGTTCTTCGAAGAGAGGATCTTTATTAATAATAATAATCTTCAGATATACGTGATACAAGTTATTGAATTGGGTGTGATTAACATCTTATTTTCTCATTTTATGCTATTATCGAGTTCGATTTCTGACCGTGTGAATAAAAAGAGTTTTGTGGTCAAAGGCTTAACGTCTTACGAGAGAGCTTCTTCCATCTCAAAAAGATTAATCATTACTGTTGACGGTGAATACCCTGAACAATAAAAGATAATATTATCAAAATCGAACGATATATAAATATAGGAAAATATTTTGTGAATAATAGAAAAACAGTCAATGAGCTTATTTGGCAACATTTTGGCAAAAAAAAAAAAAACTTTCTTGAGTTAGTTTTTCAATAGTACTACATGTACATCAATATATAGATCCATCAACCATCCATAAATCATATTATGCTATTTTGGGCCCACCATTTTAAATAAAAACCAAAAAATTTACACATATCTCTCACCCTCCAATTGAAATAATATCTGATGAATGCTTGATGGATAAAAATTTGATGTACGTCTATCATTTCTCTTAACTTTTAATGAGTTGAGTGATTGTGATCCAAAATCTCTATATTTATTAGTTTTGGCTGGCTTTTTATTATACAAATAGTCATACTCATGAATATAAATCCAAATATTTCATATCGTTTTGGTGTTCCAAATATTTCACAAGCACATATTAACAACAAAGTAATTTTAATGATTTAATTTAAAACAACCTTATTTTATATTAGGCCTTGTCACCCTTTATTGTCTTTGCGGAACTAAGCGTGAAAGATATTAATTATTGAGAAATTAAAAATTCAATTTGCAATACTTAAAAGAAATTTAAATCAAGATTCTCAAGGGTGATGTTTAATTTATTTAGAATTAATTTATACAATGCTTAAAAATTTTTAAGAATAAATTCGAGTGTAAACTAGAAAAAGCCTATGAATAATTTTGATTTATTCGGCAGTAGCTAAAAAAATGGACACAAATCAATATATATCGAGTGATGTCAGCAACTCATTTAGCCGTCAATGTTATGCCATAAATTAAGTACTTAGTAGATAAACATAAGGTCTTGCTTTCATAATCAACATCTTCTAATTCAAGATAAGGGCCTTCTTCGTGTTACAAAATCAAATGGATATACAGAACAATAGAAATACTAATAACATAAATACTATTAGTATATACAAAATCATTCCACATCCATTTTTCTATGTATAGTATGTTGACAACTTAAATACATATTATGAGTAAAATGAGTGGTTTATAGAAAATTTGTATGTGTACCAATATTATATACGTAAGTGTGCTATACATATAGCACACATTCCATATCATGTATAGCACACGTTGGATGCTCATTTGACGTATTTCTGTTATATGACAAGCATTATTGCTGACGCATATACATGTGAAATTTCATTTGCCATATAGATAGATACTTAGTTGCTGATCATTTCAGGCTACCCTCTAATAACTTTACCATAATGATTAAATTCACACATAAACAAAACAATAATGTTTGACGTACAACAGAAATACATCCAACTTGTATTCAATGTGTGCTTTCGATGTTACAGGATGTGTGCTATACGTATAACACATATACGTATAGCACACATCATGTAACATGGATAACACACGTTGGATACAAGTTGGACGTATTTCTGTTGTACGCCAAATATTATTGATAAACAAAATGGGAAATTATCATCATCTGCTTGAATGAAGGTTATAGATAGTTACATCCTGAGTTTCTGTTTTGTTTTACAAGAAGCATATAATACCTACATACACTCTTGGTCATATGTGTGAAGCCTCAAAGGTTATCGAATTTTCATCATTCTCTTTCAATGCTTTTATAACCATTGCAACTTGACTCATACTAGGCCTTTCATTAGGAGAAGGGTTTATGCAATTCAATGCTACCTGCAACAAGCTCATCAACCTCTCTTCAGAAGCACTTTGTGTGATTAAGGCCTTATCAAAGACTTCAATAGTCCATTCCTCTCTTACTACTGAATTCACCCATTTAGCAAGATCAAATCCATCATTTTTCACCACTTTCCCTGTCAGAAGTTCAAGAAGTATCACACCAAAGGCATAGGTATCGGCTTTGAACGCGCTCGCAGTTAGTTTCTTGTTCTTCAAGTTTCTGCCATGATGAGACAGGACATGTGGATATCGATTTTCTGCGATCATTAGGCCGTATTCGCTTATGAATGGATTCATGTTGTTGTCAAATAAAATGTTGCTTGATTTCAAGTTGCCATGTGCTATTCCACTCTCATGCAGCTCCTCATGCATATGTGCTAAGGCCTCAGCTATGTTTGCAGCAACATTTAGTCTTCTCCACCAGTCAAAAGATTGGCCATGTTGAGACCCTGAGATCATTAAATTTTAAGACAAATATTTGGTTAGACATATTAGATCTCCAAGGATACATTTCAATTCAAGCACTAGTTTTATTGCATTGGGAAAATGTTTTAGGCCTGAAGAAAATGTAGGAAAATGGCATATGTCATCGGTACTTTAAAGAAGTCGACATATCCGTATCAGACACGCGTCGTTTCAGATTATTCTAAACAGTTTTACTTATATTTTACATATTTTTATTTTGATATATATCATATTCTTGTACCCTACCGAAGACTTTGAACTCATATCCGTGCAAAATAAGGTATAATTGAGGTAGCATTTTAATAACTAAAACTGAAAATGAGAAATAAAATAAGAAAAATTGAACACAAAAACAAAGCATACCTAATTATAAGCAACTAGTTTAAGAGTTCATTCAGAAAGTAATCAATCTTTTCAATCATATAGGCATTAGTATGTCCTATCTCAATGCATGTAATGAAAATTTGCTTAGAAACTTACCATATAGAAGCATGAAGAGACTTCCATTCTGCAGAAATTCATATACCAACAACTTCTCTTGCTGAGAGCAATAATATGCAACAAGTGGCAGAACATTTGGATGTTTCACTTGTGCTATAAGCTCCATTCTTGTCTCAAAATCTTGCTTTGAGATCCCCCAATCCTTGATTCTCTTCACTGCCAAAAAAACACCATTTTCTATCATAACCTTGTAGAGGCTTCCATGGTTCCCTCTCCAAACCAACTCAGCAGGAGCACTCAGCAATTCCTCAAATTGAATTGCCTTAAACTTTGGACTTGTGAGAAGAACAAGGCCAGATGAAGAGACACCACTTTCCAAAGATGACAATGAATACTCAGATTTCACACCACTCTTTGACCCACTTGTGTTATTATAAAAAGTTTCACTAGGCTTTTCACAACTAGGTTCTGCTTTCTCACCCTTTTCATCAGCATCTAATAATGGATCCTTTTTGGTCTTTAACTTATAAAACATTTTGATGACAAAGAAAAGAAACACCATTACACAAAGTATTAACCAACCTGAATAAATGGACAAACTTTCAGGGACTGAATTTTTGCCTTTTTTCTCATCACCATGTGGTGGTGGAAGAGAAGAAGGAGGAGGAGTATTAGGACATGAATTTGGGAGTGGTTTTCCACATAAACCAGGATTACCAAAAAAGCTATCTGCATTGAATTTTCCTCTGACATCAGGAACAGGACCATTCAAATTGTTGTATGAGACATTAAATGCTTTAAGATTGTTGAAGTCAAAACCTTGAATCACCCCAGAGAAGTTGTTGTTTTCAGCATGAAAAGATATCAAGCCTGAAACATGAGACATGTTTGGAAGCTCACCAGAGAAGCTGTTATCTGATATATGAAGCCTCTTCAAGTTACTTAGCTGTGAAATAGTGATAGGAAACTGTCCAGAGAAGTGATTTCCACTCAGAAACAAGTGAGTCAGAGACTTGAAGTTCCCTATATCCTCTGACACCAAATCATGTAAGCTATTGTTCTTAAGGCTAAGGATCATAAGAGACTTTGCTATGGAAAGAGAAGTGGCATCAAAAACACCACTCAGATTAGAACTTTCTAGAACTATACTCATCACAGTTTTGTTGTCTGAATGGCAAATCACACCATGCCACTTATCAGTGCATGGATCTGATGTGAGGTTCCAACCCCAATTGGAATCTCTATGAACATTCCTTGGTGCAAGTTTTTCCATGAACTTGACCAAGGATTGCCTCACAACTTCTTCCTCAGAATTGGCCCTTAGAAACAAGAACAGAAAGTTCATGGCAATGAAGGGTACCAAAATGGTTTTAAGACTCATTTTTTGCAGTAACTGTATAATTCTGGATGATCAATTAAAGGGAGTGTCAATTAAAGCCATTAGGCCAATTTAGATTATGTTGCCAAATGGATGATATAAGAACAATTATTGTGTGTGTGGTGTTCTGGATTCCTCTCAGCCTTGGAAATGAGCCAAAGGGCAGAAAGTAACAACAGAAAACTTTGGCTGCCGGCATGTTGAAATGGTCACAGTTTCACACAGTAATTGTTTCAAACATGTCATTGGCATGTCTAGGTCAATCAGCTTCTAGCCCCTTCATTGACACTTGGTGTGAGGATTCTGACCTGAATACTTTTTAATTTAACAATATGAAAACTGAAAAGAATGGCATTGCTAGTTGCTAGCATTTTCTGTTTTGCTCTCCAATAGCTACAGTTCAAGATACTCTTGGTGATTTCAAGCCTTCAATATTATTAGGATTTGGATTACCTGTAGCTACAGTTAGTAAATAGTTAGTTATAATTACGGGTAAAAATATTATTTGTATATTCAAAATATCGTAGTATCAACATTTAATCTCTCATCATTGATTTCTAACGTGATTCTCACCTAAATTTTCTAACTCTTTTTATCTAAAATTAATCTTGATAGATATTTCATAAAGATTCAACTTTAGATGTCAGCATAACATTATCCAATTATAGGATTTATTATCTAACTAGTATAATGAGGACACTCATTAAAGATTTTGAAATGAGAAGCTTGCATAAGATAGTATACTTTTCAAAATTTTCAAAGAGTGAATTTTATCAAATTATTTAAAAATTTTGCTTTCATGGGAAACCTTAAAAAAACCCAGAATTATAAGAATCAGAAAAGATGAACAACAAGTACTACCTCTTATCTAATTCAATGATGTACCTTCTATGTTGATCAAACAACTTCACTTAATTTTAGAGAAAAGATATTAGAGCCAGCTGATCCAAAAAGTTTTGGTGATAAAAGAGAATATAATATATTAGAAAAATTAAAAGTTGCACATAATTTTTTTTATAACAAAATAATAGAGGCAAAATATGTATATATCTATATGTATTACTATTAACAAAAAAATTGAAAAGTTTTAATGCATAAACCGCACTACTATTAAGGTAGATCCATCCCTGATGCATAGTACATTGCCAATGTTGTTATCCAAATTTGAGTCAGAGAAATTGTAAATATTTATTTAAGCTTTGCTAGAAGTACAAAATTGTACCAGGTAAAACAGTCAAAAATAGGAGTTTGGATCTAAATTACTCAATCATACTAAAAAAATACACACGACTAAAAATATTATTTGCATCAAAAATGTTAAAATAGACTTTTTTTACCGTTTGAACGGAAAAAATATTGTTATCCAAGATTTTATTACATTTATTATTATTTATTATTGAGTAATTAAGCAAATTTATTTTCCCTTTTGTTTGTACCAATGGATCATTACTATGGTAAAATCAAATGAAGATTGCTAAGGGTATCTTTTTCTTTGTCTACATTGTGAGTGGTATCTTTGCCATTCCTTGTTCCTCTACACAATTTTTATTCTTAATTTCTTATCACCTTTCATAGTGATGAAGAGTTTAAGTATGAGTACAATTTAAATCTCATTCTCTTTAAATTCTTGATGTATGAAAATAAAAAATGAAAACCACCATTTTGAGGGGAGATTACTTAACATTTGCACTCATGTAGTTGAATGAAGATTAATTTTTTAAAAAAAATGAATAAAGAAATCCAAATGAACCAATTAAACCTACAAATATATAATAAAGAAAAGCTCCGCATGCGATGATTAGTACAATAGTGACCGATTCTCATAGGCTATGCATGGCATAAACATTAAATCAATGATCACTTATTCACAATAATGTTATTTTTACATAATTTTTTTTTATAAAAGTATCAGTGAACAATAAAAATTCAATCAAGATCAGTCATCATGAATGAATGCACAATCATTACTATGTATAATACACATAAATTATTCTATATAATGTACGTAATATTACACATTACACGTAAAATGTTATTAACATAGAACACATTAATGGTTGTGCATTACTTAATATATTAGAATGTACATCTTATGTTTGTTGGCTGAAATTTTATTGTTAACCTAACATTACTATTTTTTTTATATATATCTTATACATACTTACTTTATTTCTATTAAATTTTGATATGATTTATATTCGAATATAATGTTCAAATTTTAATTTCACTATTATCTTAGATTCAATGTACATACAAGTGGTGGATGTGGACGGTTTAAATATCATGTTTCAGCTTTGTTCTTTGGGGTGTTATGTATGTAAAAAATTTTGTGGTAAGCTTCCTACTCATTGAAAGGTGATCTCATCGTCGATTCTAAGGATTAATTGTCAGCTACCGGCCGACACATATCCAAGAATAAATTCATGAAAAAGAAAAAAAAATATTATATTTTATAGCAAGTCTCTTTTGAGAACCTTAAGGCCGGCAGTGTCTTTATTATCACTAGATCCACTTTAATTTCCATTTCTATAATCTCATAATATGTCTATTTTTCTTTTTAGTTTTTTTAAACAAGTATTAAGATTGACTCACAAATTCTAAATTAGAATAGTGCACACTAATAGGTCTTGCATCAAACTTAACCTATAATCAATATTAGTTGAGAAACTGAGCCCGACAATAAACTACTTCAAATTTTCTATACTGATAGTGATAAAATTATAGTTATGATTATATAAAATAACACAATTGTTCTTCACATTGCTAATTGTAACTACATACCCATTATTATTTTCTTATCATAATGCACAAAACTTCAGTATTCTGAATGAATCTATACGCTGGCATTATAGCCGACCAATCTTGAAAATTCTGTTTACTTTTCTTTTCTTTTTCATATAATAAGAAGGTAGTTGGAAGAATCAGTGAAAATTTATTAAACTATTTCATTTCTTGTCTCAATGTATGTAGTTGGATATGATGTTACATTAACTCAAGAAAATAAAATTATGTTTTAAACCTTGTTTTAGTCTTTTAAGTGTGTCAAATTGGTCCATAATATTATAAAACGTGAGTCATATCATCAATTTCTCATCATATATATACTTGTTGTATTTAATATTTTATCAATTAAATAATGATACACATATATATAAGTTTGATCAGTCATATGTTATTAGATATAAACAACTCATTTGAGTATTTAAATAGCACATTTCAAAATTAAAATATTGGGTTTATGACATAAAATATAATATTAGCATTGTCAAAGACTTCTTTTTGGTAATTTTAAGCATCAAAATAAGTGCATGTTTGGTTTCACGTTGAAATTCTCTCAACCAAAGTTTGAAACTTTGAAAGTTGCAATATTTATGTTTGGATTCACTTGTTTCACTCAACGCTAACAGGATTTTCATTCTAAACTCGCGTTGTGTACAAAGCTATTATTTATTGCTTTTGGGTTCATATTTTTCAAGTTCAAAGGCCCAAGCTTTGAATTACTCATTTTAGCCCTTTTTTTCATTCTTTTTAATTTGATGATTACTTTCTATTCATGTTATTAATTAAAATAATTTATTTTATTTTATTTTATATAATAAATTTAATTTTCTTCCTTTATACATTGAATAAGTTTAATTTCTTAAAATTTATTTTATGATTTTACTAATTTAATTAATTTTTATTTATCTTTATGCATTATATAAAACTTTACTTATTTGATATATTTAAAATAAATTTAAAGTAAAAAATAATACTTATAGCAAAATATTAAATTCATATCCTTTTTGGTAATTACACCTTCAAAAGTGATTTTGGTTTTGATCATCCAAACAATATTTACTATATCAAAATCAATTTTAAGATAAAAGTATCCAAACAAAAATCACGTTAAACTCAACCCACTTTTACTCAAAATCAATTCCACAGAATCAAGTTCATCCAAACTCTAATTTGCAAACACTAATCCAAACACACCCCTAAGTCATTTGAAATTTCCATTTAACATTCCATGGCATGTAGCATGATAAAGATTCGCTCAAAGTTATATATACATAAATTTTTTGGTGCATTTTCAACCTTTTTTTTTGGCATATATATATATATATATATCATCAGTGAAATGTTAAATACAAGGTTATATATTGAAAATTAACATGAGTCATGTTTTATAATATTATGAATAAAAATGACTCATTTTAAAAGTTGAGTAATAAAATAACTCGTGCATGTAAGTTGAAGTACTAAATTAAGATTTAACTCTAAAATTATATATCGATTTGGAAATTTAGATGATGATAAACCGATAATGTATTATATTTAGCTTAATGTTAAAATAGATGCTAAAAAAAAATCAAATTTTGTCTAAACCCAAGTCTTTCTTTATAAGGAAGAATGCAAACTTTACAACTAATGTAAACCAAACCAAAACCATACCAACTAATATTGACTATATGCTCAATAATTATAATGCTTATATATAGTAATTGTTCATTGTATAACTATTTTTAAATAATTTGGATTATATATATAGTCAAGGCTTGGTCGTTATTTTTTAAGTGCGCATAAGGATTATTCTTTCCACCTAAAATGCGAACATAAACCGGGTTATATTACGTATATTAATTACTTGAGTGAAATATCTTTTTGGTTTTTTACTTTATACGTAATTTTGGTCTCTCACTTTTTAAAATGAGCAAAATAGTCTCTCACCTTTAAAATAATCAAATTAGTCTCTCATTTTACAAACTGAGTCAAGTTAGTCTCTCTCATGAGATCAAAGTGGACAAAAAGAATGACTAACTTGACTCATAATTTGAAATGTAAGGAATCAATATGATTTATAGTTTGTAAAGTGATGGATCAATTCGCTAATTTTGAAAAAATAAGGGTCCAAAGTGATTCACAATTTATACAGTGACGAACGAATTTACTTATATTTTAGATATTGAGGGATCAAAGTGACTCACATATATAAAATGAAAGAGTAAAGAGGTATTTTACTCTAATTACTTTTCTTATTTGTACGTTTTTATTGACAAAATACCAATTTTAATCATAGTAAAATTACAGATTTACCAAGTTGGTCTATGTAAAAGTAAAATGATCAAATTGGTCCTTGTTAATTTAAAACTTGAATAAATTGATTCATCACATAATAAAAAATCATAAAAGGTCAAATCAATTTATAATAATTAAAAATTTAGGACAAATTAATTTTTCATAAGAATTAATTTGAAATTTTTATAAATTTCAAGAAAGTAACTTATCTAATTTTTTTTTGAGGAATCAATTTGTTCCACATCTTAAACTCGCATAATTAATTTAATCATTTTAATTTTAGTGGATCAATTTGACAAATTTAGACTGAAATGAGTGTTTAATTTTCTTTTTTCATTTCTAAATTACACAACCATGCATGGACTCATAATTGTACTGTGCAAACTGTAAAGTCAAGTCGCTTTTATATGAGATTAGACGTGACCACATAATCGTAAATATATATAGAATGAGTATAAAATAGAATATATATTTTTATTATTAGTTTTGGTGCTGACCAATTTATTTATATATTCTATATGCATGAAAAATGTTGTGCCAAATTCGACAAGAGAAAAAAGGTATTTGTACAATAAACCCGAGAATTTAAGTTTCAGCAGTTTGGACCACCAAACACAAGAATAATAAATGCACCAACAATTCACTCCTAATTTTAAACAAAAACTTCAAAGAAAAAAATATTTAATTAATTACCTTGAAAATATTATTATTTTATTTTAATTAATTTCATGTAGTTTCAAAATTTTATTTAAATTCTTATTATATGCAAAAATATCATAATTTAATAATTTGTGATCAAGTTCCTATGCTATACATATACTCTCTTCATTTATAATAATAGTCATTTAGATTTTTTTGGTACATTGAAAAATTAATGTATCTAGATATAAATTTATTTAGGTACATTAATTTCTCAACGTGTTAAAAAAATTAAAATAACTATTTTTATAAAATGGAGGGATTAAAATTTTACATGCAAGGATTAAAAAATATTTTTTAAAAATTAAAAAATAATTTATTTACAAGATCATCTAATTAGTCATCATATTGACAGATACCCCGTTCTGTTGAACTATTCTCAATAATTAAAATCAATTCCTAAAACAGAAAAATATAGTTTTGTTCAAATTTCTCAGAAAAAAGAAATTTTTTCGGTGAGAGCCTGAGAGGCTACTAAACGTGTTAATAGATATACACAGATTGTGTGATACACCAATTTTTCTTTACAGACTAATACAGAAATTTCTGCAAATTACAATACAAAAAATGCTTAAAGAAAATAAGAAAAAAGTTTCTATTTACAGGAATACTTGAAATTTATATGTGGTTGCTCTATTAAAAATTGAAGTGTTAAATCATAAATCTTTCACATCTAATGTGTAGTTTCATTTTCATCTTAAATTAAAAAGCTGCAGTTATATATATATAGAGAGATATAGACATATAAAGGGAGAGAGATCAGATGATTTTATGTGAAAATGTGATGATTAAATCTAGATCATTGGATATAATATTAATGGTTATGATTAAATTATAAAATTATGCGACTTTTATAAGATACGTGATATTTTAAAATATTTTAATATTGTTCATGTATAATTATATAATTTAAATTTGCTCATTTCTCTCCTACAAGACATCTCCTCTATTAGATGCATCTCCTATATTATACATCGAATTGAAAGATGGGAGTGAAAGAAATAAATCTAAACTATTGAATCTTGCTTTAATAGTTAAAATTAAAATATAAAGACATGTAATTTTTTAAATGATTACATAACATTTTAAATATTTTTAATCTTAATAATCCATTTATGAATATATGATTTAGATTTACTTATCTCAAACTCCCACATAAATTTAGTATTCTAACTAAATACATTATATATATATATATATATATATATATATATATATCAATTAATGCATAGTTGGAAAATTTGCAAAATCAAAAGAACTAAAAATAAGAGAGTAAAAGGAGAAGAGCATGCATTTGTAAAGAATGAATAAGATTTTTTTGATACATAAAGAATGAATAAGATTGAAAAAGAAAAAAAACAAAGACTAAAAAAAGAAAGAAAGAAAAGTAATTGGCAACTACAGCAAAAGAGTGAGTGAGAATCATGTGAAGTGCCGCCATCTCTGTCTCTCTCTCTCTCTCAATCCAAAGCTTCAACCTTTAAGCCCAACAAAGCACCCCCACCTTCCTTTTGTCTTTGTTTTCTTAATTTTTTTAATTGTTTTATTTTATTTTCATTATTTTTCTGTAAATTATTCTGTGAGAGATTCTTCTTCCAATGGCTTCCTCTGTTTCAAGGTTCATCAAGTGTGTCACTGTTGGGGATGGAGCTGTAGGCAAAACCTGCATGCTCATTTGCTACACTAGCAATAAATTCCCCACGGTATTTCATCCCAAATTATCAATTTTTCTTTCTCTCTTTTTAATAGATCAAATCAAAGTTTTTGCCTTTTTTGCCTCCCCTTGTTGTTTAGTAATGGTTCAGTTAAAATTTCTCAGCTTTTTTTAATTTTTTTCCCTTTTTTTTTGTTGGGGCCATCATAATTTGACAGAATCATGTGTTTGGTTTTGAGGGTTAGTTGTTATCTCATTGGTGGTGTGTTTAGTGTTGTCAATTCTCATCTTGGTTCCATCAATTGTTGCTTCTGTTGAGTTTTTTTGTCTGCTTGTGTTTTTTATTTTTTATTTTTTGGGATCCTGATTTTGCTTACTCACTGTGTTTGTCATTAGGACTATATTCCAACAGTGTTTGATAATTTCAGTGCAAATGTTGTGGTTGAAGGCATCACTGTCAATTTAGGCCTCTGGGACACAGCTGGTATATTATATTTACTGAAACTTGTTATATTGCTTTTCTTTTCTCCATTTATTCACATTATATACTGAACAAGAAAAAAAGACATTGTTGGGAGGGTGTATGTGGAATTGTTTGTATCAAAGCTAGTTTTCTGGTGTGTTTAATATAGAATTATGTCAAATGGTGAAGTTTGTTAAGTGTGTTGGGAGGGTGTGTGTGGAATCATTTGTATCAAAAGCTATTTTTTTGGTATGTTTGATATAGAATTATGGAAAATGGTGAAGTTTGTTATGTTTCTATTTGTTCCTTAGGGCAAGAGGATTACAACAGGTTGAGGCCTTTGAGCTACAGGGGGGCAGATGTTTTTGTGTTGGCTTTTTCTTTGGTTAGTCGCGCGAGCTATGAGAATGTGTTGAAGAAGGTGTGCTTTTAATGCTTGTGTTTATGCTTAATTAGCACTTTTACATGTTTTGATGATTTCTCTCTTGTTTGTCTGATTGGTATATACATTTCAGTGGATCCCTGAACTCCAGCATCATGCCCCCGGCATCCCGGTGGTACTGGTTGGCACCAAATTGGGTTAGTCATGATGAACTTGTAGTGATTCTTGACTTGTATTAGCATTTTTGGAAACCGTTTGGGGGTCTAGAATTGATTTTGGACCCTGAAATTTGATTCCACCAACTTTTTATGATGTTTGATTTTGAGAGGCCAGAATTGATTCTAGTCTCTAGAACTCATTATGGGAGAAGTAGAATTTCTTTTTTACTTTTTGTCATAATCACTTTTAGTGTAACTATCAAACATAAATCACTTTACTTTAAAATCAATTCTACCAAAATCATTACTAGTCAGAATCAATTCTACAAAAATTGAACCAAACACACTAAGATAAGGAAGTCCAGGGTCTAGACCATGAGTACAAAGCTAAATAGCTTGTTACACAATGATTTTCATTTAAATGCCTCAATTTCAGTTAGGTTTTATAATGCAGAAAGTTAACCATCGATGTATTATCACTCATTTGAATCGAAGAAAATGTATCTTTTGCTTTAAGAGGGACAAGCTATGGTGACAATGAGCACCATATTCACCACTGAATGTGCCAATAATTAATCTGATTTAACTCTTCAATTCGTTCTTGATCCATTTCTTACTTCGGAGAACTTCGTGTTTTTGTTGAACATGTTTCACAAATTCTCCTTATCCACATGGAAAGCTTACGCCTACTTGTGGTTGAAAAGTTTTGCTACTTTTTGACTCCGTTTTGTCCCAAACTAGCCCGTTAAGCAGTAATGTTGCTTCTAGAGTTCTAGTTTTAGATAATATTTATCTTGGTTCCTTGGTGCAATAGCAAATAAGTATGACAATGAAATTGTTACCTCCAGTCATTTATATTTTTCAAAAACTTCTCGGACATCTATTTTTATGTATGGCAGTAGTTTGACGTTCCTAACATTATTCATGATAGAGCGCAATAGTGTCGTTTGATCCATGTAGCCGACCCCACATAGTGGGCATAGGCTTGTTGTTGTTGGCAGTAGTTTGACGTGCTTGGTTTAATGCAGATCTCCGAGAAGACAAGCACTATTTGGCTGATCATCCGGGCCTGGTTCCTGTGACTGCTGAACAAGTACAAATCTTCCTCTATTAGCTGTGTGTAGAGTTCAACGGGCAGTGTTTATTGAAACTGTTGGCTTTTGTTCATAACCAGGGCGAGGAACTCCGTAAACAGATTGGAGCTACCTATTATATTGAGTGCAGCTCAAAAACTCAGCAGGTATGCTTATTGTTCATACTACAGTTTCATTCTTGCAATGCTTACATGTTTGAAAAAGAACACTTGTTGTTGTCTAACTAAATCAACTCATCACCCTGATTATGAAGCGCCATACACATACTCAATTGTCCACCAGTGGAAATCTAGTTTTTGAAACAAACTTGGTAAACAATGCTTCATGTATTAACCAATACAATGCTTTCATTTTGTATATAAAATATGATTGGGGTTGGAAGATGCGCAAAAATTTAAACCGAGTGAATATTCACTTTCGTCCCTGTAATAGCACAAGTCACTTTGCGTGCAACTTTAGGGAAGTGAACATGCATCCATTCAATTTAAATCAGTTAGAATAATAATCTTGGCCAAGAGCCAGTGATTACCTTATATTTTATTTAATGAAGTAGAGTTCTTGAGACGATGAGGCGTAGTAAAGAGAAATGATTTTTGTACACCACAAAATCAGCCACCATCAGTTACTATATGCAATAATTCAACTTCTTAAAACTATTAATCCAACATTTTAAAAGTTTGATTATTACAAATGGTGGCTGATTTTATGATTTACATATAGCATTACTTATGAGTAAAATATGCTAATTGAATCAAAATGATTGTAATAAGTTCATTACTCACATCCACATAATTGTTGGTGATGGTGATGAAATGAATGCAATTGCAGAATGTGAAGGCAGTTTTTGATGCTGCAATCAGGATGGTGATCAAGCCTCCGCAGAAGCAGCATGAGAAGAAGAAGAAGAAGAAACAACCTCGAGGCTGTTTCCTGTCAGTACTCCTTCTTCCCATTATATCTCCGAGCTCTTTTTTATTTTCCCTTTTTTCTTTGGCTTAGCTACATGATGCAATTTCCGTTTATTCCCTTTGTCCAATATTATCTAACACTATGGGAAACGGAGAAATTCTGGTACATTTAAACATTTATGTATCACGGCACAATAATGCACCAAGACTTCTCTGTTTCTCGCAGAGTCGGATAATATTCGACAAAGGGAGTTAAGAAAAGTTGTTACTTTCTCTTTTGTAGGTTCCTTAATTGATTAGGCATTACATATTTTATGGGTTTTACTAATAAGTAATAAAAGAGGAAACATTCATCTTGAAAAGAGGTGTTTATATATTTTTTATATAAGGGACTCACCATAATATTTTAAACTTTATCAAAACTTACCATTTTAAGTATCTTAATATCAGTGCACTTATTAGTAAAACTCATTATTTATTGTCGTTGGCTAGACCCGGTAGATGAATAAAAACAAGAAGAAAAGTGTTAGTGACTGATAGCTTGTGAAATGTTTAATGCTAAGTAGAATACTGACGTCAATCAGCATGGCAACTCCCATTAATTAAACTCTCTTAGTTATAGAAGGGAGATATGCATATGCTCATATCAAGGTGTGTTTGTGAATTTCACTTTGAAAGAAAATTGAAGGAAAGGAAATGGGTTTGACCCCTTTTTTTCCCTCCCCACAAACACACCTTTTATCTTACAAATATGGCCGTACTCTGCCAATGTTTTCTTAATGAGTGTGTTTGAAACCACGAAAAAAGAGAAATGAATTGATTTGTCTATTTGAAATGTAAAGATAAAAGAAATGGATTGATTTGCAATTCTCATAGAATTGATAATTGTGTATTTTTTAAGGGTTTTGAGAGGATTTTGATAGAAATGATTTAGAATTTATTTCATTTTTATATTAATCATTCCAAACAGTCCCAATATCATGAGCCATGAATCATGATTGGCTTTTAATTGTTTATTTCTACATTATTAATTAGTGTTTTCATATGCAGAAATGTCCTCTGTGGAAGGAATATTGTTCGTGATAAGTGAAAAATCTCAAGCATTGTATTACGGGTTAAGGTTATCATGATCATCACTATTGTGTAAAAATTTTAAACAAAAAATCATTTGGCCAGTGATTAAGCATAATCATTTGCATTTGGCCGTTTCCAGTATAGTTTCTACTTTCTAGGTAGCTATATTTCTCTCGAGGAATTATATAACATCTGCATCTAATATCTTGTAAAGAAAACCATAATTGTGTGTGCATTGAAAAATTGAACGGAATGGGATTGTTTGCATGCGAAAGAACATGATTCTATAAATCACCGAATCAAACGGAAATTTTGTCGCGATTTTTCAACTGATAATTTTCTCAAATAATTTTAGTAATTTAACTAAATATAAAACCAACACCCTTTTGCAAGTTTCAGAATCATAAGAGAGGAAATGAAATCCGAGAAGCTGAATATCGTTGACCACTCAGTTAGTGATATACTAAATAATGTTATAATATTTAAGCAACATAACACAGAAAAGGGGATGATTTCTTCTTCTCTTTTTCTACAATTCTACACAACCCAACTTGGCATTATAAGAAGGGCCGAGAAAGTGAGGTTTTTGGTCCACTAGACATATGTATGGGCCCCTATCTACACGTTTATGCAACAGAATGCAAAGTTAAGGTATCTACAAGGGGAAAATTTAATTATCTGCAATCACCAGCACCACCTAGAACAACATAATGAAGAAGAAGCAAGCAAGCAAAACAATCATGTTTTTTCCCCCATGTCTTCAAGGTGCTCACTTACCACCCAGGTCTCCCAAAAAAGCACAAAAGAGATGAAGACCTCTAGGAGTTGATTCTTGCCCCATCCTCAAATCACTGAACAAGACAAGACATGTTATACAAACAATTATTTTTCAGGGCACCACAGCTTTTACATGACAAGTAACCAAACATAGAAATAAGGATGAAATCTGCATTGTAAAAAGAACAATTATGAGACAACCGGAGATGATGATCTGCCAAAGAACGGAATAACACAGAGAGAGACTGCAATAGCACTTATTGCTACATCATTTAAGTATATGTCATAATGAAAAAATATCTTAGTCCTTCTTCGGCTGAAATACATCAGCACTATATAAAAAGATATAATTTCAAATGTTCTCTCCCACGAGTGACTACATGTTACCAACATCTGTTGAATATACAAAACTAAACACTTACAAGCATCTGTGGTCATCGGATTGTATTATTATAGATTGCTATTGCCATGAGGACTGCCTGTAGCCATCCCACCCACCATCAGGCTCCTTCCTTTTAACACTACCAGTCAGCTGGAACATCATTGCACGGTCCTCTGCTACGGCCTGCGAACTGGCAACTGAAAGTTGCCTTTGTGGGAGATGTGAAGCTTCTTCTCTCCCTCTACGTCTGAGACTCCAGGTCCTGCATTAAGATCTAAACCTTGCCTTGCCCACTTCCTGCTGGTCTCAGCACTGCCACTATTGCTACCATCTGGGAGGCTAACAACAAAAGGCCTGGGGTAATGTGATGAAACAGTGCCAGCAGGCCCCATTAACTGTGAATTTACTGGAGGGAAGCAGATCCTGCTGCCCGATGTTGAATCTACGTAAGTAGTCGATCCAGCAGAAAACGATGCTGATGGAAGCGGAAAGCTGGAATTGAAAGGGAAGACAGGATACTCGAATGGACCAGGTGGATAAGACACTGCAGGAGAAGATGACAATACCGGGCCCCTGTAAATATCATGTCCAAATGGGTTGCCACCAGTAGCAGAACCCAACAACCTTTGCGACCCATTTGGACCAATGATTGAAAAGGGTTGATCCCCTCTATCAGGCATAATTGAAGATATTGTGACAGCAGAGTAAGTGTTTCCTGCCGAGGGAAACCATGAAGAGAAGTTCCCTAGATCTGCATTGCTCGTCCTGAGTCCAGAAATGGGTGGTTGAGACGGCAGACTGCTTCTGCCATGCAGAGGGAATGCTGATGGTTCAGTGGTTACTTCATCAACCGAAGGTCCGTTGTTCAAATCAAAGTCCCTCTGGACATTCACTTCTTTTGCAGGACCAGTGGATGATGATTTCACCTGTATAAGTGGCACATCTACTTTGTGACTATTGCTAGTGGAGCAATTACCCACCACGTCAGAAGCTTCATCCAGTAAGTTCAAGTCAAGACCAAGCCCTCCAGAACAACGGACAGGCGAAGCTGAAGTTATATTGGATGCATGTTCACGGCCATCAGCTGCAAGAGAAATATCATCAAGTATTCTTTCATCAGGCACATTTAAGTCAAATTCCAATGGTGGTCGACTCGACTTTCCAACTGCAGCATCAGGAGTTGCTGTAGTTGGGGTAGCAAGCGACACTTCCATAACTTTCCTGGGCTCAGCTGGCCGGAATGCACTCGTGGCGGCTGATCCCTTCCAACCAAGCTCCCCTTTACTTCTCAATAAATCTTCAGGTGGCACAAAGGGCCCCTTTGCAGGAGCAGCTACAGTAATTGAGGCGGGGATTCCACTAGCCATAGATGAAGCTGGAAAAGGAACGGGACTAATCAATCGAACAGAAGACACACATCCAGAACTGGCAACGCTGTTGAACTCACTACTTTTACCATCATCTGCATTGAACCCTTCATTTAAATCAAATTCAACTTTCGCATCCACATCTGACACAACAGCAGCAGACATGGAAGTAGTGTCTGCAGTGGTAGAGGTGCACTCCTCAGCTTCCTCTGCTTCCGTAGCAGACAACTTTGATCCTTTAGAATCGAGATGCTTATCCATTTCTTGTGATGGAAAGCTAGGTAAAGCTTTGTGGAGTACCTGTCCAGCAGGTTGGTCATGCAGCTCTTTCGTTCCTGAATTCTCTTCCACGTGTTCAGCAACAGAACCTCTACTCCCAGGCATCACCAAGGTGTCACTTTCACACTCATTTTGTTGCTTCTTAGACTGGCTAGCATGATTCTCAGTTGCCATGTCATTGGTACATTCCTGTTCATTGAGATCTTCAGGAGCCTTTTCAACACTGCAACCAGAACGATGTGGAAGATTCTCATCTGTTACTCTCACAGAATCAGATTGCATAAGAATAGCAGGAGGCTTCTGTGTTGTCTGTCCACTGGATAATCCCTCAGCAGTACAGTTATCACCCTTCACATCAACTTCTGCAGAGGTAGAAGGCAGCTTTTCAACTGTCTCCATCCCAACTCCTGCAGCAGCACTGATCTTATCATCACGGTTTTCACCTGCATTGACTCCCCCTACAACCTCCTCCAGGGGCTGCTTGCTGCCATCACCATCTCTGGCTTCTGGCTTGATACTTTCAGGAAGGCCAGATGGTGTAGTGGAAACAGGTTTTTCATTTAATTTTCCTTGACCCTCTAAACAAGGTTCAGTAACAGGCAGCGAATCCATCCCACATGAACTAACACGCATCTCATGCTCTCTTGCAGCTTTACCTCCAGAAGACAGCAAATCAGAACCATCATCATCATTTTTCCCTGATGCACCTAATATAGAACCTGAATTCTTATGTTCACCAAGTCCAATGTTTGAGAGACATTCACCCTGGACAACATTTTCTTCAGAGGACTTGACTACACCATTGCCCATGCTTGACTGTTCAGTAGTAGTGTTTCTTTCTGGGGATCCAGCTGGTGTCAACAATTCAGATTTGGAGATTTCTCCAGTAGCCACGCTAGCAAGAAGATTCATTCCAACAGCATCAGCTTCAGAGTACTTAACACCTTCAATTAAAGCATTTATGGAGCTGTACGCAGCATCTCGCATATTCACAGCTTTGTTTTCATTTCCAGATGATGAGGAAGCTGCTTTTGATGCCTCCAGTGTTTTTTTACAATCATCACCAGTCCTACAGCGCTCTTCATCAGTAACTGCAGCAGGTGATCCATCACCCTCATCAGACCCAGTCAATACATCTTTGAAATCATTACTCTGCCAAGACTCAGTATTAACATCTGAGCTAATATTGGCACGATAAAAATCACTCTTCTCCTTTGAGCCACGATCAAACTGATCATGCTTCTCTGAAAGGACAAGAGATGAAGCTCGACTGTTCATGAGTGTAGGATCATCAAAAGAACCAGCACTGGCACTTCGTGTCGGACTTATACCTTGGTTTGGAATTTTAACAATCAGCTTGGGAGTATTGCCCTCAACAGAAGCTCCATCAAGAGCCTTTTCCATTAATCCAGATTGAGATAGTTTTTCTGAATTTGAATTTTTGTGCAAGTTGGAAGTTCTGCTGGAACCAGTTTCCCTTTGCCCTCCAGATGGAGCTGAACCTGAGAAACCATTAGCTTTTGGTCGACGAGAAGAGCCTCCTGATACCTTATTTGCACTCATTGCAGTAGAGCTTCTGGCATCCTCCTTTCCAGAAAGACCCCCAGTTTTAGCATGGTCACTTGAACTGCTATTGTTGTGAGATGGACTAGAACTGCTGCTTTTCTCATCCCTTGCATTTGCCATGGGAAGATCCGAGCCTCCACTGACGGCAGCAACACGGGGCTGCCCATCTTTTAAGTTCGTAGTTGCAGATGCAGGTGACAAAACTGCTTTTGCAGGCCCTGGAGATGCAGATCTAGCAGTATTTTCTACCTGGACGACCTTTGCAGAGGCAGATTTAGATGCAGAAATCTGTGTAACTGAACTCTTCATGGCAACGTCAGATGATGAACCTGAATGCCTATTCCCACCTTGAGAAACTTCAGGAATTCGTTGTCCAGCAGACCAGCGAACAGTCTGACCAGACCCAGACTTTGCATCATTTATATTCATTTCAGCTTCAACACGTTTCTTCCATGTGTCAACTAAGCCCCTAGCTTTTCTCTGAATTTCAGAGTTTTTATGGGTTCGCAAATGATTCACAGATTTACCAATATTACACATCTGCAGAGCCTGAAGATTTACTGGAAGCTTATCAAGAGCCCGGAGTAAAATCAAGAGAAATTCCTCAACAGATTTATCACCATCCCTTGACCCAATACCATCACCAATCTTCCCTTTATGGACTTCTTGTAGCCATTCATCAAGTACAGGCAAACCCTTCAGCTGCACAAACTGATTGAGACAATCATCTTTATCCGTTGCTGCAACAACAGCTGCAAGCAATGAGCGGCTAGCTAAATCTATCTTCTTCTCATTTCTATCAGGAACCATCAGCTGCACTAATTTCTCAACCCCTTCAGTATCAACAAGGGCTCCCTTTTCTGTAATTCTGGCTATCTCTGTCTTTAAGAAGCTATCGTGCTTAAAATTACCAGAATCCCCATCCTCACTTTTTGATGAACGTTCTCGCTTCACAGGCTCAGAGCCTTGATCTACCCTCTCCCTTTTTCTGCTCTTAGTGTGAGAAGGAAAGGAAGAAGCACTGTTCTGGACACTATCTGAGCCAGATTTTAACTGTGATGTTGATGTTGGACTACTCATTTGCTTAGGAGATCGACCGCCTGGTTGCACTGTCGCATGCATTTCTAAACGAGTCTTGTCTAATAGTTGATCTACTACTTCTTGGCAATTCTGGAATGTTAAGAACAAAATAACGAGGGAAAAACATTAAGCACCATAAAATGATCATCACAGACTGCAGCATAAGACATAAAAAGAGACTTACATTAATATAATCTTGATCATTTAGCCACCATAAACACTTGTTTGCAATGTCATAAACCCTCCGACACACAAATGAAGAAATCCCTGATGGAAGTACAGCGCCTTTAGGAAGAAATGCAACTTTACAAGGATGAAGAAGCGATTCAGCATCAATCTCATCCTTATGAAAGGAATAGAAAATTTCGTTTGGAGCAGCCTCCAATAGCACTCCCTTGCCAAGTTTTACTTCAATGGGTCGATAAAGCCAATCAACTCCTAACTTCAATTTATTCTCTTTATCAACAGTCAAACAACGAATTATTCCAACAAAAGGTGGGCGATGTTGAGATGGTCTGAAGAGAGCACATTCACCAACACTAATTTCACGACCGTCCTAACAATTGGATTATTAAAAAAAAATTCAGTATACCATTAATCAACAAGTAAAAGAATACCTCCTTGATTTGCATTACGAACAAATAATTTTAAGCATTCAAACGGATTCTTTTAACAAGTATCCAACAGTTGGTCCTTTTAAAAGGAAAGTGTTAAGTACACATTTTTTATCTGCAACAGAATAAATAAAACTTTACCAAAAAAGGGAGAAGATAATCGTGCAAAAAGTATAGAATTTAGATACATTTTTCAGAGGGGTGTGGAGTGAATGGTTTCCATATAAGCTCCAAGCATTATTAAAAGATCAAGGGATGTGATCAGTGATGGTTTATTATAAAATCTTCACACATTCCACTGTGAAAAGTACCAAAAAACAGAGCAAAACAGAGAACCCCACAAAAGGAATCAATACTAACTACACATTTCAAGCCTGCTTTATAAATTGATGGCTAGTCTTGGTGCAACAATAAGGTTGCTAACTTGTGATTTAGCAGATAAGGGTTCGAATTTTTGAAAACACTCTTTCCACTTGCAAAGGTAAGATTACATATATTTACCCTCCCCAGATCCCACTATCCTAACAGGTGGGAGACTCTGTGTGCTACCAGTCCGTGACCAGCCTGTCTACAAGGCTTTTTGATTAAAAGACATGTATGAACAAATTCAAGATAATCAGATGGAGCTTTTCAACAAAAAGCTAAATCCCCTCATAAGAATAGTTATTATAGTATTTTCACAAGCTGGTAAAATAAAAGTTGCACCGAAGAATTATTTTGTCTAAGCTCAAAAAATTGTGCCCTTTAAAGTAAAAGTGACTTATTCTAATTCTAATACAGAAAGAGAACTATACAGCCAATTGAGAAACGCAGTAATAATCAGCTATTAAAAAGGGAACCACATAAAATCTTGAAATCTCCAAGCTGTGCGCACACAGAATCTCCATGTCCGAAGAACAATATTGTTAGTTCACCCATAGAAATCAGAGCTTCCTGTCATTAGTATTTCCTTAACTCAAAGCATTGAGTTTGAGCCAGATAATCTGATACTCCCAATAAATAACACACTCCAAAATCCAAAGTCACAAACCACCCTTGGAAAACTACAAATCCTACCCGCATTCAGAACCAAAAATAAAAAGTTTCCAAATAACGCTTCTAATTGGCAAATTTGCATAGAATTCCCCCAACAATCACATTATTCAGCATAAATGAAATCAATTCTATCAAAATAATGACAATAATTCGGTATATCTTCCATTCAATTCCTAACCCCCATCAGCAAATTCAGACAAGTCAACAACATAAAATAGTAAAATACTCATCATAAATACACTGTTCAATTTTCATTCGAAGCTCAATTAAATCTCCACACACACATATAGAAGAACCCATTCCTTACGACCAAAAACAAAAAAGTGAAAAAAACCCAAAAAAAAAAAAAGATATGTCAAAAAGCTTCAAAACAGAAAATTCGTTAACCCAAATACCTTGCAGAAATACTTAGCTGGTGGCGACGACGACGAAGAAGAAGAAACATCGGCGGTCACAAACATGTGCCGTGTCCTCCTTTTCCTCTCCTCACCTGCACGCCCATGCATACCCTTGCATTTTCCCCAATCCCAGCCTCGATCCAACCCTCAAAACCTACGAGTACCATCAAATCCCCCTTTCCTTACCAAAATTTTCTCCGCAACGAAAAAAAACCCCAACCCAAAACCCGTAAAATCTCCACGATTCGCAGCTGAAAAAAACCCTAGATCCACACAAAACCCTAATTTCTTCACTTCTTCCAGGAGCAGATAATTCAGGGAACCCTAGCTCGATTCGGACACGCGATTGAGGAGAATTCGTTCTTCCTGCGCCGCGATAATCGGATCCACGAAGATAAGGCGGTGGAAAACGCGCGTTTCGGAGCCGCCGCTTCGATCTCAGACGAAGAAAGGAAAGTGAGAGAGAATCTAGAGAGAGAAAAAATCGAGGAGAGAGAAAGTGCGTTGTAAGAGAGAGAGAAAGAGAAAGAGAAGGTGATGTTGTACTTGGGCACTACTTTGTTTTTGGGGGGGCTAGAGGGGCAGGACGGGCAGTTCGGGCAGGGAGAATGATATGATCACTGGATGGTGAGGGAACGTGTGGGGAATGTGAAAGGTGATTGGTCCGTCAGGAAGTGAGTGTGACTGGCAAGGGCATTGACTGGTCCCTTTGGTTCTCCAATCCTTTATTTGACTTTCAATATTTATCAATCCCTTTCTCTCTCAGTTATTATACTGATTATTACTCTCTCTCTCTCTGTGCCTCTGACAAAGCCAGTTTCTTTGTTTGTTTGTTCCCTACTTTTTTTCTTTTTTTCATATAATGTTTTTTTAAAAAAAAAACATGTTTTCATTGTTTTTTTTTAATGTTTTTCATTGTTTTTTTTACCATCATGCTTTTGTGTTCATATTTACTACTACTATTTTCATATATCTTAGTGAGATGAACTATATTTAATTATGATTTAATTTTTATTCACAGTGTATAATTTTTTACATATTTATTTAATTATATGTTGTCACATTAGTTATGATTGTATTTTCTCTCTCACACTACCTAAAAAGTCATACAAACGAAGTGTTTTGATTAGATGATAGTGTAAAATAATTTTATACTGTCAGTGCATCAAAATTAAATTTTTTTAATTAATCTCCTCAAATTCATTAAAACCATTTCGATTTCTCTTTATTTAGTTAAATAAATTGATCATTTTTAGATATATAATGTGCGAAGAAGAGGGGAAAATAGTACTCTTTTTATTTTAAAATAAAGCTTTTTTAGTTTTTTTTTCATTTTAAGATATAAGGCACTTTTAAATTTCTTATGCATTCTTATTTTATTTTTTCTATTTTATCTTTTATAAATTTGTATTTATATTTTTAATGTTGAGTAAACTATGTACATTAAAAGGGATATTTCTATCATTTATTTTTACTTTTTAAAATATCAATATAAATCAATCACATTGATATGTATAAAATACTAAAAATGACTTACATTTTAAAATAGAGAGAGTATCATAATCTCATTAACTCTTAGTATAAAAATTTTATAAAGTTGAGAACATTTTGAACATTTTCTTCAATTATTCATTAATTAGAAAATATCACAAATAATACACATAATTGGTTAACAATATAAAAAAACTTACATTATTAATACTAGTAACTCGACAGGTAATTTTATACATGTTAAGTCATTTTTTATTTTTTGGTGAATATTTTATAAAAACATCTTATTTGATTCTATTTTATTAATACTTTTTTATAAAATAATATTATTCAAATTAATTAATATTCATCTCAAATCTCATTTTAATTTTATTAGTAAAAAAAGATAAATAGAAAAAAAAAGAGAATTTGAATAGTACAAGTTATAAATTATAGTTATTTTTTTATTTTTTAATTCTTTTCAAATTTTATCTATTTTATTTTTAGAGTACCAAAAATAATCAACTTTTTAAATGTTATAAGTAATAATAGATAATGAAATTTAACTCAATTTATTTTCGGATTTGGGATGAATTTAGTTAAATTTCTATGAGAATTCAGTGTATTTTATCCTTCTCTTCAATATTTTTTTTAATTTTTTTTAACACACACCTTGTTGTGGTGCTTAATTCTAGCAAGGGCATATTAGTGATTTCATTTGGGTATAGTTCACATGAGAGCATATGATGGCAAGTTAAGGTTGTCTTCAAATGTGCCAACAACTATTACTGCAAGTAATATTTTTTATTTTATTTTTTCTTTTATCAGGAATTTTAATTTTCCATTTTCTTCTTCCAGCTCCTACTACAAGCCATCAAAAGGCATAGATTTCAGTCTTAACAAATCATTTTCCTACATAGCATAATCATTCCCTATCCCAATATTTTAAGAGTGTTTAGGACAATTCTTACCAAAATTAATAATGTTTTAAACATGTTGTACCAGTTTTCAGAAGATGTATTATGAATCATTTCTCTTGGACATTTATTTCCATTTTTTTAAAATAAATAAATAAAATCAACTTAAGCATCAATTTCCCTATAAATTATTCATCTCAAAAATTGATTTTAGTTATACTCCACAGTCCACATGTCACATTTAATAAAAAAAAAAAAATTGAACCATTGTCATCACCTAAAAAAAATTCAAAACACACGTAGACAGTAATAAAAGTTTGATCGTGGGTATTCTTTTAGAAGACATATCAAATAAAAGGAAAAAATGTGTTTATTTTTTATCTTTTTATAACATTGTTTTATTTTAAAATAATAATTATTTTTATTTTTTTATATTAAAAATTTAATATATCTAAATATATTGTGTCTAGATACATTAATTTTTTAATATATTAAAAAAATAAAATCAATTATTATTTTGAAACGGATGGATGGAGTAATTTATTAGGGTTTAGGGCAGTCGCAAAACTTTTTAGTTAGAACCTAATTTTCTTTTACTTTCACCCAAAAGACAATAATTGAATATGAATTGAAAAAAGAAATAATTTGTGAATTCTTTCTTTTGCTTAATATTTAAAGGATTTAATTTTTATTTATAGATAAAATACAATTTTTTTACATAGTCATCTAATCATTTAGTGTTACATCAGCTTACATCAAAATTAAAATCATATTTGAATATGAATTGATAACGAATAATGTTACATGTACACTATAAAATCAATTATCGTAAATCATTAACTATTAATTTATTTTTTAAAATATTGAATTAATGTATAATATTAAAAGTTAGATTAATAATTAAAAACTCGAATTATTACATATAATACTGATCTTATGATTATGATGTACTAATAAAATTATTTTTCATTAAAAGAAATTCAGATATAAAGAGTTTTTGCACGTAATGGTTCTCTAGAGCAAAGCGTGCCGTGTGAGCTCTGTTAACACAAAAAAACATGCCAAAACTATTTACCAGAACACTTGCTATTACTAAAGTTCAGTGACACAGTGTCATAAAAAAATTTAATCTTTAACAACAAAACTTATATACAATGCAATTTATTATGAGGATACTATTTAAATCTTTTGAAAATGGAGCAAATATATATACTAGCAAACTTGGTAAATCATGGAATTCACATGAAGAGAAAATGAATAGGATAACTTGCAACACAATTGTATATTGGTTCGACTTTCAATCTAAAATCTATATCTAGTTTACACTCATTTGGACTTACCAACACAAATAAAGCCTCCAACTATTTTAACTATTTTAGGGACGTGTGGTTCATTAAATTAAATATATTCAGGAATATAAAATTGATAATGAAAAATTAAAAAATTATTTATGTGAATATTAGATTTTTAAGGATGAAAATGACTCTTGATATTCTTAAAATTTTATTTCACCTTTCACATAAAAATATTAGATTCTCATAGGAAAGGAATGTTGACCTACAAGTCCACCAACTAAATCCATTTGTCTACACTAAAACTCGTTGACAAATTATCATGATCCGTCATTGGCCATGAAAACTTTGAAAAAATATACTTTTAAAAATATTATTCCAAAAATTAAATATCTTATATATTATATTTTTTAAAATAAATAAAAATTATTATTCCCTGGAATAACATTTCCCCTTCTTAAGTGTCAACTGACTCAACAAATAAGCACCGATTAGTTTTTAGCAAAAGTCTTTCAAAGCTCACCAAAAATAACCTTTGACAAGAGTCTTTCAAGTTCATTAAAACTAATATTTAACTAGAGCCTCTTCAAGCTCAACAAAAGTAGTATTTAATAAGGGAAAATAAGATTTATACTTTCAAGTTGGATGTATATTCAAAAAATTAAAAAAATAATAGAGAATGAATGAGTTAAAAGAAAAAGTAAGTAATAAAAATAATTAGATCCACATATTTTATTAGTAAAATATTTAAATGTTTGAAATTAATAGATATACAAATAGCATTAGTCTCTTACTAAGAGTCTCCTCTAGCTCAAACAAAAAGCCTAGTTCCTCAAAGAAAAACTCTCATGATTTTAATTATTATCACTCAATAAACTCTACCAACAGATTTTTTCTTCTACAATATATTATGATGTACTCTCAAATATTTGACTTTTGCGCTGAATATATTCAAGTTTTTCAGTATAACAATATAATTTTTAGAATTAGAACTCCAAGTGGTATTTAATATGTGCCTTTTTTTTATCTTGTTTGAATTTTGCTTCAATAAACTTTTCTTAAACAAATGTCTTTCTTTATTTTTTTTTCAAAATTATTTATTTGCAATTGCACAATATATATTTTTCTTTTATAGAAGTTGTCGGTAAGAGGAGGCACCCAAATCAATACTAACGGCAGGACGTCAATGTCCCAATGGATCCAGCCAGATAAGATAATGGGGACTTACATGTAAGGATGAGAATAGGTCAGACGATTTGTTAGGGGCCTTCAGTCTGGCCTGGTATGATTTTAAAAAATGTCAGACCTAAGCCTATTTAAAAGCCTATTATATTTAACAAGTCAGACCAGAACTTTTTAAAAAGTCTATAAAGCTTGTTAGGCTGGTCTGGGCCTGTTAATTTATGAGTATATTAGTAATTGTCTTGATTTATTCTATTTATAGGCGTAGGTCTATTCAATCTGTTAACATGTGGATTGTATGTAGACTACTTAGTCTGTGACTAGTTTCATATTTTTCACAATTAAAATGCTTTCTGACTGGCTTCAGTCGAGGCCAGACTTACAAAAAGGTTAGACTCAGGCTTAGAAAGTAGCCTATAGCAAGTCACAAGTCAAGCTCAGGCCTAATTTTGATAATACATGTTTGGTATGTTAAGAATATTGTCTGACCTAGCTTGGCCTATTCTCATGCCTACTTACATGGCTTGACCCACTTAGACACATTGCATATAGTGTATGATTTAATAATGTTTGTCATATAACAGAAATACGTTCAACTAGTATTCAACATGTGCTATACATAATACGTTATGTGTGTGCTATATGTATAGTACACGTACATATAATACACATTACGTATTATATATAATACACATTAAATATTAATTGAACGTATTTATGTTGTACGACTAATATTATTAGTGTATATTTGTATAGGGGAAACGTGTAAAGTTCAAGTTGATGTTATTCTTCAAGCAAGCCCAAAAGGTTACGTGGCCACAGTTGTGAATGTGTTAAATCAATAACTTCAATTCACTGTCCACTGTCCACTGTCCAATTCAATACATCATTTTCAGATCAATCAGTGCAAAGCCCAATTTAACCAAAAATGGGCAATGAAAATGGCTTAGGCCCTGTATAGGGTTGCATGTCACCCCCTAATATGCATAAGGGTTCTTTGTCAGTCTCATATATATTAAGTATTTGGGGACATTGTCCTCAAAATCCAAGCATCCATATTTCACTTCAATTGAGCTGTATAGTTATAACATCAAGGTGGTGATGTTATATATTCATTCACTTACAACCTGGCATCTTATTCTCATCTATTAGGCATCTTATGCCTGCCAAAGTTTGTGGGAATCTATATGTACCAATGCAAAAAGAATTTCTCAAATTCATTAAATTTCTGAATAATGTTTTCATTTTCTTTTTCAATAAATATTTAAAGGTTTATATACCAAATAAGAGAATGAGAACAAGTATAAAAAAAACTCATAATGAAAAAAAAAGTATTAGTAGAATATGTTTGTGAGTTTAAATTTTGTTGGAGAGTAACTGCATTTTATTTTCTGTGTTTACATTCATTTGGGTAATTATTATTTTTAATTATAAAGATAAGTTAAAAAATTTAAAATAAACTATATTATTACATTGTTTCTCACTAATCTCATCTTTACTAAATTCATTATATCAAATCTCACTATCTCTTTCTCATATCCTCCTTTTTCTATCCCTAATCCATTAAAAATAATAATAACTACTTTTTCATTATCTCAATCTTATAATTATCTATTTAAAATTTTAATTTATATAACTATTAAATTAAACTAAAATCAGATAAAAAAATAATAAACATATAAAATTTAAATCAAATAAAAATAATAAAAATACAACTTAATGAACACGAAGTGTCACAATGTACAATTTCAATAGTATCTTTTGCTATTATAGTAATAAATCTCAAGACCTCTAATTAACTTGATCACATCACTAGTTAAAGTGCAAGGTTATTGGTTCGACCGATAAAATTAAAATTAATTAAATAACTATATAAAAATACATTTAACCTTATACAATATATAATTGTTTGCTCATCATTACACAAGAAGCACACTAGCTTGGTGATTAGTGGCCTCTTCCGTTTAGGTGGATATAGAGTTTGAATCCCTTGAAGGAAGTTTTTGAAATATTTCATGAATTTTTGTTTTGGATGTTCATATATATATATATATATATATATATATATATATATATCACCACAACGGTTGTTTTTGACATAAGTTATCAAACTCACTGGATATTTATTTATTTTGGTGAGCTGTTATTTATTTCTGTTCCTGATTTTATATATTTCTCAAGCAGAGGGAGTGAACTAAAGCAACGCATAGACATGATTGGAGCCCAAAAGATGTCGCCAAACATAACATTAGGACTTTAGATAACATATCTTTTCAAAAATCCCAGTTCAGCAAGTTATTTCCATTTGGGCCAGTCAGAAGCCATTACAAAAAATCCAAAAATAACCAACACTCTAATACTCCTATATGTATTACCCTTAGTTGAAAAATTTTACTACTCCACTCTATTAAGTATCGATTTTACGGTCAATGAGCTGTAGCTCAAGTGGTATTTTTCTTGGTTCAATTGACTAAGAGATTCGAATGCAGGGTCAGAGGGTCAATCCCCACATGCCCATTCCATTCCCCTTTAGCTCCATTAGGAGCTCCTAAGAACCAAAAAAATGTATCGATTTTACATTTTTATTTTTATTTCTACTTATATCTATCATTTTTAAGAATTATAGATAATATTAATCATTTTTTTATACTTTTATAAAAGAGAGAAAATTAAATATAAAATTAGATGAGAGATAATACTAATAAGGATAATAATATGAAATACACTAACATATTTCATTATTTCTAAGATTAATCAATCATTATTTCAATATATGTGTAAAAAAATAGAAAAAGAATACTTATTAGAGATAAGAGGAAATAGTAACATATCAATTATTCTTAAAATAAAGTTACAATAACATGTCATCATTATGTCAGATCATTAAAAACTTGAATGGTTTTCATGTATTTTATTTACCCAATTACTATTTTTTCACTCATAACAAATTTATGACAGTAAGGATGAGTTTAATGTGGAGAATAGAAAAAAAAAACATGAATTTATGTGACGTAAATTTATTATCCTATACTCACAAAGCAAAATAATTGGTGATTTTGGTACATAATAAAAGTTATATAACTAATACTTATATAATATTTATTTTCATCGTTAAATTTTAAGAAACATGAATTTAAGTGATGTAAAATTGTTATCCTATTTTTAACCCCATATATATATACCTAACTCACTATTAACAAATATTCATGAGAAGGAAAACCCAAACTTGAGGATATATATATATATCACGATCTTAATATATAGAGAGAAATATTGTTTTGTGAAAGCGAATACTAGCTAGTTAGTGGTTACACAAGTACTTGTAATAAAGTTAAGATGGCATTTTCTTCTTATGTCATATTTCAAATTTGTGACTCGGACATGGACCCTTTTTCACCAAATATTGCAAAACCATGGTCCCCAAATTAAATATCAATTAAACCAGTTGTTACATATCTTATCTTTTATATATGTACACACTCAAGAAAAAAAAGTGAAAAGATTAAAATCCCTCACTCAAACTACAAGAAAGAAATTTGAGTCCTTTAATCGGTAGTCTCGAATTCGAACTTTATGAATGAAAACATCCTGTTTTTTAGGCCTCTTTTCTGATGAGCTCAATAGAAAGTCAGAGTCGTGTACCGTTTGTCCATAATTTTTAATATAAAAAAACCTACAAAAACTATAATAATCTCATTCTCACTTGATGAGAAGATATTATATTCTACTTGAGTTACCACAAATTGATGGTTCAATCATTGAATCATGCCATAAAAATTCAATCAATACTTTGTAATAATAAATTAGAATTGGTGAGGGAGGGTGGAATGTGATTGAAGTGGTCCAATTCACTAACACTTAGCTTTTTTCATCTGTGTAGCAATTTTTCTCTTTTGTTAGATTCTGTGACCACATACATGTAACAATCAAGATATCTAACTTAGCCAGATCATTGATGGTGTCTAATGTTTGGAATCGGTAGCATCACAAAGTCATAGATGTTGCTCTATTAGAAAGTGTGCGGTTATATTACTAGTTTGATGAAAAAAGATACACATTTTTTAAATAATGTATGAAATAGTTTATTTAGTCTCTTTAAATTTTAGGGTAAATTATATGAGAGTTGAGCTAAATTTTATAAAAATTTGGGGGAACTTAATAAGACTGCATTTGGATTAAATAATTATGGACAGAGACTGAAACATAGAAATAGAGACAATACAGAGAAAACGATTGTCTTCGCTCGTATTGCATTTGTTTGCATTGTATGGAGGGAGACAATAGACACAAAAATAAAATGATATTATTGACTCTCACCAGACCATCATTGGACCACTGCCGACCACCGTTGACCACCACCAACCACCGTCAACTGCTCGGCCATCGTCGAACATCATCGGACCATTGTCGGCTGTCGTTGGACCACCATCAATCGTACCACCATTGGACGTAGGACAACCACCATATAATAATATTATTGTGAAAAAAAATTTGTCTCTTGTCTCTGTCTCTCCATCATAACTATATGGAGGTAAAAAAAAATACAAGTGGTGACAAAATAATTTTAGAGAACTATTTTTTTCTTTACAAACCAAACAAGATAAAAAAAAAAATGTATCATATCCGGTGTCTCCCTACTATATCCAAGCACAGCCTAATAGTACCTTAACTTTGGAGTAAAAAAATCATGATAAATTTTCAAAATCAAGTTTCATATACAATTTTAGGAAATTTTACCAGCACTTCTATAAAATTCAAAGCTAAGATCGGCATTTGTGATTAAGCATGCCTATATAGGTTTGAATTCGCCCTTAATTAGCACATGAGAGCAAAGTGATGCACCAACAACCCTATCTACTTTTTCCAAGACATTGTGAAGGTGATTTTCATATAAGAGATTTTTTTTTTTTTGTTCAAATCGATGTATTAACCTGTTAAACACGGTGACTATTTTTTCACTACTTGTATACACCTCAATAGATAAAATAATGAACTCAAAATTTTAAAATTTTGAGTCTATATAGTATAAGGGCACCCATAGCAAAATTGATAGCAACTGTCACGTTGTGTCCCTTCATCACTTGTCTAGTTTCTCCTGGCGCATTAGTCATCACACCCAACCTTTATTTTTTGACAACACTAATTTCTTTTGGATTAATATAAATATATGGACAATACTGCATTTTCTCAAAGTTAAATAATTGTTATATAATATAATATGCATAACGTATATCATATGTTATGCACATCATTTATTATATATTGTGCACAACGTAACATATATCACATGTCATATTATTATCTTTTTTACAATATGTTATATATGTTGTGCATATCATGTGATATATGCAGTCTGCAAAACATGTTGGTCGTTTTGATTAGTTTTTTTTTAATAGTAATGTTTGTCGTACAACAGAAATACGTCCAACAAGTATCCAATGTGTGTTTTACATGATATAAAATGTGTGCTATTTGTATAGTACACATATGTATAACACACATCTCATATCATGTATAACATACGTGAGATATTTGTTAGACATATTTCTGTTGTACGACAAACATTATTAGTTTTTTTATATAGTGATGTTCTTTCTCAAATTTAACAACAATCCTTCCATTAATTAAGATTTTGTATAATTGTAACTACTTTATTACCCTTCCATATATTAATATAATGATATCCACCTATATGATATTGACATGTCTTCAAGTGGAAGAGAAAGGTGATATAGACATGTATAAAATTAGTTTACGAAAAGGACAATGTTATATGGGCAGCTAAATTAATTTGCCTATTATTTTACTCCCAAAAGCTTCAATTACATTCCCCCTTTTTGCTTCTTTGTCTAAAATACAGACAAGCTGTCAGGACCAATCAATATGTCCAACTAATCTTTCAATATGATAATAATTGAAACAATCATGCTCTATAAGAAATTAAAATTTGCAATATGAGAGAAAAAAAAGCACACTATGGTTATTGTGTCATTGTGTGTACGTGTGTATCCTTAATTACAAAAAGTGTGTGTCCCATTTCAAATCACGAACGGCTATAATAATAATTAAATTAGTAGTAATAATTAATTATCCTTTGATTAAGCGCTCCTCATGGTGCCGTTAATTAACCAGCTCTGATCAAATTAAAGTAATAATGGTTTAGTTAGCTTTTTTGCAATTTGCCCCCGTACAATTAACTAATTAATTAATTAATTGAAAATACTAATATTCCAGAATTTGATCCTATTAAAGTAATTTGGTTCTTTGGCCCAGTATGCATGAATAGTCAATGTGAGGAAGGTTTTAATACATGATATACTATGCATGAGACTTTCTAAAAGTTACATATCTTTTTAATTTTTCAAAAAATTATTTATAATATCACCTTATTATCTAATATTTTCCCTAATATTATAGCTAAAAAATAGATGAAGTACGAGGATCGAGTATTGCTAGAGGCATAACAAAAAATCAGCCAAAACAGCCGATAAATAGCAATTTAGGCTGAAATCACTCAGTCCATTAAAAATCTACTCATGATTAAAATGCTATATAGGCCATAAAATAATGTTAAATGAGCTTTGTTGGCTGTTTTGATTGAAAAAATGTTGTTCCTCAAGCATTTGTAGGAAGGATCAATATTATTTCTCTTTCTTTTTCTTTTTCTTTTTCTTTATATATATCAACATGAAAAATGGACGAAATGAAACTAATTAAGAAAAGCAAAAAATGAATTTAAAAGCAGAGCATTGTGATCTATGGGTGAAACTGCAGTTTTCCATATAGTAGTAGATCACAAACGAAAAGGCATCTTTATACATTGCATGCCATGCCTCTTCAATCAAGTCAAGTGCCTAGTCACGATTTGATTTTCAGCATGAAATTTCAGATAAGAGAGGACAACTAACTAATAACTATAGAAAGAGAAAGAAGAAAAAGAAAAGGAAAAAAGATAGCACCGTATACTGCAAAATTTTTAGCCATATCTTTTGAGATGAAAAGGGGAATGATGATTTGTTCTATAAAAGAAGAGTGAAATAGGGAAGATGGATGAGACAAACCCATACACGTAATAATAATATATGTTGTAAAATAGAAATATTATTTTATAACGAGTGGTGCTAAATGCATAATGAAAAATTAGCTAATTTAGCCAATAAATGAGATTTTGGACTATAATTACTCAGTTCATTACAATTTCAATGATTATTTGAGCCAAAACCAAAATGGAGTACTCATTGGCTACATTGGCTGATTTCTCATTGTACATCTAGCATTATTTATCTATAAGTGTGATATACCTAATGTGTGTTATACGACTACACACATTATATAAACGTAGCCTAATAAATGAGGGCATTAGCCTGTTTTACATTAAAAAATAAACTAAATAAGTTTATTTGAAGCAAAATGCTATATAGCTCCATAAATCCCTTTGAAAAATGTCACATGAAGCAATTCCATTGTCAATTGTAATTTGGTCTTCTATTTTTTTTTAAATAATTTACTGTCTTCAAATTCAAATGATCACAACTTAATTTGTTTCATATGTTGGATTATTTTATCATTACAAAAGTTTACTAGTTGATTCATACATTCTTCTCCATTTGCATTACAAGCACTCAAAATCAATTATTAGGTGCTTTTAAGCAAATATTTTTTGTTATTCAGGATAAATTCTAGCCACACATAATATAAGTACAAAAAAACCTAGTGTACTATAAGACTCCGTATGTACTCCGTACACAAGGTCTAAAATTAAAGCCCACAATTAATGCCCCTTTTCATATGCGGGTGTTTCACAAATCTACTTTTTCATTTGCAACTTTATCCACTAAATGCATTTAATTTTTTTAAACTCAACTCTGCATACATTGGATCCCGCTTTATTCATTTTTTTTTTGCTCCATTTTTATACTCTAACATTTCAGATGCTCTAGTTTCTTCTTCTCATAAAATTTCTTGTGAATCATATTTAACTTGCATTTCATTGGTATTTATATATTTATGAGGAATTATTATATATTAAATATATTATTATAATAAATATGTACTTATTTTACAGGTATAGTTATACATTCTTGATTTATAATTTTACAATTTAAATTAAGATTTACATATATAATCATAAATATTAGATGATATTTATTTTTGGAAATAATTATCATGCACTAATTATATAAAAAATATTTAATATAATATATAATATACTTTAATTACTAAAATTCAGGACTATTAAACTTTAAATTCATTAAATGCTCTATATTTTAATTTTCAATTAATATTTTTATTACACTTTAATTTTTTATAGCATATAATTCTTCATATCTATATATTGTTAAATAAATATATATGTTATACATATTTTATTATATCCGGTTGAACTCTCGATCGAACCGATTGAATCTCTAAATCTCTGAACCCTTCCCGCGTCCTGGCCGATTTGGTTTTCATAACCTTGCAAATAAGTGAGCAAATTTTTCATATAATGTGAGCATCATTTGTAAAATGTGTAAGAAAATGTGGATATCTTACTATGAACAAGCTGCGTAAAATGTGAGAGCAAATCTGTAAGTTACTGTAAGTAACTTGTGTGGAGTTTGTGAGCAAATTTACAATAAACAATGAGTAACTTGTTAAAATAAGTGCGCATACATAACATTGTGAATAAAAATATGTTAATACGAAAGTAATATTGTGAATGAAATTGCATTACATTGTGATAAAATAAAAATTGTAAAATTGTGAGCAATTTGTGTTATATTATGAGTAATTTTTTATCTAATTTTTTACAATTTTCTTTAAGAAAAACACAAGTGATTGATTCAATAAACAAATCGGTGAATTTTTTCATTATTTTGTATTGATATTTTTAAATTATCATTTTTTTATAAGTTACAACATTGAATTAATAATTTAACAATGAAAGGCATAGATAGACATTTCACTCAAGATATAATACATGCTCACATATTATACATTTTTTATTCTTAATATATTCAATAATTGCTCATATTATGTTACAGAGTTGCATGTTACAGAACTGCTCACACTTTTGCATTGTTCGTTCACAATATGTTACACAATTGCTCATAATATATTATAAAATTGCTCACATTTTAGGTATTTATTACTCACAATATGTTACACAATTGTTCACATTTTGCCTATTTTATGTAATGGGTGGTGGTGGCCGGTAGTGGTGATGAGTGTTGAAGATGGTGGTGATTGTTGAGTGATGATGATGAAGATGGTGATTGTGGTGGTGGTGATGGTGAGTGAAGATGATGATGGTCATAGTGATGATAAGTGTTGAAGAAGATGAAAACGATGGTGGTAAAGAAAGTCAAATAATAAATTTACAACAAAATCTTCTTCTACGCACTCACCGTCGATATTATTTATGTAAAATATATGAACAAAATTTCATTATATTGTGAGCAAGTTATGTAAAAAGTATGAACAAACATATATGTTATAGTAAGCAACTTATATGAAGTGTGTGAGCAAACTTGCAATTTTGTGAGTAATATGTGTGAAATATGTGATCAAACATGCATTGTATCATGAGCAACTTGTGTACAATGTGTAGGACAAAATGTATTTGACTGTTATTGATTTTCTCAATATATATATATATTTGTGAGCAATTTATTTTATATTGTAACTAATATGTGTTATATTTATGATTATGAATGAAATTTGTGAGCAAATTATGTAGAGTAAGCAAATTTTCATTATACTATTAACAATATTTGTAAAATGTGTGAGCAAATGTGATCATACTGTGAACAAGTTATATAAAAGTGTAAGGAAACATGTATGTTACTGTGAGCAATTTGTGTGAAATTTGTTAACTTGCAATAAAGAGTAAGCAACTTGTGTAAAATATGTCAACAAACATGAATTATATTTTGAACAAAAATATGTTAATGTGTGAGCAATATTATAAATGAAAATGTGTTGTATTGTGATAAAATAAAAATTGAATTGTAAAATTATGAGCAATTTGTATAAATTATTTGAAAATTTTGTGTTATTTTCATAAACGGATCTATGTTAGTAGTAGTGGAAGCTTACGCCCTCACTAAAATTTCAATGTTTATTTAGAAATACGTAGATGTGTATATATATTGTCCCCATTGTATTATTTTACTCGTCCTCACACTATAAAAAATTAAAAAAAAAACATCATATTGTACTTATAAGTACTAATGATGTAAATTTTCTAGATCAATAACTGATTATATTGTGAGTAATTTATTATTTTGTGTTTCAACAACATCATTATAACCATTAACATTTATAGAGGCACTGTTAGTGAGAGAAGGTGATAAAAGAAATCCATTGAAACAGTTATTCATATTTTTTAAGAGAATTAAGAAAAATTAGATGTAATAAAAAAAAGTTTAATTTTGATGCACTGACAATGGAAATGTATTTTACATTGTCATCCAATCAAAACTCTTCATTTGTATGACTTTAAAGGTAGTGAGAGAGAGAAAATATTATCATGACTGACGTGACAACACATAATTGGATAATTGTGTAAAAGATTTATATACTGTCAGTGGATAAAAATTAAATCCTTAAAAAATAAAAGATTTTTATAAAAAAAACAATTTCAATGAAAAAAATTATAGATTTAGTTATAAAAATAAAATATGTTTATTAAAAAAAAAGAAAACAATTTCAATGAAAAAAAATTTCATATAAAAATAAAATAATATAAAATAATTTAAAAAATTAAGAAGAAAAAGAAGATTTAGAAATGAAAAAAGAAATAAAGAGGGTAAGAGAAAGAGGAAAAGAAGAAGAAAGAAAAAAAAAAAAAAAGGAGAATGAGAGAAATAGAAGGAGGAGAAAACAAAAAGGAGTACAAGAAAGTAAGTGCATGTTTGGGAAGTGTCTCAAAACAGCTTTTTTTTAGAAAAAAACTTTTTGTCAAATTTAATTTTGTTTGGGTAGCAAAAATTTTTAGATTATAATCTTTTTTCAGAAGAATTTAAGTTGTTTTTTGAAAAAAAGTTAAAGCTATTGGTTGGACATTTTGGGTATGTTTGGGTAAGCTAAAAAATTAAACTTATTTTAATAATCGCTTATTTATATAATCGCTTATTTAAGGATAAATTTATGTTTGGATAATTTAGCTGAAAAGTAACTTTAAGTTAGGGTATGTTTGGGTAAGCTGAAAAATAAAACTTATTTCAGTAATCGCTTATTTGTACAATCGCTTTTTTATATAATCGCTTATTTAAGGATAAATTTATGTTTGGATAATTTAGCTGAAAAGTAACTTTAAGTTAATCTATGATGTTTGGATTGTTAAAAAATAATCGCTTTTTAATAGTTAATTATTAAAATGGGTATAAAATGATTTACTTCCTCCGTCCATCAATAAATGACGTTTTAGACTTTTCACGGTTATTAAGAATGTAATTAAAACACACAACTTCATATGTAAAATTGATATATAATAACTAAATTGTCCTTTTAGTTTTTGTGTAATAATTATTATAAGAGATATGAGAGAGAATGCATGTGAGGATAAAATTGGAAAAAGAATAATAAATGTTTTCTTAAAATTCTAAAGTGACAAATAATATTGGACAAGAAGATTTTATAGAAAGACAATTATTTGTGGAAGGAAGGAGTATTAGTTATGAAGGAATTTAATAACTATTAGGGGTAGATTGGATATTTCTTATTAGACATGAATAAAAAAGCTTTTTTTCAGAAAATAAGCTTCAAATACTAGCTTAACTTATTTTGCACCCTAACAGCTTTTTTTATCAAATACAACAGCTTAAATTATTATACAATTCCATCCAAACATAATATATTATTTTCTAACAGCTTTTTTTCAAAAAAAAGCTGTTTTACTAGTTACCCAAACATGCACTTAATTATGATGCTTGGATTGTTAAAAAATAATCGTTTTTTAATAGTTAATTACTAAAATAGATATAAAATGATTTATTAGTTATGAAGGAATTTAATAAATATAAGGGGTAGATTGAATATTTTCTATTGGACATGAATAGAAAAGTTTTTTTTTAGAAAATAAGCTTCAAATACTAGCTTAATTTATTTTGCATTCTAACAGCTTTTTTTTATCAAATATAACAGCTTAAATTATTATCTAATGTCATCCAAACATAATAGATTATTTTATAACAATTTTTTTTTAAAAAAAAAAAGCTGTTATAGGAAGTTCCCAAACATGCACTTTGATTATAAGCTTAAAGATTATTTTGTGTAATGTACCAATCTACCCTTATTGAAAATGCATCTCTTCATTTTTTTCTTTACACATTTTAGTAATTAACTATTAAAAAGTGATTATTTTTTAACAATCCAAACATTCTATATTAATTTAAAGTTACTTTTCAACTAAATTATCCAAATATAAATTTATCCTTGAATAAGCGATTATATAAAATTAATTTCAGCTTACCCAAATATACCCTAAGTATTTATAGAGTACATTGAGCATTGTATAAGTAAGAAAAAAAAATTAATTTTAAGATATTCAACGTGTGTTTAACACACATTTTGTTAAGCTCTGTTCATTGTTCTTCAGAGTTACAAGAACGCACGTTGAATGCTTGTTGAACGCATTTCTGTTGTACGACAATCAGTATCGGCTAATATATCATAAAAAATGATAGAGAATAAAAATTAATTTGCTCTTAGAACATTTAAGAAGAACTTCTTCTATATATATCTACATCATATCCTATATCTGCTCTTAAAGTTTAAAGGAGCAAGCATGTTTATTATATTTCTTCCTTCATATATATAGTTAATTATCATACATGTACGTAGCTTAACGAAGATAATGTTTAAAGTTGTGTTCTTTAAAAAGGTGAGTGATAAATACATGATATATTAGCCAATTCTAATTGTCGTACAACATAAATGTGTTCAACGAGCATTCAACGTGCGTTATATATAAGACTAAATAAAATGTGTGTTATATGTACGTGTGCTATACATATAGTACGCATTACATCTTATATATAGCACACATTGGATACTCGTTGAACGTATTTCTGTTGTACGACAAATATTATTGTATATTAATAGCATAAGCTTTCTATGTGATTCCATCTCAAACCACGAGATCTACTACTACAATTAACAATTAGCTGAACTTCTTTAATATCTAATTAAGATTTGATTATTTATGTTGTGTGTAAAAAGAATCTCATGACTAAAGAATTATAGTAATAGTATATGCATAATAATTATACATCCAATGAATTAATATTCAATGTATATTATGTATCATACGTTAGATAATAATTAGATATATTTCTTTTGTAGAAATTAAATTACAGGTAGAATTATCATTTCCCAGAGGGGGTTTTAACCTCAAATTAAAAACATTAATTAATACTACATTCAGGGCCAGTTTGGGTAAATAACTTATTTAAACTCTTATGTAAAAGTAACTTTTGAGAAGTAACTTATGAATAAGATATTTTGTATGTGAATATAAAATAACAACATTTTTTATTTCAATTATTTTGAAAAGTGCTTCTAGAGAAGTCAAATATCCTGACTTCTTTAAAAACACTGAAATAACTTCTGTAGAAGTCATAAGTTATATAGTCAAACAGGATAGAATAACTTTTAATAAGTTAGAAGTTGAAAAAAAGTCAAAAACACTGTAATCCAAACGCCCTCAATAAAAAGTTTAAATAATAAAAAGATGTGATTCCAGCTCTTAAAACTATTGTATGAGAGACTAAGCAAAAAAGGAGCTACTTATGCCCACTAATTAACACTTAGCTTTTATCCTATGTTCCTCATTCAATTCCTTTGTCATCATGTTAACAACCAAAGATGCAATAAAGTGAATATTTTATATTCATTTGGTTTATCTCTCAAATTCAAAAAGGAGATACTGTTGCATCTTTTGAGATGATATTCTCATCATTTTGTAATTAAGAATATTTCTAATCATATTATATTTAAATCATTGCTGTAATGAAAAAACAATCAAAACATTCAATAAATAGTGCATAACATATATTATATATTGTAATGAAAGAAAATATTACTACATATGATATATATTGTGCATAATATGACATATATATTGTTCATAATATATAATATACGTTATACATATTATATATTATATAATCTGTATTATTTATTGACAGTTTTGACTAATTTTTTATTATATACCAAGAATTCTATTATATTTATACCCGAAGATCAGGTGATTCACCAGAATCAGATAGAGAATGTGAGATTATTATTAAAATTGATTAATAAAAAGGCAAGTGCTTTGTTATTAGCTCCAACTTTTTTCTTTTGTCTATTTAGACCCAAGCTTTTGCTGTTTTGCATCTTATTTTATCCTAGGTTATGATTAAAGCCCATATGAGACTTGTGAGAAAGTGGCTATTAGGGTGAGAAAATAAAATAAGTTTTTTTTAAAAAAAAAATTAATCCGTGATTTTTTATATTCTTTAGGTACAACTATTTAATTATAATCTATAATTTTATAATTGATTCAATATTCGCCTTGAATTTTTCTCATAATCACTTAAATCATCATTGCACATGTTATATTAATATTGAAAATTATATCCAAATAGTTCCTAAATATCATTGAGTATATATATTAATGCGTTTAATTATGATGCACTAACAGTGTAAAAATTTTTACACTGTTAGCCAATCACATTTATTGATTTGTGTGACTTTTTAATTAGTAGGTGGTTGAATTAAAGACATTTACTAATTTATCAATCCATGATTGGTTGTCAATGTAAAATTGCTTTACACTGACAATGGATTATGTTAATAGTATTACAGGTGAACAATAAATTTTTAGCTAAGACTAACCAATATATAATATGTTCATTTTATGAATAATAATGAAATATGCATCACATATAATAGTTATGATTGATCATCAGTATAAAATCTTTTAAATTGTTGGTGTATTATAATTAAACTCTTATATAAACTCTCATCACCGTTTATCCAAATTAAATTGGGAAGTAAAAGAAAAGAGCAAAATTTAAATAATTAGCCAATAAAGTTTGTAATTACTGAGATGAGTATGAGAAAACTACTTGAGTGTGAACAATGAACTTAATTAATAGTTTTGATTATTAGTAATTCGTATAGTATGTTTGGAGAACCGAAGGGGTAAATTATATAAACGACAAGATTGTGATTTTTGTCGGTGTATTATTTTATGGATCGAAGTTTATAAGGATTTTTCAGCTTAGTTTCTCTATGCAATAAAGTCAATATTATATATTCATTGGATTATTATTTATAATTGTATTCGTATTGGGATTAGATTTAAAATTGATACTCTAAGATCAATGATTAAAGAATTGAAAAAGTTGAATTTTTTCTTACTGAGGAGTTGGATTTTTTTATATTTTTAATCTAGTAGTGGTTGTATTAAAAAAAAACTAAAAAGTTTATCATTTTTTTTATTTAGTAACCAATCGCTAGTGCTGACTTTTTTCTACCACCAGCTAACAAATTAAAACTTCTTTCTAATTAATTCGACCAAAAACAAACTGTGACTTTGATTTACGTGTATCATTGGCATTCACACAAATTTCAGTACTATATATTTTTTAAATTTAATTTTGATCGACTAACTAGCCGATGGTGTAAATAAGTTTTATATTATTAATAAATTATATACTATCATGTAAATTATGGTATAGACATTTAAATTTTATTATCTCAAAAATAAAATTATTTTTTTATGTGGTAACAACTCATTAAATGTCAATGTAAAATTGACAATGAATAGTAATTAAACTCATATTTTTAATATAAACTCGCTGATAACAAAATTTTATAAGAATGCTTTTTTTTGTTATTAAGGTAATTTTATAAGAATGATTAATAATAAGAGAATAATTATCATGTATTGTGAACCAATAAAAATTGTCATATTCTTTTATTATAAAACTACCTACAATTTTTAAAATATCTCTTATATATAAGTAACATATCAAATTACTATTAACTCTATACTACTATAAAGTATATTTTATATTTATATATTCTAGCTATCAGTACAGTATAATTAACATCTTATAATAATTAATAAGAAAATAAATAAATAAGTAAAGGCTATTAATTTATACCCCGATAAAATTTTTAGTATGAGTTTGACTAATAAGTATCTTTATTATGACAAGAATAGACACTCTCATGTTATTTTTTAACATGATATTATCAAGTTAAATCATCACCTTTAATAAATTAATCTTATTTCATCATTAATCATTTTTTCAACTCAATCAAGCATAATGTTTAAAAGATATTATTCACTCAAGTTGAAATTGAACATGAGAGAATTTTTTTTATATTATGACACTTGTTAAGATAGTATATATTAAACAAAATATTCATCTAAAAAATACATATTTTTACATTTTTCTAGCCAATAAATATGTGTGAATGTTTTAAATTTTACCAAATTTATATATATGAACTATTCTTATTAACTAATGCTCTTATTATATTAATTATTCTGAATATATTAATTATTGTATCTTTAACTATTATGCCAGTTGTAAATCAATATAAGCTGGGACAGGCAACACCAAATAAGGGATAGGAGTATTTGTCGGTTGTCCTCTCTTCTTCCCCTTTATCATATGCTTCAATCATTATTATTTTCTGTTTCATCCTTTGCCCTAATTCTCAAAGGTTTGGTCCTTTATTTTGGGGGTGCCCCAGCATTCCTCTGCCATAGGATCTATATCCCTCCCCAAAAATCTCTATACATCCTTTTCAATCCTTCCCTATCTATTATCTTTCACCCTTGTTAAGGGCACCATTCTAAGGATACTATAGTAATTTCATTATTATTACCATTTACCACCACATATTATATATATACTTTAAAAAAAAAAGTAGTAATCTTTGAAGGGTAATATATATAAATAATGTTTGTCAGAAACACGTCGAACTATCGTGTGCTATATATAATATGTAATGTGTACTATATGTATAGCACACGTTACACGTACGTATATCACACATTTCGTATTATGTATACCACACACTGAATATTAGTTTAACGTATGTTGTACAACAAGCATTATTGAATCTATATATGTTTTTCTTTTTATAAAACAAATTCCTAAGTTATTTTATTAATTGTAAAATTGGAACCAAAATAACAAAATGAGAGGTTGTTAATATGTTTGTTATTGAAATTAACTTTTTTCTTATCTAAATAAACCACCTTATTTTTTTAATGAGTTTTGATAACAAATATCACATTTAATTTGTTTAGAGGGAATGCCATCAGTTAGATAGGAATGGTAATATAGCATCTAAAAAGAGAAAATGTTAATCTTAACAATATAGTATATATAATTTTAACTTTTTACACACAGTACTTCAAATATCCTTGATAAGTGCATATTTCTTACTAAAATCTTTTTAGTATTTAGAGGAGTTGTCTAATTTTGACAATTGCTCGAAATACACATGGTCTCATGCTATTATAAAAAATTCGAGAAACACCATTTAGATTGCGTTTGTTTATAAATATAAGAGAAGGAATGAGTATAAATATAAGATCTGTATGACATATAAATACAAATAAGAGAAAAAAGGAGTACATTATAAAATTAGTCATTATTTGTTATTATATGATATGATTTGACTTTTTGAAACTATTAATCTAATTTTGAATATTATATATTAATCCAATACTTTTCAAATTGGATTAATAATTTCAAAAAGTTTGATTATTACATATGGTGACTGATTTTGTGGTGTACATGTAGCATTACTTAAATAAGAGAGACATGTATATAAATTTATATATTTATTTTTATGTAATCACTTATAAAATAAATATAAAATATACAATATTTTTCATATTGTGTAATATCAATCTTCTAATCAAACACTCTAAATTTTTATATCTATATATATAGTCTTATACTTGTAAATAAATGCAAGTTGGGTTTAGCTGAGGGAATTAATAGTGCTAAAAAGTACAATTAAGCTAAGAAGCTAAATAAAACGACTTCAGAAGCAACTTAATAGTGCGTCGTTTATACTTGTACATAGTTGTCGGTACTCACTCCTTAGCCACAAATGCCATCATAGTCAACGGTCAATCAGTGTGTTTTGAACTATAAAAAAGGAGAATTTGTAAATTAATCATATTATTTAAAATGTAAAGATAAAAGAACTGAATTAATTTGTATTTCTCATAGAATTAATAATTATGTATTTTTAAATCTCATGGATTGAGTTTTAAGAGAATTTTGATAAAAATGATTTAGAATTCATTTCATTTCATTTCTTTTTTATATTCACTTATTCCACACCAAATAGGTTTTATAACATCTTGACATTGAAAAAAAAAACCAAGTAACAACATTCAACAAAATAAATTAGCATTATTTAAATAATTGGATGAGTGAACTTTAATTTTATTTCATCTCACAATTTTTAAGATTTAAAATTAATTTATTTTTCATATATATAAATTAAATAGGCACCCTTCCTCAATCCCTATAACTTTTTGCACACATAAAAATTTGGAGATGGAACCATAATCATATATATTTAAAGGACTCGAGTTTTTTCAACATGGTTTCATTAAAATAATAGATCTAATGATTAAATTTTGTTTTTATAAATAATATAATTTGTTAGATAATGTATCATAGTGTTATGTTACTTTGTACTGTTTTTCTCAAGCATTTTAAAAAAAAAACTTTTCTGAGACTAATCATGTAAAATTTCGATTGGCTTATCATCTACACACACAATTTTCATTGGTAAACCAATTTATTAAAATTTGGAACAATTTTTTTTCTCACATTGTTATCATTACTTATGAATGACGTGTATGAGAAAGAATGCTTACCTAAACATTTTGTCCATGAACAACAACATGCATTTTATTTTCAGAGCAAAAGCAGTGAACCAAACAATAAATGTGAACCTTACTTGTTAGAAAGTAAATTACCAATATTGCTACGTATTAACAAAAAAATACGTAAAACAAATATTCAAAACATGTGCTATACACTATATGAGATGTGTGTTATATATATATATATTATATAAATAGTACACATTCCATATCATATACACTGCATACTTGTTGGAATTACTGATATAAATTAGTAGGCTGAGTTAGGAGAGAGAATCTACATTACACTATTGAGAGATTCTGGTATAAATATAAATTTACCATTTCATTTTTTCACCCGCTCATGTTAAAAACGAGTTTAATTAATTTAAAAGAAAAACACTACTTTTACACCTAAAAATAAATACCTTATTTCTACACTCAATTGAGACAATAATCCTAACCTATTATATTTATCTGAAAAAAATCTTGGTATACAAAAAAAAAAAATCAAAATAGCTAATAGACTATGCATAACATATAATACATAATATGCACAATATATATTATATGTTGCATTATTATTTTTCTTTACAACATGTAATACTGTTGTGTATAATATGTGATATATATTATGTGCAACATGTAATATATATTGTGCACATTACATAATACTTATTGTGCATAATATATTAGTTGTTTTAATTATTTTTTCATTCTACATATAATACTACTCTATTTATCTATCTCATCCAAAAGCTAAACATAAAAATGTATATCTACTTCTAAACTTATAACAGCATTGCACCACTAATTTTATGTAAAATAATATAAGTTTTATCAACTTCATTATAAAAGTAACTTTATAAGAAAAATTTATCAAGTTTGAGAGTGTAATATAAATAGTAATAGTTTACTAGTTAATTTGAGTGTGTAATTATTTAATTTTCCTACAACATTACAAACCTAGAGAGAGAAAGAAAAGGACATAACTTTCTGGTATCACAAAGGCAGAGAGAGAATCAGCAATTCATACATCTTCTGCACTCCAATTTCTGTCTCTGTAAAAAACATAAAAAAGAAAAGAAAAATACCCTTTTTATGGTTTCTCCATAGCATTGGAGTCTCTTTTACTCCACACTCCACAATACCAACACCACCATCTTTAGCTTCCTTTCCTTTCCTTTCTCTTCTCTTTTTCCACTCTGCATTTTCTCTTTTCACTTTCTTTTTGGGGTGGTGGGTGAGTGCTGAGTGGGGGCACCTGATTTTGCATTTGACTTTATACTCCCTCACTTGATTTTCCTTACTCAAACATCAAAAAAGGTACCTTTTTTCCTTAACTTCCATGTTAAATTTCCACAATTATTGTAAGTAATAGCCATTGCATTCAAGAAGAAAAAAAAAAGAAAAACTTTAAGCTAAATATACTCTCTAGTCTCTAGTTACACTATCATTATCTCCTCTTTTTGTTCATTAGCACAAGTTGCATTCTCCTTTTTTTTCTTGTGAGATTTGGGGATCAGGGTTGGTCTCAGATTTGGCCATTTGGGGTCTTTTTAGATTCATTGATTGTTGAAGCTTTGTTAAGCTCTGTTCATTGTTCTTCAGAGTTAGAAGAAAAAGAGAGAAACAAAAAAAGGAAAGAAGAAGAAGAAGAAGGTGCTATGGCAGGAGGTGGTGGTGGTGGAGGAGCAGCACCAAAAGCAGATGAACCACAGCCACATCCACCAAAAGATCAACTTCCAAACATTTCTTACTGCATTACTAGTCCTCCTCCATGGCGTGAGTCTGAACCTTATCTTAGATTCAAAACTCAAAAGTCCCTTTTTGGTAAAAAAGAAAAATGAGGAGGAAAAAAATCTCACTTTTTTGTTCTCAGATTGTTCCAAATTATTTAATGAAAGAAAATAGCTCATTGTAAAGCTTTTTACATATTTAAAAACAAAAAGGAAAGAAGAAGAAACAAAAACTTCTGGATTGTTTAATTCATAAGTCCTGCTTCTGATTTTTCAGTTAACAGAATTTTAATTTACCTTTTGGTTTTGTCTTAGAGGCATTGTGTCTACCTTTATGCCAGTGGCAATCCAAGTTTTCTTTTTTCCCCCTTCTTCCTTGTGATTGGAGCCAATTTTAAGTCCCATTTCAGTTTATTGATTTATATATAATATTTTTTTCATCTTTTGTGTGGTAATTCTACATTCATGTTTGAGGTTCTTACCAGATCCAGATTTGGTAACTAAAAATTGATTGCTACTACCAAATTTGGTCCCTGATGTAATCATTTTTATAGCTACTAATAAGTATTTTTTACCAAATAAATAAATAAAATATATTATATTGTTGGAATTTTTGACATTTTATGACTGCACTGAGGCCTTACAGGGATTTGGTAAACAGAGATTTCTGCTTCAAAATTTAGCCTCTGATGTAATAATCACTTCTATATATTTTCATATCCATAATAAATTCCCCTTTTTCATTTTTCTAACCAAAAACTATATTGTTCAGATTGTTGCATTTTCAGACATTTTATAACAGCACTGAGGCTACTATACTGTCAAGAATTTCTAATTGAAAATGTATTTAAGGAATTCCGAATAATTGGAAATTTGGAATATTTGGCTAAATTAAATGACTTATCATTTAGTCTTTCTAGTTTATAAGTGGTGTGCATTTACAAATTTTAAATCCATGGTTTTCCATTTGTCTTGGCATTTGATTTTTTTTTTTCTCTTTTTGTTTTAGTTCATTAATTTGATAAAAATCTTTGGGACATTTTTATGCAGCTGAGGCCATACTTCTTGGTTTTCAACATTTCCTTGTGATGCTTGGCACAACTGTGCTCATTCCTACTGCTCTTGTTCCCCAGATGGGAGGTGGCAATGTAAGCAATCACATGCAAAATATTACTTTTAATTTAATGTGGAATGTTACTTACAATCCAGCCACAAGATTGAAGTTTCATTTTTGTCGTAGCCAAAACTTTTGTGAAATCGAGATACAATGTTCTGTTTTTGTAGGAGGAGAAGGCTAAAGTGATCCAAACACTGCTCTTTGTTGCTGGTATTAACACATTGCTGCAAACACTGTTCGGGACGCGACTACCTGCAGTAATTGGAGGATCATATACCTTTGTTCCAACCACGATCTCAATTATTCTTGCTGGCCGATTCAGTGGTGAACCAGATCCCATAGAGGTCTTGTGACGAGAACAAATATAATTATATAATGAGTGCAAGCTTGTTTTAGCGAATAACAGAATAATTACCTTTAATTTTGTTCTATAGCTCTCATCAATGTTTTATTTATAAGACATTTTGAACACAGTAAACTAATCCAAATACATGCTAAATTGTGTAGGGTTGATACACTTGCTGTATTATCTTACATTGTAATGAAATGAGATTTAACATTGATGTAGACTACCATATAGCTTGTAATCCTGTTGTAAATGAATTCTTTATGCTATTTGTTATCAGAAACTGACAATCATGCAGTGCTTAATTCCATTGGAAATAGAACATAAATTCAATTCAAGCTACATGACAATGAGACGTTTTGTGCCAATTTGATTGAAGCTTTATGATCACATTTTACTGACTTTATTTGTTTCATGTATTCAGAAATTCAAGAGAATAATGCGGGCAATCCAAGGCGCTCTTATTGTTGCTTCAACTCTTCAAATAGTACTAGGCTTTAGTGGCCTATGGCGTAATGTTGCAAGGTTGGTCTCAAGTTCTTAGTAAGTAGCTTTCTCTATATTTGTCTTGAAAGTTGAAACTGTGTAAACCAATATGTAAGCCAGATTTAAGAAGCCCTTTATTTTTTTATGTTCAATGTATAATATATCAATATACTTGAGTGATTTGTGCAACTACATTTTGATCAACTAGAAAGAAGTAATCAAGTAAAGAAAATTTGGTACAATATTCCCAAGTGTAGTAAGCTTATTTTCTTTTTAATTTTTATTTCTTATTTTTTCTTCAGGTTCTTAAGTCCACTTTCAGCGGTTCCTTTGGTATCTCTGGTTGGTTTTGGCCTGTACGAGTTAGGTTTTCCCGGGGTAAGCCTTCTGAGTTCTGAGTTCTGATACATGTTTTAATTGCTCATGTTTGGAATTAATTGAAGAAATTTCAATATTGTTTCCTGTCTTGGTTTAGGTTGCTAAATGTGTTGAGATCGGATTGCCAGAGCTTGTATTGCTTGTATTTGTTTCTCAGGTAGAGTTCCTTAAAGTTTTGCACACCTGCGATCTTCTAACATCTTAAAATTAGTACTAGGATCTCTGTTAATTTCATCTTCTTAATGTATTGGTTTTATTAGCAAATGGTTTCTACAATTCTGAGTCTGTTAACACTTGGTGATTGTTATGCAGTATGTGCCCCATGTGCTGGGTTCGGGGAAACATATCTTCGATCGTTTTGCTGTTCTTTTCACAGTCGTAATCGTCTGGATATATGCTCATATACTCACTGTTGGAGGGGCCTATAACAATGCTGCACCTAAGACACAGATATCGTGCCGCACTGATCGATCTGGGCTTATAGATGCAGCTCCTTGGTTAGTTTTTTGGTTCCCATTAATTTTAACCTTCAATGGCATTTTCTTTTGTTGCAATTGACTATTTCATAATAAAGCAGTGTGTTGATCCCTACAATGCTACTGTTACCTTGTTTTTAAATTAATCCGATTTCACCTTTGTGGACTAGAGAGTGGCTTGATTGGTACATTTCCGTGCCCCGAAATCAGTCACCTAACTATTTAGCAAGGACTGCTAAAGGTGCATCAGAGATGGATTAATTTGGTCACCATCTAATCCACTCTAGGAAAATTGCTTCAGCACTAAATTAATGGCAGTTGGTCTTGGTGGAAAGATCCAACTGAAAATTTTATTTTTAGGGACTTACCCTAAAACTTAGCAAAGTTAATACAATGCAAAATGAGATTGTTTTCCTCCTTTACCAGATATATTCTTGTTACTTCCATTTACATATACATTATACTATTTTGTAACGCATGTAATTCCTTAATCTTTCTATACTCATGATTACTTCAAAACTCAGAGCACATATAATTAGTTGATATACTCTAGTTAGGTTCAATTTGATCTTTGAATTATTTACTTTCTTAGTTGGTGCTTTGTGGTAATCTACTATCTGGGCTTTGCTTTGTGACTTGAAACTTATTGGGAAGAATCCGACGCACATTTTGAGTTTGCAGGATTAGAGTTCCATATCCGTTTCAATGGGGCGCACCTTCTTTTGATGCTGGTGAAGCCTTTGCCATGATGATGGCAGCTTTTGTTGCTCTTGTAGAGGTAATTCTTATTTATTTAGTTGAAAAAAGGATTGGTTTTTGGTTTATGAACTACCTTTTTTCTTTGTGCAAACATTGTTCTGTTTATCAGTGTATTGCTTAAACTAGGCATCTATGGGACAGCATTTTACTTTAAGTATCAAGGATGAATTAAAATAATAATAATAATCATCTTCCCGTGCTAAAGTCCGGGTTTTTGTCGTGAGAGAAGTTTTATCCGTAATTTGCAATTTCTCATATAGTCATATTAGTTCCATTTTTGTTTTCCTGAACAACAATGGAAATAATGGTGCTAATGTTTTTATCTGTAATTCTATATAATGTGCATGATTCTTTATAATGTTTCTTTCCCCTTCGGAAGATCATGATCATCTATCTAAAAAATATGTAATGTGCATGACCACTTTGTTGGGATTATCTGACTTGTATGCATGTTCATTGATTTAGAATTAGCATCATGGCGTTGCTAATTTGTATTGATTGTTTTCTACACTTAAATTAAATTATCTACTTACTTCTTTGTTTTTTGGTTTTTATCAAATCTTCTCAGCCGACCCCACATAGTGGGATAAGACTTGTTGTTTTTGTATCAAATCTTCTCACATGGTTTATTTCTTACAAGCAGTCAAGTGGAGCTTTTATTGCGGTATACAGATATGCAAGTGCAACACCATTACCGCCATCTATTCTCAGTCGCGGTATTGGTTGGCAGGTATGAAGATGAATAATACTTCAATGTTTAGATATCTGCAAATATAAATAAAGTGCATTTATAAGTAGTTCTGCCAGAACTTTCAAGTCTAATTCCTCTTATTGTGCAACTTATATATGCATGCTCTCAGGGAGTTGGCATCCTGTTATCAGGACTGTTCGGAACTGTTAATGGATCCTCTGTCTCTGTGTAAGATTGCATTGTTATGTTTGTATTCTATATTTAAGAGGGGACTCAACTTCCTTTCTAATTAAAGGAATTGTTTTGTTTTCTCAACAGAGAAAATGCAGGTCTTTTGGCTTTGACCCGTGTCGGCAGTAGAAGAGTTGTGCAGATATCTGCAGGATTTATGATATTTTTTTCGATTCTAGGTGAGTTGATGAAGCATCAAATGTGAATAAATGTTTGTATCATTAATGCATTTCCTTGCCTTCCTAACACTTGCTGATTTTCCTTCACTGTGTAGGGAAATTTGGAGCGGTTTTCGCCTCGATCCCACTTCCCATTGTTGCCGCATTGTACTGCTTATTCTTTGCTTACGTTGGTATGTTCAATTTATGATGAACTATTAAGAAATTTTCAAACTCGATCTACTTTCATACAACGAAGAAAAACGATGAATATTATATCTTTCTCATTTTCATCATTTGTAGGAGCTGGAGGTCTTAGTTTTCTTCAGTTCTGCAATCTCAACAGTTTTAGAACAAAGTTCATTTTAGGCTTCTCTATCTTCTTGGGTTTGTCAATTCCTCAATACTTCAATGAGTACACAGCAATTAATGGTTTTGGACCAGTACACACGGGTGGAAGATGGGTATGAATAACATCGATATTGTATATATCTGGATTTTGCTAACTAGTACCCTAAAGACGTTGATTAAGGATCAAGAATAGAAACTTTCCGATTGAAAAAGTGAAATTCCTAAACTACGAAAAGCTTCGATCCTTGGTTCTTGAACTAGTGTCTAAGGGTATTAGTTAGCGAAACCCGTCTATAATAACCTTGGATGTTTCATTGAGTTCAACCGCACTTACATTTTTCATGTACGTGGCAGTTCAATGATATAATCAATGTGCCGTTCCAATCGAAGCCATTCGTCGCGGGCGTTGTGGCATATTTCTTGGACAACACTCTACACAAACATGAAGCTTCTATTCGGAAAGACAGAGGGAAACATTGGTGGGACAAGTACAAGTCCTTCAAGGGTGACTCAAGAAGTGAGGAGTTCTATTCACTGCCTTTCAACCTAAACAAGTACTTCCCATCTGTTTAATTTGAAGCTAAAGAGCTCAATTTATATATAAGGTGGTTTCATCTTCTCCAAAGTCTTGTTCTGAGACTAGAGATTGAAATCTTGTTACAAGCTATAATCATATTAAGTCCACTTTGTTATAGAGTTTTGTAGAATGCTTATTTTATTGCTGATGTTTCTGTATATTCTGATCAGGAACTGAGGAACTGGTGTCACAGTATAATGTGTATGTTTAATTTATGTTCCATTTTATGTCATGATTAATTTAGATTCACTCCTCTCTCTGATTATGAAATGAACCTTTCCAAGCTATGATTATATATATTTTGTAATTTAGACCAAAAAATCTAATAAACTGCAGTGACATAGTGATAAAGGCCGCTTTGAAAATTGAGAAAGAAAAACCATTTTCTTAGAAGTTAGAATATTTAGAGAAAATCTTAGTGCACAATAAAAAATCTGTTAAAATAGTCAATAGACTGTGCACAACGTATAATATGTAATATGTACAACATATATCACATATTGTAACATCATTTTTATTTACAACATGTGTATAATATATGATATATGTTGTATATATTACATAATACTTGTGTATAACATATTGACTATTTTTTCATTGTACATATAACAATGCTCGAATATATAACTCTTCTAGTCAGAGTTCAAGATGGTCCATCAGAATTAGTATCATTGCCAAAATTTGGTCATTTTGATGAGGCTGCCATAGGAGTGTCGAGGGGCTTGGAATTATGCATATTGGTTTTGCGAAGCAATTCAGTGATATATTTGGTCTGAGACACAATTCAATGGAACTAGAGGACACTTGATGTACTTCAATGCCGAGAAAGTAGTGAAGAGGTCCAAGGTCGCGAAGCTCGAGTACTGAGTAGAGAAATTATATTGGTGATGGCCGCCGGGGAGGATGATCCGGTGACTATGAGATCCTCTTCATAGATGGCATATACATGTATTACTCATAAGTTTTTTGCTGAGATGATTTGTTATTGGTTGTGTCATTTTTTAATTTGTTAATGATTTATGCAATTCTACCGTATGGAGGTCGTTTTATACCAATGTTTGAAAACTATGATTTGCTCTTTCTTTTTTCTTTCTTATGCTGCCAATCAAGCGCTCCCCATCGGTTTAATTTGAATCTAGCTAAAGATATAGCTCAATCATATATAAGGTGGTTTCATCTTCACTAAAGTCCAGTTCGGAGATTAGAGTTTAAAATCTTGTTGCAAGCTATAGCCTATTACCTCCATTTTGTTATAGTGTTTTGTAGAATGTTCATTCTATTGTTGGTGTTTCTTTATATTCTAACTTAGTAACAAGTAGGTTCATTTGGTAACTTTTGGAAAAAAAAAAAAAAAAAAGAAAAACCGAGAAAAACTTTATTTAAAAAGTTAGTTTTTAGTGGGCGGAGTGATTGTGATCAAAAATCTTTATATTGATTGATTTTGACTGATTTTTTATCGTTTAAATAGTATCATTCATGTATATTTTATTGTTTAATTTAGAATCACTCATGTTCATGAAATGCACCTTTCCCAACTTGCATTATATATCTATACATATTATATTTCAGAGTTCGTTTCATGAGGAGCTGCCAAGTGGCACAACCTCAGCGAACGAGCTTTAAATGATATCAATTTTGAAAACCTATCAATGAGATACTAATTGAAGATATAATATAGACATTAATTTAGAAATAAATCTTTGATGTAATATATTATCATGTGATTTGAAATTGATTTTAATTTATAGTTGTTCCCTAATTAATGAGATAACTTTCTGTTCCACAATCAAATACAATTATTACTATTAATTTTGAATATTGAAAAAAATATTGAAAAAAATATTGAAAAATCAATGCATATACCCAACAATATTTCCTAGAGAGATTTTTTAAATACAATTATTTGATATATTACACTCCATGAAAGTTAAATATAAATTTATGATTTTTTAAATGCTAATTACTTATATTTTTGGATTATAAGTAATTTTTATTGTATTATAAAATTAATAGATGTGACAGTTATATAAAATTAATTTTTACCTAGCTTATAATATTCGAATATTGTCACGAGTGGTGTGTGTGTTATCTATATCTATATTTATAAACCTCTTGCAATAAATAACTTGCCAAATGTCATTTTTCTATAATTTACAATTTTTTAAATAAATTATTTTTATTTCTTAATTAGGAGTAATTGATGAGGAGTCTTAAATGTAGGATTGTAAATATCAATAATGATTAAGGAACTTTGATTGAGCGATTATAATTACAAAATCTTATTACAATTAATTTCAATTGGAGATATTATTGGTAACATTTTAAAATTTTGAAACTTGATTTCCCATTTATTTGAAATTTGATTTAATTACACTCCTTGATTTTGAATAATTTACGGCAATTTATCAAATTTGTTCGAATTAAAAAAATAAAGATTGACATTGATTTCATTATTAGGTATAACTACATTCCTTGATTTGTGTTTGTTATCTTGCATAAACAATACATCATGTAGATAATGTTGTAGTATATAAACAACTAAGCTTAAGAGTGGCAGGAAAAAATTGTGTTGAGATTTTATATGGACGCGACCTTTGGAGGTTTCTATTTGATCTTTTAGTGTTTTTTTTTCATCTATGGTATGATATCATTTTTTTATTCATATTTTTATTCATCTATAGGTTCTATACATATTATATTTCAGAGTTCGCTTAAGGAGTTGCCAAGTGGCGTAACCTCAGCGAGCGAGCTTTAAATGATATCAATTTTGGAAACTTATCAATGAGATACTAATTGAAGATATAATATAGACATTAATTTAGAAATAAATCTTTGATGTATTATATTATCTTGTGATTTGAAATTGATTTAATTTCTATTTGTTCCCTAATTAATGAGATAATTTTTTGTTCCACAATCAAATACAATTATTACTATTAATTATAAATATTGAAAAAAATGTTGAAAAATCAATGCATATACCCCGCAACAATATTTCCTAGAGAGATTTTTTAAATACAATTATTTGATATATTACGCTCTATGAAAGTTAAATATGAATATATGATTTTTTAAATGCTAATTACTTATATTTTTTGGATTCTAAGTAATTTGTATTGTATTATAAAATTAATAGATGTGACAATTATATAAAATTAATTTTTACCTAACTTATAATATTCGAATATTGTCACGGGTGGTATGTGTGTTATCTATATCTATATTTATAAACCTCTTGTAATAAATAACTTGCCAAGTGTCATTTTTCTATAATTTACAATTTTTTAAATAAATTATTTTTATTTCTTAATTAGGAGTAATTGATGAGGAGTCTTAAATGTAGGATTGTAAATATCAATAATGATTCAAGAACTTTGATTGAGTGATTATAATTATAAAATCTTATTAAAATTAATTTCAATTGGAGATATTATTGGAAACGTTTTAAAATTTTGAAACTTGATTTCCCATTTATTTGAAATTTGATTTAATTACACTCCTTGATTTGAATAATTTAGGACAAATTATCAAATTTGTTCTAATTAAAAAAAATAAAGATTGGCATTGATTTCGTTATTAGGTATAACTACACTCCTTGATTTGTGTTTGTTATTTTGCATAAACAATGCATCATGTAGATAATTTTGTAGTATATAAACAACTAAGCTTGAGAGCGGATGAAAAAAATTGTGTTGAGATTTTATATGGACGTGGAAGTTTCTATTTCATCTTTTAGAGTTCTTTTTTCATCTATGGTATGGTAAAATTTTTTTATTCATATTTTTCATTAATTTATTCTCTCATCCATGACTTTTTCAAATAAATTTCTAATTTTATATTTTTCGATCACCATGTTTTTTTTTTAAACATTGTTAAGGATAATAGTATAAATGGATTTCTTCTTGAAATTTTTGGTGACTACATTAAGTAATCATTAGAAGCAAATGAATCTTAGTGCTTTTATCTAAAATGAATAATTAAGTGCACCAACTCCCCATCTCATTCCCTATCCCCTAAACAAATTTAGAAAAAAAGTCCAATGATTGATATCTCTAATTGTCATATTATGGGGTAAAATGAACAACCATGTATATGAATTTGATTTAAATTACAAAGTTGAAATATAAATTTGTATATACCGGAGTTTATCATAGAAAATAAAAATGAATATTAATTTCTTTGATGTTATGATGGAGTTCATGATTCTTTTGAAATTTGAATACAGTTAACATATTTACTTTTTCATCCAATTTTTTTTACTACTTGCCATAATTCCAACAAGATTGATATCTATCATCCATCTTTAAATATTTTATAAGACTTAAATTTGACATTAATTTTATTGCACAGTCATTCATCATTATTTTAATATTTTCTTAAACTTATTTCAAAATTTTATTAACTACTAATATGATTTTAAATGTCAATTCATCATTATAAGGAATTCTACCCTTTTCACGGTAAAATTACTCATTTTGATTTTTTGCTTTGAACTTATATGATTTTTTATGCTTCAATTTATATGAAATTTGATTATTTGAATTTAATTATATTTTAAATTTAAATATGATAAGTTTTTTATAAATTAAATTGAATTTTGATTTATTAAATTATTTAAACATGAAATTATTTTTCAAATCAAATTATTTTATAATTAAATCAATTGTCAATTTTAATTAAGTAATAACGACCATAACAAAATGTTCACATCTACATTCATCTAAATTTTCATCATTTAAATTTTCATCATTTCACGCACTTTAAATTTTTTATACTTGGATAGTGTAATTTTTTTTTTAACACGACCATCAAATATAACATCACATCAATAAAGATAGTTGAATCTTATACTTATTTCATGAAAAGTCATTCAAATGAGATGATTTAATTGAATAATTATGTTAAATTTTTTATATTGTGAATGCATAGAAGTAAACCACTCATTTTGTACGCATTTTTTATTGGCATATTTTTATGTTTCTTTACATTTAAATTTAATAATTTTAAAAACATAATTTTTTCAGTTTTTTAATTTAAAAATTGTGATATGCATCGACAAATAATTTTGAGTTGTAGAATTTCAAAAGATTAAAGATCATATTTTATTTTAATAAAAATTTATATAAATGATATTAAAAATTTACTATAAATTTGTGTTTTAATTTTTTTCTAACAAATCCATTAGATTTAAATTTATAATTTTTATTTTCTTTAAAGTCATTATTTTAATCCGTACATTACACGGGTTACAAAACACTAGTAAATATATATTTAAAAAATCTCAGTATATCTAATTTTATTCAAAAAAATGAGTGTCAGAATAATTAGATATAACTCATATCTTGACGATTTTATCAGTACGTTCAATCTAACCACTACATGGCGAGTAAATCAAACTCTCATAGTTATTGTTAATAATGAATATTCTGAACAATAAAAAAAATAATTATCCCTATCTCGACCAAATAATATTGTTATATGTTAATGGTACAACATCGGCAATTATATATGACCGCTACATGTACACCATAAAATCAGCTATCATATATAAAACTTTAACTTTTTAAAATTGTTGATCTAACTTTTAAAAATGTTGGATTAATATATAATATTAAAAGTTAGTTAATAATTTTAAAAAATTGAATTATTACACATGATTATTAATACGGATTTTATGGTGTAAAAAAAAAAATTCTTATTTATTCTCGGTGTTTTAATTTCTTCACAATCTTTTACATCGCATCACAACCCTAATTTAAAATCAATAATGAAATCAAAATTACTGGCATCATTGTATATATATACACATAGATACACAAGATCAGTGGTAATTAAGCACTCACCTAATGTGGAGATTTGAGGTAGGGGCCACATGATTTGTGAGTGATGAGATTTGAGAGACATGAAATCTAATTCGGTTTTGGCTTTAATCTAATCTCCAAAAATCTTTTGTTCTTAGTTGTAATTAACAACCGAGCATGGAACCTTATCATGCATGCTCCTCCTACAACATCATATCATATCACCTCACATTCATAATAATGCATTGAACAGGCTCATTTGAGATATTCATATTAGAAAAGTCTCCGAGAGTAAAATATTTTTTATTTTGCACCACTCAATTTTTGACACATAAATATGTAAATCAGCTAAAGTGGAAGAGAGAGATTTAGTTGTTACATTTTATTTGTATCGAAAATTGAGTGATATAGAATAAAAAAAAATTTGCTCTAAGAACATCTAAGAATCTCTCCTTATATTATTACCTTTTTTTCCTTCTTTGTTATTGTGTTGTGTGCTTATGATAGTGCACACATACACAAAATAGTGGTCACCGGTTTACACTATAAAAGCAACAATTTTGATATTATTGAATATATGCATGGTTTCACACTTCAGAACCATAATGATGTTCTTGTGTGACTCATGAGGTCCCAACCTAATGAAGCTTATGCTTCATATCATAAGCTAGTTGACCTTTCTCTCCAAAGAACAAAGCTCAACAATCATCATTTGTCTAAGTAAACCCCATAGAGATGAGTGATTGCTACCTTGGTTGACATGCAAATATATATATTTGGACAACATAAGACTAGCAACATACACTATGCAACCAAGTATTCTTTTCTGTTTTGTAATTATGTCTTTTCTTTGTATTTCCCAATCAAATTCATATATCAACAAAAGGTCAAGACATATTTATTTTTTTTTGGAAAATCTCGGTGCACAATAAAAAATCAGCTAAAATAATCAATAGAATGTGCACAACATATAATATGTAATATGTACAATGTATATTACATATTATGCACACCATATATGACATGTTATGCACAATATATATCACATATTGCAACATCATTTTTTTACAACATGTGATACATGTTGTGCATAATATGTGATATATGTTGTATACATCATATAATATATGTTATGTACATTACATAATACTTATTGTGCATAACATATTGACTATCTTGACTATTTTTTTATTGTACATATAACAATTTTTTTATTTATTTTCCATTTAAGTTTTAATCATAAAAAACAGTACCTTTTCTTTAGTTTGCTTCTTATTTCTAGTTTCGGTTTTCATTACTTTTTCACAAATCTTAGAAATAAATAAAAAAAATCGAATACAAAGTGCATTTTTATTTATGAAGACTAAAAAAAGGAGAAAAAAACAGATATCAAAGATACCTTAAACTTCACTTTTATATTCTAAAATGATAAAAAAAATGTACATATTTGAGTATACATGGAGATTTTCTCGAATTTTAACATAAGAGAATAATAAAAGAGAAGAGGAATTAAGGTGAATAATTTTTTTCATTTCTTTTTTAGGTTTTTGTTAAAAAATTAAGGTGAATGTTTTGTGCAATGATGTTTATCGTACAACAGAAATACGTTCAACCAGTATTCAACTTGTGCTATATATGATATAGAATGTGTGCTATACGCACGTATATTATATATATAACATGCATTCCATATCATACATAACACATATTGAATACTAATTGGATGTATTTTTGTTGTACAATATACATTATTATATTTTGTGGGCCTTGGAGGGGAGAGAGGTAAGGGGTTGGAGCATAATTGAATGCTTCTTCTTTTTGCAACGGAAACACGCTTTAAAGCCCAACCATTCGACACACACCCACTCATTATTCTGACGACAAAAATATTTTCAAATAAATAAAAAGGACAATTATTATGGTAAAGGGCACTGATCATCTTCATCTCAACCCTTAACCGGGTCCACACACCTCACGCAAAAACAAGAACAAACTCTCTAATTACAAATTTTAGGTTTAATGTTTAGCGAGTTTAATTAAATTGTTATCTGATATAGTAGTGAATTAATTATTAGTGATAATGTTTGACAACTTATATATAAATGGGCAATAGTCATATGAAGTGCTAAATAATCCACTAATTTAATAATAAATCAATAACTAGTAACATAAGTATATTAATCTAAAACTTCAACGGAAATTAGTCTAATACTGAAAAAAGTATAAATAATGATATTTGAAAACAAAACTGGTAAATCTAAAAATATAATTTCTGAACCCACTAACGTCCACACTCACTTACTCACTCATCCACGAAACTTATGTATTAGTTGTAGTTGGATATAAATTGAATATAGTAATATTGTACATAGATAATTTTTGTTTGAAAACATGCCTTTCATGCTAGATTGCTACTAATATAGAAAAACTTAAAATTTAAATTTGAATTGGTTCCACATTAATTTATGTTAAACATGATGCCGTTGTTACCTTGGAGCAAAGTCTGATTCCAGGCATTATTATGAAAGAACATGGAAAATATTGTGTAAAGGCTAAACAGGGTATAGTGATGAATTATTATTATTATAGTGTATAAATTAAAGTGATGCATGAAATTCAAGATTTGGCAATAATGATTGGAATTGGTGCTCGTGGTTGTCAAACATGGGGATATGCAACTCACTGCTGATTATATATGCCTCTTTTGTTTCACCACATATGCACCAAAAGCAATAACCAAATCATTATCTAAATACTTTACAAAAAAAAATCATTATCTAAATTTATAGTATATTTAATCTTCATGACCAATGCTACACACAAAAAAAATAAAATAAAATAAAAATTAATAGATACTTCCTCCTATTTCTTTTAAATGTTTTTTTCAGTTATTTCTTTTAAAATATTCTTTTTAATTATGTACTCTAATTAAAATAATTATTGAATTTTATTGAAAATCTAAATAATAGAACTAAAATGATAAAAATATCATACTATAATCAATTATTATAATTTCATTGATTAACAAATAAAAGGGTAATAGAAAAAAATAATACATGCTTCTTAAAATTGTAAAAAAAAATAAATAAAAGTGATCAAATCAAAAACTAAAAAAAGATATTTAAAGGGAACGATGGAAGTATTTAACTGAAGAAAATTAATTTTTCATTCAATAAGAGTAATTCTACTATACATTCCCTCAAAAATGAAGAAAGAAAAAACTAAACACTCATTCTAGTTATTGCAAAATTTTAATTAGGTCAAATTGGTCATGAAAGAACAAGTTTGGATAAATTGGTCCTTATAAATTTTAAACATAAGATAAATTATTCCCTTTAAGAATAATTTAGAAAATTAATTTTTCAAGAGTCTTAAAAAACTTTAATTGATTCTCGTATATTATAAGTAACTAATTTATTCGACATTTTTAATTGATATGAATTAATTTAATATTTTTATGATTCTTAAAAAACTAATTTATATATTTTTTCTTAAATATGAATTAATTTAATATTTTATGAATTTTGAAAAACTAATTTGTATATTTTTTTCTTAAAATTATCAATTTATCTTATATTTAAAATTTATAATGGTCAAATTTTCTGATTTATTTTTGCAAAGATCAAGATAAATATTTTGTAAAATAAATTATAAAAATTTTATATCTAAGACGATAATTAGTTTTAAAAAGCACATGAAAAAAGTTTCTTTATTTCTTAAAAGTATGTTCTTTGAATATTTAACTGACCCTGTATTCTATACATATTAAGACAATAATATTTCAAAAGAACTCGTTTTCAACTTTATACATTTTAGTAAGATATATAATTTTGTCATTAGATATAGGACACATCACAAAGTCCATACAATACAAGTATTTTTCGTGAATATGACGGTAAAACCAAAGGAACTACTTCAGGTTTATTAAAAAAAATAATACTATATACATTTACCATAAAATAAAATTATTATGTAATAATTTAATTTTTTAAATATTAAATTAATATATAATATTAAAATTTTATTTATTGCTTTAAAAAACTAAATTATTAGATATAGGAAAATAATTGTTATATAATAGAAATATATCAAACTAGTATTATATATAACATACATTTCATATAATACATAACACACTTTGAATACTAGTCAAATGTATAATTGTTATACATATATTATTACCTATGAATATATGATTGATAATAATTAATTTTATAATGTAAAAAAATATTTGTCTTAAATAAAATAAAATAAAAGAATAAATGACAAAATGAAAATAAAAAAGAAAAAGAATGTAACGTTTTGATAGAAGCACGTCACATCAGATGAGATAAGTGGACCCCATCGAACTCTTCTTTTTAGGCTGTTTCCTAACTGACGCACTCATCCATCCAATCAATACGTGCCACGTGCATCTATGTTGAATATCGTAGCAGTTCTTCATTGTTTTTATCTGTGGCTGAGTCTAAATATTTTATTTATATATTGATAAATATTTTATTTAATGTTAGATAAATGTGAATTCAATTTAAAATAGAAATATATTTGATTTAATAATAAATAAAAAATTATCAATATGAAATAAACAATAAGGTTTCATGTAGAATTATTTAGCTTAATATGTTGATTTATGTATTACTGTAATTTTTTTTCTCTATTTTCTTTATCTTCTTTAGATTTTGCTAACAAGTGTTATAACTTATAAGTACATTTATTAAGGAAGTAAAATAGAAAAATTTTATTTTGGAAATACTCATTTTTATATTTTCTATTAATGAATCCACCATAATTTTTTAAAATTTTTTAAAATTTATTATTTATAATATCTGATCTTAAAGGACTTATTAGAAAAATCCATCTTCTTTTGATTTCTTGGAATCTTTTTCATTAGATAGATGATAGATCAAGTTTTCAAAGTATAGCCAATATATTTAGGCAGAGATCTCTTCTAGCCATACTTTCTTTTTACATGTAAATTCTAAAGATGTTATAAAACTTTTTTTTTAAAAAATTCACATTAAATTTTATCTCATTTTGAGATGTTAAACTCCTATTTTTATTTTATTTTTTAAATGTAAAGATTAAGTGAGAAAATTTATATTGTCGAGAACTCCAAACCAAGTAAACTTTATGCAGTGTTACTATTCCTGTCCAACGAAATTCTTCAGAATTTAAATCCTTAGTTTTACTTCTAAAATTCTGATAACTCAATCCACTTATATTAAGCTAATCTCTTTATTAAATACCTTTTTAACATGCACATATATTTAACAAAATTACTATTTATACAATTACAGTTTTGTATATTGTACTAACATTTAATCCTCACCCGTAACGCTCCCGTCCTAAATATTTTGACTCTTCTTATTTATTATTGATCTTAATATATGCCTTATAAACGTCAAACTCTGAGAGAGCGTTTGGTACGAGATAATCTGCATAGATTACCGGTAATCTTGCAATTAAATTACCTGGTAATCCAGATTGATTCGTTTGTTTTGACAAAGATATTGGTAATGTGGATTACCTCTGTATCAGGTGGCAATCTGGATTACCACTCCTAGGTAATCTTCTAATTTATTTTATTACACCATTACCCCTCTAACAAAATACACTATTATTCCTAATTTTATAATTTTCTAGCACAAATCCTAATTTATCTTAAAAACCCACGTAGCCTTTCTTGTTGGTGTTTTTTTTTAATTTATTGCGTTATATTTGTTTTTTCTATGTTGCACTTTTTGCAAAAATATTATAATTATTTTAATGGATTTTTATTTTTAGTAAATAATTATATTAATGTCAAAACTGAATAATACTGATATTAAATTTAAAATATAATTATATTTGATTAATTCATTTTGTATGTATTTTACGTATTTTAATAATATATATAATATAATTATATTTGATTAATTCATTTTATAATTATTTAGAGGGTATTATAGTAATATATATAGATTACTTTGTAATGTGGATAATATACCAAACAAGATAATGCGGATTACCGGTAATCTTATTTGTATATACCAAACAAGGAAATGTGGATTACCGGTAATTTAATTGGAGGTAATCTATCTGTAAGGTAATCTAGATTACCGGTAATCTTCCTCGGTAATGCACCAAACGCCTCGTGAATGTCGGAACAACATTACCTTATACTCCCCACACTGCACATGCACATAGTTTCTCACTTGAAAATTTTATTATTTACGAGAAATATTTGTTATATAATAATAATAATACATCTAATATCCAACATATAGCACAAATTATAAATAAAGAAATGATACATATTACATATTTTAGCAATAACATATATATATGATGTATTTTGTGTGTGTTATTTCTTATTTTTCTTAATCAGTTCCACTCACACATATACAACACATATTACATATGACATACATTACGTATACAATAATGCTGGTTTTACAACAGAAATACATTAAACTAATAATAATATCTAACGTGTGTTATATATCATATGTAATGTGTGCTATATATATAACACGTTACGTACAGAACACATTATATATGGTATATAACATAAGTTGGATATTAGTTGGATGTATTTATGTTGTACAACAAATATTATTGTTACACATATCACACGTTAAATAGTTATTAGATAGTATTCTTGTTGTACATAAACTATTATTATTGATTATTTATTTGGCTGCTATAATATAAATACTACCCAACATTATTCCCTAAACTCCCAAGTCCCACTTATATATATAGCTCATTTTCCTCTTGTACCTTTACATAGCCTTAATAATGGGAAATTGCCAAGCCATTGATGCAGCAACACTAGTGGTACAGCACCCAAATGGTAAAACAGAGAGGTTCTATTCCTCTGTTTCTGCTTCCCATCTCATGAAAACTAACCCTGCTCACTATGTTGCTCTCATAATTTCCACCACAACATTGTGTACTACTACTAGTACTAAAACCAATACTACTCCTAATCCTAATAATAAGCACAATAACAATAACATCAACCCAGTTCGAATAACTCGAATCAAGCTCCTCAAGCCTACCGACACACTTCAACTTGGACAAGTTTATAGGCTCATCACAACACAAGGTTGGTTAGTTTTTTTGTTTTATGTAATGTATTATTGGTGTTTTTGTTTTGTTGTCTGTCTTAACTATTTGTTGTATATAATATATATTCTGAGTTTAATTTCTGTGTTTGCTTGTTGGGTTCAGAGGTTATGAAGGGCCTGAAGGAGAGGAAGAAATCAAAGATGAAGCAACAAAGCATGGCATCAGAATCATCTCACAAGGAAGATTGTGTGAAGGAAATGGAGAATGTAGTAAAGAGTTCTGACTCTGAGGACAACCAGGTAAATCTCAACAAAAATAAATAAAATAAAATTGTTGATATAGACTCGAGTTCATGATGAACGCTATAAGTGGTAACATATCAATCATTCAAGTCTTAATTAAAAGTTATAATTATAATAATATTATGAAATCCTTAGTTTGATATATTACTACGCGTAGTGTACGCGTAGTGTTCGCAATCTATATTATTGTTTTCTTTTAATGTTAATTTGTGTTTCAAGTTGTACTTTTTTTTTCTTCCATAGATTTGGTAGATTTTATTGAGCTGAAATAGCTTGAGTGGTGCTTGATGTAGAGTCCCAATCAACTTTTCAATCAAGAAGCATCATTTTTATATAAACAGTGAATTTTATTTATTGGAGTAAAGGGTTAAGTTTCTAAAATTGGCTCAAAATTATATGTGTACTAATTAAGACTTGATTAGTTTGTTTGAGGAATAATTAATACTCTTCATGTCTTATTAATGATTTTAATTTCCTTTTCTTCTTGATATAGTTGATACATGTATGTGTATCAGAAAACTTACAAAGACAAAGCAAAGTATTGGGATTTAAATTGCAAGGAATTAAACAAAAGATTAAATTTTCATCACCGACACTGTACCAAATTTTTACATAGTTATCCAATTATGTGATGTCACATCAGTCATAATTGTGTTTTCTCTCTCTCACAACTTAAAAAGTCATACAAACAAAACATTTTAATTGAACGACAATATAAAATATCTTTACAATGTCAATGTATCAAAATTAAACTCTTAAACAAAATATGATCAACTTTTTTTTTTTTTCAGCTGACCAAACAGGAAAGACATAGAACAAGAACAACAACAGCATCAAATAATAATAATAATAATAATGGTGGGAGTGTCATCACAGCAAAGACAAGATTTTGGCAACCCTCTTTACAAAGCATCTCTGAGTCTGGCAGCTGATTTATGTTTTCAATCTTGCCCACATGTTGTGTGAAGGACAGAGAAGCAACTCAGAACTCAAATCAACCACAAAACAAAGAGACAGAGAAGAAAAAATGAAGCTCCATGATTGTTTAGAACTGTGGAAGTTGAGTTTGGTATAGTAAATTTGGATTCAGGGGAGGCTTGAAAAAAAAAATCAACTAAGATGATAAAATTCTCCTCTGGAATCATGTTCATGCATACTTGTGTATAGTAAAGGTTTTACATATATATCAAAATATCAATTCATCTAATTAGTTTTTGGATTTAATTTTTATGCATCGACAGTTTATAATATTTTTACAAAGTCATCCAATAATGTGCTGTCACATTAATTATGATTGTGTTTTCTTCTATAAACTCAGAAAAACAAAATGTTTTGATTGGATAACATTGTAAATGTCGGTGCATCAAAACCAAACTTTTAATTTTTGCTCTATCATTAAATCAAACTCCATCGTTACAAAATTTTCTATTACTGATCTTAATTTGATTTTTGTTTTTTATTGGCTCAGAAAGACTGGCACATTCCATCAAATTAGAGACTGAAAAACTGAGTAAAGTTTAAAAATACTGATATTGGATACTTGGAGTATATAATACTATTCTGTAAGTTTTGTTAAAAAAGTATACTATATAAGTTTGAACCTGATATGTATCACTAAAATAAATAAATAAAAACTTATCTAATACTAAGTATATCCGTCTAATCAAATTATTTATGAGCTCCTGAAATCTCATGACAATAATCGAAAAAAAAATTAAATATAATGTTGGCAACAAAAGTTAGGTATAGTAATAAACTTAGTATATTTATGCAAAAGTACGATATTATTTATACATTGAAAAATTAGTGAAAATCAATCAATTTATGAATCTTGGGTCCAAAATAATCCAGCATACTATATAGCTAGGAAGCTCTTTTTGACTAAAAAATTGCTAAATTGACTCATTAGTTAATTTATCTATTTTTTATTTTCCACTAAATATTATTGTTATAAAAAAGGATTAAAATTTTTAATACAAATTTTTTTAAGAGGGCATCTTAATTAATCATGATAGTGTCTGAAAATTGTTTTATCAAAATAAAATAAAAAATATGTAGAAAAAAAATTCTTCTATATCCACAACACAACCAATGATACCTTTGTGCATCAAAAGGAGAGGATATTTTTTTTCTCATGGCCCATTGTATTATTTATTCCTAAACTTTTTTTTCTCTGTTTATGGCTGATAAAGCAATAGAATAGAACCACTTTAATTTATAGTTTATTCTATCTCTTTTCCTTTCTTTCTTTTTAATTTCCTGACTTAATGATTTTAATTTTTTATAGTCACTCAAACAAGACCTTTTCCAGAAAAAGTACAAGTTTTGGGAATAGGAGGTAGGCTATAAACGATTCCTAGTTCAAAGCATATCACCAAACTTTACTTTTTTTTAAAAAAAATCCAAATTTAATCAATCTTATTATAAAAATTTTATACATAAAAAAGCTGCTTACCATTTTATTTGGAAGATGATAGAAGTTTAAAACAAATTGTGCTCATTTATAATGTAATGCAATTTTTGTCTATAGGGTTTATCTAGTTTAATTAATGACTCAAAATTGTAAGTTTTTTAGAGTAAAAGGATAAATTAGTTCTTAAAGTATAAAACTATTAAAAAAAATTAGCAAACTATTACTTATTAAAAAAAATTGAGTGATACTACATGTATACTACAAAATCAGTCATCATAGCCAATAATTTAGCTTTTTAATATTTTTAATTATTACTTTTAAAATGTTGGATTAATTAATATATAATATTAAAAGTTGGACTAATAATAGTTTTAAAAAAATTAGATTATTATATATAATGATTGATGGTGACTGATTTTACTGCGTACAAAAAATATTTCTCAAAAAAATTAGTTCTTATTAGACACTTAATAAGCAATCATTATTTAAATAGAATATTTTCATACACATGAATTCTAAAATGAAACTCAAGATCTCATTTAACTCAAACCCCTTTTACTTGAATTAACATGTTATTGATTGATAATACGTATTCTTAATTGCTTTAAGCATTTTTTTCTTAAAAAAAAGGAATGACCACAATCTTTATCAAAGTGAGATTATATTTACATAATATATAGTTGTTGACATCTAAAATTGAAATTTAATCATTTCAAGCACAATAAGTCTCTTTTGTTTTCAAAGTAAAATCAACCCTAGCTATTTGGCCATATATATATATATATACTATTATATACAAGGATTTAAAAATAACCATTTTTTAGTACTCATACTTATTTGTTAGTTATTTTTTAAATTAAAAAAAAATAAAACAATTTCAAAAAAATAAAGAATAAAAATAATCACGTCTAAATATAAATCATTCTAATTCTCTTTTTATTTTTTCATTTCTAAATCTTTTATGTTATTTTTTTACTATTTATTTTATTTTTATACATCTTTATAGAAAACTAAAAAAGAGGAATGTTACGTGTACAATGAAAATTGTACAATACTCGTACAACAATCATATTCACCATTGGATTGCATTAGTTTGTAAATCCACATTACAATCTAACAGTAGATATGATTGTTGTACAAGTATTTTACAATTTTCATTGTACACATAACATTAATAATTAAAAATATATATAAAAAAATAAAAATAGGATTTGAAAGGTGTTGGTACATAGAAATAGAATAAGACAATTGCAACCAGCTCACAGCACTCGTGCACTTTTCTTTCTTCACGCATGAAAGTTTAGTTTGTTTCACTTAGAAAAAGCAAAGAAAGAAAGAGAGAAAGAAAGAGTCTTCTGAGATTTGCATAGAATTCCTTTCATTCTGCCCCCACCCCACCAATCACAGCCTTTTAACTTTCTCCCCCCAAACTGCTTTTTCATTTGTCTAATAAATAAATAGAATCAATAAAATCACGCAATTCGTCCTTTCTTCAATTCTCTCTTTTTTCTTGTGTTTGGCTATTTCTTTTGCTCGGTTTCCTTTTTTATGATGAACAATCATGGAAGATGCGCATACTGGACACCAACTTTTTCTCTTTTTAGTTTTTACATGTTGCACCCATCCAGAAACTCATATGTTCACATTACATTTTTAAGTCTTGAATATTTATCATTTTAGGCGCACATATCGTCACTTGATCCGCTTAAATAAGAGTCGGTGGTTTGATCTATGCTTTATGTGTAAAGCAATTCATTGAACATCGACATACCTTTAAATGAAGATTAGATTTACAACGGATTAGGCATTAATTTATCGGAACGAGAATATTATGAACAAAAAATGTATAGAAACTTATCACAAATTTTAAAGATGTATCATTTTCAAGTCAAGTCGAGTCAAATCCTCAACATCTATATGTATCTCTAAGAATGCACATATTTTTATATGATTCACTAATCTTTTATATATACTGTAATTTAATTTTAATTTATATTGTTATACTTAATTATGTGCTATTACATCATAAAAAATAAAAAAATACCTCAAAAATAAAAAAAGTCACATAATTATTTGTTGATTTAAAAGGTTTAGGATAAGTTTAAGGCTTACCCCAATAATCTCTCATGCTTTCTCTGATTCTCTCTATTGAATATTTTCTCTTTATCAGTGAGTGTATTTGGTAAGAATGAGTGATATATAAAAAATACAAAAGAGGATGCCTCCTTTTCTTTTGCTTCTCTTATTAATTCCTAGGTTCCAAATATATAATCTTAATTGGTTGAAAGCAAACATTGCTTAGATTGAAAGTATGGAATCACTGAAAGAGACCGATCATTAATACAAGGTATATGAGATTTCATATTTAACAAAAGGAAAATATTTGATAAAAAATAAAAAAACAGTAAAACCAATAATGAGCTATCTTTTGGTAAAAAAAGTTCTCTTCAAAAATTTAGTTTTTTTTTTTATAGATTGAATAATTATGACAAAAAAATTTTATATTGACTATTTTTGACTCATTTTTATTATGTAAATAGTCGTACTCTTAACAAAAATAGCTAATAATACAAAGAAATAACCTGAAAAAGTTGACCAATGGTGTGTGATATTCTTTTGCAAGTACAACTAGGCAATGTGCATTTAGGTAATTATAAGTCAACTTGCATGTTGCATGACATTAGGTTATGAAATTCTGTTTCTTCATGGCTGCATCAACTAATCAAGTAAATCTAAAAAGCATATCCCACAAAGTAAGACATAAGAGTTGTTGGTGATTTAAACCTCTTGGAAATTTTTTTTGGAATTACCTAAATTAATGTAACATTTTTTTTAAACTCAAATTAATTAGATGTCAAAATTAAGTAGGTTATATTATTTAAATTTAATTAAGCTTATTGTTATTGAGTTTTTAATTAAACTCATATTGAATATATTGTTGTAAAGCATTGGTCATTGATGAATTTGTTATAACAGGTGACTTGAGGTGAGAGGAACTATTCTTTCCATTTGGTCTCTCTTAGTCAGTTTTAAGAGCTAAAAATTTTGAGATTCCATTATTTAATCTTGATCATTTTTATCCAATCTTGTTATATTTTCATTCTTGAGTTCATGCTATAGTCAGAATTAGACGTTAGAATTATAATAACATGTTTGGTTATGTGATTGTCAAATTGATTCTAAATATATAGAATTGATTTTGACAAAATTGATTTAATTAGAATTAACTTTAAAGGTAAGTGATTTATGTTTAGTAATTCTTTTAAGTCATTCGGATAGAAAGTATAAATTTTCCACTTCTTTCGTAATTAATTCTAGAGACTAGAATTAATTTTGATGTCCAAGAACCAAACATCAAAACTTGCTAGACTCAATTTTAAGTGCTCAAAGTCAATTCTGTCTAATACAAAAACGAAGATCCAAACACATTATAAATAGTTAAATGTCTCACAAAAGAGCGATTATTTGGTGCACCGAGAATAAGAGATTTATTTACCTGTATCATTTATATTTTGACACATTAACTTTATATCTCCTTGTTTGAGACTTAATCCCCTCCGTTCTCACTATAATTGACCTTTTTGATTATATGGCATCATACAATGAATAGTACAGAGCAAATAAAATTTTTGCTCTCAATGCACCTAAGAATTTTTTCAAAAGGAATTATGAATATGCAGATTCACAGCATGCCTTAAATCCAATTAAGGGACAAATCTTATCTTAACTTGATACTTCAACCAGTGTTTGATGATTTAATGAACAAGGTTGATCCTAATTTTTGCTTCTTGTACATTAATTTACTGATCAAGATAATGAAATTCAGATAAAAAGTCTTGAAATTTTCATAAGAACCAGAATCTGAAAGGAGAATTACTGTGAGGACAATATTTGATCACAGTGATGAAAATTACAAACTTCACAAAGCTTCAAATCATAATGCAGATGAACCTGCCATTCATATGATTTATTGGAACCACAATCCGAATTATCCTACTAATCAGTTTCAATCCTCAACCTCAAAAATTTGTCACACAATAAACAAAGAGAAATGTGTAGTGAAATTTGACACAATGACATGTTATGACTTAAAAGTTTTCCTAATATTACTGGTCTTGTTCTGTTGTGGTGGTCTCATGAATCAGCCCTGAAACTTCATTTTCTTGCATGTCAAGTTTGCTGAAGTTTCCTTTCTGCTTGAAGAGCTGAGTATGGTGGTGCCGGCAATAAAGCCGGTGTTCGTGCGCCACATAATTTGAGGGGCTAATTACACATCCTCCATGTGTGCACCTGAAACAAGCCTTATGGTAACATGCTCCATCAACTGCTACCTGAAAAGAGAAGAACACAACACAATACAGGACAGTGTCATCAACCAAATGCAGGACATGAATAACTAAGAAGCGGTGACACCGACACGGACACGGGACATGACACAGACACAAACACTAAAATAAAAAGTTATAGGACTCGGACACGGCATATATATGTATATACAATTAACATGGTAAAAAGTACATATTTAATTTGACATTTTTTTTGTCCAGTAAATTTGACTTGGATTTGATCTTACATTCCTTCATAAAAATAAAAATAAAAGTGTCATGTCCATAGTGTATCCGGCTTATGTCCATGATGTGTCACGACGTGTACGGTGTGTGTCAGGCAGTGTCCAGCGCGTGCCCAAGACATGTCCGACCTCAAAAACAGTTTTTTTTTTCCGGATATGTACGGACGCGTGTTGGACACGTGTCCACCGGGTGTCGGTGTCCCTCGCACGTCTGACACGTGGACACACCTTAGCATAGGGGTATCTGTTATTCCTAGATGAATAATAGGACTTCACTTTCATTACCTAAGTGTAAAGAACTCCAAGAATGGAATTGATCACCTTATTATATTCAACAAACTAACTAGATGAATATATCATATATGGCTTCACATGTATAAAGGTCAAAATTTGAAGGAAGCATAAAGAGAGAGGATGTCATGTTATATACAATACAATTTAGAAATATAATGACTTCATCAACAAAGATAAGTAAATAATAATAATAAGAAAAATTGGTAACAATGATTAAAAATACATATATATATATATATATACCTTTTCAATAGGGTATACTGTTTTCTTGCAAGCAACACATTTTTCCTGAGTTCCAGCAAATAAACTTGAAACTCTGCTATTGGTTTGCACCTGAATGATTCCACGAATACAGAAAAATAATTTACTGAGTAGGAACAAGAAATTATGCAGAAAGGTACTAAAAACCTTCATCTGAAAGCCCCAAATAATAGTGTGTTTAGTTTTTCTGACATGTTTGGTTGTTTAAGCAGTCAAAATTGGTTCTACATGGAAGTGAAAATTTCATGCTTCAAGGTAAATTCTGTGTATTTATCTGTAGAAAAATTACTTTTAGATATTTTACCAAATATAAATCACTTCCCTTCAAAATGAATTCTGACAGAATCATCAATTCTACAAACCTGATCAGAAGATCTTTCAAGTCTAGCAGTTCTTGGAATACCTAGAAGCAATGAATATGCAATTTTTTTAACTTAAGAGGAAACAGAAAAGAACAAAAACTAGGAAACAGGACAAATTGAATAATATAGTAGAAGTTTGAACAAGTGTTTATGCATTGGAAACAAGTAAATAAGAGTCAAATTCACCTTCAAAACTTTTGTCCAAGCTTCCAGTCATCTTAAAGAGTTGATCAAAGTGAGGCTTACAGTATAAAACTCCCTCAAAAGAACAATAATTACTTAACTGCAAGTGACCATGAGAATAAAACAGAATTATGGATATATCCATCATAGCATCACTCACACAAAATTAATTTCTTCATTCAAGCTATGAGAAACAAACAGAAACTTGCCACAGTAACTTTCAGCAAAATACACACTAGGAAGCACGGATAATTCAACATATCCGTACGTACTGGACACAATCATAGTTGACGTACCAATAGTGTATATGTATCATATAAGATTACGTGTGGATACGATCATAGTCGACATACCAATAGTTATATATATCATACCGGATTACGCCGATACTTTTAGATACTGCTAGCTATGTTTTACTAGTTTGATTTAAATAGTATTTTAGTATCGTACTCATGTTATACCGATACTTATACCAGTATTAACACAACATAGCTGGATGACTTGAGTGTTGATATTGAAAAAGAAAACAACAAAATCTAATCATGAATCAATTCAAATGGACTCCATTGAAAAGTTTCATTATTCTATATGATTGCTAATTTTTGAGCACATGAGAGGATGATAGGTGGAAACAGAACAATCTTTCTAGTACTACAAGGTATCCTTATTATCAAGTTTGCAAGCAAAAGAAAATAAATCATCACTAACAAACATAAAATTCCTTGTGTTTGATTTTTGAAAAAGAAAAAGAAAAAAAAGAAGATGAGAATCTGATTGATACCTTGAGGGTGCTCTTACAGTGGTGACATCTGAAGCAGGACTTGTGATAGACCTTATTGTCAGCTGTGAGTTGATCCACCAAGTACACTGTCTTCTCACATGCTTTGCATTTCTGGCTTGTGCCTCCAAATGATGCCATCATCATAAACTAAAACAATCTAACTTGAAGATATGAATGATTCTATATATTGAATGAAAAGAACAAGCTAAGACTCTTTTCTTTTTCCATATGTATGTTACCAAGAATTCCACTACCACTATTTTTAATTTTCAAAAAGAAGAATAATAGTCGTTTTGACTTTTTTGATACATTGAAAAGCTAATGTGCCTAGACACAATTTATATCTAGATACATTAGTTTTTCAATATATCAAAAAAGTCGTCGTTATTTTAGAAGGAGTATGACTTAGGAAATACTTACAGCTCAGAATGACACAGACCAGGTCACAATTAGGAGCAGGTTACAAAATGTTGATCATGAGTCTACCTAATTAATTAGACTCAGTACTAGAGACAAAAATTAAATAATAATAAGAATAAGAATAATAGTGGATAGTTAAGGAAATAATTTAATTCTTATATATTGATTGTATACTAATTTTTATACAATTATTTTATTACTTAAAATAATTTATTCTTCTATTTAGTTTTAAAAATTATGAAAATGAAAAAATTTAATTAAATAATACTGTTTCAGTACCAGTATATTAAAGCTAATTTCTTATGTCATTCTTACAAATCTTTTTATTAAAAAATTTAATTATAATACACTCACAGTATAAAGAATTTTACACTGTAAGTCAATTATATCCATTGATTGTTTGATTTCTTAGTTAGTGGATGATTCAATTAAAAATTTTTCCTTATATATCAATCAATAATTGGATATATATGTAATATATTTCACACCGATAATAAATTAAAATTAAACTTAAAAGATTAAAAAATAATTTATCTCTATACAAATACTAGGGGCACAATAAAAAATCAGTTAAAACAGCCAACAAAGTCTATTTAACACTTTATGGCCCAAATAACACTTTTAATTATGAGTATATTTTTAATGGGCTGAGTGATTGTAGCCTAAATTCCTATTTGTTGGCTGTTTTAGCTAATTTTTTGTTATACCACTGGCAATGGTCTTATCTCTAACATAAATAAACAAATGTGCAGTATCAATTTTAGGAATAAATTCTGATAAGCATTGTGCTCTATACTTTTTTACCTTTCTTCATAAAATAATATATACTTTGATGATTAGGTGTGTCTCAAATTAGAGATCATGATAATGATAATGGCTTGTTTGGTCACTGTTTTGTAGGTGCGTAAATTACCGTAGTGCCACTGATGATGATGACGGCTCTATACTATTACTACACTCTCGCATTCAGTGGGCGACTATACTAAACTCACCTTTTTCAACATTCCTCGCACATAGTTTAGGAAAAATAAAATAAAATGAGAATTATAGAACTTAAAAATATATAATTATTAACTATATGAGAATTATAAATTAATTTATTTTTTCATCTTTATATTTTAAAAATAAAATTAATTTATAAATCAATCCATTCTTTTAAACTAGTAATCCAACCTAATTGTCTTACTATAATTTTTTTAAAAGTTCATAAAAAAATAAGAGATGATACTTGTACATCTATTTTATTTGTAAGTTTTTTTTTTTTATGTCTATTAGAAATTTATCAAGTTATGGAGTAGAGGTGATAAATAAATAAAAATAAGTAGAAATCACTCATCAAATTTAATAGTAAAAAGTGTGGATATTAGAATAAAACATCCAAAAATTGATGACTAAGTAACATTATAGCAAAAATAATTACCAAGAACTATATGATTAATTAACACAGTCTCTTTTTATTTTTTTTTTAATTTTCAGAACCAATGCCACATAATCATATTTATAATCAGCCAACAACCAACATTATCATCAAAAAGCTTGAACGGTGAAAAAACTAATGACACAAGCATTCTGGGTTCTAATGCTTTTCTGCTTATTCTAACATGGCTAATCATAACACCCAAATTGTTACCATAAAATATAACATTGAACAGACAAAACTAGCATTCCAATATTCACTTCATCCTGCATTTTTCAGAACGTTAATTCTTCCTAGGTTCTTTTGATAGATGCCTTCACATATATTTCATAACAGCAACCTGCAAATATCACAAAATGCGCATTATTGAGAAGATGTAGCAATAGGAGAAAACTCAAGAATGGAATTGTTAAATATCATCCAAGGCATGCAAATTTAAAATAAAAAATAAATAAATACATTTCCTTAGATTTGAACAAGAAATTGGTAATTTTGTTCACTGAGACTTTGTTTCCATCTCCACTGTGACCCCGCACCAAATACTTAACAGTCATTTTTTCATTGATTTCTTGACTCTGCCACCAAAGTCAATAAAAACAAACACCGCCTAATTGTGCTAGAGGCTTATAACAAACTTCAAAGACAAGAAATGTGTTCATGAATTTGAAGAAACTGAGGATTCAAGATCTCAACTAATAAGCTAATAGTTTTCAAAATCTTAAACTCTTAAAGCACCTTTACTGCCAACAAATACTAGGGTATTTTGTCTATTGTGATTATAGAAATACGCTAGAAATAAGCATCAACAAATACTAGTGGTAGGAGTACTCTTTTTCCTCTTTAGGGTAGTTTTCTCGTAGGCTAAGAGGTTTTTTAATGAGGCTCCTCCACTTGGCTTGTAATGCCCACCAGTTTGGTCCTCTGTCATGCGTTGTTCTTCAGACACTCATGAATATATATATCGAAAAAAAAGAAAAGAAATAGGCCTTCAAAGCCCGAGACTAAACATTTTCAGATGATAACCAGACAGACGAATTATTGCTCAATGTTAAAGATACTAAGATAGCCAATCCCACCTAGCAGGAAAAGCTGAGTTGTGCTTATTAGAATGATTAAGTAGAAAGACACACAAATACACAATATACTCAGTAATAAGAAGGGCCTATTATGAGCTTGTAAGAATGACAATATCCAAAATACCCGGCGTGTGAAGGATAGAATACAACATCTGCCTATCAGTGGCATTTTATCCTCGAAATCTCTACATGGATATTCAAAAGCCTAATGTATTTGTGAAGTAATCTAAGTTTCACCAAGTAATCACGAAGCATACTGGATTTCTAAATCACGAGGCATAATGGATTTGACTCCCTTCTTTTGTTTAACGATATTCCCCCACCAAAGGGGTAAAAACACATCTAAGATTCAATAATACACTACTTATAAGCAGCACTAAAATTGTTTGTAAATATATATTTATAAAAATGTTATGGTTATCAAAGTTAGCTTATTATGATTACAACAATTAATTTTACATTTAGAGTGATACGAGAACTAAAGTAAAGCCAACAAATTTGAAATGACACTAAAACAATATTCAAAGACAAACTATGAGAGGCAAGGTCAAATGCTTTAGCAACTACCATCTCAGACTTAAAATTTTAGGGTGCTCCATCATAACAAAGTCACACTCATAAAAACAATAAAAACAAAGCCTTTTCTCATTAGGAGGGGTCAGCTACACAAATCACCCTAAACACCATAATGTCCTACAGACCAACAATGTGAAGGCCAGGCTACAAACAAACAGAAATATAACCATTGAAGCCCTAAACAAGAGGTTTCAAGCATTGAGAGATGATAAAGCATCCTTCATGGTTTCACTTGTCTACTTCAAAGACATCAGGAAAATAATACCATTGAGCAAATGGACAGTCAAAAGTTTTGAAAACAAAATGTAGATCTACTTTCACTCAAAAACCAAAACAGAAACAGGGGAAAAAAAAATACCAGCAACAACAACAATTGTTAGAATATCGCCAATCTTTTTGAGCTTTTTCACACTCTGCTTATATGACTTGAATGGCTTCAGAGCTGCATCTTCAGCCAAAAGCTGCAAGTAATCGACATAACACAATTTAATACCACAATCAAACAGAAGAAATCGCAAAAACAATGCCCCCAAGTGATCTAAATATGCTCAGAAAGATTATTGCCCTTAGCTAAGATTCTGCAATGTATTCACAAAAGGTTTTATACATTAAAGTGAGCACCAAATCTACTACCTATTCATTACAATACTGAAGCCAAACACCAACAAATTCTTCTAAAAATTATCAAAAAATCGTTTCAGCAATTTGCTTAATCCAGATTCCCAATATTTGGTCACAGTTAATTATTCTTACTGATCAACTTCAAGCAGAAAGTGTTAAACAAAACTGGGTATAAAAATAAGAGCGAAAAATCCATGGATGAGTCCTAGTATTAAAAAAAAAAAAAATACACCCAAATTTCACTAATTTTTTTGGGGTTGCCCCAATTATAAGAGCAAATCAAAATACTCATGAACTAACATATTTTTACCTCCTAACAAACCAAACACCTTAAGTAGGAGTCAAATACCCCTTATAAGTTCATTACGAGTTATTGACGAAAAATAAGTGAAATACAATAACCCAATTATTTGAATACTACAAAATTTTACAGAAAAAATAAAAGGCTTACAGCTTTTTCACGAGGGCCAGGTTCGATATGGTATTGACGGCGGGAAAGAGAAATCAGATCTTCCCTCTTCTGCTTTCTCAAACCGAGAAAGAAAAAAATTAATAATCAGATTAAAGAAAAAAGTCTATAATAATTGAAATTAATCGCGATTAATTTAAAGGAGAAAAGAATTGATAAAAATACCTGGGAGTGAGATCGGAAATGGGAAGCAAAGGATGTTTTGTTCAACAAGAATGCCATGTCAAGTTCTAAGAATCTACAAATCGGAGCTAAGTGAAGAAGAGCAACGAAAATACTACAACAACTCAAAGCAAACAAATCGAACTCATTTTTGTTTTGTCAATGCTCTGTCCTTTTTTTTGCTTTCTCACGGGAAATTTTTTCACTCCTTTATCTGTGTTGGGCTTTATGTTCTATTAGCAATAAAAAATAATAATTTAATCAATTAAGTATTAATTGTTCATAACTTGTAAAGGAGCCCAATATGGCCCAATTGTAATTGACTTGGACTTCCATGAATTAGGCCAATGTAAGCCTAAACTCGAACATTTGAAAGCCTACTCGGATATTGCTTGACTTAGAGCCCAAACTGAATCGAATTAATGAGCTGACAAGTCGTTGTTCCGCAAATATCGGAATAATTGGAGCTCCGAAAACAACCCGAAATTTTAAAGTTTTTCCAATTCAAGACGATGATCTAACTCCAACTGCTCGACCATACTTCTCGATTTATTTTATTTTGTGTCCATTCTTTGGGGAAAATGATGGCAGTATATCACAGAATATTTGGTCAAGAAGATTGTTCATTTCATAAATAATGAAACCAAACAAAATCTTTAATGGGCCCACGCCCAAACTAAAAGTGGGCCCTTTAAGTTCTGATTAAAAAGAGATGGGCTCTGAAAAGAAAAGAAAAAAAAAAGTTGGAACAGGTTTGGGTGACCCCAAAGCTGCCACGTATCGACAGACATTGCGGTTCGGAGCGAGCTTAGTTAGTGGCGATTGAGGTCTCTCTGTCAATTTGGCTGGTTCTTTCTTTTTTCAACAGAATCCGTTACGTTTGGCTTGCAGCAACAATGGCGATGAGAATCGCAGGAATTGCTGCTTCTGCTTCTGCTTCGGCATCACGTATTGCAACGCCCAAGATAAATCTTTCACTACCCTTTTCACTTCCACATCACCTCAATTTCCATAACAATCTACCTTCACCTCCCAAACTTGGTAAGTAATACCCATCTCTCTCTCTATATATATATATGTCTCATTTCACAACACTCTGTTTGTATAATTTTTTAGATAGTGGAAGAGAGAAAAGTGAGAAAACACTTGACGTGAAAACATATAATTGGATAACTGTGTAAAAAAATTATACATGAGGAGTGGAAGAAAATTAAATTCTTAATGTAATGTTGATACATGATTTAAAAGTTATAATATATATAAGTTCACTTCGATCATGTATTATTACTACAAATCATATTGTAATTAGTTAGTGCTTAAGGTTTATCGTGGGGATATGTGATAATCTTGTTGATGGAATGATATATAATCACTCAATTGAATTTCTTGGGAAAGGTTTGGGGGTTATCGTCGTGACCCTGATGAGATGTTAAATTCTCACCCCAAAAGAATAAACTAATGTCAAAGTTAAATTTCTTTTTGTGGTCTAACACTAATCCTTAAAACAAGATAGAATGATTAATCTTTTAGCCTTTACTAGTTCTTAGCTTGTACATAAGTTGAAGCCATGTTTGGTTGGTTGGAGCAGGGTATCAATGGCAAATTCGAGCTATTAGTGAGGCACCTGTGGAGCCTGCAAGTAGTAAGAAGCAAGGCGAAGATCAATCAATTAAAGATTGGAAGATTAAGATGCTCTATGATGGAGATTGCCCTCTTTGTATGCGCGAGGTTCACCATTTTTATTAGGGGAGTGCTATTGGTACATAGCACAGTACCCCTCCACCCATTTTCCACTCATTCAAATGTTGGTAACTTTGATGAATATGTTGGCAAGTTGCAAACATATTCATCAAAATTGCCAACATTTAAATGAGGTGGAAAATTGGTGGAGGGGTACTGTACTATGTACATTTAGCATTTTCCTTTTTATTATTATTATTTGTATAATAACACAATTTGATGTGTTTTTCTACTTTTGGCTTATGTTGTTCTTGTTGTCACTTGTGGTGATGTTAGGTGAATATGCTAAGAGAGAGGAATAAGAGTTATGGCACCATCAAATTTGTTGATATAAGCTCTGATGATTATTCTCCTCAGGAGAATCAAGGCCTGGATTATGAAACTGTCAGTTTCTACTCTTTAGTTTTTAATGTATTCCGAATAGTCATTTCTCATATTTTGCTCTGTTTTGAGAGAGAATTTCATGTTTCTTTTCCCTACCCATTTTAGTAGATTAAGTAATCCACTATTGTTGATTAACTTGGTTACAATTTTCTTTTTGTAGTTTATTTAGAGTGGTGATAGATGTTCTTGAACTGGTTGATATGAATTTTTTATATTTATCGGTTTCGCACTCCAATTATCAGACCTTTTATTTTCATTAATTTGTTAAGAAGTTCCAACAGATGTGGTTACTATATTTGAAGAATCTTACTGAATGTTATCTGCAAATTGAATGGTTAAGACTTATGTGAGGTAAAGAGATTTCAAGCATCTCTTGCATGTGTGTGGACTGTGGAGTGATAGATACAATCAATATAATGACTCTTTGTTTCCCCTTTCAGGTTATGGGAAGAATTCATGCTATTCTCTCAGATGGAACAGTGGTTACTGATGTTGAAGTATGGATTCTTTCCTTATCATCCTCTCCAATAATTTCATGATGTGAATACAATTCTTTTGAGTATTCACATGAGTCTTTAAGTTTTAAGGTCAGAAATCTCTATGGAATTTCAAAAGTTAGAACATCCTTTTGATATCGGACTCTCGCCGTTCATTCTCAATCACAACATGCACATAATTATCCAGTTTCAACTTTAATGGGAGCCCTTAGTTTCTGTTGCATTGAGAAATCTTTGTGCCGCCAATGATCGACTATCATCATCATTGAATAATCAATGAAATTCTAGATGAATCCAAAAGGAATAAACCTTAGTAAAATATGAAACTCTATTCCTACTTTCCATTGCAAATATATATATACATATATATATGTGCATGTTTTTCATTTTGGTGAGGCACTCTGCAGGCATTTCGGAGATTGTATGAGAATGTTGGTCTTGGTTGGGTTTATGCCATTACGAAATATGAAGCAGTAAGTCTTTCTATCATACTTTCAAAGGGCTTCTTATTCTGTTTCTCTGCAACATAGAGAAATCCTTTTTTTTTATTTTACCACATAAAATCTTGCTTTTTCTTTTATATATTATGTAATAATGGAGGGAAACACCATTCACAGATTGCTAAAATTGCTGATTCCATATATGGTGTTTGGGCTAAATATCGTCTTCAAATTACAGGTAAACGCAAAGCACATCGACAATTTTGCACCAAAACTTCCTTGTAGTTAGTTGTATTGTACTATTCTCATTGTTCTGTAGCTAAAAGCAACACCTTAGAAGGTTTTTTGAGCTTAGGTTACCTGATGTATTCATGAGTAGTCTTTTCTGTTTAGCCGGAATGATGGCACGCGATAACAAAATCCATCCGTCAATGACTAAGTATAACTATTAACACGGCGATTATCTCCACTAATTGTTAGAAAGAGTATGATTATGCTAACATTCTTTGATTCAGCTTTATATGTTAATGTCATTTTCTGATTTTCAGGGCGGCCACCTATGGAAGAAATATTAGAAGCTCGGAAGAAGAAGGTAAGCATACTGAACTGCATAAAAACATCATGTTAAATTCAGCAGAGAACATATCTGCAGAATAAATCAGGAGAAAAGTAGCTAGATGGCAAGGAAAATATAGAGTATAGAAAAGAGATTTTTGAGTTGGATAATAACTTCAATGTTGAAAGTGTGAGATTCCTTTTGATCATTTGTGATTCAAAGAATTGTCACAATTTGGCTTTGCCCATCATAATGAAGAGAAATATAACTTAATGCATTACTTAGTTGAGAGAAAATCTCAGTATGTTATGAATTGCTGCCTAATGCTTCCTAGTTCATACATCACCGCAAACATGTTACAATATGGTACTCCCTCCATTTCATAATAACAGTCGTTTTGACTTTTTTGGTTCATTGTAAAATTGATGTATCTAGACACAAAATGCATTTAAGTACATCAATTTTTCAATGTACCAGAAAAGTCAAAACGACTATAATTATGAAATAGAGGGAGTATATGCCAATGAGCACAATGTCAAAGAGTTCTTGAATAATTTGACTAATTCAATTTTGTGTTCAGCCATTGTTAATAAGTAGCTCCTCTGGCCTATTCTTTTCACTTTAATATACTTAACTATATAATGTATGAGTTGTGATTATTGCTGATTTAAATTCCAATTTTTTGTCTTCTTTACAGGGTGAAGTATGCAAAGATAGCAATGCTTGCAAGATGTAAATTTCCATAATAGCCAACCTTGGTGAAAAACTTGAAGAGGTTTCCCATATGATTTATTACCAAATTGGGATATATCTTCATCCTCTGAATCATTTCTGTATATGATTTTGGTTATATATATATATATAAAGCTGGTCATATAGGTTGGAGTCACACATTTTATGTCTTCTCACCATATGCATTTGATAACCTTCTTCAGATGGTTTTGCAAAGTGCAATAGATCTAGCATAAAGAAAGGGAGTGTATATATCTTATTAGTTCATCCTTTAGTCTATAGTTTCAGCAGATTGATTCTGCAGGATTGTATTACATAAAGTTTCATGACTTTAGCATCCACTGAATTACCAGTATAAATAGTTTGATAAAGTTTATTTTGCACATGCATGCCTAAACATAGTGAGGGTGGCGTGTAAGGGTAGTGGTAGAGGTGGTGGTGGTGGTTCTGATGATTCCCTTTACCTAAAATCAATTTGTAATATAGAAACATGGCCAAGATCTTTTAACTATAAAATAAGGAAAATGCTAAATGTATATAGTACAGGATTTCTTCACCCATTTTTCACCTCATTCAAATATTGGTAATTTTGATGAATATGTTTGCAAATTAAAAACTGGTGGAGGGGTACTATGTACCTATATCTTCCCATAAAATAAAGTGATAAAAACCACTTACCGATTCAAATATCTTTAATCTTGTCGTATTATTTGTAGTCAATAAATTTGAATAATTTTTACTCTGAATATTTTCTGGACAACAACCTCACACAAAATCCAACAAAGTGGAAGTCTATTATTGAGAATTGACATGTAAATGTTAAAAGAGCACCGATAATGTAGACTTGAGTTCATGATAAATTCTATAAATAGTAACGTATCATTTATTCAAAATTTAATTAAAAATTATAACTATAATAATATTATGAAATTTCTTCTTGATATTATTACGTGTAGAATTTATCGTAAACTCCCGTCTATATTATTATTTTCTAATTTTAAATGTATAATTAATTGAATGGTGGAGGAGTTGTAAGTAATAGTAATTGTATAGCTTGCAAGCACTTGTTCAAGTGTAGGAAAATTCACATGGCTTTGAAAATGTCAAAACTTTCAGGTAAGAGCTGGTATCAATGCCGGTACTCACCCCTCAAGAGTTGCTATTAAAAGTTGTGTCGTGTGTAATGTGGGCTCCATTTCTCCCACGAGTCTGTTTTGTTTTGTTTTTTGAGGAAAAGGAACAAATTGTTAATGAATTACCAAATTGAAGAGTTCCCTAGGGAAACCTTTTAAAAGGCCATAGCCTAATTTGTCATGACAATAATAATGATTATCTTTACTAAGGGGTACGTGATTACCCATCTTTATCTCCAACTAGTTTGTTTAATATTTTATCTTTACCTAGGTCCCTTGTATGTAAAGGAATCTAGAGGTTTACATTAAAATAATCCAATCAGAGCATAAATTTTTAATCAGTTGACTATATTATTGTTATACCAAGACAGAGATACAACAAGTACCTGTTTATAATATTCATATGTTTCGTGTCTAAAATATGTATATCTGTTAATATAGCATTAACATATGAATAAGAAACATACACTAGTTCATTCCTATTGGTAACCCTTACAAGAAAGAAGCTTCCTTAAGCTAAATAGAAGACAAATTAAATCCCATTCTTTAGTCTTTCTATTCTTAGGATAGCCTTTCCCTAGTGCCCTTTAAATTTAAATGACTAGCAATACGAAGAACACAATAATATTTGTACATCTAAAAGTGAATCTAAAAGTGAATATTATATTGAAACATCTACTTTGATCATCCTTGAATCTCATCACATCTTAGGGTGACGGAGTGAATATCTCAATAAGACATCCCACTTTTGGATGTACAAGTATCGTTACTCTAAACAGTTACTCTAAACAGACAAGTAACATCCACATAATCCACTTCAATTCAATCCACTAGACCTTTGAATCATCAATACAGAGAAAACCCACAGAATTTAAATCATCAGAGTGCTTAGCAAATAGATGATGAAGCCTATTTTTTCTTGAGCATCAAAGTAGACAAGGTATAACAACTATATACACCTTACAATTCAACCATCCACATAAACCCTGATTACAACCTAAATTACTCACCATAACCTAAACCCAAAATCAAAAGGAAGAAAAAAGGAGAGAATTGTAAGTAAATAAAAATGGCCACCTCCTTAATTTACACCCCCAAAATCACCAAATACCCAGAATCCCAGCAAAATACCACCAGAACCTAACTATTATCAATTCAGAAACCCATCATTCTCTACAATCCCTTTTAACTAATTACACATTATCATCAAATAACCCCTTTCTCCTAAAACAAATTTAAACTGTTCAAGAATAATTTAAAAAATATAAACCTAAAAAACATTGTTGAGTACTTTTCAAGGGATAAAATTTTAGAATGGAAAGTTCTTGCCTAAATCCGGCATCATCACATGTCTTCATTCTCATCGATCAAGTGAGCCAATTACAATGACCTTTGGCACAAAACGATTATAGAGCGATCATAACACTTTTGAATAGGTCGACCAGATGAGTTAATCCCAGTTCGCTAAAATGTAGTGGAATTGTAATGGTTGATATTATTACTCCTCCCAAAACCACCACCACCACCACCAACCCTGTGCCTCGTCCGAGTGAACCCGCCGGATTCCAATACCGAGTCAAGATCAAACCCTTCCTCGTCTTCACCATCACCACCGGCCCTCATCATCTGCAACACCCTCTTGGCCTTCTCCCTCGCCCGATCAGTCCCAGTCTCCTCCACCTGCTTCAACACCTCCACCACCCCAGCCTCCCTGGCAAGCCCCTTAAACCTCATGCTCCTATGACTCAGCGCGTAGAGAGCCGCAACACAGTTCTCCCGAGTCGACTCGGAGTCCAACTCGCTCCCCCTCATCATCCCCACGAAACACCCCACTGCGTCCGCGTCCAGCATAGCCGTCCTCCCCTCCGTAGAAACCGCGAGATTGCAAAGAATGAGCAAAACCCTACTCGCCAACGCGCCGGATTTCACCATCGAGAGGAGCGTGGGGATCACGCCGAGTTTGACGAGCTTGACTCGGTTGCTCTGAACCAGAGTCAGGTGGTACAGAGCAAGCGCCGAGTCGTGCCGAGTCCGCTCGGACTCGGATCGGAGCGCGTGCATCAACGGCTCCAACGCGCCGAGAACTCCAATCGCCATCTTGTTATCGTCGTCGAGAGCTAAACTGAAGAGCGCGCCCGCAGCGTGCTCCTGCGTCTCAGCGGATCCTCCCTTCAGCGCGTCGATCAAGAAAGGAACGAATCCTGACCGCACGATCTTCACCTTGTTGACTCTCTCCAGCGAAAGGTTGACCAATGAGGCAACCGCGTTGACCTGAACGACGCCGTATCGCGACGCCACCAGCGACCGCAGCGCGTGGAGCAAACGCGGCGTGCACAGCGAAACCCTAGCTTCATCGCTGTTCCTCGTGACGCTGCGAAGCGAGATCACTCCTTCTTCCTGCTCGAAAACCTCGCTGCTCTTCATCTTCGCTAGCAATTTCTCTTCCTCCTCCGAGACAGGGAGGTTAGGGTTCTGCCCATGGATCTCGACCTCGCTGATTTCAACGGAGGAAGAAGATGAAGAAGAGAAGCATATCGGGCGAACCGCGAACGGTAACGGTGTTCCAGGACTCGCGGCGATTACAACGGACTCCTCAGATGACCCCGAGTTAAAGTGGTTGACTCGGTGGCCTAACTCGGTGGCAGCATGTGAGAATATCACCGGCGGATTATCCGCCACGGCCTTCAGCAGCTCCTTCTCAGAAACCCTAATTTCGGGGTCCGGCGGAGGCGCGGCGGCGGCCATTGCAGCGCGAACGATTCGCTCGACGGAGGAGTAATCCGGTGCGGGCGGGTGCAGCGTTTTGGAGTCACGACACCAGTTAAGGATAGTGGTTTTGATAGCGAGGTTAGGAATAAGGGTTGAGAAATCGGGTCGGGTTCCGTCGGGAAGGGTGGGGGCGAAATTGAGGTCTAAGCAGACTTGGACGGAGATGCGCTCGAAGGTTTGACCCGAAGAGACGACAACCGGGTCGGACATTAACGACCCGGAAATGGGGCATAGGAACTCGTTCGGAGGATGTTTGTGTTGCTGCTCCACTTTGGAATTTGAAGATGAAGATGAACGATGGAAGGAGATTTTCCAACGGTGCTTACCGTTTCCACCCATATAAATATAAGTAAATAAAAGAAGAAGTAAAAGTTGTTTGTGGGAAAAATGAAAGGGTAGGTTAGTGTTAATATATGGGGTGGGAATGAGAATGGAAAAAATGTTGCTGTTGTTGGAGGGGCCGAATATACAAATGAACTGACTGGGTTTGTGACCTGGTCAGGTCTAGAGGTGGGTGAGAGAGGATAAAAGCCAAGTCTGGAGACTGGAGGAGGAGGAGGAGGAGATTTGAGACGATGGGGTCCAGGTGTAGATAGGGTTTTGTACTTTTTATTGTTGCTTTTACGATGGTGGTGGCTTGGTGATGGTGGTGGTGTTTTGGTGCGAGAGACTGATAGTGTCTCTTTTTACTCTAGTTTAGTTAGATTAAACTCTAGTTTAGTTACATTAAAATTTAGAGGATCCCACTGCTTATTTGGCATAACATAAATGGTGCAGAGCAAATGAACTATTTGCTCTCAGAGCACCTAATAATTTCTCAATTTATATTTAGAGGTGATTATTTTTTTTTTAATTTTAGAATTTAAAAATAACTATCTAAGTGTGGACACAAAAATAAAATACTTATTTTTTAATATTTTTATATAATAGTATAGATTTCATTTTATTGTTGAATCAAATATAACTTATTTAGTAGTTATCTTTTTTTAATAATTTTTTTCTTTACGAGTTTCTTTCGGGTATTCGTCGGTTGAAAGTTGACGACTAATCTCTAATTCCCACAAATATCACCTATCAGTGAATCGAGAACTGACCACAAGATTTTCTTTATACATATAGTTTCAATGATCAAACCTGTAATAGCTCAAATATTTAACACTTAAGTTAACTTATGTAGTTATTTTTATAACTTTATGGTAATAACCTAGGCCTCAAGAAGGCACGTCACTTTTTTTAATCTTTTTAAGGAACTCTTTTATGTGAGAAAAATAGAGGAGTTAGAAAGAGAAGAAAGTTTTTTTTTTTCATTTTATAAATTATTAAGATGAATGTGGTTAAGACTTAAAAACTTAAAAGTATACGATTTCCTTATGTAAATGTTAGAGAGTGACATTTTCTAATTTATCTTTTTATTTTTAATTCTCTTTATATATAGTATAAATACTTTATATATAGTATAAATACAAAGATAGAGCTCTAGATGATTTTGTCAAGGAGTCCATCACCAACGAATGTAGAGGTGAGATTAAATGAAACATGAGATAAAAAAAAAATTGAAGGAGGGTTGATGCATAATAGGTTTCACCCCTTATCATAGTTGTAAAAATCGGTTCGGTCCGGCCGGTTCGATTGCGAATCGGGCATTTGACCGAACCGAGCCTTTAATTAGATCGGGCAAGTATCAGAATCGGTGAGAACCGGTACGACTCACCCGAGTTTTAGTAAAATCGCTGACACAGTCGATTTAAATAATCCGGACCAGGTCATGGATGTTTCCTCGTCGGTGGCTGCTGCTTCTTCTTCTTCGATCGGTGGCTTCTGCTACTTCTTCTTCCTGTGTTGGTTGCTGCTACTTCATCAACATCAGTAAGATATTTTAATTTTTTAATTTTTTATTTTTTCAAAACATATTGTGTGTGAGATTAATTATATAATAATTGATATGTTAATTTTAATTTGGACAATATTGTTGAGAATTGAAATATGAAATATGTGCAGTATGGATTATGTTGCTAAGATTAATTGTATGTGCAATGTGGAATATATTATGATAAGTTAATTTTAATTTGGACTATATCTGGATTCTTATATGTTTGGCCTTATTGAGGTTTCAATTTGTGTTGGGATTGTATCTGAATTTGTTAACTGTGGTAGTTGTTTAAGTATATTTTGATATTTGAAAATTTATGAGAAATTTATGATTTTTATGAGTTTATATATATATATATATATATAAATTTTCAATATATATAATTATTAAATTATATTTAATAGACCGATTTAACTATCGACCAGTTGAACCATTGACCCACCGGTTAAATCACTAACCTGGTGACCTAGTGCCTCGATCGAACCAAATCTCGAGTCAAGTCTGATAACTATGCCCCTGAATAAATATATATAAAATTAGGCACATAAAATCACATGTAATAGTAGGGATGTCAAAACGGCCAACCGTCCTATTTTTGGGGTGGGTCAACATGCCAAAAGTAACGGTCCGAAAAAACAAGTACAACCCGCTTTATGGCGGGTTGGAGGGTTAACCCACTTTTTTTTTCAATATAAAACTATATACTGTATTGCTATTTAGTTTTTAATAAATTAAAATAGACTATCTAATTTTTTAAAATTTTTTTTTATTTATTTCAATTTTGCATCAATTTTAAATAAAAATAAATTTGTAAAGTACACAATAACAAATCATAATTTATCAAACATATAATCAACAAAAAGTCAAAGCACATAATATAGCGGGCAATTATGTTTCCGCCCTGTTTAATCCGCAGATTAAGCAGGTCAGGCTAAACGAGTTTTTGATCTATGACAATTTTAAAGTTCCAGCTCTACTCAGTCTGAAGGGCCAAGCCCATTTTAACACCCTTATTTTACTGTAGAGTTTCAATTTTTTTTTTAAAGAATGAAGATACAAGTTTAAATGATAAAGAAGCATTCGTACTAAGGAAAATGAATAAATTATCTACATCAAATAAAAAAAAAAAATACTCTTGTCAATAGTTTTAAAAAAATTGGACCTACAAAAGATATGTCCTTATTTTCAAAAAAGAAAATATAAGCACATAAGTTATGTAACATATAATAAAAATTGAATAGATTTAATTTTAATATAATGGGAGAGACGGTATGCAAAAAATTATAATGCTAACTAACTATATGCATCTATGTATAAAATTTATTATTGAATTATTTTACTGAATTGATAACTCAAAAGATTTATTATTGAATCATTTTACTAAATTGATATATTTCCATCATATATTTAAATAAAGTCAATTCTTCACTGTATAGTATAGACCCATATATACCAAACCATTAAATAAGACGAATAGTGAATAATTAATAAATAATATGGTAGTTACTGTTTTACCTTTGAATTTTGGCTACCCTTTCTTTTTTCTTTATTGACGTTCTATTCTTAAACAAGTGTTGTTTTGTGCAAAAAACAAAAAGTGTTGGGTCGTTACTAAGATTAATTAATTAATTACTAATAATAAGTTGTTAATTAAAACAACAAATAAAAGTTGTTAAGTAGTACTAATTAATAATGTAAGGGATGTTTCTTTTGGATGTATATTAGAGTGAGGACTAGGAAATTATTGCCCCTTTGTCCCTTTATATGAAGTCAACGAACTTGACTGGTCAACTACTATTATACTCCAAACTGAAACATTATTTGCTATTCCACTTTACATGTGGAAGAAGATATTAATTTTATAATACTGTTCTATTCTTCAATTTTTAAGAATTTTAAAAATCATGTAAAGATATTCTACATGTCTTGGTTAATTTACTAATTTTATTTTAGAAAACAAAGATCTTGAGGACACTTAATAGAAATATTTAAAATAATAAGATTTAACAAAATTTAAAGTATTATAACATATTCTTTAATCTTTTAACAAAATCACGTCTGAAACACCGAACACTCTGAATATAGTTGTACATATCAAGTGTATATTTGGTTAGTGTTTCTAGTGAAATATGTTTAACCACGTGTATCTAATATTTTTAAAACTAGTGTGTCCACTTAAAAAATTTGAACACTAGTGTCTATGTCCAATTTTATGTAGATGGATATGTTCGTAGTAAATAAACACTTCTAAATGTTAATTTAATTTGACTAGGGGGAAAAAGGGCTGAATGTCGAAAAAATTAATCTTTTGGTTTTAAAAATAATAATAGCATGTGAATGAATTAATATGTAGTTATTGTCATGATTAAGCATTTGGCGTGCCATATACTCAGATATAATTCACTAATACCCGTGCCCTTAGATTTGGTGATTAATTCTATTATCTATATTTAAAGTTTTGCACCCTTCAATTTTTAACTTTATATAATCAATTATTAAATTGACGTGTAAGATTCGTTCATCCTTTTGTTATTAATTTAGCATGCACTGAATGTTTGTGACAGTTCCTTTTATTAATTATTACTTAAGCATAGATTATTTAATAATACTTGTGACATTAAATTTAAAGACATACTAATTAATTAAGATATGATAATATCATACGCTAAGTTGAAATTCATTGGTCATAGCACACAGGCTGTCCCTTCATTGTCAAATCTTCCAGCAAATGAAGAGAAAAAGTCAATCAATCTAGAATCAAGACAGAAAGAGAGAGAGAGAGAGATAATTTTAAGAAAAATCAGAGAGAAACAAATATAATGGAAACTGTACAAGCCTATCTATCCATGTATTCTTTCTAAAGTATTTAAACATAAATGTTTAAATATAGACTTCTTTTTTGGTACCTTGGTATATCGAAATCATTCTATAATTAGAATTATAATTTAATTATGAGTTAATACTTTTTAAAAAAATTGAATTAATAGGACACATGAATCATTTTTAATCACAAATAACTAAAAATATCGGTATCTTTAAATTTTAGGATGTGTTAGTTACTTAGTTTGGTAGCTGCCTCAGAAAAAAAAAAAAAAGCATAAATAATTGTCTTTGGTTCTTGAGACAGAGATTTAAAGAGATCAAAATTTGTATCTTGAGACAAAAGAGATTCAATATATTCATCCTCTGAACTTTTTAATATTTACTAGCATATCCACATTAGTATTAATATCAAATACATTTTTTAATGTAAAAGATTAATTATGATATTTTTATATTTTTTTAATATATTGTCTATTATTAACAAATATATTGCAGTGATCCTTATTAGATCTTCTCTACTATTATCAAATATAATATAGAGACATAAAAATTATGTGTCTTTACTCCTATTGTCTCTACGTCTCTCTCCTCAATGTCCTGGAACACAGCTGCTAAAGATCTTATAACTATTAAAAAGTCCCTACGTCTCGAGGCATTGAGTCATCGGGTTAGTGGTTCAACCAGTGGGTCAATGGTTCAACCGGTTGATAATTAAACCGGTCTATTAAATATATTTTAATTTATATATAAAATAAAATTTTCAAAAAATTATAGTCTATAATAAATAAATTTAATAGATAATCAAACAGCATTCAAAATCATAGCTTAGTGGTTTATATGTATATTGTTATCTAACAATACCAGGGTTCAAATCGCTTAGACGGCTTTTATGTATTGTTAATTTAAATTTAATTCAACTAAGAATGTATAAATATATTAATTGGCACTATAGAAATAAAGAGCTTCATTAGCTCAGTGGTTTGGCTCAATGCACCTTTGCTTAAGGTCCCAAGTTCGACTCCCACCTTTGGAAGTTTTGGAGTATTTTCCAAATTTCCTAGGTTGGTGGGTCGGGCCGGGTCGGGATTGCGGGTACGTGGGCTGGGTTCGAAAAGATGCATGAACCCGGCCGGGTTGCCGGTCCCACCTTTGGAAGTTTTGGAATATTTTCCAAATTTCCTAGGTTGGTGGGTCGGGCCGGGTCGGGATTGCGGGTACGTGGGCTGGGTTCGAAAAGATGCATGAACCCGGCCGGGTTGCCGGTCCCACCTTTGGAAGTTTTGGAATATTTTCCAAATTTCCTAGGTTGGTGGGTCGGGCCGGGTCGGGATTGCGGGTACGCGGGCTGGGTTCGAAAAAATGCATGACCCGGTCCGGGTTATCAAACCCGGCCGGTTTGCCGGTTTTGATGGGATCCGGCTGAGTCGAACCGGTTTTCACCAGTTCTGATGCGTAACCGATCCGAACGCAGACTCGGCCCGGTTTGGTACCCGGTTCGCGGTCGAACAGGTTGAACCGACCTGTCCGAACCGGGTTTTACAACACTGCTATGAAGACACACGTAAATAGAAAAACATATTTGGGGATAAAGGTGGGGTGAAAGTCAAACTCACAATCTCCCTTAGAGATGCACAAAAATATACCACGGGCTCATTGGCAAAATCCTATAATTTATTAAATAATTATGATACAAAGAATATATCTCTAAATATTTTAACTTCGGACCGGATTACCAAAGCATAACCTTACCAATATTATAGTTTTATTAGTAAAGTCTAATGAATGGTGGATGATTATATTAGATGAGTAAATTAAACTCCAGGTAATCTCCAGCTTTACTAATGCAGTTTTAAATTAAAAACAATAATAATAAAAAGCAATGAAATCAGAGACCAACTCATAAAATTTGAGTCCTAGTGCATTAAGTGAATATTTATCATCAAACAATTCAGACATTATTAGCCAAATTCACGACTTACATTGATTTTCATGTCATACACGTTTTAGTGTTAGGAATATTCAACCTATTATTCAGTAAAGCTGGCAGCCACATCTTCTATTGTAGTAGTTCTATTGTTGAGGTCCACTAAAACTTCATATAGCTTTTTGTTTTTCATAAATATATATGATGAGGGTATAGATCTTAGGAGCATTATCCAATGTAATTTGTATAGCATTGAAAGAGGGTGAAAATCTAACAGCATGTTTGGAAATCTTTTATAAGATAGAATTGAATTCTTAGAAATTGAATTCATACTTGAATTGAATTGAATTTTGGTGTTTGAAATACATTAATAAAATTGTAGAATTGAATTGAATTCCAATGTTTGGAATGTTTATAAAACGAATTAAATTTTTTTAATGGACAAATTTATCCTAAGACACTTTGAAATTTGAAGAGAGTAATTTAAAGAGTGTAATTTAAAGAGGATAATTTGGACATTTCATATTTTAAGTGAAATGCCAATGGAATTCAATTGAAATCGGAGTGGAATGACTCCGATTTGTTTTTGGATCAAAATGATGGAATTGAATTGGATTCCATTTTAACTTAAATGATTTTCTTTGTTTCAAACACTGGAATTCAATTCAATTCCCGTGGAAATTGAATTCCGATGGTGTTCCAAACACCCCTTAAGTGTAAAATATGCATCATCTTCTCTTGTTATATAACCTCAATTTACCCCTCTTACCTATCTAGTTATATACCATTTTTTTTAAATAAAAATTTAGAATAGAAAAGAATTTACGGTAAAATTTACACATAGTATATATAAAAGAAAACTATTTAATATTTGAACTCAAGTCACATCTAATATGAGTAGAAAACTGAAGCAGTTGTATCAACCCTCATCACCTATATATCAAATTACCGCATATCTATTTTTTAAAAAAATGACAATATGTTATGGCTCCAATAATAAGCATATTCTCCCACCTCATTACACAGACTTCTATTGGGTTGAACTACTTATTGGAAGAAACTGCAAGACCAATCCTGTGATAGTTTCCTCAAACATCAAATCTAAACTTCATAAACTATATTCATCGAGTTTGACTTTAATGTACTAAAAGTGTAAAAAAATTGTACAAAGCCAGCCAATAAAAATAAAATATCTCATTACGACTTTTCATGTAGGAGAGAAAATCTACTAGCATATTGACATGATAATTTATGATTGACTTACTGTATCTTTTTACATTATCAGTTTATAAAAATTAAACTCATATACAATCATCCTGATAACTAGCAATTCATAAATATAGACAAATAATCAAAAGTGCAATTATTTTCAAAAGCAATAACACCCAAAGCCTTATAGTGCAGGTTATGGGCTAAAGCTTTCAGAATGAAAATCTAAGCACGCAATTAACAAACTCAATTTGGAAGTACTTTTTCCTATTATTAAATAAAATAACAACGTACAAGAGTATTGTCTTTTGCTGTCATAGTATGCATATCATGAAAATCTACTTTGAAGTCTTTTATAAAGTTTGGAGGGCCACTTTCGATGTATATACTTTTTATTCCTCTACTAAGGCAAAGAGCACCTCCTTCCTTGTACAACTTGAAGACTTGAAAGTGAGGTACCCTTTTCTTATCAGCTACACAAAACATAAGATTTTTATACAAATTAATGCTCCAATCATTTTTTTGTATGATGTAGTAGTATTACCTTTGTTAGTGCGTAAGACGGCCAAATTTCATTTACAAATTATCCATACTTTTATTTGGATAAGATCATGAGCTGTTTAATATATTTTGTTTTCTTTTTTTATATGGTTGTTCTTTCTCAAACCTAGTTTTGGTAATATAGTATTTTTTATTATGTTTTAAACAAATAAAATTCGATGACATCATATAGAATTGAGTTTTAATTTTTATACACTATACTAGAAATGTAAAATAGTTTTACATTAATGTTCAATTATATACTATCACACAAACTTTATTATTGATTGACTTTCAAAGCTACTATTTAAAAAACAATTGCTTATGTAGTAGCACCTTATTGAATATTAGTATAAAAATGTTTTACATTGACAATACACAATAATTAAACTCTAGAACTAATATATTTTCGGTGTAAAAGGGTTTTACTAAGAAATTTAACAGTATATGACCTTTTTTTTTTGGGGGGGGTTTACAAAGGGGCCTAAAGGCCCAAGGGAGCAAAAGGAAGGAGAGACTAGGACAGAACTATAGTATATGACCTTATTATTAAGAGCTTTTGACTCTTAATAGTAATTGTTGGGTTTAGCCTTACTCAATATTTGTCACAACTCAACCAGTGCCACAATAACCGAAGTTCAACACATAGTGGTTAAATCTAAAAAAAAAAACTCAGAACACGAGGGAGTAAACAAAAAATAACATACAAACAAAAGCAATAATCATGGGGATCTACTTCCAATACACATTACTTCATTTACACTAAAAATATGAAAATACACTATCAGTAAATTACATTAATCTCCCTAGGGGTTGATGAGGTTGATGAAATTAAGTTCGTCTTCCCTTTATTTGTTCATTCCTTTTATTTGTTCATGTGACATTGACCTCCCCTAACATTACTCAAAGATGGTCCATGTAATTTTTTAAAGGAGGTCAGTCTAGTAATTTCACAAATTCAGAGACCTCTTAAAGAAATATTACAAATAAAGGTAAGATGAGGTGAATTTCACCAAATCTTGTAGGAGGTCTGTGTAATTTATCCATTCAATAGTTATCCTAGTTAAGCAAGGGGAGAAAACGAGCAAGAATACATAGATACAAAATTTTCAGGAGAAGATAACTTACAACGATTTCTCTGTCTCCAATATGTATCTTCAAGTTACAACACCCATTAAGTAGAGATCATCTCGAAATGCTATATACAGGTCCACATCCACAGTACCTATATGCCCGGAAGCAAGTGTCGATCCACAATGCCTATAGCTACCAGAGTCATGAATGAGTTATGCCTACAAAGATACTTCAGGGACATCAGCATGTTATCATCGATCGAGGTGGCAATGGCATGCATTCACCGCTTAACTTTATTTCTTCATAGCCTGTCAAATAAGAGACCTCAGCATTAAGGCTGCGTTTGTTTCAATCTTGATACAAGACAATACTGGAATACAAGGACAGAAAAAGTTGTATTTGTAGTACCTGTATTTTGTGTACTTACCCTGAGTGTGGACACAAAATACACTAAAAACTTGTATAAATACAAATTGTCTTGTATGTGTATATCTTAAACAAACATGTCACAAATGAATCTGTACTGTATTATGTCTTGTATACCCCAAATAAACATTGCCTAAGTGACGTATTCTTGCGCATATATATGCAAGAATCATAGACAATTTCTCACATGCAGAAAACTTGCTAGTTGCCATGACGGCCCTGTCTAATAAGGCCTGAGAGTCCTGACAGTGTTTTATTTCATTCTATATTATCGTTTTCCTCTAGATTAAGAGTCAATTATTCCAACAAAATGTCAAAAACGGTTCGGATGAACTTTGTAATCATACATTCATGTACACAATAGACTTATAGACAACAGCACACAACTAGACCATATCTTCTGGGACAGCACATTGTCCTGAAACAGTAGATTAAATGCACGAAATGCAACCAGTGACCAGCTTAATTTATACCTTCAACCGTGGAGAACAGCGAACGGATGATGCAGATCTTGGAGATAGAACAGCTGGTTTTAGCCTTCTTCGAATATGTTGTATGTTGATAGGTGTATTGCCTTCGGTGGGTTCAACTTGATGCTCATTTTTTTCAGTTGTAGAATCGCTTCTAACAGACATCGATAAAACTGGAGCGGATGCAGAGATAACCGCAGATTCTTCATGTTCAACTGTTGTTGGAAATAAATTCCCTGTTTTAATGTAATTTTAGAAACAAACATTAATTCACTCATCTAAAAGACTGAAAGAGATATGGCTGTACCTTGCACCGCTACTTCCTGGAATTTTTTCCTCATTACTCTGACAAATTTAAATAACCCATTGGTCTTGTTTAATTCATGGATCAACTCTTCAGTGTCTTCGAGAGAAGGTGCACAACTTAATACTGGGATAAAGGAAAACTTTCAGATGCCATGAACTAAATGAGTATTCTTTTAAGATCCTAAACAAAACCTGATATCCAACTTACATGTGTAAGTATTATTTTCATGGCGGATGGTAAAAGAGTACTCCTCATCTGGGTTGTTCAAATTTATATTCTTGAATGTGAATTTTACCCCTGAAAAGCATGCAGCATAGTAACTTGTAAGGATATTTATTTTGAGAAGAATGATCATCGCACAAAAAGATCAATGCCAATTACCATGTCCACCTTCAACATGAAAACCAAGGACTCTTTTGTACCAAGAGATGGCTTCCAGTGTTTCATCTTTCTGTTTGATGCTTTCATTTAAATTCCCTTCAGATGCTGCCAAAGCTTTTCCTGCAAGAAAAGGGAAGGGGAAATGGAGACAAGCTTAGAGTAGTCCATAATATTTCCCATAATTCAAATTTTCAAGTTCAGTAAGTAGCATAGTGCAAATCAAGGAAAGGGAAAATAAAGACAGAAACATAATTCCAAAGCATGCCCAGCAAAAGCAAGTAATCAAGCACAAATGATAAAACCACATCCATCAAAACTTCTTTCATCACAGCTACGACAAGAAAACTTCATTACAGAATGAAGGATAGTCCCTAGATTGCTTCAAAGTAAAAGGAAACAAAAAACTTAGACTGCATGTTGAACTATTATTTAAAAACGATGTTGTTTCTACTTTCTAGATGCCCAAAACCTCCGATTAAATGCAGTTTCAATGATGATTCTAGATGCCTGTTGGATACTTTAATGTCTTCATGATCCCAAGCAATCGGAAGCTTAGCTTTGTGTGAGGAAAAAAAAATCTTGTCTCATCAACTGCAATTAGCTTTATTGACACTCAGCAACTCAAGAAACATATGATTTCAGACAACTTGACACCACATATAATTTATGCAAATTTAAATATATAATTCCAAATGGATTAAGCCATCTTAAAGGGTATGCACAACAAACAAACAAGCATATAGATTTCAAAGATGACCATCTGCAACCATGTCTGATTCCAATGGAAATGTCAGAACAACCAAGAAACACAATTCTTCAAATAAGCTATATACTTAATACTAGCTACCCTCATCTTCCACAGTAATAATAAATAAAACAACTTATACAAAATTGAATAATGCAAAGAAGATAACTATAAACAATTGCATTTGAGCATACACAAACAAGGTCATTAATCATTACCGAGAGATTGTCGAGACAGAAATGCTTCGAATTCTTGTTTCTTCGTTCGCTGCTGCTCAATGCAAGTCTTAAGGTCATTAACTCTACCCTTGGCAGATGCAATAGCTTCCATCAAGGCCATGCGCTTGGCTTCTTTGCGGGTCTTAACTGCATCACACACCAAAAAAACAAAAAGAAAAAGAATCATGCAATTAAAGAGTTTCAAAAGGGTAAGATTAAATTATCATGAATTATGTTACCAAAAGTAGCTAATTCAGTTCGGTTATTTCTTGTAATAATGAAGCAGCTAAATGCGAGAATTAAATTCAATTCAAACTGAAAAGAAAAACGCAAAAGCGAAGAATAAATGAAAGATTACCTGCGATTGCTTTGACCAAATCATCCTCTGCTTCCCTAAGTTTACCTTTAACATCTTCCAATCGCGCTGGAAAGAGAAAGCGAGAGAGAGAATAAGTTATTACAAAATCAAAGCAAAAGAAACACTAGAATTTGGATTTTGGCTTGAAACCCTAATTAATTGATGAAAAGTGAAAGACCTTGACATTGAGGTGTTTGTTGTGCAGTGGCTTTGAGGGATTGTAGGGATTTGGAGAAGGAAGCAACGAAGGCATCGATGTTTCGCAGTTGAAGAGGGATCTCTGTGTTGCAGATTGAGCTCACCGATTCCATCTTCGTCTCTCTCAATCAATGTATAGGTTTGCTAAGCTGAAGATGGCGTTGATGACACGAAACAGTTTCTTTCATTCAATTTGGAAAGTAGAAACATTGGTGCATCTTCATCATCAAAGTCTAGTTATTATTCCCGCTCTACATTTCAAAATCTGAAAGCAACAAGAATACAAGTATACAACACAATTAGGGAGTTTGGAACACCATTCGAATCCAATTCTTGAATTGAATTATAGTGTTTGAAATAAAAAAATTATTTAAGTTTAAATGAAATTCAATTCAATTTTATAGTTTTGGTCAAAAAAACGGATTATAGTCATTTCACTCCGATTTCAATTGAATTATATTGTCAATTCACTTAAAATATGAAATATCCAAATTATCATCTTCAAATTACCCTCTTTAAATTACTTTCTTCAAATTCTAAAGTGTTTTAGGATAAATGTGTCCATTAAAAAAATTTCATTCATTTTATAAATATTCCAAACATTGAAATTCAATTCAATTCTACAATTTTAATAATATATTTCAAACACTAAAATTCAATTCAATTCAATACAATCTTATTAAAAATTTCCATTAAACAGGCTGAATGTGACCTCAGTACAGTGCAATTTACCTATATTTTTTTGAAAAGTAAAAATAATTTTATATTTGAATAAAAAATTAAATTAATTTATGTTTGAATATAATATAAAATTAATTTATATTTAGATAATATAAAAATATCTTTATTTAATTATAAATATCTTTTTATGTCATATAAAATGTATTTTTCTAGAAAATAAAAATTATAACTTCTAAAAAAGTTTTTTTTTTATTTTTTGTAGAAATTATACTTTTACTGAAAAATTAAAATCAAATTTATCAATAAATTCAATAAATTTTTTAAATTAAAAAATCTTATATATTTTAATTAAATAATAACATCCAAGTACTTAATCAAAAATTTAAACTCAAATCATAAGTAAGGTGGATAGATGACAGAACCAAATAAATGTTAATCCTTATTAGTTCTAGAAGCTTTATTTAAATTTATGTTTGGGTTATAACTTTTTTTTCCACATTTGGGATTTTTTTTTTAATGCACTCTTGTTCAATTAGGCAGTAAACTTTTTGGGCCTCTTTTTCTTATGCTGAATAGTCCTTTATTTTTTGGGCTTGGGTAATCATAACAAGGGTTTTCAACTTTTTTTTTATTTTTATTTTTAATTCATGAGTTATAACTTTGATATAATTACAAAGTTCCTATGAGTTATCCTCTACAGAGCACCATTAATAAAATTAAAATTTAGAACCTTTTTGGTTGACATTGTTTGATGTTATAGTTGTAGTATTTTTCATAGCTTATTATACTGTATTGTGTTGGAGACTTGTATGGTGACACGTATATATATGTATACGTGTGCATGAAAACATAGTGTAGAAATTTACAAGGTTTTTAGTTGATTTTATGGCTCCAATGAGACACATGTACAAATATTTGTTCACAAAGTTACATGTATATAGGGTGGTAGGAATTAATTTATATAATCAATCAACTGAGTTTGTGATGTCATAGGTTGAAAATTTTCCCATTAGCTTTATGTGATGTATTAATCTATGTGACTAATTATGTCTGTTGTTTCTCATGTTTATCACATAACAAGGTATACTTTCAGAAATGAAAAATAAATTGTTAGGTTAGAAATTATGGCATTGGAAAAATGACTGCTACCTAACGCATGCATCATCATCTTCTGCATAGTAAAATAGGGCTAAACCATATTTAGAGATTCCTTAAACTAGCAATTTTTCAATCATCTTTACAAATAAAAATATGACAATAAATATCATCTTTTTCATGATCGGGGTATTCATTATCGTACATCATAATTAATATCTCATTATCTATTAAGCACCTTGATAGTTGAGACATCTCACTCATATTATAGTTTTAAAATAATGTTTTTATGATATGATTTTTGACATGTACAATTCTGCTGCATCATAGTTATTAGTTTCTTCTCCACACCTATAGATCCATAAAAGAAAAGGATATTATAAATATTAAAATATCTTGCATTACATATAAACATGAAAAATTAGATAAGCCCAAATTATCTAGTTATGGGAAAAATAAGAATTTAATTTTCTTTTCACTGAGAGAGTATATAATTTTTTTATACAGTCATTCAATCATATATTGTTACATCATTTATGATAGTGTTTTCTATCTCCTGCTACCTTAAAAGTCATACAAATAAAGAATTTTAGTTTGACAACAGTGTAAAGAGTTTTGATAGGGGTACAAAATTGTACCAGGTAAAAATAGAAAATTAAGTCTAGATCACTCAACCTATTAAAAACACGCACAAGATTAAAAATATTATTTGGATCAAAAGTATTAAAATAAATTTTTTTAATTATTTTAAAAAAAAATGTTATTATCCAAGAATTTATGCAGTGTAAAACATCCCATTTGTCAAAATTAAACTAAAAATTAAATGAAAGATGATTTGACCCTAATGGATGCATGTCTTATTGTCTTCCTCTGTGCTGAATCGCCTGGATCCCCCACGAATTTAGTTTCAACAAGGAATGATTTTCAGCTATACAATGTACTCTACCCCTCTATGTTTTTCTTTTTTTTTTTAATAACCAAAAAAGGTCAAATTATATTTCAAAATTCAAAATAATATAATTTATATCGATAATGTTATTTGTACGAAAAAATTATTAGTCTTCGTGCTGACAATTTCATATCAATCGTTAGATGGAGTGTAAAATCTCATTTAAATTAAACATAGATTATGTCTAATGATTAATATAAAATGAGTAATGTTATTTTAATATCTATCACTTCCAAACATTAAAACATCCTATTCATCACTTTTATTACTTAGTTTTTCTTTCAACTAATTCTTTCTCCATCATTTTCATATGGATACATCCATTTTTTTATGTCAAAACATAATTTCTCATATGAAATCATCAGACACACATAGAATAACAATTTTTTTTTGTTAAGGTAACATTTTTCAATTTCCATTAGATATAGCACTACTCAGATCCCATTGTGGTCATGAAAACAAGGAAAGTCACTTGTTAATGCTGTTTTGAATGTGTTAGATTTTACACTATGCATTCTTAGTGTGTTCTTTCTCATAATGTGTGTCCTTTTCCGTACTTTGCTTAGTTTATATAAATTTATCAATTATGAAAATAAGTGGTACGGTTGCAAGATTTTGTTTGCAAAAGATGCACAAGGAAAGGTACTTTAATATAATAATCTAAACCTTTTGTGCGATAATCTTCTAGAGTTATCTTATGTGTATATAATTTTGAGTTAGAAGTGTCAATTCATATCTCATCCATAATTAGATAAGTATGATTTCTTTCCTTTATTATTGATCTCTTAACCTGCATAATGTTTACTTTATGTTAAAGTTCTTACATATATAGTTCTCATCACTACCCTTCATTTCTCCTTTTCTTTCTCTGCCTCGCTCTCTTATTTTTCCAGATGATCAATGACCCACCATGTGAATTAATTAATATGTGAGTCTCACATTAACTATCATCATTTATCCTTACTAAAATGTGCTGCTTAAAGTGCTTAAATTAAACCTGTGTCACATTAATCTTGTAAGTAATTAAGTGAGGACCATGAATGAAAGATATCATTAATTAAAGAGGATTGCTAGAGACACAACAAAAAATCAGACAAAACAGTCAACAATAAGAAATTTGGTCTAAATTACTCAGCCCATTAAAAAAATACACATGGTTAATAATGTTATTTAGGCCAAAAATATTAAAATGGACTTTGTTGGCTGTTTTAATTGGAAAAATATTATTCCCCAAGTATTTATGACAACATAAATATTATCCCACAACTATTCAACATGTGTTATACGTCTATACATAATGTGTGTCATACATATGTGAAACTGATTGAACAAAAATAAAAAATAGCATACAAAAAATACATCATATATATATATATATATATATATATAACTATTAAAATATATAATGCATATCACTTCTTTATTTATAATATATGTTATATATTGGATACTAGTTAAATATATTTTTTTATTCAACAAACATTTCTACTTTTGCATCATGTTGATCATAAATATAACTTTTTTTTTCTTCTCAGCACAAGATAAATTAATTTAAACACACAATATAATAAACTTGAAGATTACTAGTACAGGGGATTCTTTTTAATCAATCCAAGTAGGGGAAAAGTATGCTAAACTTTTAAAAAGGCAAAGAAAAAATTAGACAGTATTATACATCATATACAATAATTCAACATTTTTATAACTATTAACCCAACTTTTAACATTATATATTAATCCAATATTTTTAAAAGTTGTATTAATAGTTTTAAAATGATAAATTATTACATATTATAGTAACTAATTTTGTGATATACGTGTAATATTACTCAAAATTAGCACTCAGCATCTTTCTTTTTGAATGTGCTAAAATAGAGAAAAAGGAAGAGGAAGAAGAAGAAACTTTCCTACAATAATTTTTCAGAGATGATGAACAAAAATCTGCCAGACCTTAATGTCACAATCCAAGCTTCCACTATAGACTAGAAAACATGCTTCAGACTCTGATGAACTATCATCACCCACAGCAGCTATGCATTTAATTGGACCATTATGCCCTTCCAAAACAGCCAAACATGAATATTCTCTACCCAAATTACCCTTCCAAATCCTAATTGTTTTATCAGCAGAACCACTAAAAACCAAATCAGACACCACAACCAAACACAAAATAGACTTAGTGTGCCCTCTTAAAGCTCCCACTACTACCATTTTCCCTTCATCATCTTCATGATTCTTCTCCCAAACCAGTATCGATCTATCACAAGCCCCAGAATACAAAATAGACTCATGATCAGTACTCAGAGCCAAAGCATTGACCCCAGAATTGTGTTTCTCCAATGTGGCCAAAAGGGTGTGTTTGTGTTTGTGTTTCTTCCCCTGATTCTTCCACACCTTGATCTTCTTATCTGCTGAACCACTGTAGATTAGTCCTTCATGAGAAACTGCAATAGCATTTATTGCATCATCATGAGCATTTGTGAGTGATTCCAAGCATGAGAAGTCCTTAATTCTCCAGATTTTGATTGTTCTGTCCCATGAAACAGAGTATAGCAAGGTTCCATCTTTGGACAGAGCTAATGCAGAGACTGTGTCAACATGGTGAACCCATGTGCACTTTTTGTGTCTTCTGATTTGTACATGGTTCTTGGGAATTAGTACTTTTGAGGCGCGGTCGCCGATCGTTGGGAGCGTGGCGACACGCGTGTACTGATGGTGATGGTGATGATGATGATGATGGTGGTGGTTGTTGCTGATTTTCCAGACACGGATTTTGTGGTCTTGGTGGGCACTGAAAAGCTTGTCGGATTGGAGTACTAGAGACTTAACAGCACCTTTTCCGGCAATAACAGAATCTGAATGTGAATGTGGGTGATGATGATGAAGAGGGGTTGTGTTCCATGATCTGATTTCTCTGTCTGATGAGCCAGAGTAGAGGAATTTTCCGTTGAGGGTGAGGGAGGATGTGTAGGATGATGGGTTGTGGCCTTTGAGGGTTGTGAGGCAGTGGTGGTAGGTGGTGGTGGTGGTGGAAGGGTGGTGGTGGTGGTGGTTAAGGGATGGAAGTGATGAAAGGGTTTTTTGTGAAGTGAGAGAGGTTAGTGTTCTTGGTTGATGGTGGTTAGATGAGGAGGAGCTGCTATAAGATCTTTGGTACTCCATCATTCACATGGTAATTAAGGTGAGTGAATGAATGAAAAATGGTATGCAGAGAGTGAAATGATCTAATATTCTGTATATATATTTGGAGAAGATAGAGAGAGTAGTGGGAGATAAGAGCATTGGATGGCTAGTGATGATGATGTTGCTGCAGTTTTTGGAATTGATTCTCTTATTCCAAATTTAATTTTATAAAGGCAATGATTCATTAAGTATTAAGTATGGAACGTGTGCCGTATATAATATGAGATGTGTGTTATTTGGAATTGATACTTGATGAACGTATTTATGATGTACGACAATCATTATTGGTAATGCAATATTGACATCTAGTACCAAAGATTAGCAGTAGATAAGAAAGACTTTTGAAAGTTTGTGTAGACACCTTATCAAAAATAAAGGATGAAAGATTGGTTATTATGGACACTATGAAATATTTGATGTATAAATAATATTTTTGTTTTATAAAAGCTCTCTTAAATTAAATTATACAGTAATATTTGTTATACAATAGAAATATATCTAACTAGTATTTTTTGTGTACTATGTGTCATATGTAATGTGTATCATATATAAGAAACATTATATATGACACACATTATGGATAACACATAACACACATTGGATACATGTACTTTTGTTGTACAACAAATATTATTGTAAATTATATACGTTTGGTTAATATAAATACATAAAAAGATATAAAAGTATAAGATTTTTAATCAATTTTTTATTAATTTATAAAATGTGATTTTTATGTTATCTTAATAAATTTGGCATGTCCTGTTATTTCAATTCTTTTAGAAATATATAGAGTTAATTATATACTTCTATTTCTATATATGTTTCTATAATGTACATCTCACCATCACCAAATACAACCTTATCATTGTTGGTTTTAAAGGAAGGTAAAACATAAACATAATATTACATTTTCTCAAAAATATATTGAATATATTGATATTGATATGACAGATACTATTAGATGAGAATAATAATAGTGAAAGATGCCAATTTTTCATATAATCTTCTTATTATCTATGATCTTATACCATAGATTTTAAAGATGAAAATTCACATTGGATCACATAAAGAGAGAGGGTTTAATTGAAAAAAAAATCAATGACTAAATACGCAATGCATACAGAAACTTGCGAAGGATGAAAAGAAAAGAAAACATACAGATAGTAGAATTACCAATAATGCTAAGTGAACAATGAAAAATTCGTAGCCAATGGGCCTATTTTGGCTTTGCTTTTGACCCAAATAGTCATTGAGATTGTAATGGGTTGAGTAATTATGGCCCAAAATCTCATTTATTGACTGATTGGACTGGTTTTATATTGTTCATTTGGCATCACCCGTAGAATTATTATTGGACCTATGATTATGTTTCTGTACATCATTTTGTATGTCGTTACTTAGATATCTGTCAAAACAACAGATAACTCAGCACGAGAGGATCCATTTTTCAGTTAAATCAATCAATATTGGGTGTAGTATGTGTAGGGTATGCAGGGACATGGAGGTGAAGCAAGATTGGTCCTATAAGTTAAACGCAAGCATAAAATGTATGTGAGGAAGATGAGCTTTGAAGTCATTAGAGACATGTTCATATGGTGTGCTAGGAGTGAAGGTAGGCATATATATTTGTTAATTAAAGGATGGGGTCATCACTTAAAAAGTAATAATATTTGTAGTACGATAGAAATACGTCAAATTAGTATCCAAGTGCTATACATGATATTGAATGCTTGTTATACGTACGTGTACTATACATATAATACACATTACGTATTATATATAGCACACGTTGGATATTAGTTGAAGGTATTTCTGTTGTACGAGAAACATTATTACTTAAAATGTATATAGTTTTTTTCCTATTCGCCCTTTGGGAAGAAGTGTTGGCAGGAACCGGGTACTAAGGATCAACCTCAACTTTTATGCTCTTGTTTGATTGGTAAATTCCAAATTAAACTAATTTGATCCCAACCCACTAGCCTATACAAAATCAAATCTCTCCAAAAGTATATTTGAAAAAAAAAAACAGAGAATTTAACTAATTACAGATCATTACTGTTAATTATTCTTATTTTAATTTGACATAAGCTTGAGCTAGCTAGATGCATATAGGCAGACTAATTAGCCTTTGGCTAAAATCGAGATTAGTGATTAGATTAGAGGTTGTAACTTTTTTATTTTTTAGATTTATATATTATTTAAGCTATAATATGTTGGGTACCCATTCATGTCACATTTTGTATTGAGAGGGTGTGAATCATATTTAAATATAAATCACACATTTTTTTAATGAAATGACTATGATTATGTTTGGTAAAACTTTTTGTGGGGGTGCTCTTAAAGTTGAAACGTATATTATATCTTTGGTAAATTAAAAAGTTTGACAATTTTTTCTCATAGCTTTTGAGAGCAAATGATGTTTTGGGAGCTATTGAGAATAGCTTTTTAGAGTCCAAATTTGTGAAAATAAAAATAGATAAATGACTTTTATTTACACAGTCTCTTTTAATATATGTCCATCAGAGTCATTTTATATCTTAAAAGTCACTTCTACGTTATTTTACCAAACATTATAATGATGGACGGTGCTTATTGCTTGTTGATACAATAGGTCAATGAGGATATGGCTGGATAGATTGCGCACTAACATATATGTATAACAGATTATATGGCCGTTGCTGTCATATCTTTTTAAGAGAAATTTCATAGATAGTATCGAACTAGTAATGTTTGTTGTACAACATAATATGTCTAACTAATATTTAACGTATGTTATATATAACATGTAATATGTGTCGTAGATACATGTACTATACATATTACGACACACATTACATATTATGTATAACACACATTAAATACTAATTTGATGTATATATTTTATACAGCAACTATCGAACTAACAAAAGAAGAACAACTCTTGTTTTTGTTTTGTACCTTCGGTTTGTGTGTGAACCAGCTAAGTTATTTTGGACCATCGTCTTAAACTAACATTTTTTTATACCTTGAATGATGCATGATAAATAATGCTACACATAAGAATTTCATTCTTATTCTTATAATTATTTCAAGAGTATTTTAATTTAGAAAATTTTCTAAGCAAGGAGCTGCTTGTGTGTTGTGTTGGATTATGCGATATAAGGTCATTGATGTAATTCAACTCAATAGTTTAATATAATCGCTTTGTGTGGTAGAAAGCTAAATAAAAAGTTAATAATAAAAGTTTAATTTGCAAATAATGTGATGTCAAATTATATGTTATCACGTAATTAAATAAAAATCTTTGACCTTCACTTATTATTATCTAAAAAATAAATATTTTTACTTATATAATGACACGTCAATAATTATTGAATATCATTAATTAATATAAAATTGTTTTACATTAACCATACATGTCAATTAAAACTCTAAAAGAAAAATGTGTTAATTGCATATTAAATGAGATATATAATATCTCTACTCACATTTCATCTACCACTCCGATGAAATATAAACTTTTCTTAAAAAAAAATTGTCACACTTTATCCGATTATAAATTAAGTGTGAGTTATTCTTTACTATAGAAACAAAACAACTCAAATATGCTAATACTATCCACCTAATATCAATGAATAACACAAATGACATTACTTGTTGTCCCTTATACAAAGTCTAGGATTCGAGCTTAATAAATGAATTTTTTTTTCATAAGAGCCTTAATTAATTGTCATTCTCAGATATATGCGATTCGAAGTGACGGGTTAATCGAGCCAAAATTCCGAATACTTGACAAAAAAAAAAAAAAAAAGAAGATAATACCTACCTAGCTAATTTGGCATTCCAGGTTTGGCAGAGGACATATTTGGAAACCATGATATCGATAAGACTTTGCTTAATGATGTAAATGAAGAAATTAGATTAGATAGGGTAGGTTATTAGGGAATAAAGCATACTTAGCTTGTCGCAAAAAGTGGGAGATAAAAAAAAATACGATATAATAATTAAGCATCAAGGTCTAGGGCCTGCACGAGTAGCGGACGACAATGGACAATTCCATTATTCTTTATCATCTTTTTAATTTGAGAAACAATAATGCTAAGTGGACAATGGAAAACCAGCCCATACAGTCAATAGGCCTATTTTGACTTTGGTTTTGGTCCAAATAATCATTGAAATTGTAATGGGCTGAGAAATTATGGCCCAAAATCTTATTTATTGGCTGGTTGGGCTGATTTTATATTGTTCATTTAGCATCACCCTTTGAGAAATACTTGGGGCACAACAAAAAGCCAACCAAAACAGCCAACAAATTGTGCTTAACATTTATAATATAAAATGCACACCGTATATCACATATAGTGCACAACATATATCACCTATTATGCACAACATATATCACATGTTGCAGCATCATCTTTCTTTGCAACATGTGATATATGTTGTGTACATCATGTGATATATGATGTGCACAACATGTAATATGCGTTGTGCAATTTATATTATATATGTTGTGCACAATTTGTTGGCTATTTTAGCTGGTTTTTTGTTGTTACTCTAGCAATGCTATTTTAATTTTAATTTTAATTTTGCCTTCTAATATTACACTACTATATATATTTTACTCATGATCAAGTCCCATATACCTAATTTTGGGTAAGATACTCTTTCAAATCAAATCTTCAGAAGTACAATTACTTCTCATCAACACATAAAATTTTATATCATTTAATTTATCTTTTTTATTTTTTAAGGTACTGTTATCCTAAGAAAATAGCTAATAGGCGAAAGAGATGTTAGTCGAGAGCAGATAGCTGAATGAGAAGAGTCGAAGTGGTGGTTATCCGATCAAATGAATAATAACAGCAGAATGATTACGGCTACGGCTAGAGGGGAAAGCGGCTTAAGAGCATGTGTGGAGGCAGTTGCGAGATTTGTGGAAGATAACTAAAGTAGTGGGATTGAGCGTTCAGGTGAGCAAAATAAGGCGAAAAAGGAGGGCTGAAGAGGGACGAAGTTAAATGGCAAGAGATGGAGCCGGGATAAGCGCAGGAAGAGGTCAAATGATAAGGGCTATATAAAGGGAGCGGTTAGCTAGGATTAATGCATCCGAAATTGGGGGAAAGAGGGTGTGGGTGAAGGAAGCAAGGTACAAACGCAGGATGAAGGAAGTGAACAACTTTCAACAACCTATTGTACAGATTGCTGGGAAGGGTGAGCTAGTGGAGCCCGGTGGAAGTAGTGTTGCGATGGATGTTGAGAAGGTGACACAGAAGGTTCCATGGAAGACTGTGAAGTTGAAGGGGTGTGATAAACAGAAAGAAATGTTGCAACGAAGTTTACTAGCTGAAACTTTTAAGGCGGGGAGTTATAATGCGATTGTGCATCAACTAAAGGAGGTTGAACGTGAGGTGGGCAAAGTCAAGTGCAGTGAGATGGGAGCATCCAAGTATATCCTAACATTTGACACAATGGAGGATAGGAATAATGCTGTTGAATCAGAAATTCTGTATGGGATGTTTGATGCTATACCGGAGTTTTGTAGTCCACGGTGGTGTACAACCAGAAGAATTTGGGTTGAAATCATGGGCGTGCCAGTTCATGCATGGAGCAAAGAATCAATGATGGAGATTGGGAAGCTATGGGGGGATCCAATCCTACTTGATGATGGTTGTGGGTGGGGGAACTCATACAGCTCTGCAAGGGTGCTCATTGAAACGGATCAAAGGGAGGTTATCCAGGAATGGGTTAATATCGAATGTGATGGTATTAACTATAGGACATTTGTCAAAGAGATTGGAGGGGATGTGTATGGAACTCAATGCTTTCTCGCAGACTTGAATGCCAATAGTGGGATGATGGAGGTCGAGCGGAGTGATGAGGTGGTCGGCAAGCCAGGCATGGTGGAGAGAGAGGATGTACATGAAGATGGGAAGGATGGCAGAGGTGACGGTTCAGATGCGGCTATGGTTTCCGATGAAACAAGTTTCAAGACGTGTAAGGTAGGGACGGATGAGTTCCCATGCAGTAATCATGATTGCATGCATGCTGATCCGATTGTGGAAGACCTTTGTCAAAGGGTTGGGCTTGTTGGGGGAGACCAACGTGACACATTCATAATGAGCTTGTGGGCCAATGAAGGCCCAAAATTGGAAATGGGCGATTGGGGCGTGTTAATGAAAGGGGGTGGAAATGAGATTGTTAGCTGCAGGGGGCAGGGGAATGGACCGCATGGGAATTGTATTAAGGAGACCCATGAGGAGGTTGTTGGGGAGTCTGAGGGTGTGGGCACAAAATCACTTGATTTTCCACCGGGTTTTGGGCCAGTGCAAACGGTGTCCTTGGAAGGTGAAGTAAGTGTGGTGGCGGAGACTCCACCATTTCAGCCAGTAGATCCACACGTCGTTATCAGACATAGTTCGGTGAGTGAAGAAGATTATGCGGAGTGTTGCTACGGAGGTAAAGTCGCATCAGTATGCATGAAGGCTGGTATGATAGTTCACCCTTTAGATCAGGAAAAGTTTATTACTGATCTGATGCTAAAGTGTAGAGCGGACAGGAAGGACAAGCCTTCGATATCAAGGGGTAGGAGAGGAGCTGCAACAATCTTAGAAGCGAAAAGGAAGATCAAAGGAAGAATCAGCCAACCGAAAGTCTGTAGTAAAGTTCGATCCAAAGGCAAGTCTGGTGCGTTGACATTTTCCAAATGAAGTTATGTATATGGAATGTAAGGAGGTTGGGGTGTGAAGGTGGAGATGGTTAGTAACTTGAGTAGGAAACGAAAACCAGAATTTTGGGGTTGGTAGAAACTTAAGTAAGGGTGTATAAATGAGAAGTTTGTTAGGAGGTTGTGGGGTAGGGGTGAAAATGGAGTGGGTTGGGAGTATATTCCAGCTGAAAACACAGCAGGAGGGATGTTGTGCATATGGAGTAGGGAATTCATAATTAACACAAGGTGCTTTAAAGGTCAAAGGTGGGTGGCTGTCACTGGAATGATTATTAAGGAAAAATTTCAGTATTTGATATGTGTAGTTAATGGGTCGCATACGAGATTGGAAAAATTGAGTCGGTGGGGGGAGTTAAAGGGATTTAGAAAATAGGGTGGAGGCATGAGAACTGGTGGTGGTATGGGTTGACAGGTGGAGCAAGGAAAGGCAAATGAAGAAATAAGTGGTATATAGGAAAGCAAGACTACTTGTGTTATCATGCTCGCGGTGATGTTGGTGTATTAAAGAATCAATTAATAAGTGGATGACATTGCAAAGGGTGACCAGGGGTACTTATAGTGCTCAAAGACGGTTAGTCTCATTTGGAGATGATTTATATATTGTAAAAGGAGCTTTAATTAATTGTTGTTAAGTGGATGTATTTGAAGTGTTGCTGCTATAAGGTGCTGGTATGGAATTCCTTGTAACTGTTGCAATATGTCATTCTTGGCATGCCATGATTGCTTGGTTAGACTAGCACTCTTTTTCCTCGATAGGTTAGTGTTATTTAGGCTAGGAGGTTTTTTAATGAGGCTTGTCTATCCAAGTTTTGGCTGTGGAGATGCATATTCGTACTCTCACTTGTTATTCCTCTTTGGAAGCTTGTGATTAATTATCGGAAAAAAAAATCATTAGAGCAATCTTGTTATTCATTTTTAGTCTTTATCTTACCATTGTTTCATTTTTAGGAGTAGATGTAGTTAGAATTTATTCTTATCTTTGGTGTATTTGCAAGTTTGTTGAGAGTTAATTCAAGTCAATTCAATTTCATTCTATTTTCGCCCATATTTCTCTTTGATTATCTTCTCCTACCTAAAGTCTTGCTTCTTTTCCTAAAGACATTTGGAGAACTTACAGTTGAGGGCAAGATTCCCGTCCTCAGCGTAATCGCCTCTAGTCGAAGGGATTATTACGTTGTTGTGTGTTCGGCTGTTAGTCAGCCGTGATTATTTTTAGCGACAACAGGTACGTATAACCTTGTGGAAAGATCCTTAATAATGGTAAGAATCAAATGAAACATATAATATACATATGTTTATATTATATTTAATAATGATAGAGAATAAAAATTAAATATTAGAATAATTATATCGCACTAAAATTTAAAGGTGATGACGTAGGTGGGATAAAAATATGAATGTACAAGTATTACCATTTCAATTATAATTAGAGAATAATATTATGTTTATACCGGTTATATTTGTGTTTAGAGATCTTTGTAATTGATTTTGGACCACAATTGCTAGAGGTACAACAAAAAAATCAGCCAAAACAGCCAACAAATAAAAATTTGGGCCACAATCACCCAGTCCATTAAAAATATACTCATGCATGATTATAAAATGCTATTTGCGCCATAAAATGTTAAATAAGCTATGTTGACTGCAAAAAGTGTTGTTCCCCAAGCATTTTTGCAAAATATATATATTATAGTTCTACTCATTTTCAATAGTGTTTGATTTTCAGAATTCAAAAACAATTATTGTCTATAAAATTAATTCATGAGAAGTAATCTTTGCAAAAAAAACATGAGAAGTAATAAGATTTTTTTACTTTATTTTATAACCCCCTTTAGATAAATTATCAAATATAAATCACTTTTGTTCAAAATAATTATAACTAAATTAATTATAATAAAATCTAATATTTTTACTTAAAATCAATAATTCTACCCTATAATATAAACACATACACTATTTTGATTGCTACTTTTATTACACTAATTCTTCTTATACAATAAGTGTTTTTTGTACAATCTTATCAATGAGTTTGATTTTGGCTCAATCTCATTTTACTAAGATTGAGTCACTCATTTAAACACTATTTGAACTTGATTAAAAAGATGAGCCAACAATAATGAGTCGACATAATTGAAAGCCAACCTATTATTATACAAATAGCAAACATGCTTTTATTATAGAGAAATCTTAGTGGTACAACAACAATACTTACAACTCTAATCCAACTCATTAAAATACTATCATGTCTCACTTATAGCATTAATCACACATAATAATTAACATGATTTTTGCATAACAAGCGCGTGTAATCACACCGTATTAAAAAAATAAGGTAGTTACGATTTTTGTGGTGAGTGAATTTAATTTGTTGATTTAATATCTTTTTTTTTTTGGTACACGACCGGGGTATCCACTGTCGACCACAGTGACTAATCCCTCGTTGGCTTGTAGGCACCTCAAAGGGTGAGACAACTGACCCGGAGTTTTAAAGCTTTTCCATACCCAAGGCGAGGATCGAACCCTCGACACTTGGTTAAGGGAGGATGAGCCCCTACCACTCAACCACACTTCCCGGGTTGATTTAATATCTTATTTGATTTTGATTTGAGATTTTTTCATGACGAAATTTGATATCTCATTTTTATAGCTGAAATCCGGAATTAAAAGAAAAAAAGAGTGGACTAAGCAACCGATTTGCAAAGGAGGAGTGTTGAGTGTGTTTTCTTTTTTCCAGCAGCAAAACACGTTAAACTCCTTTCTTTGTGTATAGTGTGTGTGTTTTTTTTATTTGGAGATTTGTGGAAGATAGATTTAAGTGATGCAATTGATATATAAGATAAGAACTTCTGTAATGTTTCACATCACTGTCAAAGCGTTCAGGATTCTTTTATTTTTTCATTTTTTTTGAATGAAAAATCATATTTCTAACTATTTTTTATTACAAATTGGTGAATAAAAAGGTATACCTTGTTTTTGCAACTCAAATGTATTTGTATTTAATATTTATATGCGGTAAATATAATATTAGGGAGTCTTTTTTAATGATGTGTGCTAGTGGTATTTTTAATTTGTTTTTAATAATTTCAATGTGTGCTATTTATTAGAATATGATGTGTGCTATTACACTATATACGTGGTGTGCTTTTTTTTTTAGTGTACGAGTTTTGATTTTTTTTCAATTTTCTTGTTTAAATAATACTGATCATATTTTTTTATATACAATGTGTGCTACTGTTATGAATTGAATGTGTGTTATTTTTTTATATTTAAAAATGTATGGAATCTATATAGAATACATTATACGATGCTAATTGAAATAATGCACAATATTAACATGTATTGTGTGTTGTAATATAGTTTAATCTGTCTAATTTGTATGCAAAGTGTGCTAGTTTGTATAGTTTAATGTGTGTTTATTACTTTCCATTTTGACCGAAATTAAACTCAATCAATTATGATATATATCCTATTTATTATGCTCCTTTTATTTCCGTTTTTATTTCCCAGATTTTTCAAATCAATTAACCTAAAATTGTTATCACATATATTCTAGTTTTGGAATGTTTGTTTCCTTAATTTTCATTTTTTATTTCTTCCCTTGTTTTTTACCTAATCATTGGTTGCCGACAACATTATCTTTCATTTCTTTTCTTCTCTTTTTTGTTTTCATCAACTTGTTATCCCCTTTATTTTTTTGAATTTGATATTTTTATTCTAGATTATTTTGTTTGTTATGCGAATTAGCAATACCTTGCTGCAATTTTTTGTTGTTCATCAACCTATATTCTCATACTATATACCATGATTCCCCTTATAATCATTGCACACAAGGAATGGATGTACATGATAAGTTTGTCCAAGCAGGTGATAATACTTTTGTTCTTTTTACTTTTTTTCACATTTTTGTTTCTTGTATTAAATAATACCAATCATACTTTTTATTTCTTGTTTAAATAATACTGATTATATTTGTTTGGATATACAATGTGTGCTACTGTTCTGAATGGAATGTGTGCTATTTTTTTCTATTTGAAATAAAATGTATGGCATCTATTTAGAATATATTGTAAATACTAATTGAAATAATGCACAATGTTAACATGTATTATGTGTTGCAATATATTTTAATATGTCTAGTTTGTATGCAAGGTGTGCTATTTTTGTGAATTGAATGTGTGCTACTACTGTACAGATGATGTGTACTATTGTATTGATGCGGTGCATAGTTAAAATGAATGGATATATATGTGTGTCATTTACAAAATGATAATATAATGTGTGTCATTCATTGGATAACGTGTGACATTTACGAAATGATAATGTGTGGTATTAAGTAGAATCTGTATGCTCTAAAAGAATCAACAAGATCAATGTGCTTTTGTATTTTTTGAATGATTTTGTGTGTTCTTTTCTCTATTTTTTCATTGATTTTTTAATTTTGTGTTTGTTTTCTAATTTTGTTCGATTGAAATTAGAGATTTTAAGAGTGAGAGGTATTTGGGGGATTAAGAGAGATATTGGGGAGTGAGAGAAATTTTAGGGAATGAGAGAGATTGAAAATATAATTTTTCTATTAATGGGGCTAATTGAGATTCAATTCTACATTAATGACATACGTTGGTTGGATGAGAGTTAGATGTATTTTAGTTGTACGTATAGCATTACTGTTTTATTTATTATATGTACCAAGAACAGTGCAATGAAAATGCACTACCATTCATATATCCACCACATAAAATAAGAGATGCTAGAAGGAAAAAAACAAATTTAAGAATGAAGATTTTTAGGATCAAAGATTGAATGTTTCAGGTCGAACCGTGTGGATTGGACTAACCCTATGGTCCATAATTATGCTATATATGCTTGTCTTCATTTTTCTATGTCTTTGTTCAATAACATGCACCAATTTTTTGTTTCCTTCAGAATGTGATGCCTTAAACGTACTATCAGGTGTCCTAATAGTAACAAAAGGGACCTATGATAGGAACATATGGACCCCATTGTCCATTGCCATATTTCATTTCAATTTTCATCCTTTTAATTTATTGAGTTTTCAAAATCCAATATCTTACATTAATAATATGTAGGGAAAAAAACATTTTACCTCCCTGAATGTTTGGATTGTTGCAATTTAGCCCATGAACTTTCAAAATGAGCAATATGATTCCCTGTATGTTTTAAAACGTGCATTCTGCCCCATCCGTTACAACTCCATCCATTTCTCCGTTAAATAAACACGTGCAGTGCATATGTCATTTATTAAATGACTAAAATACTCTTTTTTTTACGGAAAAAAACACACAATATGCTTTTTTTCCCCGTTAAAAAAAAGATATTTTAGTGGGTAAAGTGTTTTTTTCCGTAAAAAAAAGGTATTTTAGTCATTTAATAAATGACATGTGCACTGCATGTGCTTATTTAACGAAGAAATGGATGGAGTTGTGACGGATGAGATAGAATGCACGTTTTAAAACATACATGGAATCATATTATTGCCCGTTTTAAAAGTTCAGAGACTAAATTGCAACGACCCAAACATCTAGAAAAGTAAAGTATTTTTTTCCCTAATATTTATACGTACATATTTTTTTCATGTACATATTGTATATATTTATTTGATCACCTTTAAATTTTAGTGTATTTTTTTAAACTTTAACTTTTTCACCTTTAAATATAAAATATATCCAATGTACATATTGTTGTTTTATATATAGCTTAATACCAATAATATTTGTTGTACGACAGAAATATATATTCAATTAGTATTTAACGTGTACTATATATTATACATAATATGTATCATATGTATAACATTACATATGACACACATTATGCATAATATATATATAATATACGTTAAATATTAGTTGAATATATTTATATTATATAATAAATATTATTCGCTTAATGACATCTTTTACATTTCAAAAAGCAAGTTTTGTACACTCATTTTTTAGAGTTTTGGACAAAAGAAAAAGTGTTTCCACTTTCCATACCCCTTTTTGGTCCTGCTTGGAACAGCTCCAAATTCCAACATTAATTTGGATTTGTCCATTTCATTTGTACATTCTACTCACCTTTAGATCTCCGCCACCCAATCTTTATGGAAAACTTTGGGTGACATGTTACATCTTGTTTATTTTCTTGATTTTCCATGTATTTTTTTTATTGAAATTAATCCTAATCAAGTTATATTAATATTCATAAAATAAATATTTATAGATATCTATTGATATCCTATAAAAGTTAAATGTGATAAATTAAATATATATACGAATTACGATATAATAAATATTAAAATAATTTTATTGAATTCGAGAGGAAAATAACTTATTTTAATCTGACTATTTTCGTATACTCTGAGATCAAACTCAAGACCACTATACAGATATCAAGCAAAATAAGAATCTACCATTCTATTTGGTCGATTATATGCAGGTAATTACATCTCTTGTGAAACTGTGAGAAGTGATTTGCCTTAAATCACTTATATTATGTTAGACTTTTTTTACTTTTGAAAAGTACAAGCTAGCTTTCAAAAGTATCTTCATATATGTTTTCCTAAAAGAACCTCTAACTTTTAAAAGTCAAAATCACAAACACCTAAATTTTTTTATTTATCAAATACTAAATATTAATTAACTTATACTTTTGAAAAGCATAAACACCTCTTCAATAAGTAATACCAAATCTATCCTCAGAATTTCCATACATTTAATAATTCAACTCACAAAACAGGTAAATTTTGCTACTTTTATTGCATAATTTTTCTTTCAACACATCCTCTCTATAATTTATTTCTTTATTTTGGATAAATACATTCAAGATAAAAGTCAATTCATCATTTTCCTAATATCCCTAACCAAGTTTGTCCCATATATTATATGTCTACTAAATTTTACTGATCCATAACATGAAAATTTTTCTGATGAATCTCACACCTTAAAATTTTAATAATCACATTACTTGATGCCACGATAATTTTCTATTTTAAAAATATTAACTACGGCACGAGTTAGAAAAACTTAATTATTAATGCATTGAAATCAAATTTTAAACGAACTGTAGATAATTTTTAACCTTCTATATTATGGCATCTAAGCTGAGGTTATTGTTGGAACTTGCAGCAATTTTGTGGATCAGCGCAGCCATGCAATTTAAATCTAACTTTAGGCAAGGATACTTAAAATAGTAACTTTATAAAAAATTTAAGATATAATAATGAGCCTCTTGTATAAAAAACATAAAATTGCATGTTTTCAAAATGAATTTTTCTATTTTTAATTCCTTAACAAGTGCCCTTAGGGCACTCGTTAGCAAACCCCTTTAAGATTATCTTAAAAATCTCTCTTCTCATAATCATTCCACATGAAATCTCAGGCTATGGTAAACTCAATTATCAATTCTAATAGTTTATAGTGAACATTTAGTATTACTTAAATTTGTAAGAATTTATAAGTTAATTTAAGAGTTTTAAAACCTTGCTAATATGTAAATTTTTAGAAATTTGAGCCCAACAAGAGAATATAATTAGTAATAAAAATTTATCCACATACATAATATGGTAAAGGATAAGAATTTTTAAAGGAAATGATCCACTATATCTTACTGATCACTTAGTAGCATCGACCACCCTTTTCTTCTATATATATATATATATATATATATATTAATAGTATATGTACCATGATTATACATCTAACTAATATTCAACATGTGCTATGTATAATACGTAATGTGTGTCATACGTAATGTTTGTTACGTATAAATAACAAATAGCATACGTTTGGATACTAGTTGAATATATTTCTGTTATATAACAAACATTATATTACCACCGTATATATATATATATATTATGTTCAAATGATACTGATGTAACTTTAAGCAATTGTTATACCATTAATAATTTTTTATTAGATTATTTCTTTATTCATAAATGCTTGGGACAGAAAAAAAACCAGTCAAAACAGCCAACAAAGTCCATTTAACACTTTATGGCCCAATTAACACTTTTAATCATGAGTATATTTTTAATAGGCTGGATGATTGTGACCCAAATTTCTATTTATTAACTGTTTTGGCTGATTTTTTGTTTTGTTGTGCCTGTAGTAATGCTCATCTTTATTAAACATAAAACTTTTTTTAACTAGTTTGAAATTAAACCCTCTTTCTTTTCTTTTCAACTTTTCTAATTCATTATGGTCTTAACATAAATTTGGTTGATAATATCACATACCATAAAATATCAGATGATCAGAAAATTATATATTTTTTTCATCATCATCTCAGTCTAGCTATATTCCTGATTCTAGACAGCTCATTATTTCCGGCTAGAATAAGAAACCTAGCTACATGACCCTCCACAATAATATAATTAAAAAATTAATTATTTTCCACTCTCGGTCAATAAAAATTAAGAATTGATGTAAAAAATTACGATAAATAATTATTATAGTAAATAACTTCTAGTGATGATGACTTGATAATTTTCTAGATTTTTATTAGATGATATTGTAAAATAATTTTACACTATTATATGTATATATATTATTATTAAAGTAGCTTTTAGTGCTTTTTTCAGTTTTTCTTCTTCTTTGGTACAGAGCTCTTACAGGTACATTGGGGACCAGTATCCATTGAAGGAATGGAAAATGATTATTTGGAAATATAAATTAAAGGAATGGAGGTATAGTAGGTAGAGTTCATATTCAATACAATAAAGCTATTATTTTGCTACTTTATAATACTATTTAACATATCTAGACCATTAGGACATTGCAACCATTAGAAAGCACACCAACAAAAAGTAGGTTACAATTTGCACCACTTGCTTCTTGCCACAAACCCATACTTCTATTGTCTCTAGTGATTAATTGGTCCTATATATAAATAAGAATTAAAAACAGAATACATATATATATATATATATATATATATATATATATATATATATAGGTCACCTCACATACACCTGTAATAGTTTTCATTTGTTGTAATTATTTAGCGTTATAAAGACATTAATAAAATAATAGAGGACGTAGAAGAAAAGATTAAAATATTTTTAAGAAGATCGAAGAGGTTCAAAAGAATGTTAGAAAGAATATATATCACAACAATTTAAAAGATTGAGGACTTTATTGAATTAAAGATCGTCATTATTGTTGACTCGTTTAATTTTTTTAATTGTCTTTTAATCTTGTTTAAGTTGAAGATGAAATTTACCACCTTTTAACTTGAAATGGACTGTTACAAAAATATAAAATAAGTAAAATTATTATAATCAAGATTGGTAGGATATGATTTGTATTTAAATTTTATTTCTAGAATATTTCGAACCTTTTATTAGTAAATTCTCATTATTTCTTTTATCTTGATTTTCTCTCTAATTTCTTTTTTTATTGATTGTTCGTAATATTTATTGTCAAATCAATGTTCAATCCATTTGAGACGGAAGATCCTGTAATAAGAGATTAATCTCTCAACACGAAATTCTCTCAATACATATCATCAAGAATTGAATCACTTATTACATACTTTAAAAATCCAACTATATATCAATTGTATTTAATAATGATAAATGAACAATGAAAAAATCATCAGTCAATATAGCCAATGAGTTTATTTTAGCTTTGATTTTGGCCCAAATAATCATTGAATTTATAATGGGCTGAGTAATTATGATCCAAAATCTTATTTATTGACTGGTTTTTGACCGGTTTTTTATTGTGCATTTACCATCATCCATTGTATTAGAGCAATAGTAGCTAGTTATATTCTCTCTAATTTGTATCTTTTGCTATGTTTTATTTATCATAAATTTCTAACACCTGAAATTAATTTTGGTATAAAGACACACACACACACACATATATATATATATATATATATATATATATATATATATATATATATGGGCATGAAGTGGTAGAAATTACTCTGTTTGCTTTGTTTTGTGGAGTTTGTACAGGTGAACAAACAGAGAAAGTCTCAGTCCATGATATCCCACCATTATTCACCATCCATGTGATCTCTTGTAAATGCCATTAATATATTTCATTTCCATTTTCTGTATTTAGGAAATATTTGAAACCATGATAGAAAGATTGTACATGTGTTGTGGTATATATAGTTAGTAACTATTGCTTGAGGTTTCCATGATGGAGGATTCACTATACAAAGTCTTATATCTATTAATTGTTCTCAATCACATGGTGTGTTCTACCTATTTTCAGTGGATATATCCTATCTACCTATTAATCTATATATATGTGCTATTTCTCTGTTTTTCAGTGTTTCAGCCTTTACCAACTTCCCTCCAAAAGAAAGAAAGGGACTATCGAGTCACTTGCCATTTTCCATTCATTAATTATCATTATGGAGCTTTAGTGGCATAGAGAGGAAAAATCTCCAATCAAATAAAATCAATAAGGAGACAACTCATTAAATTATAAATGATATTGTATGTATAGTAATGAATCAGTAAAACCAGTCTCAATGATATTTTGAGCCACAATTACTCAATTTAATATAATCTCAATGATTATTTGAATAAAAAATAAAATCAAAATAGGCTCATTGACTGGTTTATTGTTTTACATCACACATTATTATTAAATAATAAATTGCAGAAATGATCTAGAAATGTTTAAGATTAGGTGCTATCAATCATTTATGAGAAATGCTCATTGTACACCATAAAATCAGTCATCATCGGTCATCATATGTAATAATCCAACTTATTAAAACTTTTAATTTTATATCAATCCAACATTTTTAAAAATTAGATTTACAATTTTTAAAAAATAAATTATTACATATATATATATATATATATAATGACTAATGATAACTAATTTTATGGTGTACATATAATACTATCACTTATCATTTATATATTTTATTATATTAAATAGACTTAATTAACTTTTTGTTGATTCCTACCTTATATACATGTAGCATTGCTAACATAGAAACACTTTTTTTTAGATAAACACAAGTACCAAGGTAAAAATTAAATACTCGTAAAAAAGATTAATATACACATTAATAACCAAGCAAAGAAGAGAATAAGGCTCGTTAAAAACCTCCTAATCTAATAAAAAAAAGAAAGGGTATTATCCAACTAAGTCATTGAGGCTACCAAGGATAACCTAATTGTATCTCTTTTCTTATTACAATAACTATTTATTGATTTATTGTTATGTGGAAGATAATTATTCAGGAGGATTTTAATATGTAATTTAATAGCTAAAGATATGTTATTTATGTTTTACTTGTTAAAAAGTGATTCATAAGACAAAATAGAGAATACGATTTGAGTACATATGATTTTCATTCACCTTGAGTGAGGTGAATTGCATATTGATTATTGAGAGTGAGAACTATTGATGTGTTGGGTTGGTGGGAGAAAAGAGTTGAGAGGAGCCCTTACTTGCATAGGATAAGTCAATGTTAAATTATTAAAGATTCTATTTGATTTATTCTTAGTTTGACTTTTTGAGACAATAATGTAACGTTTCAAGACAATTTTTATAAAAAGGAAAAAATACTTTTATCGATCAAAAAATTGATTTTAAAAATTAAACTAGCCGACATTTTGAGTTAGAAAAAGGTGTTAAATCAGTTGAGTGATTAAGGAATTAAGTAAAGTGAAATTTGGGACCGAACACAAATATAACTAGAAAATATCCAATAAATTACCTTTTAACTGCTATTCCATTTTTCTTTTTAATTTGGGTCAATAGAAAAATTCAATCAATGGAATAAAAAGAAAATGGATACATGTTGAGTTCAACAGTAATATTCCTTCATTCTTTATTTATTTAATTTTTGTTCAAAATTTTCCATTCATTCCATGACATCAAGAGGGGAAAATCTTTTTGTTATGAATATTCATAAAAAATAACAACAAAACCCCAACAAAGAAGCAGACCAATAGAGTCCACAATACCTTGCATGTGAAAAAACTTTGAAGCCCAAGTAGTAAAATGAAAACATTGAACTGAAACTTATTGAGATTAGAGAGAGAGAGTTTGGAAAAAATGATTTCTCCATTTCTGATTTAAAACTGTACAGCAAGGTGCTTATATACAAGGCAGCAAAATGGACGGGAAAGGAAGAATGAAAATAACAACTTCCCTAACTACTGCAACAAACTGAAACAGAAAGAATTAACTAAACCTGCACTAAGGGGATTTACATTGAAAAGAATACTAACTTATAATTCTTGCTAATTATAATTTTAACTATCTTCAATACCCCCCTCAAATTGGAGCAAAGATGTCAAGGATGCCCAACTTGGAAATGAGATTTCTGAACTGTGCTGCAGCAACAGGTTTGGTGAGGAGATCAACAATTTGATTTTGAGAAGAGACATGAATAAGTTTGATCATGCCTGAGTTTACCTTTCCCGAATGAAGTGGCAGTCAATTTCAACATGTTTGGAACGCTCATGAAAGCTTGGATTGGTGGATAAATGGATGGCAGCCATACTATCACAGAGAACCATGATGGGAGGAATTTCAATAGCAAAAAATCTGAGTAATTCTTTCAGCCATGAAAGCTCACTAGAGACGTTTGAAAGGGCACGATACTCAGCTTCTGCAGAACTTCGTGAGACTACGGGTTGTTTCTTGCTTTTCCAAGAAATAAGAGCATTTCCAAGGAAAACACAGAAACCACTAGTGGATCTTCTAGTGTCAGGGCAGCTACCCCAATCGGCATCAGCATAAGCAGTGAGCTTGAATTCAGAATTCTTGGGGAAAATTAAACCTTGGCCAGGGGAATTTTTAAGGTATCTCAGCAAATGATGGACAACATCTAAATGAGGAACTCTAGGCTGAGACATATACTGAGCTAGTTTGGTAACTGAGAAAGTAATGTCTGGACGAGATATGGTGAGATACATGAGCCTTCCTATTAATCTTCTATAGACAGTTGGATCCGGTAACAACTCACCCTCATCAATGGTGAGTTTGAGATTGGGATCCATAGGCAGGGATGCTGGTTTGCTAGTGAGAAAACCAGTGTCTTCTAAAAGAGATAAGGTGTATTTCCTTTTAGTAAGGAAAATACCAGTTGGTGATCTAGCAAGTTCAAGGCCTAGAAAATATTTCAAATTCTCCAACACTTTAAGTTTAAAAATCTGCTGTAGTTTTGCTTGAACAGAGGAGATCATCAACTCATCAGGTCCAGCCACAATTATATCATCTACATAGACAATTAAGAAAATTGTTTTATCACCTGAGCCGATTGAAAAGAGGGAATAGTCACTCTTGGATTGATTGAAGCCATTCTGAATCAATGTTGAAGAGAACTTAGTGAACCATTGTCTAGATGCCTGTCTTAACCCGTATAAAGACTTAGTGAGCTTGCACACTAAGTTTTCATTCCTTCTTGAATGACCAAGGGGAAGATCCATATATACCTCTTCAAACAATTCACCATTGAGGAATGCATTATTTATATCAAGTTGCAGGAGATTCCAACCTTTCACTGCTGATATGGACAATAACACTCGAACAGTAGTGAGTTTTGCCACAGGGGAAAATGTGTCCATGAAATCGATGCCTGCTTGCTGTGTGTTTCCCTTGGCAACAAGTCTCGCCTTGTACCTATCAAGAGTGCCATTTGGAAGGTACTTAGCTTTATAAACCCACTTGCAACCGATAGCCCTCTTACCCTCAGGAAGCTTGACAAGCTCCCAAGTTTGGTTGTCCTCTAGAGCTTTTAATTCCTCATTCATGGCTTGCCTCCATTCAGAATATTTCACTGCTTGATGGTAAAAAACAGGTTCAGGTATGTGTGACACTTGCATAATGAAGCTAGTGTATGAAGGACTGAGTCTGCTGTAGGAAAGGGAATTTGAAATGGGATAAAGGTTTGAATCTGATTCAATATTGCAGACATAGTCTTGTAAGTATGAAGGAGGTCTTGAAGTTCTAGAGGATCTTCTCAAGGGAGGTGGAGGAGAAGGGTTATGACTGGGGATGTTTGGTTCAATGGTTGGAATAGGTATGTGAGGTTCTGGTGCAGGAAGGGATGTAGGTAAAACAACATCTTGAAATAAATTCTTGTGTAATTGGGTGGAAGGAGTAAGGGCAAAAGGAATTACATGTTCATGGAAAATTACATCCCGGGAGATAAAGAATTGCTTTGTATGCAAATTATAAAGTTTATAACCTTTATATCCCATGAGATAACCAACAAAGACAGCAGGTTCTGATCTTGGACAAAATTTAGATCTATGAGTAGGTATAGTAGCAGCATAGGCTAGACATCCAAATACCCTTAATTGAGAGTAATTTGGTGGCTTGCCAAACAATAGCTCATAAGGAGACTTGAACTTCAATAGAGGACTTGGAGTTCTGTTGATAAGAAATGCAGCAGTGAGGACACAATCGCCCCAAAAATTCTTGGGAACATGAGATTGGAAATAGAGAGCTCGAGCCACATTCAATAGATGTTGGTGCTTCCTTTCCACCACAACATTTTGTTGTGGTCTGTAAGCACAAGAGAACTGATGTAGGCACCCTTTTTGCTTGAGAAAATCAGTTAATACAAGCTCCTTAGCATTATCTGATCTAATTTGTTTTATCTTTACCTGAAATTGAGTCTCAGCCAAACTATAGAAATTGATCAAGCATTTTGTGGCATCAGACTTATGTGAAATCAAATATATCCAAGAAAATCTGGTACAATCATCAACAATGCATAAGAAGTATCTCATTCCATTATATGTAGGGACATGGTATGGTCCCCATACATCACAGTGCACAAGATCAAATGGTGCTAGAGACATGTTATTGTTGCAACTAAAGGAAAGCCTACGAAATTTAGCAAGTGGACAGACTGAACAATGATCTATGTTTGGATTTACAGAAATTGAAAGTGTATCAGAAAGCTTATGTAAAACTTTATTTGAGAGATGACCTAATCTTGAATGCCAAAGTTCACTAGAATTGGAATTAACATGATTGATACAAGGTTTTGATTGTAAAGCGGTATTAGAAAGAACATCAGGCTGAAAGACATATAATTCTTCATGCAAATCACCCTTCCCAATCACCTTCAGCGATTTGATGTCCTGAATCATGAAGAAACGTGGTAAGAATAAAACCATCATAGAAGAGTATTTTATCAAAGAAGAAATGGAAATCAAATTCATACTGAATTGCGGAATGTATAGAACATTGTGTAGAATGAAATCTGATGAGAAGATAATGGATCCAATTGAATGAACAAAAACCTTGGTTCCATTTGGCAAATAAACGAATGTGTTAGAGAGAGGTTTAATGGAGGAAAAGAATGAAAGATTTCAAGCAACATGTGAAGTGGCACCACTGTCTATGATCCAGTAATTTGCACCAAAGGATTTTGTAATTGATGTATGGAGAGCAATACCTGCAGAAACAGAGGAGTCAGATGGATCTGCATCAGAGGTCGACACCTGAGCATTTAGCAAGGCAACAAGCTGCTGAACTTGTGAGGTGGTGAGTTGAGCATGAGGAACACTTGTGTCAGTTGCTGGAGAGTGCTCAATCACATTGTTGATGTGCTGTTTACCTTTGCCTCGACCATAGCCAGGGGGATAGCCATGTAACTTGAAACATTTGTCGACCGTGTGGCCAAGAATAATGCCACAATGCGAACACAATGGACGATCCTTCTTTCCATTCTTGCACTTCAAATCACCATTTCCTTTTGAAGAACTACGCTGCACATTAAATGCAACTTGATTCTGAGCTTGAGTCAGAGAGCTCACAGATCTTTGTTTCTCCTCTTGAGAAATTAAGGCAAGAACCTTTGATATTGAAGGAAGTGGTTCCATCAATAAGATCTGTCCACGAATCTGAGAGAAAGAATCATCTAATCCCATCAAGAAACAATGAACATATTCAGACTGTAGAAAATCTTTCAGAGGTCGAGCTCCTCCGCATTCACAAGTCACAACTGGACAAAAGGAATTCAACTCCTCCCAAAGCACTTTGACCTTGGTAAAATACTGTGAAACTGTGAGAGAACCTTGACGAAGCGTGAAGAGTTCACGTTTCAATTCAAAGATTCGAGGACCGTTCCCATGCTGGAAACGTTCACGAAGATCGGACCACAATTCTGCTGCAGATTCAGCATACATGAGCGAAATTGCGTTCTCCTTGGAAACTGAGTTCAAGATCCAAGAACTCACTATATCATTGATGCATTGCCATTGCTCGAACAGATCTGGATTGTCCTCTGGATCAGGCCTCTCAATGCTGCCATTGACGAATCCGAGTTTCCTCTTGCCATTCAACGCCATGCGCATGGCGCGACTCCAGGAGTGGTAATTCTCCTCGGAAAGAGGTTGAGAAACGAGCACAAGTCCGGGTTGATCAGCCGGAGTGAGGAGCCATGGATCGAATTGAGCATTAGCCGCCATTGTCGATCGATGGAGATGAAGAACTCGTTGAAGAATAACGAGAAGGAAAAAAAATGTGCGGAAGCAACAGTGAGATTTTTTAGAGAAAATCTCACAAGAATACTACTGATACCATATTGAGATTAGAGAGAGAGAGTTTGGAAAAAATGATTTCTCCATTTCTAATTTAAAACTGTACAGCAAGGTGCTTATATACAAGGCAGCAAAATGGGCGGGAAAGGAAGAATGAAAATAACAACTTCCCTAACTACTGCAACAAACTGAAACAGAAAGAATTAACTAAACCTGCACTAAGGGGATTTACATTGAAAAGAATATTAACTTATAATTCTTGCTAATTATAATTTTAACTATCTTCAATAAAACTTAAAGAAAAAACATTGAATGGAACCTTAAAAAATAAACATTGAATCGAAACTCATTTTTATGAGAAATATATAAACTCATTTTATGACCAAAAAATTGGAAACTCATCTCAGAATCTAAAATGTAAATCTATGTGTAGGTATGCAGAGAGGATATTGGCCAGCCGTCCCACCCTTGAGGTGCACGCACAAACCGGCAGGGGATTAATCATCGAAATCGCTCCGGTCGATACCTTAGGAAACAAAAAAAAATCTATGTGAAGGTATAACCATTTTGTGCCAAAAAAAAGGAAGATAATTTTAACCATAAAAGATAGATTTGACAAGCTATGCTTAATTCGAATTATTTATACCGAAAATGAATATTATATATCCACATAAATTACTATAGAAGGTTTATAAAAAAAAATAGAAGATAAGGTAATGAAATATTGATTTGGACTCATCAACCACTCTTTGTACAAACACTCCTATTTAAAACAAACGTCACAACGAGAAACAATTTACTATAGGAGAAAAATAAGCAATAATATTTATCGTACAAATACATTCAATTACTATCTAACATGTGTTATACATAATATAAAATGTTTACAATATATATACATGTATTATACATATAACACACATTACATATTATGTATAGCACACATTGGATACTAGTTGAATGTATTTATATTATACAACCAACATTATTGAAAAAGAATCACATGTCTGTTCTTATAGCTATTTTATGATCATTGTACCACAGAACAATATAAGTTATATACCAGAAAAAAAATAACTGTTAATTTTTTTTATAAAAATAGAGATTCTGAAAATCAAACCGAACAAAGAGTATAAAATTTAAAGGTTTAATCGATTCAATCAATTTTTATTAATTTTGGACCAACTTTTCGATTTTTAACTCATTTTCTCATTTTCTCATTTTCTCATTTATAACTGATTTTTAAAATTCAATATTAACCCCTATTTACATTTGATAAAAAACCGATTCCCAATTCAACGGGTGAGATCGGTAGGTCAAGTTTTAATAGTGACTAAATTAAACAAAAAAGTTTTTGCGTACATTATTAATACTATCATATCATTCGTATATCCATTGTATAAAAGACTGACGTAACATGAAAATTAATGTGTGCGTATTTTTAACGGGAAAACACTATTCACTATGCATATTTTGTGTGTGTATTTTTATATGTTTTAATGTGTGCAGTTATGAATATTTGATATGTGCATTTCTGTATGTTTTGGTGAGTGCAATTGTGGATATTTAGTGTGTTCATTTCTTTATGTTTAGTGTGTGAAAAATTATAATTTTTTTCAATTAAAGAGATAACTAATTGTTAACCTTTCAATCATTTTTCTTTTAATTTTGAAATATTTAATATTATAAAGAGAGAATATATTGAAAAGTATATAATAAAATCAAATTAAATATAAAAAAAATCATTAAAAAACTTGTGAATTAGAATGAAAAATACGGATATAACTTGCTCTAGAATCAGTATCTATTTAATCTGGAGATGAGTGAGATTGTTAGAATTGGCAAAAGATCCCGTCCCGAGAGAACTCGCGATGAGCTCTTAGGTGCGTAGCCACAGTTTGCAAGTCAATTCCCCTGTCCGGAATCCGCCTCTTTAGCCCGTGAAGGCCTTCACTCGATCTTCATTCTACTATAAGAACTCAAACCTGAGTCCATTTACTTTATTTAAAATTTTTTAATTGAATGACCCAATTGTACACATCAAATATATAGAAAATGCGCACACTAAACATATCATATTGCACACAAAAATATATATATATATATGAACACATCAAATATATCTAGTGATACATATAAACATACATAAATGCATACAAACAATTACACACACTCAAAATATAAAAAAGTACGTACCAAAATACGAAAATGATTTCCTCTTAAACAATATACGCATGTCGGATTCCGTGCCACCACGAAACAAAATAAAATTGAAAAAATCAAAAGAAAAGGGTGAGGAAGAAGTGGCTCCCTTTGAATCTCGTTGTTGCAGCGATGGCTAAGGACGAGTAAGATGTTCGGAGGATGGCTAAAATTGTAGCAGCAACTTAGAGGTTACTTGAAGCGGACATTAATTGCAGCGACGGTGGAAGGTGATCTGCAATAGGCAGAGTAAGCTTAAAATTGCATCGATGCGACTGTTGTGATTTGCATGCAAACTTTTGTTAAGCTAAATAGAGAATAAGACAAACTCTGTTTCTGAGTATCTTTCCGTGCCGGCTTCAAAAATTGAAAACTTGTCTGTTCCGTATGGCTATTCTTTCCATTAGATTCTCTTCTTCTTCCTCTTCTGACTTCTTCTTCTTCTTCTTCTTCTTCTTCTTCTTCTTCTTCTTCCTCAAGCACACAATCTCAATCCATGAACCTCACCATGATGACCACGATGCACCCTCATTTTCCCGCCATTTTTCTCATCATCATCTTAATCCTCATCTCCTTCACCGTACCTCTCTCTTCCACCACCGTCGGCGTTCACTCCGTCTCCCGCCTCCTCCGAATCCAGGACCGCCAGAGGGCTCCACCCTCCGTTCAGGAAGCCGCCGCTTCCGCCCTCCTCCGCCGTATCCTTCCCTCTCACTCCTCCAGCTTCCGCTTCCAAATCCTCTCCAAGGCACGTTCCAATTTCTCAATTTTTATTTCCGCTCGTGTTTACCGTTGATTCTTGACCTAACTGTCACTGAAACAATTAATTTATTAATTAATTAAATTTCTTGTTCGCAGAATAAGTGCGGCGGTGAATATTGCTTCGTCATCAAAAACCATCCCTCTTTCAAGCGACCAGGGGATCCTCAAATTCTGTATGTTACTCTTTCAATTTTGAGTATCTTCGCTTTTTTGCAAGCAATTGGTCCATGGTTGAGACTTGTTAACTAAAAGAACTAGTGATGGAAGAGTTTACCCCTCGAATTAAACTAGTCAAAGAATCTAAGTGATAAACAACTTAATTAAGAGCTTTATGTGAAATTAACTTTTAAAAAGTAATTTATAAATAAGTGATTTTTGAGAAGTAATAAACTGAATAGTCAAATGGAAAGAAAAAGAACATAAAATATGAAGTTAAAACAAGTCATAAGCAATTTTATGCTAATGGACCCAAAAACTATATATGTGGCTTTTATTCAGTGTTGTGTGGAAGAGAAAGAAACATACTTTGTGTTGGTTATATGACTAACTGGCTGATTTGAGAAACTAATTCTTAACTAAGTAAACTGAATTCGAGGTAGGATATAATAAGGTGATTGATGATTTTCAGTTCTCAACAGAATTGCCGGGTCAACTGGAGTCGACATTGTTGCTGGCTTGCACTGGTATCTGAAGCATTGGTGTGGTTCACATTTATCTTGGGACAAAACCGGTGGCTCCCAACTATTTTCGGTGCCTAATGCAGGTTTTTTGCCGCGTGTTGGTGATTCTGGAGTTGTGGGTCAGAGGCCTGTTCCATGGAGCTATTACCAAAATGCTGTTACATCTAGCTGTAAGTTTACTTCTTTCGGTATGGTTGAACACTAGGAGATTTCATCTTCATGTGATCTTATTTTATCTGATTTTTGGAAGATTCTTTCGCTTGGTGGGACTGGGAAAGATGGGAGAAGGAAATTGACTGGATGGCACTGCAGGGTGTCAACCTGCCACTAGCATTTACAGGTCAAGAGGCTATATGGCAGAAAGTGTTCCAGGTCAATTTTCCTCCCAAATGCTTTAAATAGTTCTTGGAATGGTATAGGTGCTGTTAGATTGGTATCTTAGTTCTCAAGAGGAATTATCCCTTTTTGATCATATAACTCCTGAGATTTTGCTGCTATGCAGTTTCATCACTTCATGTATCTTGGCCATTTCATGCAAATAATGAAATAAAGCTGTACATCTTTATTTAAGCCTTTAATTCTGCTGTTGGCTTGTTTATTCAAATTATCATATCTGTAGCGACATAATCTTGAATATTGTATAACTCATTCTGTTCTGTAAAGAATTTATCAGATAGCTGACTTATATTTTTCCTCTAGGAGAAATTTAACATGAGTAGTTCTGATTTGGATGATTTCTTTGGAGGCCCAGCATTTCTTGCATGGTCACGTATGGGGAATTTACATGGGTGAGCAGTAGAATTCATATGTTTGGGCTTGACTTAAATAATTTATATGTTTGTGTTTTAAGGTTGACAAGCAAATTTATAGTTACATGACAAGTTTTGAAGCTCTTAGGAAAATCTCTTGCCAAATGTCTAGAGTTTTGTTGCCATCATTCCTGTAGCTGGAAGCCCTCAAATAATTATATTTTTGATATTGCAATTTCAGATGGGGTGGACCACTGCCACAGAGCTGGTTTGATCAACAGTTAATCTTACAGAAGAAAATTCTTGCCAGAATGTATGAGCTCGGAATGATGCCTGGTACTGAATAGTATTACTGAATACTAATTCTTGTAATGTAGTGGCAATAGAACATTCTTGATCTTTTTGCAAACTACAAAATAACCATAAAGGCAATAATATATATTTTTTCATGTTGCTTTCTGTTGTCACCCTAACCAAAAAACACAATTACAATCAGTATTAAAACATTTACACACTGGATAATTGCTTTTCAGTCCTGCCTGCTTTTTCTGGAAACGTCCCTGCTGCACTGAAACATATATATCCATCGGCAAAGATAACACGCTTGGGAAATTGGTAAGTACAACTGTGTATATGTTGACTTGAACTTGAAAGTAACTAGTATGCTTACTCAACAGCCACACTAATTTAACAACCAAACTGTCATAAACTGAGCTAGTTCAATATTTCGTTGAGAATATTGGTTAGTTGATAAGGATTGATGAAGTTGCTTGCAGGTATATAGTATTGTGCCATAAACTAATTTATGATGCATATATTTTGATATGAACCATTTTGAACATTAAATACATTAATTGTTTTATTAAGCAATGCTTAGTCATGTAAATGACTCCATCTAATGCAATTTCTTTAAACAACTGGACTGTGTCTGTGGGTCGTTTTTTTCTTCCTGCAAAAGGTTTTCAGTTAAGAGTAATCTCAAATGGTGCTGCACTTATCTTCTTGATGCAACTGATCCCTTGTTCATTGAGATCGGGAAAGCATTCGTTGAGAAACAGTTGCAAGGTGACATAGATGCTTCTTTTTTAATTTTGTTGGCTAATTTGCATGACATGGTAAAATTATATAAGCAACTATTGCATAATTTTGTCCGAAGAATGCCAATTTAATTGTTTGTGATGTTTGATTATGCTTTCTCCTAGAGTATGGAAGAACCAGCCACATATACAACTGGTACATTTCTCTTTACAAATCATCTTTAAATTTGTAAAATAATGAATTCTTTTTGCATGAAATATTTGTAGAATTGCCATTTGGGGTACATGGGAAACTTGTACAACATTGTTTTTGTTTCTCTCTGCTTTTGCTCAAGAAGGAACACTCAACCATTTATTTACATAGATTATGTTGAACCAATCACAGTGATACTTTTGATGAGAACACTCCACCCATTGATGATCCAGAGTACATTTCATCATTGGGTGCAGCAATCTTCAAAGGAATGCAGAGTGGTGATGATGATGCTGTTTGGCTGATGCAGGTGATGGGAGATAGTTTGTCTTTTCTTATTTAACGGACCTCGATGCTGCTAAGTACTAGCTTTTGTATATAACTGCACTTGGCTAAGATTTTTTTTATGCAAGTAGATTCATCATCCATGAAATTCTAATTGATCCTATTTACCTTATACAGGGATGGCTATTTTCATATGATCCATTCTGGAGGCCTCCTCAAATGAAGGTATAAATTATAATCATTATTTTTCACCTTCCAATGTTATTGTTTGCTTTAACAGACAGCTTTGCTTTTGTCCTTGTTTGCAAGGAATGAAATGCTTTACACCTCAAAACTTGATTACTTTTATCTTCTATTTTTTTTAGTTGTTATGGCACATATTGCAAACATATTGATCCCAATCCCATCAATTTTTATGGTTTCTTAGAATCTCCCTATAGACTACAATACCACTCAACACCTTTTTCTTTTAACTCCTCTTCTTTCACTGCCTGTGTGAATTATGGCAGCAATAATCTATATAAACATGTGAACAGATGCATATATTGGTTAACATAAATGATAAATTCTTTCTAGAATATGAATTCACTGGAGTTACTTCTTCTAGCTTACATATTGCCATTCGTGTGAGATTCCCAAATGCCATCTCATCACTTTTATCATTTGCGCTTGTTTTCAGGCCCTTTTACATTCTGTTCCTGTTGGAAAGATGGTGGTCCTTGACCTGTTTGCTGAAGTAAAACCTATATGGATTACATCAGAGCAGTTTTATGGAGTTCCCTACATCTGGAAAGTCATTTTCCCATTTTTATTTATCAATGAAAATAATAATACCATCTCTCTTGATGATTTTAAGTTGGTTTGCAATATCCATATTGAGTCATCTATCATATTTTTCTTCAACGTGATTATGTGAATATATTTTCACTTTTTCAGTGTCCTCTCATTGATTATCTTCTTCATGCAACAATATTGAGTTGTCAGCTCAATCCAAAATTCAGCTCTGTAAATAAATTATTCATAAAGATAGCTGTTTTATTTGACTGTGGCAACTGGCAACATTGTTTTATACAAAAATGCCAAGTAGATAAGATATCTCTGGTGGATTAACTACTAGTTGTTTGACCACAGTTAGAACTTTTCAGTTGGTTACGTTGATATTATTAATTTATTGGCTTATCAATTTGACAAATAAATAAATGTATTTGTTACCATAGACTCTGCAGTCTGCATCCTTTTTGATTGATTGCCTTCTTTCAAGGTCTTTTAATTGATTGGGTGTGTTACGCTTCACAGGTGTATGCTGCACAATTTTGCAGGAAACATTGAAATGTATGGATTATTAGATGCTGTAGCATCTGGGCCAATTGAAGCACGTACAAGTCTTAACTCAACAATGGCAAGTTATCTTCTTTTTTTGGTGATTCAATCTCATTATTCCTCAGCAATCTGCCTTTTCTTTGGCTCCATTCTATCGGTTGCGTTCTCAAACAATTAGATGGGTTCAATTTATACAAGATGTTCTTGCTTTATTGTAGTCTAGAAAGTAGAAACATAAGAAAAGATTATCCTACATTTTCAAAAAGCTGTTTATGTATTTTTCAATTCGTACACTGAACAATTTCTCTTGAAGTATACATATATAAGCACACCGAACATACTGTCTACAGATGTTATTTACTGTTCACACTTGGATTTATTTTGAAAGTACCATTTCTTGTTCAAAATGTACTTTCAATCTCTTCTGTCCTCCATCTCCATTTGTAATATGAAAGATGCACAAAATAATCTTATTGTTTACAAAAGTCGTTCTACTAATAGTTTTTCTGTCTATTTTCTTTCTCAATCATATATGAGTCTTACTTATTATAATTATCAATTTGATTTTCTGAAGATTGGGGTTGGAATGTCGATGGAAGGTATAGAACAGAATCCCATTGTCTATGATCTGATGTCTGAAATGGCATTTCAACACAAGGAAATTGATGTTAAGGTAAGAATGAGTAATGAGAACATCTTGGTACCATCAAGTTGCATTTATTTCACAGAACCAATCCCATAAGATGCATTTATTATTTTTTTTCATATGCATCTCAATAATGTGGTAATGTTCTCAGATTGAAATGTGTCCTGGCCATTCATTTCTCAGGTGTGGGTTGATCAGTATTCAACTAGACGATATGGACGATCAGTTCCTTTAATACAAGAGGGATGGAATGTACTCTATCATACCATTTACAATTGCACAGATGGTGCTTATGTAAGTGCTTGGTTGATACTTACAACATGCCTCGGAATATAAATTTCAGTTAATCAAGCAATAGAAGACCTCTTATGTAATCACGTTTTCAACTTTCTACACAGCTCATTTGCCGCTTTCCCTGTATTTTTCTGCATTCTTCCTTTTACAATGTGCTGCATTTAGGTTTTCTCATTGATACATACGAAGCAAGGAAAGAAAAGCATGTATCACATTGCTTATGCTAGCTTATTTATCAGAATCTCTCCTTTGGTCTGACTGATTATTTTGACATTTTACAACTGCTCATCTTACGCTTAGTTCCACTTTTACTAACCATGCATAAATAGCTAGATCATATTTTCAGTTGTTGACCAGATACTCTTGTTTTTTTGCAACAGGACAAAAACAGAGATGTCATTGTGTCAATCCCAGATGTTGACCCTTCCTTAATTTCAGTACAGGATGAACTGTCTCCTTACTATGGCAAACCATACTCAAGGACAATTATCAAGGAAACAACTGATTCATTTGATCGTCCTCATATATGGTATTCAACTTCTGAAGTAATTTATGCATTAGAGCTTTTTATTGCCGGTGGAGACGAACTTTCAAGTAGTAACACTTACAGGTGAGAGAAATTGATTTTATAGAATTATTCTTACTCCAGTATGGCTACTTAGAAAAATGTAGATCAATGTTTTCTTATTATATGCTCTCATATCAAGACTCATGTTATCTATCCTTTCCCCAGGTATGACCTTGTTGATCTGACTAGACAAGTCTTAGCAAAATATGCAAATCAGTTGTTCTTTAAGGTCATAGAAGCATACCAATCACATTATCTACATGAAGTGACCCTCCTCAGCCGGAGGTTTTTGGACCTAGTGAATGATTTGGACACATTATTGGCTTGCCATGATGGGTTTCTTCTGGGACCTTGGTTAGAAAGTGCAAAGCAACTAGCTCAAAATGAAGAACAGAAGAAACAGGTTTGGTTTCCATTGATTGCCATGTAGTGTTTGAAAATCCATCTATTCTGTTCTATTCTTCTGTTGATTCAATCTAAACATGTACAGTTTGAGTGGAATGCAAGAACACAAATCACCATGTGGTTTGACAACACTGAGGAGGAAGCAAGTCTTCTTCGCGACTATGGTAATGACTCTTAACGCCTTGCTACATTTAAAGGGAGAATTCCAAAAACAACCCCTTCAACTTTACTTGATCTATACTTTGGTCCTGTTATGATTAAAAACATGTAAATTAACCCTGATAGTTTTGGATATGTGCAAATCATTACATTTTCTACATTTTTGTTAACAAACCGTTTAGTTTTTGGATTCAAAAAAGCATGAGACACACCAACTAAGGAACCTCATAGTGAGAAGCAAGTGAAGGCAAGAGTGAAAAATAGTATTTCAATTATATGTCAATTTCTATCCAAAAACTAACGTTTTCTAACAAAATGCAGTGATCCACACATATTGAAAGTATCAAAACCAATTTGCATGTTTTTAAAGTAACCGGACCAAAGTGCACATGGAGTAAAGTTGAAGGGAGTTTTTTCAAGACTTGACCTTTTATAGCTGCTATCTGAAATATCTTCTGTAAATCCTACAAAGAATTGGAAAACATAAAAGCTTTGTGGTGTTTCATCATACTAAGTGACTCAATCTTGTTGAACAACTTTGCACAGGGAACAAGTACTGGAGTGGACTTCTAAGTGATTACTATGGCCCCAGAGCTGCAATTTATTTCAAATATTTGATAGAAAGCTTAGAAAGCGGCGAGGATTTCGAGTTAAAGGAATGGAGGAGGGAGTGGATAAAGCTCACTAATAATTGGCAAAGCCGTAGGAACATATTTCCATTGAAAAGTAAAGGAGATGCTCTAAACACTTCACGGTGGCTCTTCAATAAATACATTAACCTTAGCAATTCTGATACCAAGCATACAACACTGAAGTACTGGGCTGAAAGCAAATAAAATTAGGTTTCAATGAACTATTACTTACATGTATATGAGACCAAATACCATTTTGTTAATCTGGTTTTACAAAATTATGTTGCCATATACATGGAAAAGAAATTATAACTTTGTGTATTTTTCTGGGGGAGTATTATTAGTACATAACACAGTGTCCCTCCACCCATTTTTCACTCATTCAAATGTTGATAACTTTGATAAATATATTGACAAGTTGCAAATATATTCATTAAAGTTGTCAACATTTGAATGAGATGAAAAATGAGTGTAGGAATTATGTAGTATGTACGTTTAGTACTTTTCATTTTCCTGTATGTTCAAGGAACATAACATATGTATTAGGAAATTTGAAGACAGTTTTTTATCTTTATTGGATGGGAGTAAGATCTCATACATTGTGCTGGGAGAAATATGGAAATTAATTTTATTTGAGCTAAATGAAGTTAAATTTAACTTGATCTAACTATTATTTCTCAAAAGTAATAAGCGATAAGAAAAGAAAATAAGGATTAGGAATGTTGCTTAACAAAAAAAATTAGACAATCTAACCCCGCCGTGAACACTACAAATGGGAAAGATAACACATTTTTAGTATGCTTGGTTTCTATTTAAATCTCTTCTTTTACTATTTCGTATAGATTTTGAGTTTAATTAGAATACAATATTATTGTAAAATAGTTTTACATTGATATTCATTCATGTATCGACAATTCAATAAAAATTATTGACTTATTCACCAATTAACTATAAAATTAATTGTTTATAATTAAACTTTTTTTATATACATATTTATATATACTTTCAAAATTATAATGGTTTTTTGAATATAGGATCTTGTATATTATTTATCTATATCTTACGGGCAATCCTAATGATATGACTCTTCCTTTGTAGAATTTTGAAAGTTGAAAATAATAAAAGAGAAAATGAAAAAGAAATAAAACCAACGTGATCATTGGTTTATTTTCTGTTTTTATTTTTTATTTTCATTTTTCAATAAAATAAAATATTTTTACTTGTATTTTCTATTTATAATAAAAATGAAATTGAAAATAAGAAAATATTAAATTCTTATTTTATATGTTTTCAGCCAAAAATGTGAAAATAAAAAATAAATTGAATGAAAATATCATAATTATTATCCACCAGAACAAGTAAATAACTTATATACCTATATAAAAGTAAAAGTAAAAATACAAAATATTTTCACAAACCAAATGTCACCAAATATTCCAAAATTTCTTTTGTTTGCATTATATGTTCCTCGAAGGAGCATGCATGTCCCTATCTATTCCATAATCAATTATTATTCCTTATTCCTTTCATATAAGCTACCTCTAGCTAGCGACCAATCAATTCCGGTGGAAACAGAAAAGAGCTAGGGGAATCACACTACGCGCAATACTTTGCTTGGCCTTTGGCACTCATAACTGGAATTTCCTTTTCTCTTTGGTTATAATTTAACACTTTGAAAAATAGATGGTCCAATAGTTTGACTTTTTCGGTTGAAATTCATGTTAGTAGAGCTTAATTAAAAAGTATAGGAAAATTGGAGTGAGATTATATTAATGAGCTAACCTTTTAAAATTATTAATTCAACTTTTAATATTATACATTAATTAAATATGTTAAAAGTTGGATTAATAGTTTTAATATATTGAATTATGATGGTGACTGATTTTATAGTGTATATATAACATTACTCTATTAATGATAATGAAATATGATACTTTAATGATGAAATAAATATCTCCTTACGTAGAAATCATAAATATTCTTAAAATAACAATTAATACTAATAAATTTAATATTATCCTAACCAATTTAATTATACAAATATTATTATTTTATATATTTTCTAATAAGAACCTTCTACGAATCTAGCAGCAGCGTAGCCGTCATGGCATTAAAAAATGGTACCCCAACCAATCCTAGACTTAGCTCACAAGGTAGGCACCGCACAAAACAACACAAAACAAAACCGTGTATATTATTATTAGAAGTTTAGAACGTTATTACATTAACAATGTAAAAACAATAAAAAAAATAACAAATATTATATTCAATAATACTAAATGGATAATGAAAAATCAGTCCAAACAGCTAATGAGCTTATTTTAGCTTTGGTTTTAGCCCAAATAATCATTGAGATTGTAATGAGCTGAGTAATTATGGCCCAAAATCTCATTTATTGACTGGTTGGACTGGTTTTGTATTGTTCATTTAGCATCACCCTATTATATTTTATACACAAAATATATCACATTTTATAAAAAATATAATGTTATAACATGTGATATATGTTATATGCACAACATATTATATATATGGTGTACATAATATGTAATAAATATTGTGTATATTATATATTATATGTTATTCATAGTCTATTAACTATTTTGATTAATTTTTTTTATCTAATAAGATTTTTCCTTATTATTATTATTTTACCTTTGTTTGTCCAAAATTTCCTAGCAAAGAAAATTTGATTATCTCTTATCTTACTCTCATAGCCCCCTTTGCTAGAAGGTTCCATCATAAACACATAAAAAATATGAAAAGGAGTATAGTTTTCATGACAAGGTCCACACCCTTCTCCCTTAACACACGCATTAGGATTTGAATTGATTCCCATCTATCTAATTCAATATAAAAAGCATTATATTCAACATACATACATACATACACTTGCCAACCAATATCTCAATCCTATTCTACACAAACATTCCAATAATCCTCTCTAGCTAATTCAACCAATTCCTTGCTTCATCCCTTTTCTTTCACATACTAACCAAAGAAGAAGAAGAAGAAATAATATAATGGAAGGAAGTGGAACATCATGGGCAGATCAGTGGGATAATGGGCCAGACCCTATGGTTGCTTCAAATCAATCAAAGAAGAACAACAATAGCATCCACAACGCACTTGGCAAGACCAAATCTGTGGCTTCCACTGGTGTCAAGAAGTTTAAGGAAGGCACTTCTCTTGGTATCCAATGGATCAAGACCAAGTACAACAAAACCACCCACAAATAAATATTATATTTTAGCCTTAATTAGTTTTTTTGTTGATTCACTATATATCTTATATTCCTTCTTTATGTTAATAAATAATGTTTTATAAGGTTCAAATTCATTTATTATGTTTTTTGGTTGTAAGATAATTAGTTTGGGTGGATTACTGGATCCATATAGCTTGTATTAGGATTATTCTTGTATACTTTTTTCTTTTCGTTATGGATGGTTTTTTCAAATTATAATGATTTTCATTTCTTTTTTCCTCTTCAATCAGCATTCATTATGCTTGAGAGCATCTCTACGATTGTTTGAATTGAAACCTTCAAAGTACAAAGTTGTTTCTTCCTTCGTTTGTAGAGATTGGTCATAGTTGTACAGCAGTTTGTTACGTAATGGATGAAATATAAAATTCAGGAAGTAGAAGGAGCAAAACGGAATTTCCTCTTTTTTTTTTTGGTTTTATTTTCTTTAGTCAACGAGATTTCTTGTGAGAATTTGAGGCCCATCTATACGTGTGGAGTTGATAATGAGTAAGGGTCATGACCAAGCCAATGAGGTGTAGCTCAAGTGGCATTTTCCTTGGTCCAAGAGATTAAGAGGTTTGAGTGCAGGGTCAGGGGTTTAATCCCCACATGTCCATCCCATCCTCTATTCTCCTTTAGCTCCACTAGGAGCTCCTATGAACCAAAAAAAAAAAAGGGGTCATGACCAAAAAAAATAAATTAAGAAAAAAAATGAGTAAAAGAAAAAAAAAATTAAAGAAAAAAAAAAGAGTAAGGGTATGTTCTTTCTCAATTTCATTAAATACCAAAATGTGATCCCCGCTAAAAATTGAACATAGTATATATATTAATAGAATTAATGAGAAATCTTAGATAATAATAAGATACTATATATACTCTATTTTTTACTATTCATATCTCCCTTCAAAAATACCTCATTTTTTGTTGGATGTATAGGGCATTTTAAAAAAGGACTTTTCAATAACATTTTCATTGTTTATTATATCAACATGAAACATTTATCTAAGCCAAACAACAAAATAAACTTGTATGAGACATAAAGAAAAGAGAAATGATATTTGGACATTCATAGTGAATGTCACAATAAACATCCATTAAATCATGGGTTGAAATAGTGTAATATATAGGATTTTAGTGACGACCATCTTATTATTGAATGACTGATTTGATGGATGTTTATTGAGACATCCAATGTCTAAATATCATTTCTCAAAAAGAAAATTATCAAAAAAGAAAAATAAAGATAAAAAGAGTACACAATGACATAACATAAAAATACCATGACATTAATTCAAATTGCAAAACACAAATATCATCATCATCACATCACTCAAAAACATAAAACTCTTAAGCAACTAACTAGCTATGTAGAACAAAATAACAACAAAAACAAAACAGAGCAATTACCACCACCCAAAAAGATTAACCATAAAACCCAACAACATAACTAAAACCATAACCAAAATGAGCTAATAATTAAAATCAACCATCAATGAGAAGCTTATGACCAATCTTGAATGAAGCATAGGCATCAATACATCCATACTCAACTTGCTCATTGCTCAACACCTTTTTTTGCCAATCACTCATACTTATATGCTTAGGTTTCCTCATATGTAAACCAACCACACTCAAAGCAAGATCCTTCAACCCTGGCCTTGAATATCTGCCAGGCCATTTTCTCTTTGCAAGCTCCCTAATGTCAGCACTTTTAGCACAATTAAGGCCATACTCATTGCTAAGCTTAGAAATGTCACCATCAACCTCAACACCCGTGAATTTTGGGTCCATAAGGAAATTCTTGAGTGAAAGGGGCAAAAAGTCAATGTAGAAAAGTTGAATAATGAGACACTTTTTGTCAATGCAGAGTTGAAGTGTTGCCGATTTGTTGCTTGTGTATGGAACCCTTGTTGGTCTCCACTCGACGTCCAAGCCAACCACAACCATTGATTTATCAGCGTACAATGAATTGATCTCTTCAATCCAATGGCTCATAGTGATGGCTTTGTCAGTGACCGTAGTCTCAATGGATTTTCCATCATAGTTTATTGTGTATGTGGAAGTTGTTGGATTGAATGAAATTGTAGTGGAAGAAGCAGAATTCACAAACCCAAACATTGTAATTTTTTATGATAACAAGAGACAAAGAAAGAGATAATGTTAGTAGGACATTGTGAAAGTAAAATTGGTGTGTATTTATAGATGATTCAAGAATGTGATTAATCTTCTAATTAGTGACTCATTAATCTTAATCTTCTAGAGCCGCATACTCATTAAAGTGGTGTTGTATTTTCTAGAATGGGACTTTTAGTATTCCGAGTTTCGTTGTTAAACCCAATGAGAGTGGGTATGTATGTATAATGTGTTTTTGAAAATAGAGTTCTCTTAATTAATTTTACAACTACTATTAATGATTAAGATATTAGTTTAACGCTGCTGTGAATATTTAATTTACTGTGTCCATTCTTAAATACTCCCCTAAGTACATTTATATGCGAAAAGTGTTATTTTCTCTGTTTTTTTTTTCACAAATGCTTGGGACATAACAAAAAACCAGTTAAAATAGTCAATAAAATTAATTTAACACTTTATGGCTCAAATAACACTTTTAATTATGAGTATATTTTTAATGGGTTTAGTGATTGTGGCCCAAATTCCTATTTGATGGCTATTTTGGCTGGTTTTTTGTTGTGCCTCTAGCAATGCTCTTTTTATTGTTCATTTTCAATTTTCACGATATTTTAAGTAATGATTAAATTCATTTAAAAATTACAAAAAATTAGTATATTTTATTATATTACTCTTAAATAAAGTTAGTACATTATTTTAAATAGTGTAGTTTATTTAATAGGAAAAAATAAATTAAATAAAGATAAAACAAGAAAAATATATTAAATATTACCTATAATTACAAAGTCAATAATTATAAAAGATAATATAAAATACAAAGTAAATAAATAAAAAACACTGAACAAGTATCAATTAAGATATATGAAAAGTGTCTGCATCAATTAATTTTTATGCACGGTTAGTTGTCATTTTAGACTTGTCAATTATTATATTATTTTTTGGAAAAGAATGATTGGAAAATTAAAGCGATAATCTTATGATTTGAGTATTCCAATGTATTTGATAAAATTACTTCTAAATTTTAATATGACTATAGTAGATATTAATCATTAATTTAAAAACTTATAAATAGGATATTCATAACCATAAAATTATAAATCTTATATATATATATATATATATATATATATATATATATATATATATAGATAGATAGATAGATAGAAGATTATATTAGATTTTTTAATTTTAAAAAATATAAATTAGTTTTGAAAAGTATATTCATACGTATTTTTAAGTCAAAAACATATATAAGCACATGAACTTTATTTTTGAAATATAAGGTTCTAAATATAAATATTAATTTATATTTTTGAAAAGTATAATATAATTTTACATTACTAATAAGTATAATACCAAACTCATCATAGCTCTAATACATTTGTTGTTGCTACAATACATTGTTATTCACCTCATAAAAGTATTGTTAAATATATTATGAAAAATGCTAAAGAGCTAGTAATAATAAGTAATTTCATTGGAATTTTATTCATTTTCAAAATTTCGCTTTTAAATGCATAAATGAATCATATTACTTTATTTTATTTGACAATTACCATGCCCTTTTAATTTTTTTCTAAAGAAAATCATTATCTTTATTTGTTAGAGTCAATAATGCTGGTAAATCATTTTCATGGGAAAAAAAAAACAAGAGCAAGAACAATAATAATTTATTTTTGTTAAAAACAAGTTACAAAACAAATTAATATTGGCATTTCGCAACTACCCTTTCCATTATATATGACTACATATAGTTTTTGAGAAAATTTAGCTAACAATAAAGTGAGATAATGGTTAATTAAGATTCAAAACTGACAGAACTTCCTAAAACTTGTCTATTTCTATATATTCATAGCTTTTCTTTTGCAATGCTAATCGTACAACGAAAATACGTCCAATTAGTATCCAACGTGTGTTATTCATGACATGGAATATGCGCTATACGTATGTATGATATACATATAGCACAAATTCCATATCATGAATAGCACATGTTGGATATTAATTAGACGTATTTCCATTGTACGACCAGCATTATTGTTTCTTTTACCAGGGATACTCCCTTAGCCGCAACTTTACACAACAACATGAACAAACTCACCAAATTTCAACCCACTCTAACATATATATAATAATTTCCTAACACTCCTAATTTCTCATCTTCTCTTTTAATTTCTCTAATAACTTGAATTCAATATTCAACAACATTATGGGCTCTTATGGTGCAAACTCTGTCCATTGGCACTTTGGGTTTTTAGCCATTGTGATTGCAACTCTAATTTTGGCACCAAACCTTAGTTGTGGGAAACAATTATCCAAAATAATTGGCATGAAAATGAATGTAATTGATCAGTGTTGGAGATGGAATCCTGAATGGAGGAGGCATAGATCACAACTTGCCAATTGCTCTGTGGGCTATGTTGGCAAGATGATGAACAACTTAGGCAATGATCTCATTTATTATAAGGTTACGGATCCTACTGATGACCCAATAAATCCTAAACCTGGAAGTTTGAGGTATGGAGCTTCAGTGATTCAAGGAAAAGTTTGGATCAAATTTCAGAGGGATATGCATATTACACTTGTGAAGCCCCTTCTTGTTAGTAGTTTCACCACCATTGATGGTCGTGGTGTCAACATTCATATTGCTAATAATGCTTGCTTGATGATCTTTAAGGTAAGAAAAATGATATTGGTACATATATTTTTTAGGGAAATACTTGGGGCACAACAAAAAATCAGTCAAAACAGCCAACAAATTGTGCACGACATATATAATATAAAATACACAACGTATATTATATGTAGTGCACAACGAATATCACATATTATACACAACATATATCACATGTTGCAACATCATATTTCTTTGTAACATATTATATATGTTGTGCATATCATGTGATATATGGTGTGCATTACATGTAATATTCGTTGTGCAATTTATGTTATATATGTTGTGCACAATTTGTTGGCTGTTTTGGCTGGTTTTTTGTTGTGCCTCTAGCAATGCTCTATTTTTTATTAGCAATAATGTTATATGTACACTCTCTTATCAGCCACCCTTCATTTTTTTATAGTGGCCCCATCAGAATGAAAAAGTAATATTTGATGAAATTGATGGAGTGGCTGATGGTGGCTGCAAAATGGTGTGCAAGAAGTATTGTTAATTTTTTATACACCTAATCTTACACCCACTTTTTCTACCTTTAAATTTTGATATGACATTCACTTAAACATTCAAATTTATAATATCCACCGTTGGATTGAAAATGTATGTTCATACACATTTGTATGTACGTGTATCTTTCCTCTTAAGGTAATCATCAAGTGTTACAATTTTAACTTTTACCAATTACGTACTTCATAAAATTTTGGTGACAAAGGTGAGAAATGAATTTTGTACATTATAATATCAGTCATCATCAGCTACTATATGCAATAATTTAACTTTTATTATTATAGATTAATTCAACATTTTAAAAAATTAGATTAATAACTTTAAAAATTGGAATTATTGCATATAATAACTGATAATGATTAATTTTGCGATGAGAAATACTTGAGGCACAACAAAAAATCAGTCAAAACAGCCAACAAGTTGTGCACAACATATATAATATAAAATGCACAACGTATATTATATGTAGTGCACAAAATGACATTTCTACATGAATCACAAAATGCGATGTATATATAACACTACTAGACTATAATTCATGTTAGTTGAAATGACATTTCTACATGAATCACAAAATGCGAAAATATATAATGTTCTATATATTCATGATGAGTGAAACTTTATAACTCATTTTTGTTATTTAAATAATTAAATATTGAATTTTAGAAAATACAATACAATAAGAAAATGTCATAAATAAAAAAAGATAAATATTTTTTGTACACCACAAAAATCAACAACCATATGTAATAAACTAATAATCTAACTTTTTAAAATTATTGATCAAATTTTTAATATTATATATTAATCCAATATTTAAAAAATTGGATATATTACTTATAATAAATAATTTTGTGATATACACGTAACGTTATTTATAAAAATAAAATTATTCAAAATCTAATTTTCCATTGATGTACCACAAATTAACATAACACAACTTATTATTATTATCTATTTGAAGGCTACAAACATAATCATCCATAGCATTCGAGTTCATCATTGTAAAGCTCAAGCCCCTGGATTGGTGATGGGTCCTAATGGAAAGGTAATTTCTTTGGGTCAAGTGGATGGAGATGCAATCAGACTTATTACAGCTTCAAAGATTTGGATTGATCATAATACTCTTCATGATTGTGAAGATGGTCTTCTTGATGTCACTCGTGGTTCTACTGATGTCACTGTCTCTAATAATTGGTTCAGAAATCAAAATAAGGTTATGCTTCTTGGCCATGATGATGGATATGTGAGAGACCAAAACATGAAAGTTACTGTTGTGTACAATCATTTTGGACCTAATTGCAACCAACGCATGCCAAGGTATCTATTTCATTAAGAGAAATGTTTCTGTGTACATCACAAAATCAGTCACTATCAGTCATTATGCATGTATAATAGTCTAACATTTTGAAATTAGTAATCCAACTTTTAAAGATGTTAGATTAATGTATAATGATAAAAGTTGGATTATAAGTTTTAAAATGTTAGATTATTATACTTGATAGTTGATTTTATGATGTACATGTAGTATTATTCTTTCATTAATTACAATAAATATATTAATATGAGGGATAAAATATTTTCTCAAGATATGAAACTGACAATATAATTCATTAATATATAAAAGTGACAACATGATCCTTCAATATTGAAATTTTAAGACAATGTAAACTCTTAAAATTTAAAGTTTAGGACAAGTTGAGGGACCATGTTGTCCTAAAAATTCAATTTTAATCGACCATATTGTCACTTTTTCATATTTTAAAAGACTATTTTATTGTTCACGTCAAATCTTGAAAGATCATATTGTAATTTTCATATCTTAAGAGACCATTTTATCTTCCATGTTAATCTTGAGGGATTAAAATGAATATTTACTGCATTAATTATTATTTTTTATTAAGAAAATTAAGGAAAAAATATGTTAGTGTAATGTACAATATTAATTTGTTTCATTAATTTGAAATGTGATTATAGGATTCGCCATGGATATGCACATGTTGCCAACAATCTTTATCAAGGATGGGTGCAATATGCCATCGGTGGAAGCATGGAACCCAGCCTTAAAAGTGAAGCTAATCTCTTCATAGCACCAACATCCGGGAGCAAGGAGGTATAATCAATTTAATCACATTTAATAAACAAATCGATTAAACTCGTAAACTCTTACGACTTTACAAATTTAAAATTCTAATTGAGTCAAACGAGTTTACAAGTAAAATCTTAAAGCTTACGAATTTAACTTTACGGTTTGAGTATACCTAAATTTATAAAAGGGAAATGTTTGGTGAACAATGAAAAATCAGTCAAACCAGTCAATGGACCTATTTGGTAATCTTTTGGCCCAAAAAAAGCACTTTTTAAGTAGTTAGTTGTTGGCAGACTTAATGATTGTGGCCCAAAATCTCTATATTGACTGGTTTTGACCGATTTGTTATCGTGCAAATAGCAGCACTCTTTATAAAAACTCTACGAGTTTATGTACACTCTCAAGTTTGATAACATTCAAAGAAAATATATGATTTATACAGGTAACATGGAGAAAAAGTAGTCATCAAAATGGAAACAATTGGGAATTTCACTCAGTAAGGGACGTTTTTGAAAATAGAGCATTCTTTAAAGCAACAAAAGGTGGACGTGTGCCAAAGCCAAATTACAACATGGAACAAAGATTCAAAGTTGCTGATGCTATATCTGTCAGATCATTGACAAGTTCATCTGGTGCATTAAAATGCACCAAAACTTCTATATGTTGAATTTAATTACAACATAGAAGATAGAGATCTTGAAGCAAAATTGATTGGCATTACTAGTAAGGACCAAGTAAAATGAAGAGAAGTTTCTTCAAATGTATTTAAACTCAATTAGATTTTAAATTCGGGTTCTTCAGCTTTTAGAAACTTGGTTTCTGTTGACCAAAACCAAAAGAACCTTTTTCTAGTCTTTATCTTTATTTTTCATAGCTCTGTTCTGTAGAAGGCCATCTTCGCTGCGAACGAAGAAATAACAAAGGCAACATATATAATTATCTAAATCTAATCTAAAACTAAATTTAGATACAATAATTTATCAAAAGAAAAATAGAAATCAATGTCAAATGACAGTCATACAGAAATTGAGAACTAACAAACTATATTAAAACCTTTCCATTTAAGAAAACTAATACTCCTATCTTCATTTTTAAAAAATCAACTACAATCTTTAAAATTTTGAATTCATCTACTCACCTAAATACCCATATTTTTTTACCATGCACGCATTAAATGTCTTATACAGGTTACCTCTTCATTTCCTTTTTTAATTATTTTTATTTCTTTTTATTTTAATTATTAATCACCTTTTCCTTCTCAATAGAGCATTTCGCTCTCTGATATTTTACCCATATGGAAATGAAGGGTCGTCGTCGGCAGCTGATTTTGGTTCTTGGAACTCTGCAAAATTTTGGAACCACTGTATCAGATTAAATCGTACATCTTTCTCCATCCTAATTTAATATCATTTTGAATTTTTACTTTCTTGAATGCTTAGTGTGAGTGCTATTGGTGGTGTTTATATATAGATTATTTAGACTATCGGTGGTGTTAGGGTTCCATTTGCTCTTATTTCAATTTTTCTTTTTGTTTTTTCGGCTAGGGTTTTCTATTCGGAGACATACCATCTGATTCATGTTGGCAGCATCGACTTCTACGGCACCGATGTTCTTTCTCATCAAAATGCCGTTTATCGTGCTCACCTTTGTTCCTCTATCAGCCACTGTTTGTTTTTTATTTCCCCTTTTTATCGTATTCACTTCTTTTTGTTCTTCTTCTATTCACTTTTCTTCTTAAAAACTATTTTTTTTTTTTAAAAAAAGGTGAAAAAATCGATTTTGTTGTTTTATATGTTGAAAAATTGGATTTTGCAGACGACCCTTTTGGTGATCCTAAGACCACTGGGGACCCTTATTGCACTCTCTTCGTGTGTCGCCTCTCTCGCCTAGCCTATGTGAGTTTACTTTTTTTCTTTTTCTTCATATTTTTTTTCTCTATAAGTTTTTGGTTCATTCACCGAATGTATTTATTTATTGGTTCAAGATTAGTTGCACATGAAGTGTTTGACAAATTGCTTGAGTGATGCAACTTTTTCTTTTGTTTTTTCTCTGTATTGCTTCCTTGCACCGTTCTTCCATTGAATCTGTTCTCTGTTATTTTGCTTTGTGAATCTTGAAAGACATCAACTATATTTTTTAACTAATTCATCTTACATAGTTCTGGGTTTTTCAACTTTTAATGGTTCTGCACATTTTTTTGTCTATTCTGAAGTAAATTCATAAAAAATGTCTTCATTCATGTTTTATATCAAATATCTTTGCTCATATATTTCATACATTTGCAGGATTGCTCATATTGTCAGTTTATTTATGTTATTCTTTTTTGTGTTTTCCTATAGTTTCCAATTATTTTTATTGATTCTTTTGAGGGCAGCCCATGAGGAGGTTAACAATGTCATTCTAAAGTGGTAGTTTATTTATGCCATGAAACTAAGTATTTCATTTAGTCATGAACTTTATTCTTTGTATTCTTATCAATATTAATATGAATTTATTATTTCTCTTAGACAACTCATTCTGCTCATGTTTTTTATTTACTTTTAATCAAATTATTTGAGGAAGTTTATGAAAAACCATCGTTTCCTTTTAAAGTGTTAGGTCTTATATTATATTACATTGTTTCAATTTGAATGATCATCTCAAGTTTCATCTATTTACTTATTTTAGTATTTTTTATGTTGAGTTATACTTGATTAAAAGTTGTGCTATTTATGTCTATTTTTGGGTAAACATTTTACAATTTAATTTTCCATGGTTCTGTCTATTTTTGTGCATGTGAGTTTTGGTTGTTCTGTTTGTGTACTTTATGTATTTTTTCTAAGATAAAAGAGACTTTTATGGATATTTTGTTTAGTTACTGCATGAAAAAAATAAAAGGCTAGCTGTTTGTGTTCAGAGTCAAATTTGTCATTAATACTATGATACATTTATTTACCTAGAAATAGCTTTACCATGACCTTCCGATTTTCTCTCTTCAGAAATTGATCTTAGAAAGTATTTAATTTTTTTCGAATGGGATGCAAAAATTATTTGTGCAAGATATTCAAAGGTGAAATAAATTACATAAACCAGAGTTGGAGCTTTTTAAACTGGATTCCAAGGTTGGCAATGGAGTTAGAAGATCACTGATCACACCTTGATGTATTAATTACTCTTTTTCTTATTTTGTATTGTTGTAATTTTTTTTTGGTATGAAATGAGAAATTTTGTGAATGTAATTTTTTATTTTTATGAGCTCTCAATACAATTTTTTGATATTTATTTCTATTTTTTTCATCTAATATTTTTAATATAAAGGAGTTATACAAATAAAAATTTATTATGAGATTGCTATTAATATATTAGATGTAAATGTACTAAGGACCGATATGCTTCATGTTGTATAATAAGTTAATAAGTATATACTTAACTATATTATTATATAATTATAAATTTAAATATCAAAATAATGAGGCTAATAAGTTAATAATTTAATTAATCTAAAATTTGTTAAAATCAAAATGATGAATTTTATTTTATTTATCTGTACTAAATCAACATTGGTCTATTTAATCACTGTTGTTTTTTTATAAGTTTTTTTCTAATAATATATAATCTTAATTGTTTTAAAAAAAATCTTATGTATAGTTGATTAATTTGTCAATGATTTTTTTTTTGGTGAGATTTTTTTATATGTATTTCAATTACTCTATTTTAATGAAACGGAACGATACATATCAAATTTAATAAAGAGGTGATATTATCCTCAAATTTATTTTTTATTATTTATTTGAGAGAAAAATGAATATATTTTTTAAAATTTCTAATACAACATATGGTCCCAATAAATATAGGTTGCCTATGTTAGCACAGAAAATTGTATTTTTCATTTTACCAAGGACAATGCTTCTTGAAATTTATCACTAATTATAATTATTGTCTAATATTTACAATACATAGATTTAATTGGATTTCTTTTTTCGAACAAAAAAAAATTGAATTTCAAATCATATACTTTGAATTAGGGGAGACTTTTCATTCTCTCCAATCTATTTAAAACTTATTTTTTAGTCATTAGTATGTAGTATATGATCAACAGCCATATGGTCAAATTTTTTTAATGCAATAAGGTCATATTCTCAAATATTTTTAATACAACAGGATCATATCAAATTTTATGAGATTACTATAATTATATAGTACAATTTATATAGTATAGAATCAAATTTTAGTCTAAATTGTTACATGTAAGTGTAGCATATCATAGATAAAAGCACCAACTGGGGGCAGGATAGACCAAAGTAAGATGAAAGATTGATTGATGTGTGTTGTATTGAGATTGTGCAATTGAGACGATAGATAATGTGAATCAATATAAAAAAATAGATGAATAGATTCTTAATTAGTATAGGTAGATACACTATTACATATAACTAAAAATATAAGTTATTGAAAATTTTATATTCATAAATTACAATAATAAATTATTAATTACTTTTCTTTAATTACATATTTTATTCTTATTATTTATTATATTAGACGTATTATACAATTTAAGTATTCACAATCAGCAATTAATACTTATTTAATTTATATTTATATTTATTATTCTAGTTCTCTAAAATAAGGTTTATAATGTAAAAAGTGAATAAAGAGAAATCTAGTCTAATAAATTATTTCTCAACCGCTTAATTAAACGCAATGATATCAGAACATATGAAATTTTCTTATTTAATATTACGGTTTTACTAGTAAGTGTTCGAGTTCGATAGTCTTTTAAGAACTAAGAAGTATTTTTATTATAGAAAATAAGATGTTGAGTGTTTAATGCATCTTAAATAATAATATAAGTGATAGAAATTTTTAACATATAGTATCTCTTACTATATCTCTTTCATAATATCATTCGCCCTTAAGAAATTAAACATTTTAATAGTTTCCAATATTTATTGATAGGGTAGCAACAAGAGTGCATTACAAGTAAATACTGGATAAGTTGGACATAATAGAATAATTACAAGTACTACATTCTTGCCATTGTTGAGACATTAAATGGGAAGCAATCAGAGGTAGATCCATTAAATGCTTTACTAGCAAGAACTCTATTGACAGCCTCAGTGGGATGATAGGGATCCCAAAACACATATTCGTCTCTGCTCGTGCAAGGCCAAGAGACTCGTAAGCAACCTATCATTCCAAATCCACAGCAGGGTCTATCAACCACACTGAACCCTGTACAAACGAAAATCACTCCATCAATTACTATTATGACATTCCCGGAGATCTAGTAATATTCATTTCGACGACAATGATCTCTCCTAGATGCACTGTTTAGGTGCGACAGAGGAGAGATTAGTATAAAGTTTAGGGCATTTCTTACCGTAAGAATATCCATTTTGTATGATCCCTTTGAGAGCATCATAAGTGTTGCCATACACAAAGATGGAGCCAGGTTTCTGGGAGTTCAGTTGATTCACCAAAGATCTCAAAGCAGCATTGAACAAGCCAACCATTTCATTTACATCTTCAGCACATTGTCTTGAACCTGGCCAGGGTATGGATCTTGATAGTTGATTCGGTATGCAGCCCAGTGGTCCAACACCTGCCAGCAAAAATTTTTTGAGTCCCAAACCTTGTAGAACCTGTACAATAAAAATAGCAACATGACCACCAGCACCACCTTCAATAACTTGAGATAAAGGATATGTGTATTTATAAACTTACCATTATATAACTTTCATATCTCTGTATGAGTAGATCAGCAAAGGGTTGTGGATCATACTTAGACCGTGTTTCATATAATAATGGAAAGAGATAGTTGTTTATGTAATCATTGCTTCCATGATTCACAACTGCCAATGACTTTGCTAGGTACTGACTCAACGTCTTATCATCCATTTGTTCCTTGAGTTGGCTTAAGGTTGTTTGAAAATTCTGCACTTGCTGGCTGAAGGGAAAGCGTTCTCCCTGCATCATTTGGTATATGAGTTAAATGGTGGAGCATAACAGTTTCAGAAACAAAACACAAACTAGTTAGGTTAGCACAAATGTTATTACCAGATGCCTCCCTGTCTCCTCAAGTATTCCAGAAGCAGCTGAAGCATAGTTTACTCCCCTCAAAATGCTTTCTGGACCCGCAGTATCTTCATAAGCCGGTAGATAAGGATGGTTAAGCAATTCACCTGCAAAACTATAATATCAGTGCAAAAGAATACTATCTAGTAATAATGCAAATATTATTTATAATATGACAACATGGTCTGATCCATGTAACAAACTCTACTTAGTAAGACAAGACTTAGTAGTTGTTGTTAGAAATGATAGAAGAAACAAAGAAGCACATTACCAAGGAGATCTATGAAGAGTTTGCCATTTGAAAATCTACCAGTGGGACCCCATGGTGAATCAATGCCATAAGGCCAGAAGTTTGCTTTGGCTGCAGGGAAAAGATTGTTATTATTACCATTATCTAATAGAGAATCTCCAAACACAAAGATCGCTGAAAATGATGGCAATGGTGATGTTGATGGAGCCCCAGACACATTATTTGTTGAGGCAGATGTTGAAATACCAGTCAAAAACACAAAACATATCACTAGGTAGCATGCTGCCATTTTCATGTATTTTTTTTCTCTTTTCTGTCTGAGGTATTGGTGTTATGAATACAAAGTTCATGCTAGTCTTATTTATAAGAAGTTCAAGGACATGCATACCTGACATAACATGTTTTCACTCCCCAATTTATTCACTTTTTTTCCTGATTAACCTGCAGAACCTAAGGAATGATCTCAAATGATCACATTATTTTTGCCTTCCATCATGAAAACTGTGGTGTCTTGCTGGATAATTCATTAACTGCTTTAATGCTTTTACATCAAAGTCTGCTCAAAATCCTGTAAAGTTACAGAAAAAAGGGATCTTGAGGTTAAAGGAAACTGATGCAGAGGTTTTAGTCTTCTTTATATATTTGGACCAGAAAAATATCATTAAGTCTTGGATAACAACATTTTTCCAGCCAAAAAAGCCCACTTTAACACTTTTTGGTCCAAATAGCATTTTTAATCATGTGTGCTTTTTTAAAGGGCTGAATAATTTAGGCGGTTAGGCCCAAACTTCTATTTTTGGCTGTTTTGACTGGTATAATTTTTTACCCAAAGCAATGCTCAGAAAATATATATTATAAGCTTGAAATGGTCACAGCCACCCTAACAAAGCTATAATTACAGAGAAAACCCATGCAACACAATTAATACAATTATTTAAGCACAAAATAGCAGTCATAATGAACGCGGATAGCGGCGCATAGCGGTCGACCCCAAAAACGTTATAGCGGTATAGTGGATAGCGGTAAAGCCGCTATTTTGATTGTAAACAACTAACATATACAATAACTTATAAGAAAGAAATTATCGAATATTTTATGTTGAATTTTGCCTATATTCAAAATCATCCACAATTAGTCCTATGGAGTATTATTCACAATTAATTCATCAATCTATCCAACAAAAAAGTATCTAAAATTCATAATTCATCAATTTATCCATCAAAAAGGTAGCTAAAACTAAAATCTAAATACTAATTAATTATCATCATCGCGTATCTCCATCGAGAATTCATTAACTGCTTTAATGCTCTTACATCAATGTCTGTTCAAAATCCTGTAAAGTTATAGAAAAAAGGGATCTTGAGATTAAAGGAAGCTGATGCAAAGGTTTTAGTCTTCATTATAAATTTGGACCAGAAAATATGAGTGTTGCTAAGGGTACAAAACTGTACCAGCCAAAAATCGGAGTTTGGGCCTTAATTACTCAGCCCATTAAAAGAAGACACATGATTAAGAATGTTATTTGGGCCCTCTGTTATCAATAGCGCGCGATAGCGCCACTATAGCGGCATAGCGTAGCGTAGCGGCAGTCCGCCGCTTCAGATCGATGCATAGCGGAGCGGAATGCAATAGCGGTAATAGCGGCCGCAATCGCGGATTGAATAGCGGCGCAAATAGCGGGAGTAGCACCGCTATTTGGAAAAAAGAGGGAAAAGTCTATTTTAACCTCACTAATTAGGCTGTTCAATGCATTTAGGAAATTTTAAATGAAATTTCCCATCAAATTAAAGAGTCACAGTGTGTGACTTTCATTCTCCCTTAAGTTCATACGTTCTCTTGGAAGGCTTCGAAGCATACTCTGCTTTTTCTCCCTCTCTCATGTCTGAACATTCATGAATGAATGATGATATGTCTTTGATGGATGATGATAATTAATTAAGAGTGATAGGACTAATTGTGGATGGTTTTGAATATAGATCATGAATGAATAGACAAAATTGTATAATTTCTTTCTTATAAATTATTATATATGTTAGTTGTTTACAATCAAAATAGCGACTATACCGCTATCCGCTATACCGCTACACTCCGCTATCCGCGATCGATAACTATGTTTGGGCCAAAAGTTTTAAAATTGACTTTTTTGGCTGTAAAAGTGTTGTTACCTAAGATTTTGTAAAAATATATATTATCATCTTGACATGCTCACAGCCACCCTAACAAAGCTATAATTACATAGAAAACCCATGCAACACAATTCATACAATTATATAAGCACAAAGTTGCAGTCATAATGAAAGTGCTGCTCACTTCACAGAACAATGTTAAACAATGAACAACAAAACTTGTTACACTGCTAAAGGGCCTCATATTTACATCAGTTTTAACAAATAACTCAAAGAAAACAATAAATAAAAATAAAATATATAAAAAAGAGTAAATGTTTCACTATTATGTTGCATTTGTCATTTATCACGGCCCTATATATACACTAATTTAATATTAGTACCATAAAAAACGTCTAGCTCCGTTCCTATTGGCTACCCTAAAAAAATTTTACACACAAAATTTTGATTCGATAATCGTAAAAAAATGTTTTATACAATTACTATTTCAAAATTAAACCCTTACATTAATCTATGGTAACTTTTTTTTGAAGAATCTTTCATTCCTTTGTTCGAGTTGAAACTGCATAGTATATATGCTATTCAAATATTCACAATCAGCAATCTGTACTTATTTGATTTATTTTCATATTCTCAATTCCAGCTCCTCTAAAATAAGGAAGTTTATAATGTAAAAAAGTGAATATTTCACCTTACAAATCTCCAAGAAGAATCAAGTCTCGTAAATTCTTTCCCAACTGCTCAATTAATCGCAATGATATCACCCCATATGTTACCTTCTATTTAATATTAGAGTTTTACTAATAAGTGTTCGACACTTTTTTAAGAACTAAGAAAATATGTTTTTCATAGAAAATGCAAGGTTGAAGTTTTTAATGCATTGAATGCATTAAATCTTTCTATTTTTAGAGGCTTAAAGTGTAGAAACATTAGATTTTTACCATACTACCTCTTTTATAATATCACTCACCCTTAAAATATTAAACATTATAATATTTTTCAAGAGTTATTCATATGGTAGCAACAAGAGTGCATAACAAGGAAATACTAGTTAATTCGGACATAATAGATTAATTATTACGACAACTACTACATTCTTGCCATTGGTGACAAGGAGAATTAGTGTCAACCGCATGAACAACCCATGCATTGTTTCCCTATACAAGATTTAAGCGTGAACAAAACTATCATCCTAGATTGCACAATGGGAGCATTATAGAAGGCAATTTCTGCGTGAATCATATGCAAAAGCAAATGATGGATTAGCATATTTTGGGCTTAAAACTGCCTTATACTAGAAAACTCTATTCCCCACCAAAAAAATAAATTGGCCTATTCCAAACAAGCTGTAATACCCCAACATAAAAGTACCACCAATGTGACTATAAGTAACCAACCAATGTTCAAAATCAGAACTCAATCTATGTCAATAGGAAAAAGAATTCACAAACAAAGTAATCATAGGCCGTTAACCGATGAAAAGAGCACAGAAACCTTTGAAATCTATAGCAATCAATCTAAATCAATAAATAATAGTAATGGAAGTGAGAGATCATGGAAGCATAGTTGAAAGGGGGGAAAAGAATAGAGAGCACACACCATAGGTTGACCTGCTTGGAAGAGGTTGGAGATGAGAGCAGAAGGTTCCGTAGGCTTTTTGGGAGAGATGAATTTGGAAGCTAAGTACCAGAACACCGCCATGCGGATGATACCGGCAAAGCCGAAACCTCCTTTTGCTGCTGCTAAAAAAGCAATGTTATCAGACTCAACTCTAGAATCAAACTCGGCCACTGATTCAATGGTTCAACCGGTGGATAATTTTCCCGGTCTCCAAAATAAAATTTTAAATAAAAATATAATAAAGAAAAAACATAAAAAAAATTGACATCAAAGTATACAACTTAAATTTTGCCTCTGTTCATGCCATTTTTTGCCTCTCATGAAGAACAATGTTCCAATTATTCCATTTTTGTTCATGTAAAAATTATAATCCAGCATTATTTTTTTAATGCAAATAATCCAAAAAAATTAAACTCGGAACAGAACATCAACAGGAACAGAACAGAACGAGCTCATAGCGAAGAACAAAACAGAATTAATTAACAGATCATCAAAGGAAGAGCAAAACATTAATTATTAACTCAGGTAAGAACTGAACAGAAAAGCTATAAGTCATAACTTACCTTCGCACCGGAAGAAGTGCAGAAGCAGAACAACACCCGGGCGGAGGTGGACGAAGGCGGGGCTGAGGGCTTCGAGCACGCGACTGTGAAGCGGCGCGAGGCGGAGGCGGACGGAGGTGGGCGAGGGGACTGAGATTCTCCTCTGCGCGGCGCTAGATGTCTCTGCGAAGCTACGAGCCTGCGACTGCGAGGTGGTGGCGGAGGCGACGAAGGCGAGGTGGAAGCCCGCCGGCGGCGAGGTGGAGCCATGGAAGGGATCTGCTTAAGGCTTAAAAGAAGGAGGATGTGAAATGGCCAAATCTATGTTCTAGGGTTAGGGACGTTTGGAAGAAGAATGAAAAAAAAAAATACATCGGGTCGGATTATAAATTATAAGCATGATCCGGGTTGGGTCATAAGACCAGCTGATTTACCGATTTAAAAAAAATCCGACAATTTTAATCTGTTTGCATAGAAATTTTGGACAAGTTATAAATTTTTATATAAAAATATTTTTTAAGAAGTAAATTATGAATAAATTATTTTATATGTATATATAAAATAATAAAAATATTTATTTCAATTATTTTGAAAAATGTTTTTAGAGAAGTTAAATATTTTGAAATTTTTAAAAATACTGAAATAACTTTTAGAGAAGCAATAAGTTATATAGTAAAACAAAACAAATATAACTTTTAATAAGTGAAAAGTTAAAAAAAAAAATCAAAAATACTGTTATCCAAACCACCCTTAATCCAACTATGAAATCCATTTGTATACCCGATTCACGATTTTTCAATTAAAATGGCAGGTTGGGTCTGATTTTTATTACTTTATAAAAAGGTGAATATTTCACCGTATAAATCTCTTAAGAAAAACAAAGATCATAAATTCTTTCCCAATAACTTAATTAATCGCAATAATATGATGAGATATGTTATCTTCTACTAAATATCAAGGTTTTATTAATATGTGTTCGACACTTTTTAAGAACTAAGAAAAATATTTTTATAGAAAAAGATGTTGACAATTTTAATAGTTGAATGCATTAACTCATTATATTTTTAGAGATCGAAAGAGTAGAGACATTTCTAAGTAGTTAGCAAAATCTTAAATATTAATACAAGTGACAAAAATGTTTACAGAATACAGTATAGTAACACTTTCATAACAGGAAAAAAAAACAAACAAATAAACTAGTTAGGTTAGCATAAATGTTATTACTAGATTCATCCTTGTCTCCTCAAGTATCCCAAAAGCATAGTTTACTCCCCGCAAAATACTTTGTTGGTCCATAGTATCTTCATAGGTGTAACACCCCAATAATTAATCCTCCATGTTATAGTCATTTCGGACCAACTAATCGAGTGTCACCTCTTGAACATCATAGCATATGTTATGTTTTTAAAATAGATACGGTGAAAATACGTGGGAATTAATTTCGCAAATATCATACTTCAAAAGTAGGGGCAACGTCATACATATAATCGTTATAATACATCATGTACCAATATTACATAATAATATACATACAGCTCTCTAATTCATCAAAGTACAAATAGTCTCCCACATCATATATCAGCAATGAAACTAGTAATAATAATAGTAATACAACTACATGAATATCCCGGCTAACATAGATCCGGAAATAACTTAACAAACATGAACCGGAAGGAAACTAAACAGGGCGGAAGCTCAAAGCTTCCGTCTTCAAGTCCACCTGGCGTCTCCGTCTCCAAGTACACCTGATTACCTAAAATATATATCCACGATAGGGTGAGCAACTAAAAGTTACTCAGTAGGGGCGGCTATCTCGGGTTTATTATAAAAAGGTGAAGCATGCTAAATCCAATTCAGAAATTAGTTCATAAAATCTGTATCCCGAGATAACCTCATCCTAGGTGCGTCTTGCTCATTTTATTAATGCATACATATATAATTATAAGTAGATGTTAGTCCATATCAGTGTGTGAAGACATATGTGCGTCTAAACATCAAAAATACATAATTGTCACAATATTGAGTATGAAATTACAATTAAAAGTATAAGAACATAAATCCCTTAAGTGTCATGTGTCATGATCTCTTTTACTTGTAATGGCACCACCCTCTCTCTTATTATCCTCCGTCCTGCCTGGCCCCAGGTCATGAGCTCATACCTCTCTAGTTTCTACTAGACATCTATGGGGAAGAGGGGTTTATTCACTTTCACTCACAAAACTGGTATTGGGGACCGAGGGCTGCCAACCCTCCCTTGCCAATCCAATTTGTGGAGAAAACTACTCATAAATTCACTTCCTCTTACATAATGGTATTGGGGACCGAGGATACCAACCTCCCTTGCCAATTCCATTTGTGGAGGAAGCTACTATTAAGTTCTTTTCTCATTTCACATGACAACATAGTAAAATCTTTATACATTCAACATGACTATCATATATACGTCATCGTTATATCTCATGTATCTTATAATCATCATAATGCACCTATACTCATAAACATATTCATTTATCGTACTTTTTCATAAATATTCATTCGTACATATTTATTTCTATTATTATATATAATAAAACATATTTAAATAACTAATACTTCGTACTATAAAGTGAAATCAGGAAAATACTAAAAAATATGAAAAATGCATAGAATCTGCAATATTACTGCGGCCTGGTCGCTAGCACGCTCCTTGTGGCCGCTAGCGCCCGAGGCGGTGTAACTGCTCGCTAGCACCCGAAATCTGGCCGCTAGCGCCCGTCATGTGTCTGCTCTTGAGCCAGCTTCTAAATCAACAATCATTTTATGCTTATGATGAATTTAACATAACTATATGCAAGAGTATAGACTTATACATGCTTAGGCATTAGTATATTCATTTAAAAACTCGATTTGTAACAGCATATTATTTTAAATCCACTAAAATTCATCAAGAAAATATTTTTCTCAGTTCTGTTCTGCACCCGGTCGCTAGCGCATACATACTGGTCGCTAGCGACTGAGGCGGTAAAACTCTGTCGTTAGCGCCTAACTTATGGGCGCTAGCTCATGCCTTCTCGCTAGCGGCTACCATGTTGGTCGCTAGCGAGTAGCTCGATTCTGGCTCAAGAACAGCAAAGCAGAACACAACCAACAAAATCCCAAAATCTTGTTTTCGATCATTTAACCTCCAGAAATCGTTCATATATTTTAAACATAACATTAATACTAAACCCCTACCTCTTGTAGACCTCCAAATCAAGCTCTAATCCTCTCTTGTTCTTAACCTCCTTGATGAACACTTCCCCAAAGCTTTCTAAAATGATAAAGATGATGTTCCTGAGGTGGCTTCTAGATTCTAGACGGTTCAGAATGTTGAGAATCTGGTAAAGGTCTTGAATATGTGATCTAATTCTAATTTTGGTAAGGTTTTGGTCTTAGAATATGAGTTGGTGATGCTTAGAGATTTGGAAGAGTTTTTGGGAGTTGGTAAATGTTAAGATAAGTTTCTGATGATATTTGGGTGCCTTCTGAAGTTATAAGGCGGCTTAGGGTCGAAGGGCACATTAGCAATATCAGAAAATTGAGGGACCAAGGCTAAAAGTGCAAAAATGCAGAACTTGTTGTTCTGTCTCGACATGGTCGCTAGCGCCCGACTACACTCGCTAGCGACCGGCCACGCGCTAGCGCACACATGTTATGCGCTAGCGGCGGGTCCTGTGGCAGAATGCAGGTTATGCAAAATTCTTCTCCTAATTGTCCCCACATACATCCTATTCATCCTCATTGATCCAAACATGATTCAAACCTTATCTAAACCTTAAATATACTTGGGGACATCATATTCTAATCCGTAATATCCTAATCCATCATCCACACACTCAATTCAACACTAATTATATTACTAACTCTTCTAATTTTCCATTATGCATGCATGAACTCCTCTAAATCTGCTAACACTCTATCTAAAATGTTTTTAACCAGGCCCCACTCTCTAAACTACCAAAATCATTGTAAATCCTCATTTTCATTTTCAAAACTCAAATACATATCTAAATCCATATAACCCTTTTTTAAAACCAATTTCATTGAAATATAAACTTTTGCAATACATTTTCTAAATCGTTAAATCACATAATGCATGAAAACCATGTATGCAATTACTCAATCATTCACACACGTAATCCATATATCAAACAAGTCATCAACACACATAGGCATACAGTACACATACATTTCAATTAAGTCTCAACCAAGGCTAATTATCACTAATTAACCTTAATTAAGATGTAATTGAAATCTGGGGTCTTACAATAGGCAGGTAGATAAGGATGGTTAAGCAATTCACATGATGCAAAACTGTAATATCAATGCAAAAGAATACTATCTAATAATGCAATATGATTTATAATATAATAATATTTGTAATATAATAGAAATACATTCAACTAATATTTAATATTGTTATATGTCATACATAATGTGTATCATACGTAAGAAACATTATATATGACACACATTACGTGTGACACATAGCACACATTATAATACATAAACTGAAAACATTGCACAACACAAGCTGAACATATCGCGCATACATAAATGAACACGTTACCATAGTTATCAGACTCGACCCAGAACTCGACTCGGTCGAGGCACTGAGTCACCGGGTTAGTGGTTCAACCAGTGGGTCAATGGTTCAACCGGTTGATAATTAAACCGATCTATTAAATATATTTTAATTTATATATAAAATAAAATTTTCAAAAAATTATAGTATATAATAAATAAATTTAATAGATAACCAAACAGCATCCAAAATCATAGTTTAGTGGTTTATATGTATATTGTTATCTAACAACACCAGGGTTCGAATCGCTTAGCAGGCTTTTATGTATTGTTAATTTAAATTTAATTCAACTAAGAATGTATAAATATATTAATTGGCAATAGAGAATTAAAGAGTTTCATTGGCTCAGTGGTTTGGCTCAATGCGGGTTCTGCCGGATCGGGTTTGCGGGTAAGTGAGTTGGGTCCGAAAAGATGCATGATCCGGTCCGGGTTATAAAACTCGGTCGGGTCGCCGGTTTTGATGAGATCCGGCCGAGTCGAACCGGTTTTCACCGGTTCTGATGCGTAACCGATCCGAATGCAGACTTGGCCCGGTTTGCTACCCGGTTCGCGGTCCGAACTGGGTTTTACAACACTGCTCGTTACAATTCATAAACCCGACAAGTTCAACCCATTTAGCCACCCCTAATTGCCTTTGTAAAATGTTCACTAACTAAAATTATTATAAATTGAAAAATTATTAAATTATATTATCATAATAAATTTATTTATATGAATAAAATTAATTATAAAATAAATTTATGAAATTAATTTACTATATTTTAATTTAATTTTTTATATATATATTTAGGTACTTACATTATTAATATTTTGATCATTTTCATACATCACGGAGATAAAAATACAAAACATAAAAATCATATAAAAGATAAGGACAAATTTTATTCATAACGTTATAAGAGGTTTCTTTAGTACCTTCTTTGTGTAAAAAATTTGTTTTAATTACTCTTTATTTTTCTATACATTTATATGTTAGTCGGTCAAATAAGAAAAATAAAAAAAAAATCTATTATCTCATTACTATTTACTAGATAATAATAATAATACAATTTCTAGAAATTCACAACTATTCGGTTGGATCTTTTGTATGTGATACTGCACCCACTATTGGGAATGCAATACTTGATGCATACGCTAAACACTCATTTTTTTCTTGCTTCATAGGGGTATAAAAGTAATGCACAAATAAAAAATTTTAATTTAAAAACAGTATAAAAAAATTGTACACCATTTGTATTTTAAAATTAAACTTTTACATTAATCTAGGGTAACTTTTTTTTAAATGAAACTTTCATTCTTTTGTAAACGAATAGAAACTGTATGTTATACAATTTAAATATTCACAATCAGCAATTAATACTTATTTAATTTATATTTATATTTTTTATTCTTGTTCTCTAAAATAAGTAGGTTTATAATGTAAAAAGTGAATAAAGAGGAATCTAATCTAATAAATTATTTCTCAACCGCTTAATTAAACGCAATGATATCATTTCCAATTTAATATTAAGGTTTTACTAGTAAGTGTTCGATACACTTTTAAGAACTAAGAAGTATTTTTATTATAGAAAATAAGATGTTGAGTATTGAATGCACCTTAAATATTAATATAAGTGATAGAGATTTTTACCATATAGTAGCTCTTTCATAATATCATTCGCCCCTAAGATATTTAACATTTTAATATTTCCCAACATTTATCCATAATGGTAGCAACAAGAGTCAATTACAAGGAAATACTAGTTAAATTGGACATAATAGAATAATTACAACTACTACATTCTTGCCATCGTTGAGACGTTAAATGGGAAGCAATCAGAGGTAGATCCATTAAATGCTTTACTAGCAAGAACTCTATTGACAGCCTCAGTGGGATGATAGGGATCCCAAAACACATATTCGTCTCTGCTCGTGCAAGGCCAAGAGACTCGTAAGCAACCTATCATTCCAAATCCACAGCAGGGTCTATCAACCACACTGAACCCTGTATAAACGAAAATCACTTCATCAATTATTATTAAAATTCATTTCGACTCCCCTTTATTTGTAGGGATGACGTTGATCTCTCCTAGATGCACTGTTTAGGTGCGACAGAGGAGAGATTAGTATATAGTTTAGCGCATTTCTTACCATAAGAAAATCCATCTTGTATGATGCCACGGAGAGCATCATAAGTGTTGCCATACACAAAGATAAAGCCAGGGTTCTGAGAGTTCAGTTGATTCACCAAAGATCTCAAATCAGCATTGAACAAGCCAACCATTTCATTTACATCTTCAGCACATTGTCTTGAACCTGGCCAGGGTATGGATCTGGATAGTTGATTCGGTATGCAGCCCAGTGGTCCAGCTCCTGCCAGCAAGAACTTTTTGAGTCCCAAACCATGCAGAACCTGTACAACAAAAATAACAGCACCACCTTCAATAACTTAAGATTTTGTTCCATTGATAAAGAATGTGTGTATTTGTAAGCTTACCATTATATAACTTTCGTATCTCTGTATGAGTAGATTAGCAAAGTTTTGTGGATCATACATAGACCGTGAGTCATATAATAATGGAACTAGATAGTTGTTTATGTAATCATTGCTTCCATGATTCACAACTGCCAATGACTTTGCTAGGTACTGACTCAACGTCTTATCATCCATTTGTTCCTTGAGTTGGCTTAAGGTTGTTTGAAAATTCTGCACTTGCTGGCTGAAGGGAAAGCGTTCTCCCTGCATCATTTGGTATATGAGTTAAATGGTGGAGCATAACAGTTTCAGAAACAAAACACAAACTAGTTAGGTTAGCACAAATGTTATTACCAGATGCCTCCCTGTCTCCTCAAGTATTCCAGAAGCAGCTGAAGCATAGTTTACTCCCCTCAAAATGCTCTCTGGACCCGCAGTATCTTCATAAGCCGGTAGATAAGGATGGTTAAGCAATTCACCTGCAGAACTGTAATATCAGTGCAAAAGAATACTATCTAGCAATAATGCAAATATGATTTATAATATGACAACATGGTCTGATCCATGTAACTAACTCTACTTAGTAAGACAAGAATACAAGACTTAGTTGTTGTTGTTAGAAATGATAGAAGAAACAAAGAAGCACATTACCAAGGAGATCTATGAAGAGTTTGCCATTTGAAAATCTACCAGTCGGACCCCATGGTGAATCAATGCCATAGGGCCAGAAGTTTGCTTTGGCTGCAGGGAAAAGATTGTTATTATTACCATTATCTAATAGAGAATCTCCAAACACAAAGATCGCTGAAAATGTTGGCAATGGTGATGTTGATGGAGCCCCAGACACATTATTTGTTGAGGCAGATGTTGAAATACCAGTCAAAAACACAAAACATATCACTAGGTAGCATGCTGCCATTTTCATGTATTTTTTTTCTCTTTTCTCTCTGAGGTATTGGTGTTATGAATACAAAGTTCATGCTAGTCTTATTTATAAGGAGTTCAAGGACATGAATACCTGACATAACATGTTTTCACTCCCCAATTTATTCACTTTTTTTCCTGATTAACCTGCAGAACCTAAGGAATGATCTCAAATGATCACATTATTTTTGCCTTCCATCATGAAAACTGTGGTGTCTTGCTGGAGAATTCATTAACTGCTTTAATGCTTTTACATCAAAGTTTGCTCAAAATCCTGTAAAGTTACAGAAAAAAGGGATCTGGAGGTTAAAGGAAGCTGATGCAGAGGTTTTAGTCTTCTTTATATATTTGGACCAGAGAAATATTATTAAGTCTTGGATAACAACATTTTTCCAGCCAAAAAAGCCCACTTTAACACTTTTTGGTCCAAATAGCATTTTTAATCATGTGTGCTTTTTTAAAGGGCTGAATAATTTAGGCGGTTAGGCCCAAACTTCTACTTTTGGCTGTTTTGACTGGTATAATTTTTTACCCAAAGCAATGCTCAGAAAATATATATTATAAGCTTGAAATGCTCACAGCCACCCTAACAAAGCTATAATTACAGAGAAAACCCATGCAACACAATTAATACAATTATTTAAGCACAAAATAGCAGTCATAATGAACGCGGATAGCGGCGCATAGCGGTCGACCCCAAAAACATTATAGCGGTATAGTGGATAGCGGTAAAGCCGCTATTTTGATTGTAAACAACTAACATATACAATAACTTATAAGAAAGAAATTATCGAATATTTTATGTTGAATTTTGCCTATATTCAAAATCATCCACAATTAGTCCTATGGAGTATTATTCACAATTAATTCATCAATCTATCCAACAAAAAAGTATCTAAAATTCATAATTCATCAATTTATCCATCAAAAAGGTAGCTAAAACTAAAATCTAAATACTAATTAATTATCATCATCGCGTATCTCCATCGAGAATTCATTAACTGCTTTAATGCTCTTACATCAAAGTCTGTTCAAAATCCTGTAAAGTTATAGAAAAAAGGGATCTTGAGGTTAAAGGAAGCTGATGCAAAGGTTTTAGTCTTCATTATAAATTTGGACCAGAAAATATGAGTGTTGCTAAGGGTACAAAACTGTACCAGCCAAAAATCGGAGTTTGGGCCTTAATTACTCAGCCCATTAAAAGAAGACACATGATTAAGAATGTTATTTGGGCCAAAAGTTTTAAAATTAACTTTTTTGGCTGTAAAAGTGTTGTTACCTAAGATTTTGTAAAAATATATATTATCAGCTTGACATGCTCACAGCCACCCTAACAAAGCTATAATTACATAGAAAACCCATGCAACACAATTCATACAATTATTTAAGCACAAAGTTGCAGTCATAATGAAAGTGCTGCTCACTTCACAGAACAATGTTAAACAATGAACAACAAAACTTGTTACACTGCTAAAGGGCCTCATATTTACATCAGTTTTAACAAATAACTCAAAGAAAACAATAAATAAAAATAAAATATATAAAAAAGAGTAAATGTTTCACTATTATGTTGCATTTGTCATTTATCACGGCCCTATATATACACTAATTTAATATTAGTACCATAAAAAACGTCTAGCTCCGTTCCTATTGGCTACCCTAAAAAAATTTTACACACAAAATTTTGATTCGATAATCGTAAAAAAATGTTTTATACAATTACTATTTCAAAATTAAACCCTTACATTAATCTATGGTAACTTTTTTTTGAAGAATCTTTCATTCCTTTGTTCGAGTTGAAACTGCATAGTATATATGCTATTCAAATATTCACAATCAGCAATTTGTACTTATTTGATTTATTTTCATATTTTCATATTCTCAATTCCAGCTCCTCTAAAATAAGGAAGTTTATAATGTAAAAAAGTGAATATTTCACCTTACAAATCTCCAAGAAGAATCAAGTCTCGTAAATTCTTTCCCAACTGCTCAATTAATCGCAATGATATCACCCCATATGTTACCTTCTATTTAATATTAGAGTTTTACTAATAAGTGTTCGACACTTTTTTAAGAACTAAGAAAATATGTTTTTCATAGAAAATGCAAGGTTGAAGTTTTTAATGCATTGAATGCATTAAATCTTTCTATTTTTAGAGGCTTAAAGTGTAGAAACATTAGATTTTTACCATACTACCTCTTTTATAATATCACTCACCCTTAAAATATTAAACATTATAATACTTTTCAAGAGTTATTCATATGGTAGCAACAAGAGTGCATAACAAGGAAATACTAGTTAATTCGGACATAATAGATTAATTATTACGACAACTACTACATTCTTGCCATTGGTGACAAGGAGAATTAGTGTCAATCGCATGAACAACCCATGCATTGTTTCCCTATACAAGATTTAAGCGTGAACAAAACTATCATCCTAGATTGCACAATGGGAGCATTATAGAAGGCAATTTCTGCGTGAATCATATGCAAAAGCAAATGATGGATTAGCATATTTTGGGCTTAAAACTGCCTTATACTAGAAAACTCTATTCCCCACCAAAAAAATAAATTGGCCTATTCCAAACAAGCTGTAATACCCCAACATAAAAGTACCACCAATGTGACTATAAGTAACCAACCAATGTTCAAAATCAGAACTCAATCTATGTCAATAGGAAAAAGAATTCACAAACAAAGTAATCATAGGCCGTTAACCGATGAAAAGAGCACAGAAACCTTCGAAATCTATAGCAATCAATCTAAATCAATAAATAATAGTAATGGAAGTGAGAGATCATGGAAGCATAGTTGAAAGGGGGGAAAAGAATAGAGAGCACACACCATAGGTTGACCTGCTTGGAAGAGGTTGGAGATGAGAGCAGAAGGTTCCGTAGGCTTTTTGGGAGAGATGAATTTGGAAGCTAAGTACCAGAACACCGCCATGCGGATGATACCGGCAAAGCCGAAACCTCCTTTTGCTGCTGCTAAAAAAGCAATGTTATCAGACTCAACTCTAGAATCAAACTCGGCCACTGATTCAATGGTTCAACCGGTGGATAATTTTCCCGGTCTCCAAAATAAAATTTTAAATAAAAATATAATAAAGAAAAAACATTAAAAAAATTGACATCAAAGTATACAACTTAAATTTTGCCTCTGTTCATGCCATTTTTTGCCTCTCATGAAGAACAATGTTCCAATTATTCCATTTTTGTTCATGTAAAAATTATAATCCAGCATTATTTTTTTAATGCAAATAATCCAAAAAAATTAAACTCGGAACAGAATATCAACAGGAACAGAACAGAACGAGCTCATAGCGAAGAACAAAACAGAATTAATTAACAGATCATCAAAGGAAGAGCAAAACAATAATTATTAACTCAGGTAAGAACTGAACAGAAAAGCTATAAGTCATAACTCACCTTCGCACCGGAAGAAGTGCAGAAGCAGAACAACACCCGGGCGGAGGTGGACGAAGGCGGGGCTGAGGGCTTCGAGCACGCGACTGTGAAGCGGCGCGAGGCGGAGGTGGGCGAGGGGACTGAGATTCTCTTCTGCGCGGCGCTAGATGTCTCTGCGAAGCTACGAGCCTGCGACTGCGAGGTGATGGCGGAGGCGACGAAGGCGAGGTGGAAGCCCGCCGGCGGCGAGGTGGAGCCATGGAAGGGATCTGCTTAAGGCTTAAAAGAAGGAGGATGTGAAATGGCCAAATCTATGTTCTAGGGTTAGGGACGTCTGGAAGAAGATTGAAAAAAAAAAAAAAAAAAAAAAAAAAAAAAAGATACATCGGGTCGGATCATAAATTATAAGCTTGATCCGGGTCGGGTCATAAGACCAGCTGATTCACCAATTTAAAAAATATCCGACAATTTTAACATGTTTGCATCCAAATTTTAGACTAGTTTGAATAAACAACTTATTTAAATTTTTATATAAAAATAATTTTTAAAGAATAAATTATGAATAAATTGTTTTTTTTTATATATAAAATAATAAAAAAATTTATTTTAATTATTTTAAAAAATATTTTAGATAAGTTAAATATTTTAACTTTTTTAAAAGTATTGAAATAACTTTGAGATAAGTAATAAATTATATAGTCAAATAGAATAAATATAACTTTTAATAAGTTAAAAATAGAAAAAAAAAAGTAAAAAATACTATAATCCAAACGGACCCTTAATCCAACTATGAAATCCATCTAATTGTATACGTGGTTCACGATTTTTCAGTTGAAATGGCGAGTTTGGTCTGATTTTTATTACTTTATAAAAAAGTGAATATTTTTGTTAAGATCGGGGAAGTCCAACCAACTGGGGAGATTACAATCATTGGATATGGTGAGCATCATACAAGCAGGTCGGACGCCACATCCCAACCCAAAATCTTAAGGCAATGAGTTCATAGGTCTCCCAACTTATACACGTCTCACTTAGTCTATTATTAACCGATGTGGGACATTATCTCTCACACTTAAAACCCAACATATTTCACCGTATAAATCTCTTAGAAAAACAACGTTCCATAAATTCTTTCCCAACAGCTTGATTAATCACAATAATATCATGAGATATATGTTATCTTCTACTAAATATCAGGGTTTTATTAATATGTGTTCGACACTTTTTTAAGAACTAAGAAAAATATTTTTATAGAAAACAATTTTAATGGTTGAATGCATTAACTCATTCTATTTTAGAGATAGAAAGAGTAGAGACATTTCTAAATAGTTAGCAAAATCTTAAATATTAATATAAGTGACAAAAATGTTTACAATATAGTAATACTTTCATAACAGGAAAAAAACAAACAAGTAAACTAGTTAGGTTACCACAAATGTTATTACTAAATTCATTTTTGTCTCCTCAAGTGTCCCAAAAGCAGCTGAACTGTTGAAGCATAGTTTACTCTCCTCAAAATACTTTATTGATTCATAGTATCTTCATAAGCAAATAGATAAGGATGATTAATGATTAGTTCGGGTAAACAACTTATTTAAGCTCTTATATAAAAGTAACTTATGAATAAGTTATTTTGTATGTAAATATAAAATAATAAATTTTTTTATTTCAATTATTTTGAAAAGTGTTTTTAGATAAGTCAAATATTCTGACTTCTCCAAAAGCACTGAAATAACTTCTGTAGAAGTCATAAGTTATGTAACCAAACAGGACAGAATAACTTCTGATAAGTCAGAAGTTGAAAAAAGTCAGAAGTACTTTAATCTAAACGGGCCCTAAGCAATTCACATGATGCAAAACTATAATATCAATGCAAAATAATACTATGTAATAATGCAATATGATTTATAATACAGTAATATTTGTAGTATAACATAAATATATCCGACTAGTATCCAACGTGTGTTATATGTTATATGTAATGTGTATCATACGTAAGAAATATTACGTATGACACACATTACGTATGACACATAGAACACGTTAAAATACATAAACTGAACACATTGTACAACATAAGTTGAACACATTGTGCATACACAAATGAACACATTACAGTTTATAAACTCGACAGGTTCAATCCATTTAAACATCCATAATTGTCTTTGTAAAAAGTTTATTAAACTAAAATTATTATAAAGTGAAAAATTATTAAATTATACCATCATAATAAAATTATTCATATAAATAAAATTATGAAATTAATTTACGCTATTTGTAGAAAATCATGGTATCTAGAGAGGAGAGAAAATAAAGATGAGAAATATGTAATGAATAGAATGGTAAAAGTATTTTGAATTACAAAGTAATAAAGCCTTATATAGGCTAATCAAGAGTAACAACCTCTAAACTTAATGACTAATATACTCCTAATTATAACTTCCAACAGCCCCCCGCAAGCTGGAACGTATGAGAAATCGAATATGTCATGCTTGGGAAAGAAGTAAAATACATCAAAAACAAAAGAAATACAATGAATTATGAAAAATACAATCAATTATGAGAATAGAGTGAATCGGCCCGCCGGAAAGAACATCGGTCAAACACCGTTCCTCGGAGAAGATGAGTGAAATTGGAGTCGTCTCGCCAGAAAGAACATCGGTCAAGAGAACGCTCTCAAATGCTTAACCACCTTTTTTTTTTTTTATGGTAGAAGCTATAACAAACCTTTATTAGGCTATCAAGATGATTTTATTTTTTTCTTACTCTGTATACAATGGGTAGAAGGTAGATGAAACAATATATGAATTTTATGAATCAAATGTATTCAATCTTGAACAAGAACAAAATAAGCAAATTTCCCAAAATAAATCTTGTCTCAAATTGCTGGCCAAATTGGCTGAATGTACCTTGCACTTGCCCTGAACCACCAATCCAGATACACATGCCCCAATAACTTCCATGAGCACCATGATTGAAACCCTATACATCAACATGCAATTAAACATTGTTGAACTTCGCCTCCATTGCAGTCTTGGAAGGTTCTTCATTCAAGAATTGTACTAAAGAAAGCATTTTCCATGGGTGGGAATTTGATGAAAGATTTGGTGGAAGAATGAAAATAGTGGATATGTAACAGAACATACAAAGTGTGGTTTTCTTTATCACTGTATATGATAAATTGATGAATAGGTGAAGTAGTAAAATTGAGAATTTTGGTGTTTGGGTAAAAAGAAAAAGCATGAAAAAGAAAATACATGTTGAATTCTTGAAACCCATAGAAATGGCAGCGGAATAAATCTTGGTTGCTCCTCTTTCCAAACTTTTCCTTGCTTTGTTGATGAATACTAAGAATGGAGATGGAGGCATTTTGGGCTTGTGTGCATGAGAATTCTTTTTCGAGAAATGCAACCAAAATTTGATAATTTAGGGTGGATTTCACGGTAATGGCAGTGAAAGGGAAGAATAATTAGGGAGGATCTTTGACTCTGATATCATGTAAAAATCCATGGTATCATCCCCAAGATCAAGAAGAAAGAGAGATAGAAAATGTGAAAATGAAATGGAATTGAAATGAATTGAATAGTGATTACAATCACCAATACCTTATATAGGCTACAAAACTAATAACTAACTACTAATCATGCTTATCTAAAATACAATCATATCTTTCTAACACTAATATAGCTAACACCCCCCTCAAGCTAGGCATGGGAGAATTTTGACTATGTCTAGCTTGAAAATAAAGTGTAATACAAGATGAAATACAATCCAAAGAGAATACAACTAGATATAAAACTAATATGAAATCTGCATCTGAAAACGATTTAATGAGAGTGAGTCGGTTTGCCGGAATGATCTTCGGTCAAACGCCGCTCCTCGGAGAAAATGATGACATAGGAGTCGTGTCGCCGGGATGAACATCGGTCGAGATAACGCTCCAAAAATTAATGGGCTCTATGGCTCCATGTATGATAATGTCTCAACTCGGGATCGAGCAACGGTAGTGGTTCGTAGTTCGGGATGTCTTCGACCTTCTTCTTGGGCCTCTTCGATCTATCCATCGACGTCTCCACAATACTCGTCGCAAAGAAAGGTTAACGTCATATGACGTGCATCTACCAATTTTTTTTTTTTTGGGCAGTAGCTAATAAAGCCTTGTATAGGCTTTTCAAACACAATTGATGAATATTAAGAACCAATATATCTTCATCATGAACATGTCGAATCATGATGAGCAAATCTTGAACAAGAACAATTTCTTGAAGTGGGATGATCAAGTAATAAATATCAGATAAGTGCAAGAAGATGATGATTGCATGCACTCATCCTTGCAAAGTGGCTGTGATGTCAGATCAGTTTCCCGGCATGTGGCTGAAGAGATGGATGTAAAGATGGAATGCTTCTAAGAGAAGTTATGACAGATCCACTCTTGGAAAACAAAGCAATAGAGAACCAGAGCAGCAGCAAACAGAGGAGAGAAAACAGCGCGGTACAAACCATGCAGGGGCAACCAATGATGATTTGTACAAAGAATGGTGGCATGCCCGATCTTGGAAGAGAGAAGAATCGAATTTGATTGGAGATGCAGGTTTTGATTCCATGTTAGCAGCACTTGGGATTTCTTTACATTGGCTTCTGTCTTTTGTTCACAAGTAACCCAATAGACTCTATTTACTTGGAAGTTGAGCTCATAAGACTATCTTTCTTCAAAGAAACATTTCCATATGGTCATATCATGCAGCCCAAATGCTGAAAGGAAAGAAAAAGAAAAACAAAACTTTTTCTTGCTTTACTGCTTCTTCTACCGATTATTTTTGTTTTCTTGAAGTTGTGAAAATGGTGTTTCTTGGAGCCATCCGAAGTATGATTGATGTAGAAATTAGAGCTCTGTTTTTTAGAATAATAGCAAATAATGGATTTCAAGATGAGTTATTGAAACTCATGAAAATTACAGCAGAAACAATAAAATTAGGGGATCTCATGGCTCTGATACCATGTAGAAAATCATGGTATCTAGAGAGGAGAGAAAATAGAGATGAGAAATATGTAATGAATAGAATGGTAAAAGTATTTTGAATTACAAAGTAATAAAGCCTTATATAGGCTAATCAAGAGTAACAACCTCTAAACTTAATAACTAATATACTCCTAATTATAACCTCCAAAACTCTTTTAATTCAATTTTTTATATATATTTAGGCACTTATGTTATTAATATTTTGATCATTTTCATACATATCGCACGTGTTAGTGTTATTATACTAGTTGAAGATAAAAATCATACAAAAGATAAGGACAAATTTTATTCATAACGTTATAAGAGGCTTCTTTAGTACAATTTTTTGTATAAAAAAAATTGTTTTAATTACTCTTTATTTTTCTATACATTTATATGTTAGTCGGTGAAATAAGAAAATAAAAAGAAGATTATATTACGTCATTACTCGATAATAATAATAATAATAATATAATTTCTAGAAATTCAAAACTATTCGGCTGGATCTTTTATATGTGATACTGCACCCACTATTGGTTTGGGAATGCAGTACTTATAACAAATTTTGATTTGAAAACAGTATAAAAAAAGTAATACACAAATAATAATATTATTCATACAGTAGGGGTAGAAAAGTAGTACACAAATAAAAAATTTTGATTTAAAAACAGTATAAAAAAAGTTTTACACAATTATTTAGTATTTTAAAATTAAACTCTTACATTAACTTATGGTAGTTTATTTTTAATGAAACTTTCATTCCTTTGTACGAATTGAAACTGTATATTATACAATTTAAATATTCACAATCACTAATTAATAATTATTTAATTTATATTCATATTTTTTATTCTAGTTCTCTAAAATAAGTAGGTTTATAATGTAAAAAGTGAATAAAGAGGAATCTAATCTAATAAATTATTTCTCAACCGCTTAATTAAACGCAATGAAATCCTGAACATATGAAAGTTTCTTATTTAATATTAAGGTTTCACTAGTAAGTATTCAATAGTCTTTTAAGAACTAAGAAGTATTTTTATTATAGAAAATAAGATGTTGAGTGTTTAATGCACCTTAAATATTAATATAAGTGAAAGGGATTTTTACCATATAATACCTCCTTCATAATATCATTCGCCCTTAAGAGATTTAACATTTTAATAGTTTCCAATATATATCCATAAGGTAGCAACAAGAGTGCATTACAAGGAAATACTAGTAAAGTTGGACATAATAGAATAATTACAAGTACTACATTCTTGCCATTGTTGAGACATTAAATGGGAAGCAATCAGAGGTAGATCCATTAAATGCTTTACTAGCAAGAACTCTATTGACAGCCTCAGTGGGATGATAGGGATCCCAAAACACATATTCGTCTCTGCTCGTGCAAGGCCAAGAGACTCGTAAGCAACCTATCATTCCAAATCCACAGCAGGGTCTATCAACCACACTGAACCCTGTACAAACGAAAATCACTCCATCAATTACTATTATGACATTCCCGGAGATCTAGTAATATTCATTTCGACGACAATGATCTCTCCTAGATGCACTGTTTAGGTGCGACAGAGGAGAGATTAGTATAAAGTTTAGGGCATTTCTTACCGTAAGAATATCCATTTTGTATGATCCCTTTGAGAGCATCATAAGTGTTGCCATACACAAAGATGGAGCCAGGGTTCTGAGAGTTCAGTTGATTCACCAAAGATCTCAAAGCAGCATTGAACAAGCCAACCATTTCATTTACATCTTCAGCACATTGTCTTGAACCTGGCCAGGGTATGGATCTTGATAGTTGATTCGGTATGCAGCCCAGTGGTCCAACACCTGCCAGCAAAAATTTTTTGAGTCCCAAACCTTGTAGAACCTGTAGAATAAAAATAGCAACATGACCACCAGCACCACCTTCAATAACTTGAGATAAAGGATATGTGTATTTATAAACTTACCATTATATAACTTTCATATCTCTGTATGAGTAGATCAGCAAAGGGTTGTGGATCATACATAGACCGTGTTTCATATAATAATGGAAAGAGATAGTTGTTTATGTAATCATTGCTTCCATGATTCACAACTGCCAATGACTTTGCTAGGTACTGACTCAACGTCTTATCATCCATTTGTTCCTTCAGTTGGCTTAAGGTTGTTTGAAAATTCTGCACTTGCTGGCTGAAGGGAAAGCGTTCTCCCTGCATCATTTGGTATATGAGTTAAATGGTGGAGCATAACAGTTTCAGAAACAAAACACAAACTAGTTAGATTAGCCCAAATGTTATTACCAGATGCCTCCCTGTCTCCTCAAGTATTCCAGAAGCAGCTGAAGCATAGTTTACTCCCCTCAAAATGCTTTCTGGACCCGCAGTATCTTCATAAGCCGGTAGATAAGGATGGTTAAGCAATTCACCTGCAAAACTGTAATATCAGTGCAAAAGAATACTATCTAGTAATAATGCAAATATGATTTATAATATGACAACATGGTCTGATCCATGTAACAAACTACTTAGTAAGACACGACTTAGTAGTTGTTGTTAGAAATGATAGAAGAAACAAAGAAGCACATTACCAAGGAGATCTATGAAGAGTTTGCCATTTGAAAATCTACCAGTCGGACCCCAAGGTGAATCAATGCCATAAGGCCAGAAGTTTGCTTTGGCTGCAGGGAAAAGTTTGTTATTATTTCCATTATCTAATAGAGAATCACCAAACACAAAGATCGCTGAAAATGATGGCAACGGTGATGTTGATGGAGCCCCAGACACATTATTTGTTGAGACAGATGTTGAAATACCAATCAAAAACACAAAACATAGCACTAGGTAGCATGCTGCCATTTTCATGTATTTTTTTCTCTTTTCTCTCTGAGGTATTGCTGTTATGACTTATGAATACAAAGTTCATGCTAGTCTTATTTATAAGGAGTTCAAGGACATGCATACCTGACATAACATATTTTCACTCCCCAATTTATTCACTTTTTTTCCTGATTAACCTGCAGAACGTAAGGAATGATCTGAAATAATCACATTATTTTTGCCTTCCATCATGAAAATTGTGGTGTCTTGCTGGAGAATTCATTAACTCTTTAATGCTTTTACATCAAAATCTTCTCAAAATCCTGTAAAGTTACAGAAAAAAGGGATCTTGAAGTTAAAGGAAGCTGATGCAGAGGTTATAGTCTTTTTTATAAATTTGGACCAGAAAATATCATTAAGTTTTGGGTAACAACATTTTTCCAGCCAAAACAGCAAAAAAAAACCCATTTAACACTTTTTGGTCCAAATAGATTTTTAATCATGTGTGCTATTTTAATGGGCTCAATGATTTAGGTCCAAACTTCTATTTTTGGCTGGTATAATTTTGTACCCCAAGCAAAGCTCAGAAAATATATATTATAAGCTTGAAATGCTCACAGCCACCCTACCTAACAAAGCTATAATTACAGAGAAAACCCATGCAACACAATTCATACAAATATTTCAGCACAAAATAGCAGTCATAATGAATGCATAGTTATCGATCGCGGATAGCGGCGCATAGCGGTCGACCCCAAAAAAGCTATAGCGGATAGCGGTAAAGCCGCTATTTTGATTGTAAACAACTAACATATACAATAATTTATAAGAAAGAAATTATCCAATATTTTATTTTGAATTTTGCCTATATTCAAAATCATCCACAATTAGTCCTATGGAGTATTGATTCACAATTAATTCATCAATCTATCCAACAAAAAGGTATCTAAAATTCATAATTCATCAATTTATCCATCAAAAAGGTAGCTAAAAGTAAAATCTAAATACTAATTAATTATCATCATCGCGTATCTCCATCGATATGATGGGGTTGTCATGACTCAATCTAAAATAGAATGGAAGAAATACAGTAAATAAAAGAAATGGAAGAGTAATGAAAAGAAAGAAACAGTGAAAAAAAAATAAAACAGACTGAAAAAAGAAAAAAAAAATAAAAACAGAGAAAACAAAGTTATGAATCGGTCATCAGTGAAAGAAAAAAAATAGAATAAGGGGAAATTGAGAAATAGTGAAAGAAAAAATTAAAACGGAGTGAAAAGAAAAAAAATAAAACAGAGACAATGAACAAAGATATTGAACAGTGAAAGAGAAAAAAAAAATAATGGCGGTAAGTGTGAAACACTGAAACAGTGAAAGAAAACAATAAAACGGAGTGAAAAGGAAAAAAGAATAAAACAAAATTAAAAGATTAGTTGAACAGTGAAAGAAAAAATATAGAAGGTAAACTGGAAAATTTGAAACCGAGAAAGAAAAAGAAAAAATAAGGGAAACCAGGGTAAATAAAGAAAAACTTCCCCACCTGATTGCCAGAGCTTCCGTCATCGCCTGAGCCGCTGTAGCCGTCGTCGCCATCGCAGGAGCTTCACGTTCAGATGTAAGAGAGGGAGAAAAACCAGAGTACCTTCGAAGAGAAGGTATGAACGTGGGAGAAGAAGAATGAATAGTCACACACTCTGTGACTCTTCAATTTAAGGGTAAATTACATTTAAAACCCCTAATAACATTGAACCGCCTAATTAATGAGGATAAAATCGAGATTTTCCACCTTTTTCCAGATAGTGGTGCTATTCCTGCTATTAGTGCCGCAATTCCGTCTGCGATTGCGGCCGCAATTACCGCAATAGTGTTTCGCACCGCTACGCACCAATCTGAAGCGGCTGAGTGCCGCTACGCTAGCGTTGCCGCGATAGCGCCGCTATCACACGCTATTGATAACAGAGAATGAATGTGCTACTCACTTCAACTAAGAAAATAATTTTTTCATAGAAAATGCAAGGTTGAAGTTTTTTAATTCATTGAATGCATTAACTCTTTCTATTTTTAGAGGCTTAAAGGGTAGAAACATTAGATTTTTACCATACTACCTCTTTTATAATATCACTCGCCCTTAAAATATTAAACATTAGAATATTTTTCAAGAGTTATTCATACGGTAGCAACAAGAGTGCATAACAAGGAAATACTAGTTAATTCGGACATAATAGATTAATTATTACGACAGCTACTACATTCTTGCCATTGGTGACAAGTAGAATAAGTGTCAACCACATGAACCCATGCATTGTTTCCCTATACAAGATTTAAGCCTGAACAAAACTATCATCCTAGATTGCACAATGGGAGCATTATAGAAGGCAATTTCTGCGTGAATCATATGCAAAAGCAAATGATGGATTAGCATAATTTGGGCTTAAAACTGCCTTATACTAGAAAACTTTATTCTCCACCAAAAAAATAAATTGCCCTATTCCAAACAAGCGGTAATACCCAACAGTACCACCAATGTGACTATAAGTAACCAACCAATGTTCAAAATCAGAACTCAATCCAAGTCAATAGGAAAAAGAATTCACAAACAAAGTAATCATAAGCCGTTAACTGATGAAAAGAGCTCAGAAACCTTAGAAGTCCATCGCAATCAATCTAAATCAATAAATAATAGTAATGGAAGTGAGAGATCATGGAAGCATAGTTGAAAGGGGGAAAAGAAGAGAGGAGAGAGCACACACCATAGGCTGACCTGCTTGGAAGAGGTTGGAGACGAGTGCAAAAGGTTCCCTAGGCTTTTTGGGAGAGATGAATTTGGAAGCGAAGTACTAGAACACCGCCACGCCGATGTTACCGGCAAATGGCCAAAGCCTAATCATACTCAATTCAGGAATCGAACCGGTCAAGACTCAGAGCCACTGATTCAATGATTCAACAAGTGGATAATTTTCCCAATCTCCAAAATAAAATTTTAAATAAAAAATATAATAAAAAAAATTGAAATACAAGTATACAACTTAAATTTAGCCTCTGTTAATGCCATTTTTGCCTCTCATGAAGAACAATTCCAATTATTCCATTTTTGTACATGTAAAAATTATAATCTAGCATTATTTTGTTAATGCCAATAATCCAAAAAAATTAAACTCGGAACAGAACATCAACAGGAACAGAACAGAACAAGCTCATAACGAAGAACAAAACAGAATTAATCAACAAATCATCAAAGGAAGAGCAAAACATTAATTATTAACTTAGATAAGAACAGAACAGAAGAAGCTATAAGTCATAACTCACCTTCGCACCAGAAGAAGAAGTGCAGAAGCAAAACAACAGCCGGGCGGAGGTGGACGAAGGCGGGGCTGAGGGCTTCGAGCATGCGACAGTGAGGCGGCGGGAGGCGGAGGCGGACGGAGGTGGGCGAGGGGACTGCGATTCTCTTGTGCGCGGTGCGAGGTGTCTCCACGACTGCGAGGTGGTGGCGGAGGCGGAAGCGCGACGGCGGCGAGGTGGAGCCATGGAAGAGATCTGCTAAGGCTTAAAAGAAAGAGAATGTGAAATGGCCAAATCTGTGTATGCTCTAGGGTTAGTCCTCACTCTAAATTTTGTTCAAATTAGACATTGCATTATGTCATTCAAATAAGTTCTTCCATTTGGGTCAATGTTATAACGAGTTGACTATTACTAATGTGTACTTTTAACTGTATATGTGGCAAGTGATTTGGAAATTTTAAAGTAATTATTTAATTATTCACTTTTACAGTTTTAATTCAATTTTTTTATTTTTTTTAAATAAAAGTCATGTTGTGAAACTAATAACAATGACAGAGAGAAAATAGAGAAGAAAAAAGTCTCCAAAGTGTGTTCTTCCATTATGATCAAATCAAATCAAATCTTAATAAGGAAAAGATAAGATCAAGTCAAATATTATCTAAACCTATTAAAGATACAAATATTTACAATATTATCTCATAACACTCCCCCTTGAATGTCTGTTGCTGGAATATGCCTCGTTAAAACCTTACTAAGAAAAAACTCATTGGGAAAAAATTTTAGTGAAGGAAAAAGAGTACAATATCCTCATAATGTAAGACTTTTGATTACCTCATTATAAACATTGTTAAGGAAAAATTCGGTGGAATAAAAATCATAATCAAGGGAAAAAAAAGTACAATATTTTCCCCCCTCTTAAAGACATTATTTGATATACTTCTACCTTAAAGAAATTTAGTACACAATATTGAGATGTGTCGGTAGAAGAATATCAAATAAATTTGGGAGGAACTATGTCTTGCTAATACATTTACAGCAAATGTTATATGAGTGCTCCAATGACACTAAGATATGATACTTCAGGACCAAGTAGACTTCTTCCTCATTTTCTTGAGAAAGGGATGAATCTCTCTTTACATCCAACGACCTTACCACCATTGGGGTACTTAATGGATGTGGTTTATCCATATAAAATCTCTTCAAGATTTTCTCAATGTAAGTTGATTGACGAACTGAAATTTCATTAGTCAAATGCTTGATCTGTAGGCCGAGAAAAGAATTTAGACTTTCAAATATCTTTCATCTCAAATTCATCTTTTTAATCTTTTATGACTATAGGAATCTCTTCGGGAGTTCCAACGACATTCAAGTCATCAACATACACAAATATGATGAATCCATTTACACATGGGCAAATAACATCATCCTGAAATCTCTTCTCAATCAAATACTCACTAAAACGGTTGTACCGTATGTGCCCAGATTGCTTTAGACCATAAATAGATCTTCACAGGTTGATTGAATAAATTTCACAAAAATGTTCATTAGACAATGTAAATATCTTTAATCCTTCAGGGACTTTCATATAAACATCATTGTCTAATGAACCATATAGATATGCTTCCCCTAATGGATATTTAGCAAATTACAAGGGATATGTTTCACCATTATTTATATCAGGTCTTTTGTGAAAAGTCTTGTGCTCCAAATTGAGCCTTATAGTGTACAAAATTCATTTTTCTCATGTTTCACACCTTCCAGGTGTTTGGACTACAACCTCAATCAACAAATGAGTCAAGTTTAGCCTACAAGGCTTATTTCTAATTTGGTCAATTATTTATATATCGATATATTTGTTGATGATTCTTGACTCAAGATCCTCATTTTCTTGCATAAGTGTAGCGCTACACTATTTGCAAATATATTGTCGCGACAACAATTACTTGTTGGTTCCATAGTTTATTGTGTAGACATGATTTATTGAGATGTCATCTTTTTCAATAGCTTGACAATTTTCAGGTACCTGAACGTCTTTTAACGTTTCAATAATGTCAAATTTTGGACCACAATATGTGTCCTTAGCATGTCTCTATCCTCTTCAACAGGAAAAGTATCATTTGCCTCCATAACAATATTTTTGTCTATTTTCCCTTTATTTCAAAAAATTTCATTTTGGAAGCGACTGGCATATCACGCTTCTGGGGTGTGATCTATTCACTAGCCAATTGCCTAACAATAGGCATCAATTTCGAATAAGGATATCTCATTCAACTGGTATATATATTTTAGTCATTCTATTTCATCATAAAAATGTATCTCACAACGCATTTACTACTCTTTGCAATAAAATTATGAACTTCTGGTTCATATTGTGTTTTTATGAGGATCTAAATAGAGTAAGAGTGATGAGTTGCACTTTATTCCAGTTGTCATTCTCCCCCTAATGTTTGGAACATTTCTTCATAAAATTGGCAATCAACAAATTGAGCCTTAAAGACATCTCTTATTTGTATTCCAAAATACTTGACTGTAAAAGGAGTGTTACTTCCAATATTTTAAATGAGAATTGTTTGGCTGCAGACCCAAACAATTACTGAGAGAGAGTAATAATGACAATTTGTCTAGTACAAATAAGCATTTGTAAAATAATTTGCTCCAACTAGAATGTGGAGAATTGTTCTTATAAATAAGTGGTCTAGCAATCAACTGGAGGTCTTTCATTAGTTTATTATGCTAGTCATTTCTTTCTATGAACATGCATAATTGTGTAACACCCCGCTACTTAGGGGTGTCCGTGCGAAGGGCACTAACCCAACGAACACGCTACTAGGATCTTGAGATTGAATATAAAATCATCATAATTACTGAATAACTGTTAACTGATATAACTGTAAATAAAGTTCATCATAGTTAAATCATAACTGTAAGGATAACTGAAACATAACTGAAAGGAATCCTACCTCTAGTGTCTGGAGCAACTAATACATAACAAAACTGTCTGAAACATTACACTTAAACTGAAAATGGAAGTCTAAACAAAAAGGAAAAGAACTGAAAGGCTCCACGTCAGAAGCAGAGCTCACCAAGGATAATAACTGCAACCTCTACTGGATCAGGGGCTCCTCGTCTGCGGTAGGATCGTACTCTGAAAAACATGGTTGACGAGGGATGAGTCGTCGACTCAGCGATGGGATAATGCATGCAATGCAACACTCACAACATATATATCACATACAAGCATGTTATCATCCAATCAAACAGTCTCATCGAGTTATCAGACTAAAGCAACCCAAGCCTACATCTACGTATATGTATCTGAATCTATGGACTAACTCTCAGCACGCAACTAGAGTTTAGTCCTAACTGTCCCGTGAGGGGTATATCTGGCACCAAGCCGTCCGGTAACCGGGATCGGAACATGCTTGGCGGGCTTGGGCGACTCACTCTTAACTAGCATACCATACTAAGATACCGGGATCTGACCTCTGGCCATAGCGTCTGACGTATACTAATCAGGGTGGTGCGATTACTCAAGACAGTCAACAAGTAGTACAATCATCACACATCATATCATAAGCTATAGCTACATTTCTTATCTTTAATTAATCACATGTTATCATAACATATACAGAAAAATATAACATCCAGCATCCATCATACAGTCAACATATATATCATAACTTAGAAAACTAAATTCCTATAATCACCTACTAAGTCACTACTACCTAGCATATCACTACACTTAACCACCTAACATGTTACTAACTACTACTACTCCTACTACTACAAACACATGCAATATATATAACTTATTATTATCTTGCCTAATTATCTAGTGATCATACAAATATATATGCTGTAAATGCTTAACTACATACAAGATCTCCACTCACCTGGATAATCCTGAGGCTGAAGAGGACCGAACGCTCCGTCCCCAGCGACTGGAACCGTATTTGCACCTGTCGTGCAAAGGACATATTAGAACCGCTAAAAGAAGAAAAGAACGAAACTTTGAACTACTGCTGCGGATCACACCTTCGCTGGCGAGCTACTGCCTCTAGCTAGCGAAGGCCAGGTCGCTGGCGAGCTCCTCCTACTCGCTGGCGACCATCACGCAGAAAAGGGGCAAAAATGACTTTATACTCACCGTCGGGAATTTGCTCTAGCAGAGTATCCCCAAGACGTCGAGCTCACACTATCCTCAATACGAAGAAAGCCCAAAGCACTGCTTTGAAAAGACTGAGTGTGAGATGTGAGGTGTGAGGTAACATAACCTCTCATATATATAAGGTGAGGGGAAGAAGGCTGAACCAAAAGTAACCAATGTGGGACTTCGGTCTGGTCGCTAGCGACAAGAATACGTTCGCTAGCGACAAGCTCTTCGCTAGCGGGCACTGCTTGCTCGCTAGCTAGCGCCTTCTGACAGCAACACTGTGACGTTCGTTCTGCACGATGTGGGACTAGGTCCCATCGCTAGCGACTCACAGGTGGTCGCTGGCGACATACTACTCGCTAGCGGAAGCTGACTGCTCGCTAGCGAGTCCCCTCTGACAGTAACTTGCTGACGTGTTCTGACGTGTACCTAAAGAGAGTCATTCCTAAGGGATACTATGATACGAGGTATCACAAATTGGATGTTCAATCTATACAACATTGGCTTACAAGCATCAAAAGCTTGAGATATAAATTCACCATATCATCATTTTGATTGTTTATCAAAATTAGTGCTCTTAACAACTTGCGCAAGTATATCACAAACTTCAAGTCGCGAGATAATAATGAGCACATATGTGACCATTTCATAGATGCATCAATCATAATTATTTGAAAGGTCCATATATTGAATTAATTAATCCACATATATCACATTGAATTCCTTCTGGGAATACAAGAGGTTTAAATTCAATTTTTGTTGGTGAATGCCATATAATATATAAATATATATTAAATTGAGAACATGTAACAAATGAAAACTTATTACATTGAGAAAACTTCTGGTTCTTCAATGAATGTCCATACGAGTTTTCAATGATCCTTCGCATCATTATTTCTCTGGATGTCCTAATCGATCATGTCAAATGATAAAGTCATTTGAATTAGTAAACTTCTGGTTTACAATAGCATGTGATTCAATTACACTAATTTTAGTGTAATAAAGACCAGATGAAAATGAAGGTAATTTTTCTAGTACAACTTTCTTGTTAGAATCACAACTTGTGATATGAAGGTACTCATTATTCCCTTCATTTACTGTCTCAATATGATATCCATTTCGGCGAATATCTTTGAAACTCAATAAGTTTCTTTGCAATTTAGTAGACAGTAATGTATCATTAATGATGAATTTTGTTCCTTATGATAACAAAATTATAGCTCTTCCAGAGTCTTCAATCAAATTAATGAGCCTTTGGGAGAATCACTGACTTTTGGTGATCATATTTTTCTTCCAGGCTATTCCAGAGATCTGCAAGATCTTGCAGAGTAAGGTATTCAAATTTTAAAGCCTCATGAAGATGACGGCGAAGGAAAATTAATGCTTTAGTGCAATCCTTCTGGGATGCAGCATTAATGGTGTCTTCAAGACCCAATGATTTCATATGGATTCTAGCATCGAGAACCAAGTCATATAATTATTTCCCGAAATTTCAAGGACAACAAATTCAAGATGAGAGAGATTTGACATAATTAAAATATTGACATAATTGAAAAAAAATGTTACCTTAAGAGCTTTTCGTGCTGATAACGTGTTGTGAAACTAATAACAATAACAGAGAGAAAATAGAGGAGAAGAGAAAAGTCTCCAAAGTGTGTTCTTCCATTAGGACTCTTAGTGCTATTTATAGCCAAACTAACGAAGAGATAAGATCAAATCAAATCTTAATAAGGAAGAGATAAGATCAAGTCAAATCTTATCCAATCTTATCTAAACCCGTTAAAGATACATATATTCACAATATTATCTAATAACAATATTTGAGTTGTGATGTTGTTACAAAGTTATTATTTCTCCACAAATTAAACTCACACACCAGCCACTATGAACTACTAATCCATGTTTAGATTCTGTCTAAAATTATGTGAAAATTATTTGACGGTAATAAATAATTCGACCTTTAATTTTCAAAGTGAACATTGTTAGAAGTCATCAATTATGCTCATAACAAAATGAACAAACCCCAAAGTCAATCCATTCATACCAATTTCAAATTTTATTAAATTTCGGTTCTAAGCCTAAATCATCGATAAGAATTTTTTTTTCAATAGTCTTTTGAGTCTTAAATCATATAAGATATAAACTTAAAGATAAAATGTAACAACAAGAAGAAGAAACGCTAGAGGAAGAATAGGTTTGTAGCAACAAACACCACTCAACTATGGTTTTTAGAAGAAGAAAAATAAAAGAACTAATTTGAATTAAAGTTGTGAAAGTGAGCGACCTAAATTACACAATTACTTTAAAATTTCCACATCACTTGCCACATACGCACAGTTAGCAGTACACGTCAGCAATAGTCAACTCCGTTATAACATTGATTGAACGGAAGGACTAATTTGAATGACGGAATGCAATGTGAGGGACTAATTTGAACAAAACTTAAAATGGAGGACTAAATTGAAACAAAGATGTAATGGGAGGGATTAATTTGTGTATTAACTCAAGGAAAAAAAAAAGAGGATACATCGGGTCAGGTCATAAATGATAAACATAATATGGGTCGGATCATAAAACCAGTTGGAGTCACTGATTTAAATAAAAAAAAACTGACAATTTTAACTAGTTTACATCAGACCTTAATCCAACTAAGAAATTGATCTGGTTGTATACCTGGGTCATGAATTTTTGGTTGAACTAGTCGGTTCAGTTTGATTTTTATTATTACTTTGTAAAAAAGTGAATATTTCACTGTATAAATCTCTAAGAAAAAACAAGTTTCATAAATTCTTTCTTAACTACTTAATTAATCGCAATAATATCACGAGATATGTTATCTTCTACTAAATATCAAGGTTTTATTAATATGTGTTCCACACTTTTTTAATAATAATCATCTCAATTTTCTTGTTTTGGTTGTTAGTATCTTGTGACAATTGTTAGCTACTGCTTAGTCCTGCAGATATATAGATCACTTTTCTCTTGTATACATAATGGGGTTTTTTTACACAAAAAATAAAGGAGTATTCATTTCACTTTTTATGCTCATCCCTATCCAAATCTTTCCTTCCTCTCCAGCCTGATATCTCGCATCTATATGTTATATGTTGTGTTTGACTTTTCTTATTAACTCCGGAGTCAGAGTTAAAGAGTCAGTACAAAAATGACTCTATATTTGATGTAAGAATTGTAATGCATATGAGAATAGAGTCACAGTGACTCAGTGAAAACAAAAACTATAGGATATACACGATTGATTTTTATTTTATTTTATATTTTTTAATTTGTATTTGTATTTGTATTTTTAATTTGGGTTACATATTTTAAATTGTATTTGGTAATTTGTTTTTGTTTACTAATTGTATTTTATGTTATTTTTTAATTTATTTTTTTGCGATTATGTTTAATTATTCTATTTTACTGTTTATAATTATTCATTTGCGAAAATTGCTTATCATACAAAGAAAACGCAGCAATGCTACGATTTTAATGCACACAAAACGTGAAGAAATCGTAGTCGCCCTACGATTATAATTTAGGAGTAGTTCTATAAATAACACAACTTAGATGTTAGGATTGTATACTTCTCTCTATTGTATTTCTATTAGTCATGAATTTTTCTCCGCCCATAGTCATATTCCTTATAATGTAACGATGGTATGGATAAGATCCCAAAATGAAGAAAAAGTAAGTACACTTTCATATATTGATGTTTCTATCTTATACATCATTCACTTAATTGCACAAAAATTCGTGTTAATTTGCAGCAACTTACACACTCATTTGCACAAAAATATCGAAGATGATTGCCTAATCAAATCAAATTGAAAACACCAACTAGAAATGAATGACAAATAAAATGTGCAAAAAGAGGTGACAAGGTATGGTTCACAAACGGATGGAACAAATTTGTACAACATTTCTCAATGTCTTATGGTTACACAGTGTGGCTCCACTGTGATGAAGAAAATAAATTTGATGTTGAAATATTTGACCAAAATGAGGTAGAAATCTCATATGAGTCTGAAGGTGATGAAGGAATCACAAGTCTTGTTGACGACTAACTTCGATGTTTGTAGACTTTAAATATGGTTTGTTTCGTTTTTTAATTTCGATAGTAGTGACTCTACTTGTGGTTAAATTCTACATTATATGTGACTTTACTTTAATTTAAACAATTTTTACTTCAAAGTACACATAAAGTAACAACAAACAACAATTAAAAGTAGCAACAAAAATCAATAGCAAGTAGCAGCAAACATAAACAATTACAAAACAGTCAACAAATTTATGAAAAGACAACAACACAACTAATCTAAGAAGGACCAGCAGAAGATGATGCCCGCAGAGTTGGGCATGTCTTGCGAGTGTGGTCTGGGGATTCCTGCATATCCCACAGTGTTTTGGATGATTTTCCTCTGTCTCGTCCATGCCGTACGAAGAGATGGATCTAGGCGGATGTATGGACCATCATACTGTGGCCAGGAATACGTATCGGGAATTGCAGAAAACTCTCGCCGATACACATTGAATACTCACTCCATGCTGTAACATTGGTGGGTATAGGTACCCCATTGGACACGAGCATCAGCACATGCAGCTAAAGTGTGACTACAGGGATAATGTAGTGCTTGAAAAGCCCTGCAATCACATGTTTTGTTATCGAGGTTGACCCTGTAAGTATGACCAGTCTCGATCTCAGACACCATAAATGAAACATTATCTCTAGTGAGACCGGTGAGAGTCATACGACCAATCTTCTGATTGGACTCCTGGATCGTCCTCAAAAGATGTTGTGACCACCTATGACCACCCGCTATTTGTCCTTGTGTTTCTCTTCCTTTTTTGACAAATAAATAGGCCTAACGATAATATGTTGCTTGGACAATAGCATTGATAGGCAGATTGTTGGTTACCTTCATCACACCATTGATGCATTCATAAAGATTTGTAGTCATGTGTCCAAACCTGTGACATATTTGAAGAATGTTGATGGCAGATTTAACAAAAATAAACGTTTAAAAATTGCAAGAATATTCATTATTAATATATGTTATACCTACGACCCTCATCAGCATATTGCGCCCACTTAGACCGAAGAATACGGTCCACCCAACTACACATGGCTGCATTCTCATCCCTTAGTTGTGAGAAGTAATATAAAAAGTATCGCTCAGACTTTGCGTATGCAGCATTTGTCAGAGTTCTCTTTGCATCTTTGCTCTTAAATTGCAGCGCAAAGTAAGCCACAATGTGTCGAATGCAATAAGCATGAAATCCTCTCGGAGCTTGTCATCCGCTTCCTTCTGCAGTCAATGCAGATTTTATAGCACTGTGTCGATCAGAAATAATCAAAATACCATCTTGTAGGGTGACATGTTGTCGTAATAAAGTCAGAATAAAGGACCATGCTTCATGTGCTTCTCCTTCAACCAAGGTAAATGCAACACGCAATGTGTTTGAATTCCCATCTTGGGCAATTGCCATCAACAAGACTCCATGATATTTGCCATAGAGGTGGGTCCCATCAATAGATATAAAAGGCTTGCACCACTTGAATGCTTCTATGCATGAAGAGAAAGTCCAGAATACACGGTGAAACATGACACAACTTCGATAAACCAAATTATGTAACACCCTACTAGATAGCCCTTAGTGTTATAGTCATTTAGGGCCATTTCATAAGGGTTACTTTCTGTTATCATACTTATACTTGTTTTTTAAAATACTTGTACGCAGAAAATACGCGGGAGAATTTTTCGAAAAATCCTTTGCGGAATATAAACATAAGGGCATTGCGTATAAATATAACGATAATATATGACACCTGATATAATCTGAAAAATACCTCATAAATAGAAATAACAAACATAGTCTCCCCAAACATACAATCAAGAAAGTAAATAATAATAATAGGCGTCATCCCATGAGCCTAAAACTGAGACCCATAAGACTCCACTGTACAAATCCATAAACTGAAAAACATAAATGCCGGCTAACATATGTCCGGACTCAGAGTAAATACAAATAAATACTAACATATGAAGTAAACACAATCCATAACGTAAAGGCGGAAGCTAATAAGTCTAGTAGTAATTAAACTGCATAAACTAAAGCTGAGCGGGCTTCTCATATGCTCCTGTGTCCTGTGGAATCTCATCATCTAGAATGGGGGAAAAACGAGGGGTGAGTACTGGGAAGTAACTCAGTAGGGGAGCCGTCCCGGGTTTAATTAATAAATAAGCGAGCATGAATGGATTCAATTCAGTTATAAGTTCCAAAACGATCTTATCCCGGTACGACTACCTATGTGCGTCTTGTCCCTTTTTAATCAACAATTATACATAATATAAATGATCATCAATGTGTGGTGTACTAAGTGCTTGACTATCAACTATTCACATATATAGCATAAAGTAACATTCTTTATAATAATAAACTATATCTCTTTCTTATTTATCTTGAGTCTTTTAAGCATACTTAGTATGCCTGTGGATCTATCTTATTTAGAGCACGCCCTTTTGGTGCCTGTAGATCATTTACATTGTTTTGGCCTGACCACCCTCCTGTAACCTCCGCATCGCCGACCCTAGGTATGAGCTCATCCTATACTTTTGGGTAGAGGGGGTAATTCACCTTCCGCTAATGAGTCGTTACAACCGAGGTTGCCAGCCCCCTGTAACGTTCATCACGAACGGAAAGGCTACTCAATGTGTTTTTAACTTTCTTTTCACTTTGCACATTAATCTCTTCATATAACATGTACTCATTCATCATATACATCATTTAATCCATCCAAACAGCAAGTACAAACACATATATTCCATAGGACATTCATACATATCATCATAACATGCATTAAACAACATTAAAGACTTCAACAATTCATCACTATACATGTAATTTCATCACAATTATAATGCCTAACCCCTACCTCTTGAAGACAATTCCTTGTTCTAGACGGAAACTTAGTTTCACGAACGGCCCGACTCTAACGGTGACCCCCTTTTCTTAGAGAAGCAACCGGTAGAAACGTCCGGCTTGACGAGATGATCAATAATATGTGAATAGTACCGTATGAACATTACCCGTGAATAGTAGCGTATGAATAGTGCCCGTATGAATAGTGAATGTGAATAGTGTCGTGAATAGTGACTGTGAATAGTGTCGTGAATAGTGACTGTGTATGTGAATAGTACTCTCGTATTTATGGGCAGTATCTCCGTACAAACACTTTTATTGAGACTCACTTGACATTATTTTATCTAAGAATAATTCTTTTCTGTTGTGGAAGATCAGATAAAACTGCAACCACAGAGCATACTAAGAAATTATCTTACTATTATTTTTTTTTTCTTCTCTCTTTCTTTCCTCCCTCCCTTTCTTTCTCTCTTTCTTTCCTCCCTCCCTTTCTTTCTCTCTTTCTCTCGATGCTTTCCTTGCTTCCCCTCCCCCCTCTATTTATAATATACAAATAATAATAAAATAATGAATAGTGCATAGTAAAATATAATAATATCTTGCATAGTAAATTACTATTAAGAATAAAATAATATAATAAAACAAATAGTGCATAGTAACTTCAATAATTTTGAAGAATCACGGGTGTTATTATGCTTGCATAGTAACTTTTCTTTTGAAATATTACATCAAAACATATTACGTGTATAATTTACTCATCATATATTATTCCGAAAATTTTGAAATCATTAGTTTTATTAGTAGAAACTTAAATCTATATTGTGATGTAATTTGTTTCTAAAAATAAGTTCATATTATGAAATACGTTGTATCAAATATGTCTATTTTTGGCTTAAAATAAATGTTATTTGACTCAGAAAATTGGGGTGTTACATTACTCCCCTCCAAAAAGAAAATTTCGTCCCCGAAATTGCAAACAAAGATGGAAACTGGCGACGCATCTCGTCCTCCAATTCCCATGTGAAGTCTCCTAACCGACCTCCGCCCCAAGCCACTTTGACCAAAGGCACATCCTTCCGTCTTAACCTCTTTACGCTGCGGTCCACGATACTTATAGGGGGCAACTCAAAACACAGATCGTCCCTTAGTTGTACACTTTCCGGCTCTAAGACATGACTAGGATCGGAAATGTACTTCCTCAACTGAGAAACGTGGAAGACATCATGCAGGTTTGAGAGACTGGGAGGTAAGACCACTCGGTAAGCGACTGGCCCGACACGACTCAAGACCTCGAAAGGACCAAGGTACCTAGGGCTAAGTTTCCTAACTTTCATGGCTCGTCCTATACCTGTTGTAGGGGTAACTCGCAAAAACACATGCTCGCCTTCTGAGAACTCCAAGGGTCGTCTCCTCTGATCAGCATAGCTCTTCTGGCGGCTTTGAGCCGCGAGCATCCTCTCCCTAATCCTCTTTACCTGCTCAGCCGTCTCCCTCACAAGGTCGGGTCCTAGCACACTCGCCTCACCGGGGTCGTGCCAACATAAAGGTGATCTGCACTTCCTCCCATACAAAGCCTCGAAAGGCGCCATCCCTATACTCGCCTGGTAGCTGTTGTTGTAGGAGAACTCTATCAAGGGCAGCAACTTATCCCAACTTCCAAGACCGTCCAGCACACATGCCCTCAACATGTCCTCCAGAGTCTGAATGGTCCTCTCCGACTGTCCATCCGTCTGATGGTATGCCGTGCTCATGCTCAACTCCGAACCGAGCGCTTTCTGGAAGGCTCTCCAGAAACGAGACGCGAACCTCGGATCACGATCCGAGACTATCGTCTTCGGCACACCATGCAACTTTACCACCTCCCGAACATAGATCTCTGCTAGCTTCTCTAGAGGGTAGGTCATCCTGATCGCTTGAAAGTGAACCGACTTGGTCAGTCGATCGACAATAACCGACACCGCGTCGTGCCCCGCCTGAGTCCTCGGCAACCCAGAGACAAAGTCCATGGATATGCTCTCCCACTTCCACTCCGGCACACTCAGCGGCTGCAGCAGTCCCGGCATCCTCCTGTGTTCTGCCTTCACCTTCTGACACACCAAGCACTTGCTAACCCAAGCAGCTACGTCTCTCTTCAGTCCCTGCCACCAGAACATCTTCCTCAAGTCCTGGTACATCTTATCAATCCCAGGGTGAATGGTGAAATGGCTCTTGTGAGCCTCCTCCAGAATCGCTCTCCGAAGGTCACCACTCGCAGGAACGCACACCCGTCCCTCAAACCTCCATAAGCCGTCTCCGTCCACCGCAAAACCATGCAACCTTCCCTCGCAGACAGCCTTCAACACCTTTCCGAACTCCACATCTTCCTGCTGCGCCTTAGCTATATCCCTCAGAAAAACACTCGACACCTGAAGCTGACTCACTCGCACACTGGTGGGGGTAAGGGCAATTCCTAGGTCCAGGTTCCTAAACTGCTCTATCAACTGGGCCTCTCTGACCATCATGTGGGCTACGCTCACCGTCCTACGACTCAACGCGTCCGCAACCACATTTGCCTTCCCTGGATGGTAGTTCAGCTCAAAATCATAATCCTTTAGGAACTCCATCCAGCGCCTCTGTCTCATGTTCAGCTCCTTCTGATCAAACAAATACCTAAGACTCTTGTGATCAGAGAACACCTCGAACCTGACCCCATACAAGTAATGTCTCCACATCTTCAGAGCAAATACCACTGCCGCAAGCTCCAAGTCATGAGTCGGGTAATTAAGCTCGTGTGGCTTCAACTGCCGTGAAGCATATGCCACAACGCTGCGATGCTGCATTAGCACGCATCCCAACCCCTTCCCTGAAGCATCACAGTAAACCTCAAAGGGCTCACTGGGGTCTGGTAGTGTAAGCACTGGAGTCGAGGTCAACCTCTTCTTCAACTCCGTGAAGCTACTCTCGCACTCCTCCGACCAAACGAAAGCAGCGTTCTTCCTAGTAAGCTTCGTCAAGGGTAACGCTATCTGGGAGAAGTTGGAAATGAACCTACGGTAATATCCGGCTAGTCCGAGAAAACTCCGAATCTCCGTCACCGTAGTGGGTCGCTCCTAGCTCATCACAGCCTCTATCTTACTAGGGTCCACGGAGATACCTTCCTTTGACACCACGTGCCCCAGAAACTTCACCTCCTCCATCCAAAACTCACACTTAGACAGCTTGGCGAATAACTTCTTTTCCTTCAGCACTCCCAACACTACCTTCAAGTGACTTTCATGCTCCTCATGCGTCTTTGAATAGATAAGTATGTCATCGATGAAGACAACAACGAACCTATCCAAATAGGGTCTATAGATCCTGTTCATGTAATCCATGAACACTGCCGGAGCATTGGTCAGTCCAAAGGACATAACCGTGAACTCGTAGTGACCATAACGAGTCCTGAAAGCCGTCTTCGGGATGTCCTCGTCCCTCACACGAATCTGATGGTACCCTGACCTCAAATCAATCTTCGAAAATACCTGAGCACCTCTCAGCTGGTCCATCAAATCGTCTATCCTAGGCAGCGGATACTTGTTCTTGATGGTCACTTTGTTCAGTTGCCTGTAGTCTATGCACAACCGCATGCTTCCGTCCTTCTTCTTTACGAACAACACCGGCGCTCCCCAAGGTGATACACTCGGTCTGACAAACCTCTTCTCCAACAGCTCCTCTAACTGGGTCTTAAGCTCCGCCAACTCTCCGGGGGCCATCCTATAGGGTGCTATGGATATGGGTCCGGTTCCGGGCATCAAGTCGATGGAAAACTCTACCTCTCTAGCTGGGGGAAACTCGGGTATATCCTTAGGGAAGACCTCCGGGTAGTCTCTCACTATGTGTAGCTCACTCAACACCTGACCCTTCTCTATCTCACTAGCGGCGAGGAAAACGTAAGCATTGCTCATAACCCTACAACAGTTCAGCCTAATAGCGCTAACATATAGGTCCACGGGGGTGACACATGCAGAAGGAACAGAGGGAAAGATCACAAACTTTGCATGGCAATCAAGCAGGACTCGATTGGCGGACAACCAATCCATGCCTAAGATAATGCCTAGACCTGTCATGGGCAAGCAGATGAGATCGAATGTAAATGCCCTATCATCTATATGAAACTTACACTTTATGCAAACTAAGCATGTCCTAATGGGTGCAGCAGTAGGGGTGGATACTAACAAATCAAAAGGTAGCTCTGACATGTGCAAACCTAGGCTCCTAGCATGATCATGTGAAATGAATGAATGCGTAGCACCGGAATCATACAGTACAACTAAGGACTTGCCATAAATCATACACGTACCCCTAATGAGATCGTCGGACCGCTCTGCGCCCTCCGCTGTAACTGTGAATACCCTGCCTTGGTGCTACGGCCTAAGAGAGGAAGAAGGTTGTGAACCTGTAACTCTGCAGTCTCTGGAGATGTGACCCGGTTGGCCACAACGATAACAGACACCCTGCCCAAAACGACAAACCCCAGAGTGAAGCTTGCCGCATGTGGCACAAGGAGGTCGCGGTGCTGCTATCGCCGGACGCGGCTGTTGCTGCTGCTGCTGTGGGTGTGGTTGAAACTGTGGCCTGCGAGGCTGGCCATACGGCTGAAAGCGTGCAGGGGCGGGACGGTTAGTCTGCTGAGGGGCCGCACCCCTCCTCTGAGTGTCGACCCTCTGTGGAGCCACGGGGCGGCTCGTCTCCTCCACGATCCTGCAGGTGTCTACCATTTCCCGGTAATCTCTGATCTTCATATGCTTAACCATCCTCTTGATGTCCTGGTTAAGCCCAGCACATAATTTCATACATTTCCAGCTCTCCTTTGGGTTCTCCTGGTATATCTCAGAAAATCGTATTAGCTCCTCAAACTTAGCAATGTACTCCGGAATGGTCATAGAGCCCTGGCGGAGATCAAGGAACTCCATCTCCTTGTCTTGGCGGACCGTCTCGGGAAAGTACTTCTCATAGAACATGTCCTTGAACATGTCCCATGTGATAGCCACACCCGCCGCATCAGAAGCGCGACGAGCGTCGTTCCACCAGGAACGTGCCTCCATCTGTAGCATGAAAGTAGCCAGCTGTGTTTTCTGGACCTCCGTGCACTGAACCACCGTAAAGATGTCTTCTATACCTCTCAGCCAATCCTCGGCTTCAGAAGGGTTGACGGTGCCGAGAAATGGAGAGGGGTTAGCCCTCTTGAAATCAGCAAAGTAGGAACTGCCGTTACCCGCAGGTGTGGTGGCGCTGCGCGCTGCTGAGTCATGTGGTCCACCATGCGGTTCATGGTCCTAGCCATCTCCATGAACGCCTCAGCTGAAACCCCATTACCTTGTTCGTTCGCCTCAGGACACTCCGTCTCTGAATCGTCTCTAGTACGTCTGTGAGGTGCCATGTCCCTGTGCACACAAACAAGAAATATCGAGTTGATCAGGCTCCACATCTCAGTTACGTATGCACAGTTACAATGACAGCCAAACAGTACGTTCACGCACCTCAACACTAACCAAGACACATAAGAGGTATGCGCGTGATAACTAACGTGACATGCAATAATAGCATAACAGGTCCATTACCCCAAGCCCTGTAAGGAAAGACCTGCTCTGATACCAAAATGTAACACCCTACTAGATAGCCCTTAGTGCTATAGTCATTTAGGGCCATTTCATAAGGGTTACTTTCTGTTATCATACTTTATACTTGTTTTTTAAAATACTTGTACGCAGAAAATACGCGGGAGAATTTTTCGAAAAATCCTTTGCGGAATATAAACATAAGGGCATTGCGTATAAATATAACGATAATATATGACACCTGATATAATCTGAAAAATACCTCATAAATAGAAATAACAAACATAGTCTCCCCAAACATACAATCAAGAAAGTAAATAATAATAATAGGCGTCATCCCATGAGCCTAAAACTGAGACCCATAAGACTCCACTGTACAAATCCATAAACTGAAAAACATAAATGCCGGCTAACATATGTCCGGACTCAGAGTAAATACAAATAAATACTAACATATGAAGTAAACACAATCCATAACGTAAAGGCGGAAGCTAATAAGTCTAGTAGTAATTAAACTGCATAAACTAAAGCTGAGCGGGCTTCTCATCTGCTCCTGTGTCCTGTGGAATCTCATCATCTAGAATGGGGAAAAACAGGGGTGAGTACTGGGAAGTAACTCAGTAGGGGAGCCGTCCCGGGTTTAATTAATAAATAAGCGAGCATGAATGGATTCAATTCAGTTATAAGTTCCAAAACGATCTTATCCCGGTACGACTACCTATGTGCGTCTTGTCCCTTTTTAATCAACAATTATACATAATATAAATGATCATCAATGTGTGGTACTAAGTGCTTGACTATCAACTATTCACATATATAGCATAAAGTAACATTCTTATAATAATAAACTATATCTCTTTCTTATATCTTGAGTCTTTTAAGCATACTTAGTATGCCTGTGGATCTATCTTATTTAGAGCACCCCTTTTGGTGCCTGTAGATCATTTACATTGTTTTGGCCTGACCACCCTCCTGTAACCTCCGCATCGCCGACCCTAGGTATGAGCTCATCCTATACTTTTGGGTAGAGGGGTAATTCACCTTCCGCTAATGAGTCGTTACAACCGAGGTTGCCAGCCCCCTGTAACGTTCATCACGAACGGAAAGGCTACTCAATGTGTTTTTAACTTTCTTTTCACTTTGCACATTAATCTCTTCATATAACATGTACTCATTCATCATATACATCATTTAATCCATCCAAACAGCAAGTACAAACACATATATTCCATAGGACATTCATACATCATCATAACATGCATTAAACAACATTAAAGACTTCAACAATTCATCACTATACATGTAATTTCATGACAATTATAATGCCTAACCCCTACCTCTTGAAGACAATTCCTTGTTCTAGACGGAAACTTAGTTTCACGAACGGCCCGACTCTAACGGTGACCCCCTTTTCTTAGAGAAGCAACCGGTAGAAACGTCCGGCTTGACGAGATGATCAATAGTGAATAGTACCGTATGAACAGTACCCGTGAATAGTGCGTATGAATAGTGACTGTGAGTACCCGTGAATAGTAGCGTATGAATAGTGACTGTGAATAGTGTCGTGAATAGTGCTGTGAATAGTGTCGTGAATAGTGACTGTGTATGTGAATAGTACTCTCGTATTTATGGGCAGTATCTCCGTACAAACACTTTATTGAGACTCACTTGACATTATTTTATCTAAGAATAATTCTTTTCTGTTGTGGAAGATCAGATAAAACTGCAACCACAGAGCATACTAAGAAATTATCTTACTATTATTTTTTTTTCTTCTCTCTTTCTTTCCTCCCTCCCTTTCTTTCTCTCTTCTCTCGATGCTTTCCTTGCTTCCCTCCCCCCTCTATTT